>OY776257.1:10022500-10650000 GCA_963675405.1 Cosmorhoe ocellata
CGCCGCCGCACGCGCGCCCCGCGCCCCCGGCCCCCGCGCCCGTGCCCGCGCTCACCTAGCCGCGCAGGTACCGTGCGGCGGGGGCGGCGGCTCCCGCTCCTTCCTTTCTGACTCGCGGAGGGGCTCGTGAAAGGACGTTCGGTTGCGGGTGCGGTGAGGCCCTGTGGCCGGCTCGGGCTGCGGACGCTTATGGCGAATACTTTGCGACTGGCCGTTTGCCTCCCTTATGGCAAATAGTTCGCGACTGGCCGTTTGTCTCCCTTATGGCAAATAGTTTGCGACTACCCGTTTGCTTCCCAAATGGCAAATTGTCGCGACCGGTCGTTGGCTCCCGCTTTAGTTTATATGCGTTTCAACGCGAACTGTCCGCAAATTTACGGCGTTTCGATTGCCGGCTCGTTCAGTTTGTATGCAATTTTCAGTCAGCCGCAAACTATTTACAATATCGATCCGCAACTTAATCTTGTGCGCAACAAGCTCGTAAATTTCATCTAAATTAAATTAAGACTGGGATCTTTGTTATGATTCGGAATTCGCGCGTACTACCGCAACCAAGTTAAACATCTAAGTAATTTGTAACTTTAGTGATTTAAAGATAGTTCTTGTCAAAGTTTGTCAATATTATAAAAGCGTCCTTTCAGGAGTAACCTTTGGCTGATTTCAGAAAGGAACGAACGGGACACGGTCGGTCGTTGCCGCCGATACGTTATATGATTACATTACTTATGTACCTACTCATAATTGTTTTTATTTCATATTTAGTATTCTAAGGCCTCGCCCCTATTGGTAAGTGGCACGATCGACTGCGATGCGACCCAATAAAAAATTTGGCTAAGCGCGTGTCGACCACGCACAGGGAAGGCTTCCGAAGTCAGTAAGGATTCCAATGACTAGTGGTCAGGCCCCAAAATAATTCAACAAATAACAATGGCAAATGCACAAATAGCAAAAAAAAGAATAAATAATAATTCACCACAACCGTAGATAGTGTTGAGTTGTTTTGGGATCTTAACTAGATGTTGAACTATTTTGGGATCCTAACTAGATTGTGTTGAATTATTTTGAGATTTTATTTAAATTGTGTTGAATTAAGTATTTTTGAGATCTTAACTTGTTTTTGTTGAATTGTTTTGGAATTTTAACTAGATACTTAATTGAATTGTTTTGGGATTTGGAGGAACAAAATAATTTAGTATGGAGATTTAGCTATTATTTTAAGGGTTAATTGAAATGTTTTTCGAAAGCCTGACTAGCTATGATATTTATTATTTTCTTAATAATTTGAACATTATATGCTATTACTTTTAAAAACTTTTCAGGTATTCTCGAATAGTGGTTTAGATGGGGGGTAGTAACTCTGGACATTACAAAATTGACCATTTCAAAGATTTATATTTATGAAACGAATCACAGCTGACAATTAAAAAAACGAACTTCACGCCGAAGTATCTATCGTATTTTTTTTATTAAGTACTATCTGGGCCGTCAGACGTTGTCCTGTCTTAACTATTATTTACTAAAACCCTTACAATAACAAACACAACAAAAAAATAAATAGCGAAATTGGTCCAGCCGTTCACAAGTTATAGCGTGCCGGTTTCTTCACGATGTTTTCCTTCACCGTTTTGATAGTACTATTAGACATTAACAACTCTGATTAGAGTAGAACAGACAGATATGTGAACTATATGGGTTCTTTCTTGGACTTCGGAACCATAAAAGTAAGAAATATATCACGACGGTTACCCCCAAGTTTTAATAGATAACTCGATCTCAAGAATGTGTAAGAGGGTAGGCAGAGGCAAGTTCAAAAATTATATAAGACACACCATCATCATCATCTCCCGTATCCCTCGCTACGTGGGGGCTCACACAATACTGGAGTCATGTGCTACAAGATTTCCAGCATATTACTAACTTCTTTAGATATCTAAAATATATCGCACCGAGAATAGAAGTGACTCATTCATTTAAGAAAACATGATTTTTGGGAAATGCTATAAAAAGATTTTACGATTGCGTGTTTTTTATTAAATTGTGCTATGCTATGGCATAACCAAATGCAAGCGGAAAGATCACATCGATCCATGATCAATAAGTGCCTCTGAGAAAGCGATCATCTTTCAATTTGCTCATAATGTAACAAACATAATTAAATCTTGTTGACATTGACAGAATAACAAAATATAAAACACAACCACAGACGCCATAACCAAAAGAAGAATAAGCCGAAGATTTCATTTGGCGTGAACGCGAACGGAAAATGGATCTTGTCTAGACCCATTTGGCATAAAGTAGTAGGAAATTCTTTTCAGTGAGTAATTGGCATTTTTCTGAAACTTGTTTTTATGTTCCAGGTATCAGCTGAAGTGTCCGCCGAGATCTAATCCAAGGGTATCACAGTGCGAGGACAATTATCTACGCACTGCACTGAGAGTTGTGTAATACGCAGGCTAAGCCGGTGTTAGCGGAGGGCTTATAGCTAAAAGTGATCATTACAATGTGAAACATAACTGTTGTATATATTTACCGTGGAAATGTTATGTGCAATAAACGACAGAATGAAGTCAAATGCGGAAAATAAAGGTACTTGACTTTCACTTTCTTGCGCGTAAAGTGAATGTATTAAGACACTGTTAAAGGTATGATTCTGATTGTCTGTGGCAAGCCTTCGAGACGTGACAGCAGCAATTTAAGTTCCTACTCGGAATATTTGTCATTTCACCATACAATGTCATATAATGTAAATTAATTAGGGGCTGGGACAAAATGACATTTGAGAACGCTGTGAAATAGAAAACTTAACTAGTAGGTACTAGTAGGTATAATGCAAAAAAATAAAAAACCTGACTGAACGTAACAGAAAATCGATTTTTGCAGCCGATTTTTTGTCAGTTTGTATAGCCTATGTCACTCTTGTGATCGACACGAATCCACCGACATCTAATTTGTGAAAGTGCGTCCAGCCGGGCTACAGCGACCGCCAAAAGAACTCGCATACAAACAGACATACATAATACCCCAAAGATATACCCTCCTTCGCTTCGCAGTGATCTCGTGACAATGTCGTAACCATATTTTTCATTCTTTTCCATTAGCAACAGATGCTGCTCCATACATATAATCAAAGTGACACGAAAGAGTCGTCGTAGTCGTGGAAACGTCATTCCAATACATTGTGCTTGATTAATGACGTTTCTAATCGATAAGTCACGTGATCATATTCATATATTTTGAAGTGTTCTATTCCACATCGATGTTGGAATGTTATTTTGTCTACGGCAGGTATCGCTCGAGCGGTCGCGCGGCGCCGGCGACAGAATCGTACCTTAAAGGTTAGGCAGCGTAAAAATAACCAGTAGCGTATGTAGCTGACATAACAATTACAATTACTATGTATGTAATGATTTATTTGTATCATTTAAAACCTGTTGTCATCTTGTCTACTTGTAGTTTCTTCCTGTTTCTTAGAGGTAGCGCGCACGGGCTACTTTTGTCGCCGTGACTGTTTCGTCACTCTTATCAGCCAGTTGTCACGTCTAACATGCGCGCATCTCCATACATAACCACGGATTTGATAAGAGTGACGGAACAGTCACGGCGACAAAAGTAAATCGTGCGCGCTATCTCTTATGAATATAATTAGTTGTAAGTTATAATTTAAGCTGATCAGTTGTGGAACGCTTTGATAAAAAGCTGAACGGTTTCTAGGATCGGTTCCTCCCCCCCCCACCCCGTTTTACTTGGATTTTGAAACTTGATTTGCATTAAGGAGTGCCTTTTGCGAATTGCTAATAAAGTTGGTGATTCCCGCTTATGGACTGACTTTGATATGTTTGGATATTTTTGTAAAGTGGACATTTTAATAAATGAACGATGAAAGTTATTTCCTATTGAAGCATGCAATATTTTTTATCAAAAGACTAATATGTTTTATTTTGTACATTGAATTATTTTATTACATTGAATGAAATGTTTATAATATCGGTATTGAGCTTAGGTATGTTAATGTACATTATTTTTTTTTATATCTCTTGTGCAATCAATATTTATTAAGCTATCGAGTAATTAAAGATTACTAGATTTTGTTTTGTATGATCTTATTCACTATCGCATATTCACTTTATCCCCAATTGCCAATAACCCATTGATATTTCTATACGAATTTTTACTATGGTGCCATTACGTTCGGGTTACCTCCATTACCATGGGTCACTGACTACGTACCGGGTGTTTGGACGGATCAGCAATAATTGTGAGTGAATTCATTGTTAGTGATAGCGCGCACGAGTTACTTTTGTCGCCGTGACAGTTTCGTCACTCTTATGTTATGTATGGAGATGTCACCCAGTGTCACGTCGTAACGTGCGCGCATCTCCATACATAACCACGGCCTTGAGTGACGAAACAGTCACGGTGACAAAAGTAACCCGTGCGCGCTATCGCTTAGCCATCAAATAGTTGGGATTTTGTGATGTTCATAGTTTTTTGTAAGTAGATCTTAGGTACGTTGTTGATAATAATAATGTAATCGCCCGTGAGGCGGTAGTTATCTAAGTATTTCTACATAAGTAGTATCTTTAGGTCATCTCACACGTTGCTGCTAGACTTATACCTACGTAAATACAGAGTTCTCTATAGGTACCTATAGCTCATAAACACTTAATAATAATGTCTTATAATATAGAGTACATTAATGAATTCGCTTTATAGCGGTGGATTAATATAGAATTTTTTTTAATGCAATATTTTTTCAGTAAAATTTTACAAGCTTTTTTTTCTAGTGTACAACGTGTGAGGGGTGTTGTAGGTTAACCTCACTAGGTGATATACATATTAGAGTAAGGATAATAATGAAGGATAGTCTTATCGAATGGTTTCTGAATATAGCACAATTTACTAGCTATAGGATAAAGGGCGGTTACCTTGTTTGTAATGTTCGCGAGTCATTTTGTATAAACCATTAAAGTTAAAACCGAAAGCAATAATACATCTTCAAAGTTACGTGGGCGATCAAAGTATCTAATATTTACATTTATACTTAAATCATGATTATTTTGTGTCAACATATCACTGGCCACCGGAGATGAAGTTATTTTGAACATCATTCCACAGCATGATACTGTGATCGCTCGGTCGTAGATCTGCTTTATTTTTGTTCCATAAGTAAAGAGTTAAAAGTTAATAAATAATTTGATTTTAATATTTAAAGGCTCGTGTCAATTTTGTATCACGCGAGCACCTAATAAATAACTGAAAATTTAAGCAACAATAAAACTAAAGGTGTATAAAGTTGTTGCTCAAACTTTAGATCTAATAGTGAAAAAGCGGACGCAATAAAAGTTCACTATGGAACAAAAGTGAAAGCAATATTTCTCTGTAACCTTAGAACATCCTGTTTATCACTATAGTAAATAAAATCACAACTGTACGTCCAAAATGTCCATTTATACGTTAAAGTGTACCTAATACAAATTACGATAATGTAATCTTTAAAATGTATTTTAGTACACTTGGTAAACAAGGTGTTTGATAGTCGCAATGTTTAACTCGGGCCGCGGCGCGGAACTTCACTAGCGATATAAATACTTGAGTTAATAGTTTGACTATCAGAACTACTTATGTTTACCGTACACGTAAGTTATTTCATATTTTAACTGAATAAATCAAAATGGTTATTATTGAATTCGTTTTATTTTTAAATCAATATTCAAGCCTATTTACGGAATCCACTTTTTTCTTCTATGTACGTCCAACTTAGTTGATTCAGTCATTGTTATAATATAGTTAAGTAAAGTAAAAAAGGAATATATATAGTTACTAATAATAATAATAATATATAATAATATAGCCATTTATTCAGACTTTTGCATTAAGTACTTATTACTATGTGGTTAGTGTAGGTAAAAATTAAACTAAATAAAATAAAAAAACTATAACTACTTCTTGTTAGCTTAACCTACTTATGTACTATTCTAAATCATATTTTTCTATTTTTCTTATATCTTTGTTTAGTCTGTGTGCCATTTGGCATAGGCCTCCTCCAATTCCTTCCATTCCTCTCTGTTTTGTGCCGTTCTTGTCCAGAGCTTTCCTGCCGAATTTTCGATGTCGTCTTTCCAGCGCTTGTGTTGTCTTCCTTTGTGTCTTTTTCCATGCTTTGGGTACCAAACTGTTATTCTTTTGCTCCATTTGTCGCTGCCTCTTAGCATGTGTCCTGCCCATTTCCATTTCAGGATTTTTGTTTTTGTGATAACGTCGGTTAAACCGGTCTCTTTTCGTATATCTTTGTTTCTTTTCCGATCTAGCTTCCTGACTCCCAGCATACTTCTCTCCATTGCGTGCTGGCATACCGACAGTTTACGGAACTGCGTGCTTGTGAGGGCCCAGGTTTGACAGCCATAGGTTAATACGGGCAGAACGCACGACTCAAACAGTTTCCTTTTCATTTTAATGTTGAATTCCTTATTTTTCATCACTTCTTTTAATGACCAGTAGCGCTTCCAAGAGTTGGCTACTCGCCTATCTACTTCTTTTCCGTTAAAGTTGTCCATAGAAATGACTTGTCCTAGATAAATATATTCATCTTGATATTCTATAGTTCTATTATAAATAGTTATCTCCACTTTCTCGCTGTTTGTAATCAGTTTAGTCTTCTCAACGTTCATAGTAAGTCCCACCAGTGCACTTACTACTGTCAACTCTTCCAGCATAGTTTTTAGAGACGCCGGTGTTTCTGAAAATAAGACCACATCATCTGCGAATCTCAGGTGCGTTAGTCTTATTCCATCTATGGGTATTCCTCGGTCGTCCCAGTTTAACTGGCGAATGACTTTCTCTAGTGTAGCTGAGAAGAGTTTAGGCGAAAGTGGGTCACCTTGGCGTACTCCTCGCTCGATTTTTATGGCTTTCCCTTTCTTCTCCAGCTGAATTCTAGCTGTGCTATTAGTGTATATCCTATTGATTATTCGGATATATTTATTTTGTACTCCTTGTTCTCTTAGTGCCAGCCATATCATGTCGTGATCTAGTGAGTCGAAAGCTTTGTTGTAGTCCACGAAGGCGCAATATAATGGTAGATTATATTCCTTGTGTTTTTCAATCACTTGTTTTACAACGTGTAGGTGGTCCACAACAGAGAACCCACTTCTGAATCCCGCTTGTTCGACCGGTTGGTTATCGTCTAGGACTCTAGTTAGTCTTCGAAGTATAACCTTGGCGAATATTTTATATATATTGGACATTAGGCTGATAGGTCTGTAGTTATTTATGTTATATATATCTCCTTTTTTATGCAGAAGTACAATGTTTGATTCAGTCCATTGAGTTGGTATGCATTCCGTGGACAATACTGCATTGAACAATATTGTCAGTATTTTTGCTGTTGTTGTCTTTGTGTGCAATAGCACCTCGATTGTTATGTTGTCTGGACCCGGGGATTTGTCTTGCTTTTGCGTTTCTATTGCACTTTCTACTTCTCTTATAAGTATTTCTGGTATGTTCTCGTTGCTTGCTTCTATGTTAGGATTTTCTCTTTCTGTTTGTTTTTTATATAGATCTTGGTAGAACTCTGTAGCTATGTTCAGAATGTCTGTTCTTTTCGTGTTTTCCTGCCCTTTCTTGTGCTTGAGTTTTGGGATCCAGTTCTTTTTGTCGTTTAGCTTATTCTGAGCTTTCTTTATGCCTCCTGTTTTTATTATGTGCTCCTCGATTGTTATTATTCTTTTATGCTCCCTTTCTTTCCTCATTTTTTCCCTTATAGATTTGCTTAGCAGAGCTATTTCCGTTCTAGTTTGTTTATCTTTGATATCTATATTTATGAGAGATTTCCTTTCTTTGAGTAGCTCACTTATCTCTTTCGATATGGGTGGGGTGGTATTCTTTTCAACTTCCTTCTCTCGTGATCTTAGAATTTTTTCTATCTGGTTGTACCTTTCTTGTAAAGTGTGCTGTGTTATTTCACTTTTGTAATCGTAAAGAAGATCCTGTAGATTTTGTTCTATATAGTTTAGATCGCAGTATCCCAGGTTTTGATGAAAAGCTTGGAAGTATTTTCTAGATGTTTTTTGAGGTAATGGTCTTAAACGGGCACTGACCATTCTATGGTCTGAATAAAAATTGAATTTGTCTTGCACATTTATGTATTTAGTTACCTACTACGAGTATGTAAGTAATTAAAGAACAAAGGTAAGTAGGTATATCTGCCTACCTCAATGGAATCAGTCTTATGATTCATCATCAGTCGATTGTAGAGTTTCATAGAATCTACAAGACAATCGATTTCAAAATCTGCATGTATTGTATGAACCTACCTACTTACAGATCATCGAACGGATCTAGGCATTCGTGAAATTAGCCACAGGTGCTAGTTTGCGCATGTTTAGTTCCTCCACCCCCGCCTCCTCATACCTCCCATTGGTCCCCTAAAAACGATACTGCGCAGCTCTTGCGGCTAACTTCACGAATGCCTAGATTCGTTGAGCGAGCTATACTAGGTATGTACCTGCATATTTAGGTTATTTTTGATTTATTTAGCAGCGACATAATACCTACAAACATATAATTTTGAAGGAAGAATACTTTAGTCACTGGAAGAATATATAATATACCTGACAGCAAAATCTTCTTTGTCCTCTTTTTTCAGTGAACAGAAATTTTCCCTTTCACTTCACTTTTTTATTTTGGCCCCTGTGAACATAAATTTTCAAGGATCCCGCCTTTTTGACCACACCGGAAACGGGCTGCCACAATGATGCGACACGCATTTTGTCTCGTTTCACCGAAGCTTATGTCATTGTCAATGTCGTAATAGCATACCATAGTGTCACAATTTCATTCACATGTTCATTCATACATTCTAGGCAGGTGAGGTGGTTGGTAGGTAGGTACCTAGTGTAGTGTGTGTGTTTGTTTGTATTGGTTTTGGTTGTGCCTTGTGTATTGTTTTTCCAACAAACAAAGTAATTTAAACTAGACCTAAAATGTCGGACAAGGATACTAAGTCAAAATTGAGCAACCAAATCAAACACATGCCGAAAGATGCCCATGTCATCATGTCCATCATGAAAGAGGTCGGCATCACGGATTACGAGCCTCGCGTTGTGAACCAGCTCCTAGAATTCACGTATCGGTATGTCACCTCAGTGCTGGATGATGCACGGGTCTTTGCCACGCACTCGAAGAAGAAAACAATAGATTTGGAAGACGTGCGATTAGCAGTTCAGTCGCAACTGGACAAAACATTTACGAGTCCCCCGCCTAGAGAAGTTCTGTTGGAGCTTGCTCGATCAAAGAATGTGACTCCGTTGCCGCTGATAAAGCCACATTGCGGCCTGAGATTGCCTCCTGACAGGTAAGTCTACAGTTCATCCAACGGATCTAGGCATTCGTGAAATTAGCCACAGGTTCGAGTTTGCGCATGTACAGTCCCACCGTCCCTCTCCATACCTCCAATTGCTCCCGAAAAACGATACTGCGCAGCTCTTGCGGCTAACTTCACGAATGCCTCGTTGGGCCAACTGTACATTTCCTTATTTTTCTATCATTTATCACGAATTTGAAATAAGAACATTATTTTTCATGACCTCTTACAGGTATTGCCTCTCAGCGTGTAACTACCGCCTTAAAAATGCAACCAAGAAGGCAGCCAAGCCGACAGTCCCTGCACCAAGCATTAAAACAATCACTACAGCTAAACCACAGAATATTGTAATGAAGAGACCGTCTGGAGCTATCATCAATGTTGCTGGAAATAAGCCTACTGTTCCTAAACCAGTGCTGAAATTCAGCTCCACTAGCAAAGTAAGACTACCTCTATAGTCCTTTGACTATCTTACAATACCTATATTTGCAAAGCATGTCATGAGAAATGTATGGAACAGTTGGAAGGGGAAGACTTCTGCGTACCTACATTCATCAGATTGAGTAGACAATGGCCAGGTTAAGAGTACCCTAAATCAATCCATACTAATATTTTAAAGAGGAAAGTTTTGTATTTTTGTTTGTAACAAATAAACTCAAAAACTACTGGTCCGGTTCCAAAAATTCTTTAACCGTTAGAATGCTACATTATTCCTGCCCGAGTAATATAGGCTATATTTTATGTAGGTAGCAAAGCCGCGAGCGGAAGCTAGTTCCAAATGTCACAAATAAGGAACCACCAAACTTGCTTAACACTTATTTATAGTCAAGCCAATTGATCAAGTCTTTAAGAAAGTTTTGAATAAATGTTTATGAGCAAGATACAATACTAAAGTAGAGATGTTTCAATCTAAAAATGCAATCCCCTCCACTTTTACTTGTACCGTAGAGGAAATAGCGTAGCAAATACATTGGAGGGGCATTTTTAGACTGATCAACCTCTACCTATATGAGCTTTCAGATTGTGGCAAACATTGGAGGTGCGTGCATTTTTAGACTGATCTACCTCTACTTATATGATCTTTCAGATTGTGGCAAAACCAGCCGTTCGTGTGACAGCTGGACCCTCCCCCCAGGTCAAGATGGACGTGGATGACCTCACTTCAATGAAACGGAAGCGAGATGATGACGACTATGATATGTAAAGTGGAGTAGTGCCTGTGATGATGACGACTAAGATGTAAAGTGGTTTAGTGTCTATCCTGGAAAATATTGTTTCTCTATCTGGTTGTGCAAATTTCTGACCTGGGAAAGGATAGCATCGGCTTGCATTGAAGGTGAAGGTAGATTGTATATTATTATTAGTATTAAACTGGTATTAATCACATTTTAATTCGGTACCTATTTTTCTTGACGATTCAACAGGTTTACACACAGTCGTGGTCAGGGGATGACTGGGAAAATATAACGTGATACCTGTTTAATACTAATAATAATTTGTTCAGATCGCTAGTTAATTAGTATTTGTAAGTATGTATAAGTTTATATTTTAGCAAAAGTAAGGTTACTCTTAGATATTATTATTACATAAATGGAATATTATTATTTTATTTTGGTTTCATTCCTTACAAAAACCATGCCTACTTTCCAAAGAATGAATAGGCCCTAAGAATAAAAACTCAACTGAAGAATAGCTTGTAAAATCTGATTTATTAAAGATGCTTACATTTACAATTCAATAACATTCATAAAAACTTTCCTTAAACATGATTAATTGTATAAATATATTATAATTTCATGTGTTTTGCCACAAAATTTAATCCCATTTTGATTTCAATTGTATTAACTGTTGGGAACTGGCCTAAGTCGGCTAAGTCTACTTCTTCTCATATTTGTAGAATCCTTCGCCAGTCTTAACCCCCAGCTTGCCCTCGGAGACGAGTTTGTTGAGGAGTGGAATAGGTTTGAACAGTGATTGTTCTGGGTACTTTTTGAACCAGCCATCCAGGATAAACTTATTGGTGTCGAGGCCAACGTAGTCTGCCAGCTCGAGTGGACCCATGGGGTAGCCGGCGCCGAGCTTCATAGCGATGTCAATGTCCCGAGCTGATGCGTCACCTAGAAGGACATTTATATTTTGTGACTTTTTAAAGAATGGAGTTTAATACTTATACATAGATAGATATTTTTTATTATACATAGAAAACACCCAGACCAACGGAACAAATTTTTGCAGATCGTACACAAATTTGTTCCGCGGCGGGAATCGAACCCGCAACCTCTGGCGTCGCAGGCGGACTCTCGCCCCCTTGAGGTCGTCAAATCGGATATTATACCGTTACTTAAAAACTTTTATAACCTTGATCTTAGAGCTTGTCTTTCAAGTTGATAACTTATAGATAAAAGCAATAAAAGATAGGTTGATAATAAGTTATTTCATAAAACATTTAAAATTAACTAATATATTACGTAATAACAAAATTGTTTGTTGCGAACAATGATGAAAGTGAGAAAAATGCCGAAAACGTCAAGTAGAATGGCCAAAGTGCCTGCAATAGTTACAATGTAATGATTGTGAGTTTGGCGAGTCTCTTAGAATTTTTCAATTTATTTAGAACTATCAAACAAATACAAATCTATCTCACGGGAACCGTACATTTTTCCGGGATAAAAAGTAGCCTATGGGCTATTCCAGACAATAATCTGGATCTGTGCCAAATTTCATCTAGATTCATTGAGCCGTTTCAGCGGGAAAGAGTAACAAACATACATCCAGACATCCTTACAAACTTTCGCGTTTATAATATTAGTAGCATGTTACCTCGTTCATAGAGCCTGATGGCTTCACAGATATATGGAACCAGCAGTCTGTTAACCACAAAGCCAGGGGTGTCCTTGCAAGTTATACAGGTCTTGCCGACTGCCTTGCCCCATTGCATCATGGTGGTGTAGGTACTGTCTGAGGTCTCCGCGCCTCGGACCACTTCCAGCAGACGCATCACCGGCACAGGGTTGAAGAAATGTAGACCACCAAATCTAAGCAAGATTAATTAGTAATTAATTTAAATTGAATTATGTATGTTCAGAATACAAAGACGACCTCAGTGGCGCAGCGGGCGAGTGTCCGCCTGCGACGCAAGAGGTTGCGGGTTCGATTCCCGCCGCGGAACATATTTGTGTACGATCTGCAGAAAGTTCCGTTGATCTGGGTGTTTTCTATGTATAATAAAAAATATCTATCTATGTAGGTATATAATGTATTAAATATAACAGTTATCTAGTACCCATAACACAAGCTTTGAGTAGCTTACTTTGGGGCTAGATGATGCTGTGTGGATTGTCCAGCATTATTTATTTATATTTATTTATTTATTATCAATAAGGTAAGATTTGAGATAGGTACGAAACCCTAAAACCAGTGATCAGAAGAGTACAATGCACAATACATTTATAAGTGGAACTTATTCTTTAAAACTTAGAAAAAAAAGCAATTTTTCTAGCCTTTACAACATAATATACTAAACGTGAGAACCTTTCATTGGCTGTCTAGCACTAAGCAGTTATTAATTTTATTGTAAAAGCTGTTGGTTTTCCTACAAATAAATAAATAATTTAAATGGATAGATGCTATCAAAATTTTGCCCAGATATTATTATTATATTACGCTCTTGAGTGTACTGCTAGACATGATAATACTCATATTATGATGAAATAAATAGTAACTGACTTGTCTTTCCTCTTGACAGCAGCAGCGATCTCATTTATAGACAGTGATGATGTGTTGGATGCCAGAATGGTGTGAGCTGGTGCAGCCTAAAATAACAAATAATTCATTATACACCAGTAACTACTTACATTTTTTATTATTATTAGAATCTAACGGCAATCCTGCTAATGTCAAAATTATAAATGCGAAAGTTTGTAAGGATGTCTGGATGTATGTTTGTTACTCTTTCACGCTGAAACAGCTGAATGGATGTGGATTTAATTTGGCACAGATATAGATCATAGTCTGGAGTAGCACATAGGCTACTTTTTATCCCGGAAAAATGTAGGGTTCCTGCGGGATATATTAGTTTTTGTATTTCAAGATACCATGCGAGTGAAGCTGTGGGTGGAAGCTAGTTACTAATATTTTTTTACATTGCTTGGTAATGAGTGAATTTGTAATAGAAGAAAACATGTTGTCCTGACTCCACTTAGTGTGGGACTAAGGCAGGGAATGATGACTATGTAACTAATAAATTTTGGTAGTAGGTAAGCAGGTAAGTATAGTATTCTCACCGCATCAAGTTTTCTAAACAAGTCATGTTTGACCGACAAGTTCTCTACAATAGCTTCGACAACTAAATCTGTTGACTTCACCGCAGCCACTGGGTCGGAACTGGTCTTGATTCTGCCGAGGGCATCAGCCACAAACTTCTCACCTTCTTGAGGGTTTTCTTTGTATATTTTCTTGGCAACTCTGCCTAGATTATTACCGATAGACTTTTGGGCTTTTGCTAGTACTTCAGAGTTGACATCTACAAGGGTTACATTTTGACCTGCTTGTGCTGAAACCTGAAATCATCATCACCAGTAGTGCTAAGGGAAAATTAAATTTACCTTCACTCCACTAGTAGTGCTAAGTGGTAGTGCCAAAAGAAATAAAGGATATTATAGACTGTAGCAAGCCCCCTTCTCCAGACTTTCTCTTTGGATCAATTCTTGGTAAGTCATATTCAATTCATTTATTTGTTCATGCTAATAGCTCGTTAGAATAAAACTTACCTGTGCAATTCCAGAGCCCATAAGGCCGCCGCCGATTACAGTAACATTTTTGATTGCACTTTGTACAGCTGAAGTACTTGAGAAGTTCCTTGCAATAACACCGAACTGAATCATTTTGAATAACTTTTTAGTGTACTTGTACTTGTGCGCTAACTTAGTAACTTGTAGTAATTGTGCAAAGTAAAACAAAATCCTTCTGAAAAGTTTTAAAAACTACGTTCCAAAGTTCATTTGAACTTTTTTGAAAATTGGTTGAATGAAAAGTTCAAAATTCACACTCATCTGTCTGATCTGATGGTTGAGCTAGTCATGTCACGTTTGTCACTGACAAATCTTCAAGACTTTCTGTCACTAATGCTGACACTTAAAAAATACAAAAGTTGGTTTTTGAGAGGTTTTTGAACGAACGAACCATTTGGTTTCAAAAGCGTTCCATTTCACGGAATGTATGTTTAATGTTTGTAATTTGTATATAGTAAAAAAAAAATTTTGTTTATTACTAAAAATGGTTGTGATTCCCGCCAAGGAGAAAATGGCGGTTAGGTTAGGTTAGATTAAGTTAGATTATAGAAAACGGAAGAAATTAATTTACGCAAGGCTAGGCAGTAAGGTCTATGACTATAAGCCTGCTCAAATGAGCGAATAATTTAGCAACAACTAAAAATGGTTGTTATGTACACAACATCACTAATAAACGTATTTTTAGCAAGGAATTGATTAATTTAGATTTTATGATGGTCTGTTTATTTTTTCAAATACACTTGGCAAAGAAATTTTACGTGAAATGAAACGTGTAGTGTAGGTAAAATTGTAATGTGATTATTTGTGTTGTTGTTGTTTTTCTGTTTCGAAGTTTTTTTATCTCCTTTTAGAAAATACTTGTTGTTTTTACTGTTTTATTTAGCCTACAAAAATGTGTTGTGTAATCGGGCCGAAATACCTGAGGTGCTTTTATGGCATGTAAGTATGTAATATTAATCTTATCTGATAACATTATCATTTACGATATTATGTACCTTTGTTCGGACTTATAGAGTACAAGTAGATAAGTACATTGGTAGCAATACCTACATACGGTACAAAACACACGCTACGTACTACGCTTGGTGTGAAGTGAGTTGTGAATACACGTCATTTAGCCGCCGGTTTTCGCTCAGTTGACTCGTAAACATGAATAAATTGGCAGGATTTTCGAGAAACTTTTCAAGTTCACCAACTCTAAGTGCCATTAAAAATGTGACTGTAGTCGGCGGAGGCCTTATGGGCTCGGGGATAGCACAGGTAAGCTTATAATTATTCCTACAAGTGTTTTTGATCTCTTGTTACCTTGTTTACTAGGTAGATTAATAAATAAGTAGGCAGATACTGGCTAGTCATTTCACTTTCTATTCTGTAGAACATTGAACTTACTGTTACTTAGCTAACTTCATTATATCATTAATTATTCTAATATATTCCATTCAATTAACAAAATTGCTTCTCAAGTTATTTAAATATGTACCTAATAAGGAATATAAATCTTTACATATTTTCTTCTTAGTTAAAATATAATTTACAAGCACTTATTTATCTTACCAAAGGTACTCCACTTTAACACTATCATTTATTCTCTTTATGAACTTTGACCAAAGGTATATTTTCTTTGACATTGAACTGTTCAAAATAGATTAGATAAGTTGCATACATCCTTTTTTATTGATGTATTTAAAATATTAAATACTCCACTTGTAACATCTGAAGGTTGCAGCTCAAGCAGGTCAAAATGTGACCCTGGTCGACCTCAAACCAGAACTCCTCGAGAAAGCCCAAAAGTCCATCCAAAACAACCTGACGCGAGTGGCCAAAAAGATACACAAAGATGACAAATCAAAGATTGAGGGGTTTGTCAAGGAATCCTTTGATAGGATCAAAGTATCTACAAACGTCGAGGATGGAGTCAATGCTGACCTGATCGTAGAAGCTATTATGGAAAAGCTGGACGTCAAACAAGAGCTGTTCAATAAGCTAGATCAGGTATCTTACTGATGCTGTAACTGCAACAGTTTGTGTGTTTGTTTGTTTATTTTATCTCTATGTTTAAGGGACCAATGAGTTTGTATTAAATTCAGTCTTCTTCTTCTTCCCGCCTTTTCCCACGCTATGTGGGGTTGGCACAACACATTTTCTTCCATTTCCCTCAGTATTTCGTACGTGACAGGTTGCAAGCCCATTGCCGCTTATAAGAATACCTATGACACACACCTTAGAATTTTTGGTTCTAGGGTATGCCGGTTTTCTCACGATGTTTTCCTTCACCGTTTAAGAGCACTGGCATTGCATACATACATTTTTCGCATAGAAAAATTAATTGGTGCACAACCCGGTTTGAACCCACGACCTTCAAATCGTGAGGCAGGGATGCTGCCACTACACTACCAGCGCTCTTACTTTTTCATTTATATATATGCTAAAAAAGTATACATGTCTACATTAAAAGACAAGTCAACACAGCTGTTTTTGAATACGTAACACTTTTAATTTTGTCACTAAAAGGCCAGATGATATAATGATTCTTTGAAACTACCACTAGACAACAAGCTCAGAGTTTTAGATATGGCGGTTATATGTGGATTATTTTCAGCTGGCTCCGCAGCACACAATCCTCGCGACAAACACTTCGTCTATTTCAGTGAACGCTATCGGCGCCGGGATTAAGCGTAAAGATAAGTGAGTATTATACTATCAAAATAACTGCTATATAAAGTTTAACATGATCATCTTCCTGCCCTTTTCCCACGTGTGGCTATCATTCGTCATCTCAGTATTCACACCTTTCTTATTCATGTCATCTTTTACAGTTTTCTTTGGTCTACCTCTACCCCTGTATCCATCCAAATTCATACCTAGCTCTCTCCTTGCCACATGACATTCATCACTCCTCATAACATGCCCATACCACGCTAACTTTACCTACTCCTCATCTTTTCCGTCACCGGTGCCACTTTCAAACTTCCTCTGATATACTCATTTCTAATTTTATTGATCCTCGTCACTCCACATAAAGTAACTACTAAATAAAGTTATTTGTTTAAACAATAAAAATTAAAAAATCCGACATATGGAAGGTAGTCAGATCCCCTCATCAACTATTAAAGAGCTGATGATCTTCAAACGGCTGATCAGGTCATGGTTACCTTACCATATACTTTCAGTATTATTCAAGTAACACGGTACCAAATTTCGAATTGATCGGACATAAGGAGGTTAGTCAGATCCCCTCATCAACTAGAAAAGAGCTGAAAATCTGTTCACACTAAAAACACTCAGGATAAAATTATCTATGATACAAAAAAACTAAAAGAAAATCGGTTCATCCGTTTGGGAGCTACGATACCACAGACAGATACACAGATGCACAGACAGACACGTTAAACTTAACCTAACACCCTATTCTTTTTGCGTCGGGGGGTTAAAAAAACTATCTATGCCAACGTAATAAAAGGGTTACACTGAGACTAAACGCACTATAACTTTTACTGTAACATTTGTGACACTAATTTCCAGATTCGGTGGTCTTCACTTCTTCAACCCTGTACCAGTGATGCGTCTGCTGGAGGTGGTCAAGAGTGACCAGATCTCTGAGGAGACATACCAGGCCATGATGCAATGGGGCAAGGAAGTTGGCAAGACCTGCATCACCTGTAAAGACACACCTGGATTTGTGGTCAACAGGCTGCTGGGTCCGTACAGCGCTGAGGCTCTGAGGATGTATGAACGAGGTATACTTCATCATAAATTTTCTTCTTAGGGCGGTTTCAGACTAGCGTTTTAAACGCGCGTATGAGCTCGTTTTTGGAAGCGCATGTAGGCGCGTATAGGCGCGCCTTTTGGCACACGCTCAACTCGTACGAGCGTAGGTACGTATTTTAACGTAATTAAGTAACAGTACGTAATTTCACGGTGTATTTGGCTCAACGAATCTAGGCATTCGTGAAGTTAGCCGCAAGAGCTGCGCAGTATCGTTTTTAGGGAGCAATAGGAGGTATGAGGAGGGGGGGAAGGAACTGTACATGCGCAAACTCGCACCTGTGGCTAACTTCACGAATGCCTAGGTCCGTTGGATGACCTGTACTCGTATAAGCGCGAGCCGCGAGGGTATAGTAACGTTTCTTCATTTACTATTACTCTCTATTACTATTACTTGTTACTAATTATATAATACCTACTATTGTGTTCTTATATCTATGGTCATAATTACCTAAATAAATAATAATAATCCCACAGTTGTTTTAGAAGTGCTACAAACAATAGATTTGTGATGCAAACATTCTCTTTGTGTTGTGAGTATTTTGCCTATAATCTTAGTAGAATAACTTTTAATAATTACATTTTGTTATAATTGTAATACCTATCACAACCCATGCATTAAATAATAACTATGATTAGTTATTTTGTATATACTTAGAAGATAGTTGGTAGATAGTTACCTAACATACCTACATAATTAATTTATAATCATCATTATTTAAATAGCTAATACCTGAGTTTCAACTTGGTTTCATAAAATAGACGTCATTAAATAATTTTCAACCATATTCTGGGGGCTTAGTAGGTACGGGTAGGTATTGATAGTTTACAAAACATTTTTCGTTTCGTTTTCTTGCATAAATTTATCTGCAGTGCCCCTAGAGAAAAATATATAAAAGAAAAAAGACGAACTAAAACTGGTAAAAACAAATCCAAACCAAACCGTTAACATTTGATATTTATCTATTACTAGCTTCTGCACGCGGCGTCGCCCGCGAAGTACCTACATAAAATATAGCCTATGTTCATCCTGAAAGTTCATTCTACACATTGGTGAAAGAATTTTTCAAATCGGTTCAGTAGTTTCGGAGCCTATTCATTTCAAACAAACAAACAAACAAACAATCAAAGTTTTCCTCTTTATAATATTATTATAGTATAGAAAAGTAGGTACTTACACTATTTTTACAGGGGCACCTAATGCAATAGTGTACCCAATGTAATGTAATGTGTGTTATTTACACCTATATTGGCTCTAAAAATTTAAAAAAATAAAAGTAAATAAATATGATCACGACTGTACTCCCCGGGCTCGGTAGATATCTTCCTCAGATCTTTAGTTACTTAGATCTTTGAGGACATCTAAAGAGGCATCTAAAGAGTCAGAGGCACGTCCAAACATGACATTTGGTACATGCCCACATTTTGCACATTCGTTAGTATTCCGTACGTGACAGGTTGCAAGCCCATCGCCGCTTATAAGAATACTAACTTATGACACATACCTTCGAATTTCTAGGGTATGCCGGTTTCCTCACGATGTTTTCCTTCACCGTTTAAGAGCACTGGCATTGCGCACATAAATTTTTCGAATGGAAAAACTCATTGGTGCACGACCAGGTTTGAACCCACGTCCTACGGATCGTGAGGCAGGGGTGCTACCACTACACCACCAGCGCTCTTCTAAAAAAAAAAATACATTTTAAATATTTAGTTAAAGTACCGCTGTCCCCATTAGACGGGGACACAGAGTCCGGGGACAACGGGAATACATACGAGTATATAGAAAACAACAAAAAAAACTTCGACATAAAAAAATTACCTACATAAAACATGTCAATCCATTATACCTACATAAATCATAATAAATGAAATATAACAAAATCAATTAAACAATCATTTTCATTTAATAATTTGTTATGGCCTAACAAAATCTGTATCACATTATTTATTTTATTTTTTTATTTTACTTTATTTGTCACACAAAACACACTACAACACAAGCAAAACTTAAATAATAAAAATATACTGTTCTGTACTGAGTTGCAACATAAACACATGTGTGCACAGCTAAGCAAGTAAATGTACATTTTAAGCAGACAAAGGTGACGAAAGAAAATAATATTTAAACTAGGTGCTATAATAAACTAAGCATGCGGATACAAAAATAGATAAACATTTGAAAGTTGAGTATTAGTTAGCAGTTCTGGATGCTCTTTTCGGAACATCCGGCCTACCAGGGTCATTGAAATGGAGAATATCCTTGAGATTTTTTATAAAATTACTAATATTAGAATTAAAAATATCAAGTTCGGGATTGTTTATTGCCAATTCATTGTACTGACGTGCCATTCTAGTAAGTGGATTATCCCATCAAAAACATAAATGTGAAATGAGAGCCAAGTTCAATAAGTAGGTATGCTTTAGTCGTTGACTTCAGCGACAAAAGAAGTGAGATCTAAACGGGTGCCAAGTACAATGGTCAGTCCTAAAACTTATTTATAACAATATGAAATATTTTTAACAACTTTAAAATATAATTTCATCTTAAAACTTAGGATATTATATTGAAGCCTAAGGTCTAACTTGGCTAGTTCTCATATACGAATTAACTACTTACTTACTATGTCCAATCGCTAGTTTCTACCAGCAATCCAAATTTTTAGAAGAATAAAATAAAAACTTGCAAATAAAATAAAAAAAAATACCTAATATAATTTGTACTCTTAAGAAAACTAGGATGATTAATAATAGAATGATTGATGTGATTTTCATGTTATTTCAGGAGATGCGAGTAAAGAGGACATTGATATAGGCATGAAGCTTGGAGCCGGCTACCCCATGGGGCCATTCGAACTAGCCGACTACACCGGACTGGATACCAACAAGTTTGCTCTCCAAGTGATGTACGAGATGACTGGCGACCCCGTGTTCCGCCCCGTTCCACTCCTGGACAAAATGGTAGCTGAGGGGAAACTGGGGATAAAAGCTGGAGAAGGATTCTACAAATATAATAAAAAATAATATTAAGATATAGAAATACACTACAAAAATGTCTATTCTTAACACATGTTAAGTGTAAAATGTAAGGAAAATGATATATTTTCTTGTTAAAGTTAAAATTGTTATTGCTCAATATAATGTGTTAATATTGTTAAATAAAACTTTTATAAACGCTTTATAACATTAAAGACTAATATTTTTGTATAAAAACATTTTTATAAATACGAATTTTATTGGTATGTCGACGCAATCAAACATCCTACCCTATCTAATACCTATGAACAAGGGCGGATCCAGCTTTGGTGCCAGGGGGGGTCACATAGTCGTGGTCAAGTCACAAAAAGTGATAATTCTATTATATATAATTATAATTAGTGGTCCACCTAGGTCCTGAACCCAGCCCAGGGGGGGGGTCATGACCCCCATGACCCCCCCCCTGGATCCGCCCTTGCCTATGAAAAGGTTTAGGCAGGCCCCTGATTTACCGTAGGATTTTACCGATTACCCTACCAGTGGGTCTGACGGTAATGAGGCTTAGAAGTAGTCTGATTAAAATTGTTACATCATTTGCAGAAGTAAGGATAAAATAAAGTGAATGCTGCCTTTCAAAATATTGATTGTGTATTGCAATAAGACCTTGCTATTCCAGACCATAATCTATCTCTGTGCCAAATTTCATCCAGATCCGTTCTGCTGTTTTAGCGTGATAGAGTAACAAACATACATCAAGACATCCATACCTACATCCACACATCCATACATTCTTACAAGCTTTCGCGTTTGTAATATTATATAGCTAGTAAGATTCCTATATGATATACTTTTCAAAATAAATTTGTAGGTGATGCCTCGGCGGCAGACATTGATACAGCCATGAAGCTAGGGGCCGGATACCCCATGGGTCCACTGGAACTGGCCGATTTCACGGGTCTGGACCTCAAGAAGTATATCCTTGCTATCATGCTGCAAAAGACTGGGGACCCTGTGTTTGAGAGAATTCCTGTACTGGATAAGTTGGTCGAGGAGGGAAGGTTTGGGAGAAAGAGTGGGGAGGGAATTTATAAATATGACGTCGGCAAATGAAAGTCACTTGTCACAAAAAAAAACATTGAAGGAAATAGGCAATGTCAATAAAAATAGATACAACATACCTAATGATAATAAATAATCTTACAATCTCTAATGCTTGCATCATTTTCCTTTATATTTATCTAGGTAGGTACATATTTTTAAAAAACCTATAAAAATATGTAGGTAAGTACTTTATTCTTTGCTAGCTTTCAACCACGGCTTCGCCCGCGTCGTACCTTGAAAAAAAAAAAATCTATCCCACGGGAACCGTATATTTCTCCGGGATGAAAAGAAACATATGTGCTATTCCAGACTATAATCTATATCTGAGCCAAATTTCATCCAGATCCGTTCAGACGTTTCAGCGTGAAAGAGTAACAGATATCCATAAATTCTTACAAACTTTCGCGTTTATAATATTTTATTAGTAGGATGAAAAAAAAGAAAAAGTGGTTTGATTGTGTGAAAGATGATATGAATGTAAGAGGAGTAGATTCAGAGTTGACGAATGATAGGAGTGAGTGGAAGAAGAAAACATGTTGTGCCGACCCCACGCGTGGGATAAGGGCAGGAGAATGATGATGAATATTAGTAGGATGATGTCCTTCCATCTGTATTCTTCGTAGATACCAACAGGATCAGTATGAACAGTGTTTTAGCTCTGAAGTTAGACATCACATAGATAGCTCGATTCTTGATCTATAACCTGCTGATTAGATAAATCAATATCTTTCGTATTTGTTTTACGAGTTTAGTTTATTTGCGGTCGCCGTGTGTCCGATTCGTTAGTGCTTGGCAGTTTTTGTTTTAAAAGGTACCTACCTACATATGTGTTAATGTGTCATTATTCTATTTGTGAAGACCTTTAATTGGCTTGCTGTTTCTATTTTTTCTTTTTTAATGTCATTTTATGTTAGCTGTTGGTTTTCCGAAAAAATTAAATAAATAAAATAAATTATTATCATACGAGTACCTACCTAAGTAACACATAAATAAATAGTTTATTGTACTATTGTGCCTACATAGGTATCCCATTATATTATATTGGCATACCTACCTATTATTTTATATTGGTTTGCGTTGTGGTGGGTGGTGGCAGTCTTGTGTGTTTACCTATTATGGTACTAAATAATAACAAAGAAAACGTAAAAGTACCTACTTAATATGTTTTTAGTGATGGTTTGTTAAACTAATATATATCGAGCCATACCTACACTATGTGGTCAAAAGTTTTCACGTAGGTGTCCTATTTACGTAAGATAATGTTTTTATTGAAAGTAGGTACAGAAATGCATACCTAATCTGTCACCAAATAAAATTGTTATCGATGAATAGATTGATGCGGAAAATATTTCAAGTATATAGGTGGCACTATCTCTCTTATCAGCTCTTGCTTGGTTTGGCGCCTTTTCAATTTCAACAAAGGCATTCGTAACATTTTATATAGGTTTTACAAATTTATGTATTATGTACTAGTAACACGCCCCGGCTTAGCAAAAGTATCTCTATTTTTGTATATAAAATATAGCCTATGTTACTCAGGGATAATGTAGCATTCTAATGGTTAAAGTAATGGTTTATAATCGGTCCAGTATTTTCCTTTTATAATTTTCCTCTTTATAATATTAGGTATAGATACAGCCACCGAACTAAAAGTATAGAAGGGCCATGACCTTGAAAAACGTGGCAAAAATATGATTACACGCACTCACACATCGATATTCTAACTTTCACTATAGCCCACAGTAACATGATCTCTGGCTTACCGTGTACTGAGTACAGCGGCGGGTCAAGATTCACTAGTTATGGTCGCGCGGCACAAGAGCATACATTGAGAAGTATCTAATTAGGTATTGTAGTCGTAGCAGAAATAATAGGCAGCCATTCCGTAACGTGAGTTTATTCCGACTGTCGGCGCCCTCGCGCCGAGCTACCCTCCACCATATTATTAAATAAGTGTGGGTACTTGAGAATACACTACAATCCTCCACACTTAATCTAGATTACTTGTGTACATTATAGACTTACAAACTACTAACAATAACCACTTAAAACTACGTTCATTATATAAACAATGGCAACCTTATAACTTATAATTTGGTTTATTTAATTTACATTGTCTCATGGGGCGAGACCTTGGCGCATTCTTCTCGATTGACAGATCTGGCGGAGGTTCACGGGGTTCAGGTTCCGCCACGAGCGGCGAGGCCTCCTTCACCGGGCTCCTCCGGTTCTCACGAGAGGCCGGCTGCCCCGACTGGTCCACCACTAGCCCATCATCATCAAAATTTTTATCTGTTAAAACCTTAGATTCCAACTCGGGACCCTCAGCATCTGGGTGGATCAAGGAGCTCCTAGTCCTACGTTTCAATTGATCGATATGACGATGAGCTCTAACACCTTCTTCACCAATAACCTTATAGTTGGACGGTCCAACTCGAGATTCAACCTTTCCCGGCAACCATTTGTCTGTTTTAGAATATTGTCTGTACCACACGTCTTCACCTGGACTAACCAACCTACTCGCCCCTCCCGCATTTTCTATTTGCCGCTGTTGTGATTTTACCATTTTTACTTCCCGATCCGGTTTTATTGCATCTAAACGTGTTCTCAACCGCCTACCTTGCAATAACATAGCTGGACTTTCCCCTGTCGATGCATGTTCAGTATTTCTGTAATATAGTAAAAATGTATTCAACGCATCGTTAACATTTTTCTTTTCAAAGACTGCCTTCCTAATTACCCGTTTAATAGTTTTCACTGCGTTTTCAGCAGCTCCGTTAGAAGCGGGATGGTAGGGTGCCGTAAGTATATGGTCGATAGCCCTTGTTTTAACAAAATTCTCAAATTCCCTACTCGTAAACGGTGGTCCATTGTCAGTAACAATTTGCTTTGGATAGCCCCATCTACTCCACAACTCATTCAATCTATCTAATGTGGAAGTCGCCGCCGTACTTGGTACCATAAATACTTCCAACCACTTTGATGTTGCATCTATTACTACTAGGTACATTTTACCGTAAATCGGGCCCAGGAAATCTAAGTGTAGTCTAGACCACGGCCTAGACGGATACGGCCAGGGGCGCGGAGCCTGCCGCGGAGGCGCGTCGGCCTGCGCCCCGCATGTGGCGCAAGCCTTACACATGACTTCGATTGCCTCATCAATTCCGGCCCACCAAACGTAACTCCTAGCCAATGCTTTAGATTTAACTATCCCCATGTGCGGTTCATGTAATACTTTTAACACCTTTTCCCTACAGGGTAATGGAATTACCACCCTATGACCCCACATTACGCATCCTAGTTCTTCATATAATTCATTTTTTCGATTAAAATATGGTTGCATTCCAATAATTTCACAATTAATAGGCCAACCATCTCTAATGAAAACTAACAACCTACTTAGAATTGGATCTTTTAAAGTATTTCTTTTTATCTCGTTATAATCTAGGAGACAAGCCTCCTGAGCAAAATGCAAATACGTCTGTTCTGGAAGTACTCGCGAAACCGGTTTGTTATCGCGCAGCGGCAGCCTCGACAGCGAATCAGCACTGTTCACGTCTGTTCTTACATATTCGATATCATAACTGTAAGCTGATAATATTATAGCCCACCGCTGCATGCGGCTCGCCGTCATGGTAGGTATGCCTGTATTTGGTCCAAAAATTGAAACTAGTGGTTTGTGGTCCGTACGCAGAGTAAATCGTCTCCCGTAAACGTATTGATGAAACTTTTTCATGCAGTATATAATAGCTAAGGCTTCCCTGTGTATTTGTGAGTAATTTTTCTCTGCACTAGTAAGTGTACGCGACACAAAGGCGACCGGCCGTTCCGCCCCGCCCCGGTCCGGCTGAGACAGCACCCCCCCGACCCCCGCTGCGCTCGCGTCACACGTCACAATAAGTTCTTTTGACGGGTCATAATGTGATAAAACCTGCGATCCCGTTAAAGTTTTCTTTATTTCTGTAAAAGCTAGCTCGCACTCTTTACTCCAACGCCATTTTACGTTTTTCCGAAGTAAATTGTATAGCGGTATTAATTTTTGACTAAAATTCTTTACAAACTTTGCAAAGAAATTACATAACCCTAAGAACGATCGTAGTTCAGTGATATTCTGTGGTTTTTCCATTTCCAATACCGCTGAAATTTTGGTTGGGTCCGCTTTCAATCCATCTTTTGATAAAACATATCCTAAGTAGGTAACCTCTTGAACGAGGAACACACATTTAGATTTTTTTAGCCGTAACCCACTACTTAGTAACCTTTGGAACACGGTTTCGAGCGCTTTTAGATGTTCCGTCTCGGTTCTACCTCCGATGATGACGTCATCGATAAACACAGCTACATTAGGTATTCCTTTCAATATATTTGTCATTATACGTTGGAATATACCCGGGCTGGACGAAAGCCCAAAAACAAGCCTATTATAACAAAAGAGCCCCCTATGCGTATTTATAACCGTGTACTGTTTGGACTCATCCAGCTCAATTTGGTTGTACGACTGTGACAAGTCTATTTTGCTAAAAAACTGTGCTCCGTTCAACCCTACCAGAACCTCATCAATTTTAGGTAACGGATATCGATCAATCATTAAAACAGGATTTAGAGTTGCCTTGTAATCCACACAAATCCTTAGTGTACCGTCAGGTTTGTTGACTGGAACCAGTGGTGAGGCCCAGTCGGAGCAGTCGACGGGCTCGATGATGCCCGCGCGCAGCATGGCGTCCAGCTCTGCGTCAATGCGCTCGCGCAGCGCAAATGGCAGCGGCCGAGCGCGGTGGAACACCGGCGCAGCACCCTCGCGCACCCGCAGCGTTGCCTTGCCGCCCGTGAACCTTCCCAAACTGCCATCGAACAAATCCTTAAACCTGTTTAACAACGTTTTTACATTTGAATTAATATTAGAACCTTTACTACTCTTTACATTATTACATTGAAAACTGGGAATTGATATGCCTAATTCAGTAAGCCATTGCCGGCCTAGTAGTGATGTGGTTCCGTCTTGAATTATGAACAACTCTAGTTCTTTCTGCACTCCTTTATAAACGACCCTAGGCACAATCACACCTAATGGTCGAATGTTCGAACCATCAATAAATTTTAGACGCAAATCATGAGTCCGTATTTTTGTGGAGCTAAAATACCTATCATAAAGTTTCTTGCTTATACATGATATCGGTGTACCGGTATCTATTTCCATTGAAATAATTTGACCATTGATTGATATGGGCAAACTCACCGCCTTATAGTCCCTTATACACAACTGGTGTAAGTCCAGGCAATCCTCCTCCTCCTCCTGGTCCGACAAGGAGTCCTCCTCGGTGTGGTCGCCGTCGCGCGTCGCCTCACCGTAGTGGAACCTCCGCGCCGCGCCGCCTGCCCCCGGCCGCCCCGCCTTGCTGGTCCTTGCGCCGCCGCCGCCGACGGTGCACATGCGCCGCAGGTGCCCCGGTTGCCTGCACCGGCTGCATACGAAGTTCTTGTATTTACAGTCATCGTATTCATGATCCGCTCCGCAACATTTGCAAGGGTCTCCAGCGGTCCGCCGCCGCTGCCCTTGCTGCGAAGCACCTGCGGTGGCGCCGCCGCCCGCGCCGCCACGCTGGCGCCGCATTGTCACGCGCGTGCTGACTGCATGCACCTCCGCCTTGTCACCGGTCTCCAGCACAACCCGTGCCTCCACCGCCGCCGCATCCCGCTCTGCAGTCTCCAAGGAATGAGCTACTTGCATTGCGTTGGCAAAAGTCATTGCGTCCGCGTTCTTTTCCGCAAATAACCGTTGACGCGTGACGTCACTCCTTATTCCACAGACAAATTGATCTCGCAAATTTTCATCCAATTTGTCATTGAATTTACAAAACCGCGCCATCCTCTTCAGTTCCGCCACGTAATCTGCTGTAGTTTCTTCCGCGGCTTGCCTCCTCTGCCGGAATCGAAACCTTTCCGCCAACAGCGACGGATTCGGTTGTAGATGATTTCGTAGAAGCTGCACCACCTCCTCATATACGAGCTCTGAGGGCTTTTTAGGACTTGCCAAATTCACTAGTAGCTCGTAGACGTTGTCCCCCATGATAGATATCAACGTCGGCAGTTTCAAGTCATCCTTTATGGCATTGACCTTGAAATACATTTCCAGTCGGTCCGTGTACGATGACCACGTACCACACTTCATATCGAATTCCCCAATTTTTCCGATAGACATCGTAAACAAAGAAAAACTCGCACGCACAATTTTAATCTTCGTCGCCACTGAGAAGTATCTAATTAGGTATTGTAGTCGTAGCAGAAATAATAGGCAGCCATTCCGTAACGTGAGTTTATTCCGACTGTCGGCGCCCTCGCGCCGAGCTACCCTCCACCATATTATTAAATAAGTGTGGGTACTTGAGAATACACTACATACATGTTGTCTCTTTTACTCCCAAGACATTCGTTCTATTTCAATCAAAATGGCACGATATTGTTTGAATGGGATAAAATAATCACGAAAAAACGAATTATGTTAAATAATCTAGTAATTAGGTACCTATGAAATGTTACACCATTAGCTTTGTTGGTGTTCCTTGAGTTATTGGTACACTTTTTGAATGCACAGGATGGCATTTTATCACTTTTTTCATAGAAATTCTTCCGATGTAGTACCGTCCGCGTCTGCCAGTCGACTGATTCGAATGGTGTGAGCTCACTCCGTTCAATGTGAACGCAATTTAGAGGGAACCGAGTATTGTAAGGCCCTTCTATACTTTAAGTTCGGTGAGATACAGCTTACCTACATAAACGTTGGTTAATATATGTACTTACTAGTTTTCGTGCAGACTTTCTGATGCAAAGAATGCATAAAGTGGAGGGTAGTTTCAAATAGTTATTGTGCTGTGATTTGTCTTAAATATTCAGTTTGTTTTTTATTTTGCTGTTTTATTCAAAGGTATTTGAACACTCCATTGATAGTCAAAGTCAAGGTCAAAATATATTTATTCAATAAAATCCCGGGGATCATTTTACATCGTCTTACATACTAGGTGAGTCTAGGTGCCAATTCCAGTCCTATCCCCAGTCCGAGAAGAACTGACAAGAAACTCGCTGGGCCCTTGCACTTTTTTGTATGATCCTTAGTCATTTTGTTAGGGACACCTAACAGAGTTGGAACTGATTCGTCCCAAGCTCTTTTGTCATCTAAGTAGGTACCTACTGTGATATTTTATACTAAGCTTTTCGATATTTCAATTCATCAATCGAGCTCATTGCTGGGCGTAGATTTACGCTTCTGACATCTATGTCCTAATTTGACCCATTACGGCGTGTGGTTTTATAACCGTTAACCCATTTATAAATAATAAATAATGCTGGACAGTCCACACAGCATCATCTAGCCCCAAAGTAAGCTACTCAAAGCTTGTGTTATGGGTACTAGATAACTGTTATATACATATAATACATTATTACATAGATAGATATTTTTTACTATACATAGAAAACACCCAGACCAACGGAACAAATTTCTGCAGATCGTAGGTAGGTACACAAATTTGTTCCGCGGCGGGAATCGAACCCGCAACCTCTTGCGTCGCAGGCGGACTCTCGCCCGCTGCGCCACTGAGGTCGTCAAAATTCATTTACTGCAGAAAACTTTCCCGAAGTCACTATTAATAAACAATTACACATTACTAGCATCGTCCTACGGTTTCACTCGCGATTATGCAGTATTGCCTATACAGTATGCCCTTCTTTATCCCCTTGGCATTTTTCCGTGATAAGCTAGATGGCGTTGTGTGAAATGTCTACCAATATATGGTTAACGAAGCTTTATTTCTCATAAAAAACTATACTAGTTCACTTACAATGAGAATACCTATGTAATTATAAAAATTTAACTTATATTATTATTATTACCTCTAGGACCTACTTTTAGGTACTTAATCGAAGTTCTTATTATAAAAGTGTTGATAAATAAGCAGATGTAACAACAATCCAACAAAACAAATTCATAATAGGGTAGATAGAAAAACTTAGCAGTATGACTTTGACGAAGTATTATTATGGTGTATGGTACAAGTGATGAGAGAAAAGGAATTATGATACAGTTCGCTATTTATCTATGCTTAATTATAATTGAATAACGGGTATTTATCACGTACCTATTTTGTTTTTATTCCCGACGTTTCGAACACATTACAGCGTTCGTGGTCGCGGGCAGACTCTATGCTTATATCTATGCTTCTTACGTAGATCTATTGATAGAAATATCTATTGATTATTTCCAGAAGTAATTCTAAATGAGCGATGCATCAGACAAGAGCAGCGTCCGCCACCAGCGGTCTATCTACCAGGTGCACTACAGTATCAAGAGGAAGGAGATGACGGCGCGGCCCCTCGCGCGGCGCGCCGGCTCGCCCGAGGTCACCGCCTACCACCAGCAGGTCGCCGGCCATAGGACCTCGGAAGACACCAAGTATTTGGGTAAGCACAACTTGATCACGACTGTAATCTAACTTGGTAGGCATCTCCTCAGATCTATAGTTACTTAGATCTTGGATATTGGAACGAAGTTCCTTATCGCGCGTTGCGAAAGGGGGCTAGACGGAAAAAATTCTCACGAAAAGTTGTAACGACACTTTTTGCTATAGTAAGCTATTGTAAGCCGTGTGGCGTGCGCGTGTTTCTCTGTCTGTCTCTCTCTCTCTCATAGAAAGCAAGGAAAAAAACTTCGTTCCATCCGGGTGTCCGTCGACACCTCTCAAGTTTTTTTATTATCTAAAGAGGGTTGTGAGAGTATCAAATGAACTAGGGCTTGAGTAGTAGAATATACACTATGACAAATTTGAAATCCAAGATGGCCGCCACCAAATGGCGGCAAAAATGTCGGGGCTTTTTTAAATCTTTTATTGAATTTTTACTTGTTATAAAAGTTGGAAGCGCCATGCCTCCTATGTATATTTTCATGCAATGTTCGACAAGGGCTAAATAATTTTACGTAGGTACTTACATACATACATAGGTACCTACATACATAAAATCACGCCTGTTTCCCGACGGGGTAGGCAGAGATCACGGATCTCCACTTGCTACGCTCCTGACACACCTCTTTTGCTTCATTCACTCTCATTACGTACTTACAATACTAAATTTAAGAATTTATGTACTTAAGTACTTAAAATTTATTCAGCAAATAAATATTCTTGATTCTTGGTTGGTTTCACACGAACTATCTCTATAGGTTTACTGCAATGTAGCAACGGAACAATCCTCAAGCCAATCATCAAAGAAGCGCAGAAGCGTGAAGTGGAGTTCTACACGCGCCTCGCTTCTGCCACGGAGCCCGATCTGGTGGAGCTTCGGAAGCTGGTGCCGCGCTACTTCGGCACCACGCGCTACACGTACGCCGGACATGCGCAGGAGTACATCATGATGGAGGATCTCGCTCAGAGGATGATGGAGCCGTGCATCATGGATGTCAAGATCGGTGAGTGCTTGTACCTACTTAATTATGGTATTTTTTGACGTGACAACGTCTTCTTTTAAACTTACGCGATCTGAACACATTATGATTAGTATTAAACGGGTATTTATCGCGTTTTATAATACCTTTATTTTCCCGACGTTTCGACAGGTTTGCACCATGTCGTGGTCACGGGTAGACTGACCACGACAGTGTCTACCCGTGACCACGACGGTGTGCAAACCTGTCGAAACGTCGGGAAAATAAAGGTATTATATAACGCGATAAATACCCGTTTAATACTAATAATAATGTGATAACGCCTTATAATTCGATGGAGCCGGCCGGCTGCACGCACGAAAAAACATGACTCATGCGGCGTTACCTCGCTCTGAGGCGTTCCATTCTTATGACGTTGTCACGTTCAACTATCTACTCCCTCTCTACTCTCTAACTAAAAAAAAAAAGAGCTTAAACGAGGGGTGAAGTAAAGGTTATTGTTAGTATTGGACGGGTATTTATCGCGTTATAAGTACCTTATTATTTTCCCGACGTTTCGACAGGTTTGCACGCTGTCGTGGTCACGAGTAGACTCTCTCAGTCTACCCGTGACCACGACAGCGTCTGAGGTCGAAACGTCGGGAAAATATAAGGCAATTATAACGCGATAAATACCCGTCTAATACTAACAATAATGTGTTCAGATCGCGTAAGTTTAAAAGTACATAAAGTGTAGAGAAAGGTTGAAGTTTGCATGAAAAAGACGTTAGTTAGAACAGTAGCTAGGAGTTCCACTACCTCACCATTATGTTGCTGGCCAGGCCGCAGAACTTGGGACCCGCTGGCGACAGAAGAGAAGATAAAGAACGAGCAAGCGAAGTACGCCCTCAGCAAGCAGCAGTACGGGTTCTGCATCCCAGGGTACCAGGTGTACCGGCTCGGGGCCCGGCGCGTGCGCTACGGCAAGGAGCACGGCAAGACACTGCACGGGCCGGCGGTGGTGGACGGTGAGCTGGTGGTGGGGTGTCACCCGGTGACTAAAGGGCCCTAGAGACGGTCCAACGGTTTGATTCAAACCTCAGGCCGCGACTCCACCAAAGCGGAGATGTGTGCTGTGTGCTGTGGGAGAAGAGATGTTTTTCAGCTCGGGGGATTCCACCAAAGTGGAGGTGTGCGGTTCTCTCGTCTCGACTGCGCGTCGTCCGCGCACAGCTCACATCTCCGCTTCCATCGCGCCATACAAATATTACACATCTCCGCACCGCGATCACCACTGAAGCCGAGCGGAGAGGAGATGTGTCAATAACACAATTCTATTGGTAGTTTAAAAAACATCTCCTCTCCGCTTGTCTCGTCTCCGCTTTGGTGGAGTCCCGGCCTTACGTGTTTGATGTCGGTTTGAACGGTTTGTCAAACAGCACTGCGCAGTTTGGTTCGGGCTGTCGTAATTAGACTTGTGACGCAGTAAATTCACGATCGCACCCAAATTCCTCCAGTCATCCCTGTTCTTTGCTGTGTCCCACGATTCTTTCGTAAAAGCAAAAAAATAATGTGGCAAAACGAAGTTATGCCTGACGCATCTTCCGTCAGATGTGAACCGACCCTAAAGATATAAGATTAGATTAGTGCCTGTAGATAAATGAACAGAAGAGTAGGTACACAAAGCATAGAGACCCTGTTCACAGCTGCACACAACAAATACACAAATTTCATAAAAACATTATTTTTTAAAGAAAAATAGTGACTTTCATAATGTTAATACCACACAAATAAAAATAAACTCGCTGTTCCCACGGCGTAAATCCTTTATAGGGCAATGTGTACGCTTCTGTAACAAGATCCCAAGTGACATGCTTGATGTATCGATTGGAAAATTCAAAAATGTAATTAAACAAAAACTGTCTCGCAAAGTATAATAGAGAATATCAGAGTACCTACTTAGATGACAAAAAAAGCTTGGGACGAATCAGCTCCAACTCTGCTAGGTATCCCTAACAATGTTAACAAGGTTCATAATACAAAAAAAGCGCTAGGGCCCAGCGAGTTGTCAGTTCTTCTCGTACTGGGGATAGGACTGGAATTGGCACCTGGACTCACCTAGTATGTAGGACTATTCAAAATGATCCCTATGATTTTACTGAATAAATAATTATTGAGAGCGCTGGTGGTGTGGTGGTAGCACCCCTGCCTCAAGATCCGAGGGTCGTGTACCAATGAGTTTTTCTATTTAAAAATTTATGTGCATAATGCCAGTGCTCTTAAACGGTGAAGGAAAACATCGTGAGGAAACCGAAATACCCGAGTGTCATAGATTAGTATTCTTATAAGTGGCGATGGGCTTGCAACCTGTCACGTACGGAATACTAGCTAATGTGCAAAATGTGGGCAAGTGCCAAATGTCATGTTCGGACGTGCCTCTGATTACCCTCTTTAGATATCCTCAAAGATCTAAGTCACTAGAGGTCTGAGGAGATATCTACCGAGCCTGGGGATTACAGTCGTGATCATGTTTTTCTTTTTTTTTCGGAACGAAGTTCCTTATCGCGCGTTGTGAAACGGAAAAAATTCTCACGAAAAGTTGTAACGGCACTTTTTTCTATAGTAAGCTATTGTAGGCGGGGCGGCGTGCGCATGTTTCTCTGTCTGTCTCTCTCTCTCTCATAGAAAGCAAGGAAAGGAACTTCGTTCCATCCGGGTGTCCCTTGACACCTCATTTTTTTTTTTTTTATAATTATTGACTATTGACTATTGCACTCCCGCAGCCATCAGGGAGTACCTGAACGGAGCGGGTCGCGCGCCGTGCCGCGCCCTGCTGCTGCAGCTCCTGGCCCAGCTGTGGCGCGCGCTGACGTGGAGCCGGCGCCAGCGCGGCCTGCGGCTGTACGGCGCCTCGCTGCTGCTCATATACGACGCCGCGCGCCTGCGGGACTGCTGCGGGGACGCCGTGTGAGACTCCATTTGTATACCTACCCCTAGTTTTGATCTTCTTCTTCTTCTTATATATAAAAATGAATCGCTGTTCGTTAGTCTCGCTAAAACTCGAGAACGGTAGGACTGATTTGGGTAATTTCGGTTTTGAAATGTTCGTGGGAAGGTTTAAAAGGTGAGAAAATTTCGAATAACTGCCGTGAAAACCCTAAAATTAGCCCTTTTCTATTTCCCATCCAAACGTTTTCTAAATAAGTACGAAGTCTGCCGGGTCAGCTAGTAAAAAATAAATAAATAATGCTGGACAATCCACACAGCATTATCTAGCCCCAAAGTAAGCTACTCAAAGCTTGTGTTATGGGTACTAGATAACTGATATATTTAATCTATACCTATATAAGAGCTTAACCTGACTGACTGACTGACTGACTGACTGATTGATCATCGCCGAGCCGAAACCGCTGAAGCACGAATAAATATTCGTTTAATACTAATAATAATGTGTTCAGATCGCGTAAGTTTAAAAGTCGGTATATACATACGGATTAGTCTGTATGGTTTTTAGACAAAATGTAGCTTATGTCCTTCCTTAAGATACAATTTTTACCAGATTTTATTAAGATTCAGGCACAGGCTGATAATGATATGCGCGCCCGCAGGCCGCCCGCGCCGTGCCGCGCCGCGCCCGGCCCGCGCCGGCGCTCCATCCACTCGCTGCACCCACTCTCCAGCACCAGCTTTAGCGGCCAGCTCACCCCCCAGGGTCCTCACTACAAGAAGGTAGGCTCGGTGCCCGTCACCGCGATGTCCCTCGCGCGGACCGCCTTCGACCCCCCGAAATCTAGCTGGGACGATACCTGGGAAAAACTCGGTCATAACCACTCGTTCGATCACAACTATGAAGATAAGCTATCCAAGATCAAGATGAACTATCGAGCGATGTTGGATCAGGTCTCACACGACAGTCCGCACCCCAACCCCTGGGGTACGGTGAAGATCATAGACTTCGCTCACGCCTTCTTCAATGAGGAAGAGGAACGCGCGGTCGATGATAACTTCAGAGAGGGGATCGAGAGTTTGGTGGAGATTTTTGAAAGTTTTCTGAATGAAACTAACGATCAGGTTGCTTGATCACCGCGGTCACTGGAACGACACTTTCGGTGTGACCGCGGTGTCCGTCTTTAAATTAGAGGTGTAAAAGTAAAGACAAAATCGTACCCGTATGTACTCGGTACTATAACAATGAGTACTCGTTACTCGTTGCTTCTGATACCTCATACATAGCATGCTGTTATGTATTAGGTATATATGTACAGTATCATATGCAATACGACTCGATTCAGTGCTCTATTCCGATTCGATTCGTATTGCGTAGGTACGCGTACAGTATGACGTTGCGGCGTTGCAACATTCGTAATTTGTAGAAAACATGCTAAACTGCGTAAGGTGCATTTTTTCACTTTTCCCTATTTTGAACCTTTTTTTGGACTGGACAAATGCTTTGTCTGACAACCTGTGACGCTAGGTTCCGATACTATAAAAGATGCGAGTAACGACATGCATTCGGATGTAACGACTCGATACTCGGTTCGAAATGGCGTACCCGTTACTCAATACCGAATACATATGGTTTGCTACCAGCTTTACTTTAAATATTATGACAATGAAGTGGTTGCTTCAACTAGGGTAAGCATTTATGGTAGATCAGTATTGTGTCAAAGTTATTATTGAAGTACCTATGTATTTATTTATTGCTCAATTGTGTAAATTAAATCGTCCTATTTATCATATTTTAATTATAGAAACCATTATAAATATTCTTCCAAGTGTTCCAAATACTGTGTGCCCAAATGGTCACTTTTTCATAGAACTGCTGGGAATTTGATTCCTACTTGTTATACTAATAGATCTACTGGAAAATTTGTTTCAGTAGGTCTACTAGTAATACTACTGGAATGACTCTAGACGCCAAATAATTCTAGTTATAAACGTACATTATGTTATAAGATTGTAAATAAATAAATTGTTTCGCTTTCGCATTATAAATATTTATTTCTCATAAATCAGCCAAAATTATATATCCCAAATAAAAATTAACTATAAACTTAAATATAGAAATCTATTATGAAAATTATCAAGGCGAACCCAGCCAGCGTCGTCTACACAGAGTCAAATGTGGCTTCATCAAAATACATTTATACGATTTGACTGTGTATAGAGAATTCTATACAAAATAATGAACACGCATGAAAGATCATCGTACATTAGTACATTAAAAGTATTACAATTATGTAAATGTCGATGTATTTGACAACTTAGCAGCCGCGTGCGTCTACAGCTACATCGGTCTAGAATAATCACTAACTGTCATCAGCATTAGACACTGTCCGCAAGCAAAAAGCAACTCAAACTCCATTCAGCAGAAACCACTTCTACTTTAGTTAAATATAATCAGTGAAACAAATACAACTAAACGAAGATTTCATGTCTCAACATTGAACCACTAAAACAGACACTCCGTCTTCTAAAACACAGAGATAATGTACTGATGACCTCCCATTAAACCAAAACAGAAAACGCCATTACCATTAAGTATTTAAAGTTCAAAATTTAATAACAACAATATTTCTGTGTTCAACATCAAACATTAGAGCCGTTAAAAGATTTGATCACCAAAATGTAAAAGCATTCTTACCAACTAGTTACGGACAAATTCATATTACAAAAATATGGTTCTTTTATATCTACATCTAGGAAAATAATTCACAAAACCAAGCTGTCAACACGCAAAGTACATTTCCAAACGAACAAATCACTCTTAGTTTGTATAAAAATACTTCAATCACCAATAGTTAGGTACAAACATGCATTGATATGCCTCACTTATTGCAAACAGCTACATCCATGGTTTTAAAAAAGAAATAATAACATAGAATAAATCACACCAAAACAATACAATTTCGGGGCCTAAAACTACGCTTTTTCTTCTAATTGAATAAAGTTTTCATGTAAACTGGCGCACAATTATTTCTCTAGAGCGGCATAGTATCTATTTACATGTATGTAATATGGAAGGTAAATGGAAGTGATTTAGGTATATGGTATATAGAAACGGTGAGATCACAGCTGAGTTGGAAACACACTAGTCAAGTTGTGCAAGAAATCTAAATGAGAATCGCAAGTGTAAGCGATGTATCAAGCCAAAGATGCATTCCCTGTACGTTCTATTTATTTTGGACTATAACTTGTCTAGTCTATTTTGTAATCCAGAAAAAAGTTTAATTTGAATCAATAACAAACACTCGGAAACCTAAAATTAAATTAAACACCTTTACGCTAAAACGTAAATTCTAAAATAAGTTTTTTTCACTAACAGTTATTAATTTAACACTACCTGCCTGCGTTTTCGCTCGCGTGGTACCCGAGGTAATCAAATTTCATTCAAATCTGTTCAGCCCTGAACTTCAAACATTACATCTAGCATATGTATGTATAAAATATGATTATTACAATTTAGCAACAATTTTAGTGATCAAATCCACATAAATCTATAAAAATAATATCTACGATGACATTCTCGAAAGGTTTTATTCAAAATTTTGTACCCTCTTTATTGTTGAGATATATCACAGTAATCAGGCGAAATTATAGCAAGACATTGAAAATATCTACGTAATTAGAATAGGGGTCGCGAACGCATTGCAGAGTTAATAGATACCTTGATACACTCAGGCCAAAGTTGCAAACAAAATTTAATACCTTATCGTTAATATCGTATATTCTAGCAGTGTTCGACTGCCCTCGACTTATGAGTGTTGAGAATTAACCTCTGATGTGTTTAAAGCAGCGAAAGTAGCGACCCCCACGTCTGCCCGGCTTTTTTTTTCAAATCGAAACTTCAAATCTGTCTAGAAGTGATTTTTTCGAATGGATTTATTGATAAATCATTGTATATTGTTCATTCGTTCAGTAAGATGTGCCAAAATAAAAAGAAACCCTAAAACAAAGTTATACAGTTTAATATTCAGTAAAAACCAACAGGCGTCATTTGTCGCGGATCCGTGTCTAAGCGGACGACGGTAACCAGGATCCGTGCTTAAACACACGAGAGGTTAAAAGAAAACCTTCATCGACAAATAAAAATTTGACTTTACTTTGCTTTGACAAAGTAGTCTGCTTTTATCAAGGAAAGGATAACAAGAGTACAAGAAAATAGTGTTTACATTACACTCTATTATTAGTATTAAACGGGTATTTATCGCGTTTTATTTACCCATTTTTCCCGACGTTTCGACAGGTTTACACACTTTCGTGGTCACTGACTGATAGACTGACTGACTGACCTGTCGAAACGATGGGACAAATAGGTAAATAAAACTTGATAAAAACCCGTTTAATACTAATCATAATGTGTCCAGATCGCGTAAGTTTAATAATAAACATTTCACTCTGTCATGCCTTCGCACACCCCGACCCCGCGTAAATTTAAAAAATTAATACCTCAAGAATGCCACCATAGAACAAATCCACCGGTAATTAATTAAAATCAATTATGTATATCATTATAAAGCATTCATTACACTAGTGTTACAATGTAATATACAACAACAAAAGGCCGGGTGCACACTGAGGTCTTGTTACAATTGTTGCATGTAGGAACTTCGGGCTACAGAGCTGTCAATTAAAAAAAACTGCTAAGTAACAATTCAATCGAATTTAGTAGGTTCTTTAAAATTTGTGAAGGTATTGCGTCTAGCGCTTAGTTGGCTGGTTAGCACGTCACGAATTTAGTCATTTTTTAAATTAATTAGTAGTCAAAGCAGTGTATGAGCTTATTTTTTGGTGGTTAAGAATGTAACTTTCATTATATCACTAGCATTTTATCCGTTTTATCGAAAGACGGTATAAAAAGTGCACTCCTTACTCCGATTATGGTACAAAAACAAAAGATGTAAAATTTCACAATCACAAATACAATAACAATGTGCAACAATGAAGGCGGTGCGTCCCCGGCCTTAGAAACGATACATTTTACAAAGTGAACAGCACAAAAAGCACCTCGAATCGTTAAGGGCCGTTTCAGAACTCTAATTTAATAATTATATTTTTTTGTCAATTTTTCACAATTATTTCTTTACAAAACAAACACACACAACGGCGGATGATTTTCATTTTAATCTTAATTTTAGGTCAAAATATCATATCACATCTCGTTCGACTCCGCGCCTGCAATTTCGAGTCCCCGGAACGAAAACTACCCTCGGAACGGAAACCGGGACCCGCCCCCTCCCCTCTCCCTCGCCCCCCTCTCCCCGCCGGGCCGCGCTAGATCTCGGGCAGCTTGGGCGCCTGCACGCGCGGGTTGTCGCGCTGCAGGCGGCCGCGGGCGCGCGCGCGCGCGTCGGGCGCGGCAGCGCAGGCGTGCGCCTCGGCGTAGCGGTGCGGCGCGCACAGCGCGGCGCCGCAGCGGCACGTGTGCAGCGTGGCGATGCCGAGCCGCTTGCGGCACGCGGCGCAGCGCGGCCGCTTCTTGTCGCGCGCGCCGCCCTCCTCCGCCCTGCGACCGACGAAAATATATCGTTAGCGATCCGGAGGTATCCCGTGAGTTTTCGATTTACGCTCGCTAGCGACTGTAGTTTAAAAAATGTATGTAACCTTGCCCAGCGCCTCTGGCGGATAGTTGGGTAGAGGTTGTATTTCCGATGTATTTACCTCTACTTATACCTCTACATGCGGGACGAGTCCAAGTGGAGGGGCGTCCATTTTTAGATTGAAATATCTCCACCGTGAGTAACGATTTTGACAGATCCTCCTGTAGCGACGTCGGCCGATCTAAATGTGACGACTCATGGTGACGTAGGACCCAGGATCCGGGGTCGCCGACGGGAGACTCGCGGCGTAACGTAAGGTTTACCTGAGCGGGTCCTGCCTCGCGAGGCGCGGCTCGGGCTCGGGGGGAGGCGCGGGGGCGGCGGGGGGCGCGTGCGGGGGCGCGGGGGGCGCGCGGTGCAGGTGCAGGCCCTCGTCGCTGAGGTGCAGGTGCTCGCGGTTCCGGTGCCGACTCAGCGCTGGTAATATCCGACTGAAAAAACGATTAACATTTCAATAAAATTGATCTTTAAATGTACCATGTTTCATCCGATAACCACAATGTTGGTTATCGGATCAAACATGGTACTGACTGTTTTGCAATTGTTTTTACGGGCACCTTTTAAAATAAAATATGATCACGACTGTGATCCCCGGGCTCGGTAGATATCTTCCTCAGATCTTTAGTTACTTAGATCTTTGAGGAAGAGGGTAGTCAGAGGCACGTCCAAACATGACATTTGGTACATGCCCAAATTTTGCTCAGTAGTTAAAATAAACGATGAAGATAGAATTTTTTAATTATTTTACCTGGGATAGGCTTTAGAAACCGAGTTCTACACGATATTCCGACGACCGAGACGAGTTTCTCGCCTGTTCTTCTCGTACTTGGGTTAGGTTTGAATCGGCACATAGATTCACCGCATGTAAGACGTTTCAAATGGTGCACCTATCAGAACCTCGGCGTAGAAAAAAGATCGCTAGAAGCGGTACCTGTTCCTCTTGAGTTTCTCCAACTCCGAGGTGGAGGAGCTGAAGAGAGCGTCGGAGAGCGGCGGGTGGCGGGGCGCGGGGGGCGGCGCGCGCAGCTGCAGCGACGACGCGGAGTGCGAGTGCGGCGCGCGGGGCAGCGGGGGCAGCGGGGGCGCGCCGGCCGGGGGGGGCGCGAGCGGCACCGCGCGCCACGCCACGCCGCCGCCCACCAGCGGACCTGCATCCGAACACATATTATTGTAATTAACTGTTCATTTTTACCGGATTGCGAAGCGAAGAAGGAAGGTGATGTGTGTAGGGTGAATGTATCTATGCATGTATGTAATGTATGAAAGTTCCTTTGGATGTCACTGTAGCTCAGAGGACTGGACGGATTTTTAACTTAATTAATAACCTCATTAGATAATAGTTTTAGCGGGAAAGTACTAGAAATTTCCGTCCTTTTCAGTATTTGTAATGGATTTCCGCAAAGTCACGCCTGAATCGATCATTTATCTTGGACGGATTTTGACAAATAAGGTGTCGTTGGATTTTCTGGATCACAAGAGTGACATAGGCTATACAAAATGTCATAAAAATTGATATGGCAGCTGTAATATATAATATAATATATATATATATAATATATACATTTTGTTGAGTATATTTTCTACAATAGACTGATAAATTCGACCAACTCATTTACTAATTCCATGCAGACGGGCATTTTTTTTATTTATGTAGTATATCAATATTTTTTTATAATAATAAATACATGCTTTCATAATGTTTCGTCTCAGAAGAGACCCGGCATGAAAATCTCTTAAAACCAACCGTATTCCGTAGAGATAGGCGCCAAGCTTTTAGCAGCCAGCGGCGTATCCTGCCTCAGCCGGCACTCCTCACTATCAATACACTCCTCCAATATCGCCTCCTTCTTCACGAGGATAGACCCCGCCAGGGTGTCGCTCAGCTTCAGATCCTCCTCTGGGTCCCGGAGACTGGTGCTTCTGGTCCCGATGGGGGATATGAGAGGGGGGAGGGGGAACCGCTCTGCGTACGCGCAGTCGTAGTCGTATCTGGTGTAGTTGCCGTCGTAAAGCGGCGCGAACGTGTCTTCCGACTCGTAGGTGTGCGAGTAGGTGCGCAGGAACGGCTCGGAGTCCTCGAGGAGGGAGGGGACGGAGAGGGTCTCCTCGCTCCTTGTCTTCTGGATGTCTGCTTTTTCTGGAATAATTTTTTTGCTTACGTGATGAAATAATCCTCGGTAATCTAAAAGGTGTGAATGAAATATAGGCAGATGTGTGTGAGAGAAACATTTAGAAGTCCAAGTACTAGGAATTTATAAACTATTAAGAGGTTTTCGCGACCCGTGATCTTACGACTCCTTGTGAATCTATTATACCAGTACTCACAAACGGTGAAGGAAAACATCGTAAGGAAACCGGCATGTCGTAGAACCTAAACAATTTTTAGACATGGTTAAGTGCACGAAATGAGCCTTAAATCCTTTCACTACACTGGTTCAAAAGAACTATTGACACTATAAGAAGAAGATGTGTAGATCTAGAAAAGACGTAGGAACCTTGTCTAGGTGCATGCGTCTGCCGCTGCAGAGAGAGCGTCTCCATGCGACGCCGGATCTCCATCATCTTGTTGTGCGTCACCGCGTTCTCCGAGGCGCCCCCCGCCCCCGCTCCCCCCGCCCCAGCCCCCGCCCCCGCGCCCCCGCCCGCCGGCTGCTCCGCCAGCTGCGTCAGCGACGACGAGTCTGATGACAATCAAATATATATGTTAAAACATTGTATACATAGGACAAATTATAAGCTTCACGTTTTAACCAGATATCAGATGAAACATGGTGAAACACTATGTTTCAACTGATGTCTGTTTGGAACATATCCTTGTTTCATCTGGTGACAAGCCTTAAGCAAAAGTTATTATGAAGGAATTATATGTTTCAGCAAGATACCAAGGTGAAACACTATGTTTCACATGATATCTCATTGAAACATTATCCTTGTTTCATCTGATGACAAGCCTTAGTAAATGTTAATAATGAAGGAATCAGATTGGTAATACATTTTAATATTAAAAAACTAGACTATATTAGTTTTTGGAGATGACTTAAGGTCAAAGGTAAATTAGTATTTATAGTAAAAAAAAAACTGAAAATAGATTTTTTCAGCCGTATATTTATTTACATTTTACTATAGCCTATGTCACTTTTGTCATTAAGGGGGTTTCGGGGCGATAAATCGATCTAGCTGAGCTAGGTTTCATTTTTAGAAAACGTCGTTTACAAAAAAAAACGATCTAAGCTCGATCATCCAGGTAAAGTTGGCTCAACGAATCTAGGCATTCGTGAAGTTAGCCGCAAGCGCTGCGCAGTGTCGTTTTTCGGGAGCAATCGGAGGTATGAGGAGGGGGGGAAGGAACTGTACATGCGCAAACTCGCACCCGTGGCTAACTTCACGAATGCCTAGATCCGTTGGATGAGCTACTAAGTTGTTAAGAAGAGAACTCACATTTGTTATGGTCTAGCGGTGAGTAGGTGCCGTCGTGGTTCTCCCTCACTCGCAGCATGTTGACTCGCTCTCCGTCGCGGAACACCAGCACGGTCACCTTGCAGCCACTGCCGCCGCCCGACCACTCGCCCTCATCTCTGTATCGAGATCTCATATTAATAACTAGCTTCCGCCCACGGCGTAGATACTTTGAAAAACAAAAACAAATCTATCCCACGGAAACTGTACATTTTTCAGGGATAAAATGTATCCTATGTGCTATTCCAGACTATGTTCTATATCTGTGCCAAATTTCATCTAGATCCATTCAGCCGTTTCAGCGTGAAAGAGTTACAAACATACATTCAGACATCCAGACAAACTTTCGCGTTTATAATATTAGTAGAATTGAACTGATTAACCTACTGTAATAAATCTCTAAACGTGATTATCTCTCCGCATAACAAGTTGTATTTATTGCACGAGGTCCATCTCTCAGTGAATCCTTATGAGTGTATAGCTGGCCCAACGAGTCGAGGCATTTGTGAAGTTAGCCACAGGTGCGAGTTTGCGCATGTACAGTTCCTTCCCCCCGCCTCATATCTCCAATTGCTCCCGAAAAACGATACTGCGCAGCTCTTGCAGCTAACTTCACGAATGCCTAGATTCGTTGAGTGAGCCTACTATAACGAGTTGGCAGCGGGCGACGTGAGGCAGCGGCGACACTACTGGGTTCTATGTATTTCTATGAAATTCCCTCCGTAGGCGACGCATTTCATAAAAAAACATAGAAATCGGTGGTGTCACTGCGACGCGTCGTCTGCTGCTGCCTCGTGTCGCCCGCTGCCAACTCGTACACCTTACCTGTTGGAGTCGAGCAGGCGCTCGATGTCGGGCCAGGGCTCGGCGCGGTCGGGCGCGGGCGGCGGCAGGCGGCGCGTGGAGATGGGCCCGCCGCGCATGCCCAGCACGAGCCGCAGCCGCGCGCCGTCCCCGATGCACAGCTCGCGCAGGCTGCGCGCGTCCTCCAGCTCCTGCAGCTTGTACAGCAGGTGCTGCTGCGACACCGGGATGCCTGGAACGAACCACTCCGACTGTAGGAACCGACAATGACAACCAAGGGCGGATCCTGGGCTCGGTCCAGGACCTAGGTGGACCACTAATTAAAATTATCTATACTAATATTATAAAGAGGAAAACTTTGATTGTTTGTTTGTTTGTTTGTTTGTTTGAAATGAATAGGCTCCGAAACTACTGAACGATTTGAAAAATTCTTTCACCAATGTGTAGAATGAGCTTTCAGGATGAACATAGGCTATATTTTATGTAGGTACTTCGCGGGCGACGCCGCGTGCAGAAGCTAGTATTTAATAAGGATTATAACTTTTTGTGACTTAAACACGACTAAGTGACCCCCCCCTGGCACCAAAGCTGGATCCGCTCTTGATGACAACATGGATTTGCACAAACTAACATGTATTTGCACAAACTAACACCCTCTCACCCTAAACGCATATACATACCGTCCGTCGCGGGTAAAAAAGTAGAGATATGACGGAAGGTGGTTTCTACTCAATTGAGCAATAAAAGTTTGGTTCATCATCATCATCATTCAGCCCGTTTGCACCCACTGTTGGGTATAGGCCTCCTCTTTGTTACGCCACTCTTTCCGATCCCCAGCAAGTCTCGTCCAGTGGTTGCCGACTACGCTAACAATGTCGTTGGACCATCGGGTCTGCCTCTTGGCCGTTGAGCACTCCTCGGCCACCACTCCGTTTATTAATATAAAAGATACATGTTTATTGATATAAAAGATTGGTTGATTATAAGTTATTTCACGAAGGGTACATTTAAAATTAACTAATATTTAACAAAATTGTTTCTTGTGAACAATGACCAAAGTGAGAACAATAACGTAACCGTTGAAAGGCCCACGTACGAGTATGAATATTTTGCAAGGATCATACAAAACGCTATGGTAATAAATAGATAGTAGTAAAGCCGGAGACCAGATTTCGGATTCGGCTTAGGTATCCCGATAGTGGTTCCCGATACCAGACATAAAAATAAACTAGCTGTTCCCACGGTTAGGCTCACTAAAGTAAGCAAATCCTTTATAGGGCAATGTGTACGCTTCTATAACAAGATCCCAAGCGACATGCTTGATCTATCGATTGCGAAATTCAAAAATGTAATTAAACAAAACCTGTCTCGTAAAGCTTATTATAGAATATCAGAGTACTTAGATGACAAAAAAGCTTGGGACGAATCAGCTCCAACTCTGCTAGGTGTCCCTAACAATGTTAACAAGGTTCATAATACAAAAAAAGCGCTAGGGCCCAGCGAGTTTCTTGCCAGTTCTTCTCGTACTGGGGATAGGACTGGAATTGGCACCTAGACTCACCTAGTATGTAAGACGATTCAAAATGATCCTTGAGATATTACTGAATAAAGATTATTGACTATTGACTATTGACTATTGTTCCGCCGAGACACATCTTCATTTCGGTGACTAAAATATTTTGTTTTTATTCAAGAATTTAAAACTTATTTATGTCATTCGAAAGCTTAAACCATCCGCTATTGATGGTGCTAATTGTTTTTTCCGTATCTCTAGATCTTAGTAACTGTAAAATATGTAATTTAGACTGGTCTCATAGCTCAGTTGGTAGTAGCTCTGCTTCGTGCGCTGCAGGTTGTGGGTTCGATCCCCATCCAGAATAAACATTGTGTGAAGAACTCGGATGTCTGTACAGTGTCTGGGTGTTATTATGTATTGTATGTATGTATTTACTAAAAAGTATATAATTAATCTATCAGCTATCTGGTTCCCGTAGTACAAGCTTTGCTTAGTTTGGGGCTAGATGGCGATGTGTGAACTGTCCGCCAATTACTTAAACATATCTTTAGGGGTGGTTAGATTTTTCGATGATAATTATTTACCTACCTAGGTAGGTACTTACCTATTTTATCGTCGGAATTCGCTATGCAAATTATCAATTTCAATCGGAGAAAAGAAAAGTCGATTCGTCTCTACTGCCGTCCGATCACTAAAAGGCCGTTAAGTGACATTTGGTCAAAAATGACTTTTATATACCACGCGAAAGCCCGCATTTTTCTCTATCGACCAGTCTTGGACACATGTTTCTATCATTTATAGTTACTGAGTTCTGGACACCTCGTACACGGCTATCTACACCTTTTTTGGACATGTCCAATTCTTAAATACGGTTAACTCGTATTAAAACACTACAATACGTTTAAATGCACTTAACAGTACATTTCAACATTAAATTATATTTATGAAACAAGCCTAAAAAACGGTTTAATGATGTTACTATGCTACTTAGCCGTTACCCGACTTTAGATGTGTTTTTGTCATTTATAAATTGTAATCCTCAAAGGGATCTACTACGTCTAAAAGACAGTTTTCCTTCAACTGCTACTCTATAACACCGCTAGACATACTTTGCCGCTTATTTGTTTTTCACCTCACGTGGGTATAAAACTATTACAACTCTAAAATACAGTGACTGTTTTTTAGTCTTGAAAGTTATTCCCTGAATGCTAATAAATACAATATTAGAAACTAACTAAACAACATTCCAACGCTAAAAAACGTCTATTTGCAGTACCTTCTCGTACGTACCGTACAATCCGCGCACTCGTTATTAGAGATTAGCATGGTATGGACACGTGATGAGGAGGGATGAATACCAAAACAGTATAAGTGTATAAGTGTGGCTGGGTGCGCAGGTAGAGAGGAAAGCCGAAGAAGAAGTGGTTTATTGTGTGAAAGATGATATGAATGAAAGAGGAGTAGATTCAGAGTTGACGAATGATAGGAGTGAGTGGAAGAAGAAAACATGTTGTGCCCACTTAGCGTGGATGGATATAAGGGCAGAAGAATGATGAATGATTATTTTGATATATCAATATTAATATGTATCGTTTTAAATAGATAGAAGGTTATTAAATAGTTGTTGAAGATGTTCTCTCTCATAGGCTTGAGGTGATTGATGATCCATGATAGGCATAATCCTTACTTATATTATAAATGCGAAAGTAACTCTGTCTGTGTGTGTGTTAGGCAATCACGCCTAAATTACTAAACCGATTTATATAAAATTTAGTACAGAGATAGTCTAGAGCTTGAGAAAGGACATAAGCTACTTTTTACTGCGAAAAAAGTAAGGAGTAAGTGTAAGAAGTTGAAATAGACGATTAAATTTGTGTGAAAATTACGTCATTTTTAAAGCTAGAAGCTTGGAAATTATTTGTTAGGCTTTGATTAGATATAAATAAATACAATCAAAGTTTGTAAAAAAATTACCCTAAAGGGAGTAAATATAGGAGATGAAAGTATTTATTTGATGACGTTGGCATAAACACTTACGGCCCAGAAAATAAAAATATTATGGTCTGTTCGCCGCTTACCTCCTATCTGATTTAAAGAATGAGAGTGAATAAAGCAAAAGAGGTGTGTCAGAATCGTAGCAAGTGGAGATCCGTGATCTCTGCCTACCCCGTCGGAAAACAGGCGTGATTTTATGTATGCATGATTTAGAGAAGAAATACAGAGAAGTACGGAATCATTACAAAATGTGAACTTAAATTAAGGCAAGTAAGTCTAGCACGATAAAACTTGTTTGGTTAAGTAGGTACTTATTATTTTCTTATGTAACTCTTTATTATAAATTAAATATTTAACTTTGAAAGCTTTGAGAAGTATGTGTGGTTTAACTTTGAATTATAGGGAAGAACAGTATGATAAGATAAGAGAACGTTGTGGAGTGAAAGAAGACGTAGTGATGAAAATTGAGAAGCGTATGTATGGTTTGGGCATGTAGAAAGGATGGTTGAAAGGAGATTGACGAAACAGGCGCATAAAGAGAGTGTGGATGGGACAGTTGGAAGAGGAAGACCTCGGCGTACGTACCTCGATCAAATTGGGACGTTTTAGAGAGTACCCTAAACCGACGCGCATGTATGAAGAATGTAATGAGAGTGAATGAAGCAAAAGAGGTATGTCAGGATCGTAGCAAGTGGAGATCCGTGGTCTCCGCCTACCCGGTCGGGAAACAAGCATGATTTTATGTATGTATCTAAATATTTAACTATTTTCAGACACCGTTGGCGAGTTTTATTAACTTGAACTTATTTATTTACTGAATAATAATTAAGCAGGATACAGATAGGAGTTCAAGGACATCTTTTTATATTCTAAAAATCAAAGTCCTGACTAAAATATTCATTCTAGACGCTGACATTATAGACAACGCACAGTCTAAAACGCTGGTCGTAGAGACTTGAAATTTGGAGGATACGACTTTCTTAGTACGTGGACGTGCACTAAGAAGATATTTTTTTTAAATTCAATCTCGTGGAGGTAAAAAAGAGGATATGTTTGTAAGAAAAATCGTACTCTATGCACTTGAAACTTGGAAAAAATATTCTTCAAGATAAATAAAAAAAGAATAAATTTATGTATCTTTTCCCAAAGCTACTCTTACGAAGGGGTGGTAGGGGTGTTAAAGTTTATATAGGAACTTTTTAATCTGTGATGCGATTTGTTTAAAACTCAGCAAAAAATACTCTTCAAGACATCAATGTTTATGATTCAATTATTTAAAAAAATATCCTTAAAGCGTGGTGTAAACGACACAAGAATTTTATAATACAGTTAGTACATGATACCTATATTATTATTATAATATAGTACTCGTACATCGGGGTGGTAATGATTGACTATGAACTTTTTAACTATTTAAAATAAAACACGCAAATGCCGTTGCGAGCGGGCCAGCTAGTAAGCACATAACATTAAGCTGTGAATACTTTAAGTAAATTAATAATTGATTTCATTTAGTTCCTTGGAACATATTGATTAGACTTAATTAAGTTACTATAATAGTAAAAAGTTGTGCCATTTTATTTGTAAGAGCTCCTTATAAGTGTAAGGACTTCATCATCGAAAGCTTTTTAACTAACAAGTACTATTTCGTTTTATTTAACAATCATTTTCATAATATAATACCTTTTTAATGTAGGAAAAAGTTACGCTTAGCCGTTCATTTGACAGTACATCATAACATTTCAAATATTATTGCCAACGCTAAAAAACAGTTTTCATTGTGTGTTCATTCGAAAACTGTGTTTAAGTGTAGAAATATAAAAAAAAATTAAGTTTGAAAACAGTAAATAAACGGTTTTAGGCTTTTCACCTTGTTTTTAAAAATTATGTTGAATGTAATTAAGTTAAGTTTCAATTCTAGAAGAAGGTTATGTGACTTAACTGTTATATAGTATTGTAATTGTTTAAAACTGTGACTCATTTGGAATGAGTGCTGCAGTTACAATCGTATCCAACGCTATACAACGGTTGTACTTCAGCCAGCCGTTTTTTAGTATTTTAAACGATAGCATTTTAAAAACATATGTCGATGGCTAAAACACAAAAACTTGAATTAAAAATTAAATAAACAAGCTACGCCTGATTGTAACATAAATAATAAAAGCTTATAAAAATACAAAAAATTTGGTATAGCAAAAAAAATTGTAAGTCTTCACAATTTCTAGAAATACCATTTTCCCACGTTTTTGCTCATACCCAAAAATTTGGTTTTGTCACTTAGCCGTCTTTTAACAAAAGGACGGCAGTCTAGTACTTGGAACTGCGCAACACGCAAATAAAATGATGCAACAAGTTACCTACATTTTGTATAATATGTATATTAAAAAAAACTCTAACAGTGTAAAATTTTACAATTGTAAAAAAGTTAAGTTTTGTATTATTATAAGATTTTACATAGCCTTGTTGTTCCATGTCACACCTGTCATCTAAACGTACGGCCAAACATCTCATTTGTCAAAATCTGATTAGCCGTTTGAACTACAGCGACTGTTAAAATAACGCACATCATACATAACCTTAGTCCAAGTTGCAGAAATTAAAAGTAGGTAAGCTTTGCTTGAATTTTTTTACAGGAGTTTTTATTTTTAAGATGTAGTATTTTTAATTTGTTTTTGTTGTATTTTTTATATTTAGTCCACACATACAGACAGCAAATAGATTAATAAAAAGATTTAAAAAAAACCTTCGCAGTCGCGCTATCAATAAATAAATAAATAAATAAATAAATAATGCTGGACAATCCACACAGCATCATCTAGCCCCAAAGTAAGCTACTCAAAGCTTGTGTTATGGGTACTAGATAACTGATATATTTAATACATGATATAGGTACATAGATAGATATTTTTTATTATACATACATACACACCCAGACCAACAGAACAAATTTCTGTAGATCAATGTAACACAAAATCGCCAGGTGTTTAGTAAAGAGAGATCATTCACTCCATCAGCAGGCCAGGTGATGGTACCAGCTGGCCTTGTGCCAATAGCACCACATGACATCATGTTGGGACACTTACATTTTAATATCAAGCCTATCTAGCAGTTTTCTAGTATTTACCCGACTACGGCAAAGCGAAATGAGGGCTATGCGTTCAGTCAGTCTCTAGTAGGTAATTTTTCTTTTCTTCTAAGCGATTAGACGAAAATTTACAAATAAGGAATCATTATAACAAGATACAAATCTTATTTAGTTGAGGCGTTGTATTTATTTTAGATAACAAGAACTAAAACTTTAGTTAGTACGTAGTTATTATATATATCTGTATACCTAAGTCCTAATTTTAAATTATTAAAGGTAGCTAATAAAATGTAATTAATCAGAAACTGTCCCGAAAAGCTTTTTATTAATATCAAAGTACTTAGATGACAAAAAAGCCTGGGACGAATCAGCTCCAACTCTGCTAGGTGCTACGAAAATTAACAAGGATCATACAAAAAAAGCGCTAGGGCTCAGCGAGTTATTTGTCAGTTCTTCAGAGTTTGTTTAGTATTTAAACAACCGATTAAAGACATGATATATTACTGCAATTCACAAAGCAACCATAGTTTGGTTTTGATTAATCAGGCATTACCCTACATTGATTGTTTTGGCAAAACATCAAAGTTTGTTAGATTTATAACATTGACAGGAACATTTTAAAGAGCACGACTAAAAATACAAACAGCTGTTGTGGATTTATATTGAGGATTCAAGCTTTTTTGGTGTTAATGGATCGAGAGCAAATTCTTCTCAAGGTCATTCTGCTCTAGTTTATTTAGTGGTTGATTATCCTATTACAGAAGCATAGTGAGGAAACCGGCATACCCTAGAACCAAAATTTCGAAGGTGTGTGTCATTGGTTAGAATTCTTAAAAGCGGCGATGGGCTTAGCATCTGTCACGTACAGAATACAACTATTGTGCTAAATGTGGGCATGTACCAAATGTCATGTTTGAACGTGCCTTTGACTACCCTCATTAGATATCCTCAAAGATCTAAGTTAGTAAAGGTCTGATATCTACCTAGCCTGGGGATTGTCGTGATCATATTATTATAATTAGTACCTGGTTGATCGAGCTTTTCTCGTTTTTTTTTTGGTAAATCTTGTTTTTTGGAAAATGAAACCTAGCTAGATCGATTTATCGCCCCCGAAATCCCTTGCATACTAAATTTCATGAAAATCGTTGGAGCCGTTTCCGAGATTCAGATTATATATATTTATACATACATATATATATCAAGAATTGCTCGTTTAAAGGTATAAGATATAGAAGCATCTGTTTGGATTCTAGGTTGATGAGACAATGAGTCAATAACAAATACCTACTTTGGTTTAATTGTTAATTTGGAATAAGTAAAATGGGCAGTGACCAGTATAGGGTTGGTCAGTGGCGGATTTACCAGCAGGCTGAGTAGGCTTGAGCCTAGGGCGGCAGATTTTTGGGGCGGCAAATTTGGGACCGATTTTTTTTTTTTTTTTGCTACCAGAAATCAAAAAGATTTCTGGATGACGGTTTTCTGATGTTTTACAGATAGAAGTCTGCAACAAATTTTTCCGACGACTTTCTCTTTTCACTTATCATTTTGACGGCCTCTGTGGCGCAGCGGGCGAAGGTCCGCCTGAGACGCAGAAGGTTGCGGGTTCGATTCCCGCCGTGGGACAAATGTTTGCATTATTTTCAGATATTTGTCTCAGGTCTGGGTGTTTTCTATGTATAATATGTATGGTATTTACAAAAAAAAAAAGTATATCTATGTAGTTTATCAGTCATGTGGTTCCCATAATACAAGCTCCGCTTAGTTTGGGGCTACATGATGCTGTGTGATAGTGTCCAGCATTATTTATTTATTTATTTATTTATTTATTTGTCATTGTACGATCCGTAAATCCGTTTAGCAATCTTACATATTCTAGAGTAAAACAGCTAGTTCGCCGCCCCCAACCAATAATCGGTCTTTGCGCCCTCTCCCCGCACTTTGAATGAGTGTAAAGAGCGAAATTATAGAAAATGTATTTTTCTTTTCCTACCGTCAACCCATACAGCCAGTCCTACTATTGGTTTGTATATAATTTGGTGATTTTAATTTGAATGTAGTAAATGATTTAGTGAATAATTTTACCGATTTTAATCTTATGTATCGACTATTATAGCATGCATTACCCCGCCTTCCAAACCTGATTGAGCTTTAATTAGCTCAAAAATATAACTAAAAATTATTTTACGTGCAATTCCAACGAAATTGTTGAATTGTAAAAATAATCTAGGACATGACAATTTGAAAATTGTGGAGGCAAGGGCGGCAAAAGCTTTACAGCCTATACCTTGAAAATTTGTAAATCCGCCACTGGGGTTGGTCATTGTCCAACTTATGTCAAAAAAATAGTATGGTTTTTATTGTAAACCTATGTAGAAAGTAGTAATTTATCTTGATTATGTCTTATTTTCATAGTTTGCATAATGCTTTCTGATTTTCTGTTATGATAAGAGTCATGCATTCAATGATTGGTCAACTAACAACACAAGAAAAGGTAGCCAATTAAATTAACTCAAACTCTAGTACGTCACATTTATGTACTTTTAAACTTACGCGATCTGAACACATTATTATTAGTATTAGACGGTTATTTATCGCGTTTAAATTACCTTATATTTTCCCGACGTTTCGACAGGTTTGCACGCTGTCGTGGTCACGGGTAGACTGGAGTACTGGAGCTACCGCCTCCGCGAAGCGGGGGTCGCATTATTTGCAACTATGATTAAGAAATATCCTAATTTCAATCGTGAAGACGGTTTCAGACTCTCTGCCTCATGGAATCCAGTGCTAGCTAAGTGTACTCGTCGTGGACCGGTTATTCAGCGCGTCGCGGATACTGTTAGTGTTGTGTGTCGTCCGAGTGTACAGATGGACATCCCTATTGTCGAGAACGAAGTGAGGGTAGTTGATAAATACCCGTCTAATACTAAAGGTCACATTTAGATTAGCTGACGTTACTACAGTAGTAATAGTACTATGACATTTGGCAAAACTGTTACTCATGGTACCAAATTGTAAGCAAATTATGAGCGCAAACTACAGTGTCGCTGTAGTACGCTGTGACGTAGGATAGTTAGCTACGTGAGGTTTTAGTGCCCAACTATCCGCTAGAGGCGCTGTAGGCAAGTTTTCATACATTTTTTTAACTAGAGTCGCTAGCGTGTGTAGATTGTGAAAACTCATGGTAGACCTACCGTATGGTATTGAGTCAGAGGTGGGTTTGTGCAATAACGTAGTTATTATATACTTTCTCTTACTTAATGAAGGCGGGTTTTCCCAAACTGCTGTTAGGAGGGTCCATTTTGATTTGAAGTTCAGATTGTGTTCAATTTACATAATAAGCTAAGCTAAGTTATGAAATATGATTTTATAAACAGGCCTTTGGGTCTATTTTTGAAGATTTATGCAGCATCAACTGTACTTTTTATGAAATTTTAAAATACCCAAACGGGCGGGACTCGAACCCACGTCTTTTGGCTGAAGCCGGCCAACGCACTACCAGTTATGCCACCGTTGGACTAGCTCTACAAACTACAAAGATCGTAAACTAATTTTTATAGGATTCTCTCGATCTAATCTAATATTACTTAGAACTTTTTACTCATTTACAGAATGCTTAATGTAATTTTTAGATTCAGTCGGCTCACCAAGCACCTACACCATCATTTCAGCTAAGTTGGAAAATAGTAACATGATTGTGGTGCTATTAGTCCTACTTATCCTACTATCCTACTAATATCATAAACGCGAAAGTTTGTAAGAATATATGGATGTGTGGATGTATGGATTTCTGGATGTATGTTTGTTACTAACGGCTGAACGGATAAAATTTGGCACAGATATAGATTATAGTCTGGAAAAGGCTACTTTTTATCCCGAAAAACATGTGCGGTTCCCGTGGGATAGATTTGTTTGTTTTGTGTACCACGCAGGCGAAGCCGTGGGCGGAAACTAGTATTTTATATTTCGTTGTTTGTTAGGCAGATTCTCAGAAGATTAGGTATATACATAGCTGCTACACCCACACTTAAAAAATGTAGTACAAATTAAGGAGGTCAAATTCTATTGGAGGGAACACACGTTGGCCCTGGCCTGCCGGGCGAGGCCCAATCATGGCCAACGCCCAGCGTGTAATGAGGTGGTTGGCGTAGGGTCGCCGACGCCTGTACAGGCCTGTACAGGCCTGTACAGGCTGGCCGCCGATCCCGTCGAGTGTCGGTTTTTGGGCCAAGATCAAAGAGAGTTGGCCGCGCGGCCCGCCTGCCGTTTACACGTTGGCTTGCTATTCAGTCTCTTGCAAACTAGCGCACGGGACGGACGTGCGTGTCTACTCGCCGAATGCACTAAGATACGTGTCGCAAAATGAGCGACAGGTCCAATGAACGTATTTGATGTTTATTGAGCTACTTTTTTATTTATTTATTTAGGTATGATCAATAAATGTAAGTAACTAGGTAGGTTTCATAGGTACAGCGCTGGTTTCCATAACATCGCATAATGTAGGTGGTAGTCATAAAATATAATAAGTATAAAATAAGTACTTAGACTTATTTTATACATAAATAATGCATTCAGGAATAGGTAGAAAAGGTAGGTAGTCATTTTTACCTAATCTACCTACATTACCTACTAGGTATGTAAGTACCTACTGTAAGTATGTGATATTATGGTAATAAAATAAGTACCTAGACTTATTTTATTTTATGTATCGCATAATGTAGGTGGTAGTCATTTTAACCAATCTACCTACTTTACCTACTGTTAGGTATGTACCTACCTAAGTGTACCTGTAAATGTGTGATATAAGATGGTAATAAAATAAGCACTTAGACTTATTTTATACATAAATAATGCATTCAGGAATAGGTAGAAAAAGTAGGTAGTCATTTATACCTATCTACCTACTAGGTATGTAAGTACCTACTGTAAGTATGTGATATTATGGTAATAAAATAAGTACCTAGACTTATTTTATTCTATGTAATGCATTCAGGAATAGGTATATAGGCTGCATATTTCATTCCATCCATGACCTCATTTTTTTTTTTTAAAATATCGATCGTAATTCGCCGGCGCGCCGAGTCGAAATCGACGTGCACCTTGCCTGCCTGATCGGAGCGCACTGAGGCGAGGGCCAACGTGTGAATGGCACGCCGGGCCTCGCCCGGTGTTATCGCCATCCTTGTCTAAATTTTTTGTCCTTGTCACACTGACCAATCATCGCCAACATGTAAAAGGGCTATATCATTGATTCATTGCCAATTCCTTGTAAATTTGTTTAAATTTACAAAAGTTAGCATTAAATCAAGTTTTTAGGGTTGCAGAGTCCAAACCTGAACCCATTTTTGCTATGTCCTTCCGTTTATTAATTATGTTATTTTTCAATTTTTCTATGTTCAAATGAACAATATCTTTAAAAACCAATTGAACCAATGGGAACCATAATTTTTTCAGATAAAAAGTAGCCTATGTGCTCAGACTTTAATCTTTCTCTGTGGCAAGTTTCGTGCAGATTCGTTTCAGCATGAAAGAGTAACAATAACAAACATCTAATATACATCCTCACATGTTTTTAAAATTAGTAGGATAAACATTTACATTGAATATTAATTACATTGCAAAATGTGAAGAATATCATGTTTGTATATTATGTGCCTCTGAATACCCTCTTTATATATCCTCAAAGATCTAACTACTAGAGATCTGAGGAGATTTCTACCGAGCCTGGGGTTTACGGTGATTTCTCATGATCATGTTCGGTAGTTGTTTTTGTTTTTGTCAAATGACCAATAAAAAACCTACCTAGTTCATATTATAGTGTTTGTTTATATTGTGGTCGATGTTCTGTACTTATGTACACTTAAGTTCTGTCAACAAGAAGATAATGTATAAAATGGTAAGTAACTAATAATATACTCATAAAAATAATCTATAGTAACATTAAAACAAATAATAAAAAGTTCAAAGACTTGTGTCAATTGCAAGAACAAAGCCTCTGCGGTTCACTTTAATCTTAACTGGTTCAAAAGTAGTAGTGCCACTCTATGGAATTCTTTCCTTATAGTACTTAGCACTTTCGAAAAAATAATATGAAATGCTTTGATTGCTATGAAGATCTAAGCTCTATCTACACTTTTAAGGGCCTTGATAGTCTTAAAACTACATTAATATATATATTTATTTAACTTAATCCATCCCACTACTGGGGACTAGTCATACCCACTAATGGGCCCAAACACAGCCTAATTGCGGAAACCAGTCCGTTCACCAACTACTATTCACCAAGTAACTTTTGAAGTCTGAATAGCAATTATATTTCACACGGTTCCATAAAAACAGCCAGCATCTACTATCATTCATAATTCCAGATAACTCCTTTGATGTGTTTTAAAAATAGCACAAGCAAAGATACAAGTGAACGGTAGAATAACTCAAGTACATTGTCTTATGTTATGTGCTGTTTACAAAGCAGTACAGATATTCTTGAGAATTCTGCTATAATTGGATTACATTTTATAGGTATAGATTTTGTTGTCTTGCTTGTGATTTAATGTGAGGATATGGTGTATTTCCATTGTCCAGCATTGTTTGTTATCACGTTCTTTGTCGCTTATAGATGACGCACGGCCACAAACCTCGTTGAGTCGACTAAAGATTGTGTAATACTACGCCAAGAATCCAGAACTCACCTTCTACTCTGAATATCTTGGACTTGATCGCGAAGACGGTGTCGGAGGGCGACACAGTCATCTCGAACGCCGTACCCGTGAGGGTCTCCACGAGGACTTCCATGGTGGACTGGCTGGGTCCATCCTCTTGGAACCCTTTCGACCTGTTCGACAGCCTCTCAGGACATCCATGCTGGGACATTTCACACGCGTTGCACTGTTATCTATTTGCACAACATTTCACTATATAAATTGTTCTGGATAATTTCTTTCGGTAGGTTTTCTAGCACTGAGCACATCACACGATGACGATGTAAATAAAAATGCGTAGTTGGTCACGAGCGCATAACGAGAACGTTCTTATTAATTTAGGGGATTCTAAAAAGCGTAAACTAAACTTATTTTGTTATATTCTAGTATTTTGCAACAAAAATAAATTACTCAATGAAATAAATTCTTCGTGACAGGCGATTTTTTTTTTTCTGTTGATTGATTTGGTTGGTGATTGAACGAAATGAATGAATGAATTAGTCACACGAGTGTGGAACTTTGGTCACAGACCTGTTATAAACATTTCTGATTTACTTGGTTGGTTCTAATTATACCTAATAAATAATAATTATACCTAATTAAAATTATTAATTAAATTTTAGTAGGTCAAAAACCAAGTAAATTGGAAAAAGAGCTACAATTTTTATAGTACTAGCAACATTAAAGTTAACCGGAAATCGGTCTATGTCAGGGTCATTGGAGTTCGGAGCGATAGATGTTGTCTGTTGCGAGTAGTTCGTTCTTTTTTCAAGGGTTCTTTTCTTTCGTTCTTTGATCGCTGATCGGAGGTTAGAAACATGGTGCGTAGTTTTTTGGAAATAAAAACACAAATTCAATGAAATCGACTGAAAATTAAAGCTCTAAATTCATAACAGTGCCACACTAACTTAGTTTGTGATACAACTCGCAAGTTACAAAATGTGTGAAAGATGCACGCGTCAGCGTCATTTTGTCGTGTTGAACATGTGGTTTCAGTGTGCGGAATTTTTAATTTCAGACTCGCAAACGCCGTAATGGAGGGCGCGCCAAGCACGGCCGTGGCCACGTCAAGGCTGTGAGGTGCACCAACTGCGCGCGATGCGTGCCCAAGGACAAAGCCATCAAAAAATTTGTGATCAGGAATATTGTTGAAGCGGCAGCCGTTAGGGATATCAATGAAGCCTCCGTCTACTCATGTAAGTTTAACCTAGCGTTTTCCTTCATGTGCGGTAACACGTATTTTATTTCCATAGCTCTCGAGTTCTTTGCCGATCGATTTGATAACCTCGAAAATCTACCAAACAACCAGAATCTTCACATTAGATAATCCACATCATCATCCACAGCCTGACTTCACCCACTGCTGGGTATAGGCCTGTCTTTGCACATGCCATTGTCCACGGTCTGTTGCTAGCCTTATCCTCTGAATAAAATAGTCTAAACATCAGTAAAGATTAGAGAGGTTTTATTTCAACAGGAAGAACATTGCTCCAATTGCTCGAACAATGTCAACAAAACAATAACCGATTTCATCTCATTTTCAGCATTCCAGCTGCCCAAATTGTACGCAAAGCTCCACTACTGCGTGTCATGCGCAATCCACAGCAAGGTAGTCCGCAACAGGTCTAAGAAGGACAGACGTATCCGCACACCACCCAAAAGCAACTTCCCTAGGGACATGAACCGCCCCGGACAAAATGTGCAGAGGAAGTAACTTTTAATAAATAAAGTGTAAAAGTACTCTTTGTTTTATTTTCTGGCACACCAAAGGTGCATGAAGTTTAATTTTCAAGTTTTTAGTTAGGTCTTGTCTGCTCTAATTACTGATTGTCCGAATGGGCTATCAGAGGCCTTCTTACGACAAGCTCTGAGCAATATCAGGATAAGTAACTTCGATATTTTGTACATTACCTATGAAATTGTATTGAAGTAGTGTTACTTCAAACTTGAATCATGGTGTAAGAGTATGCCCCGGTCTTTTTATCAAATAAATTTATAAGAATAGACACTAATCACTTGAAAAACAATTTTATGATGGGTAATATACTGTAAAATACAGGATATTTGAATGATGCAAGAATGAGGCGCCCATTATCTTCTGACTACACTGGTTGAAAAGAACTAATGACATAAAAAATAAGACAAACTATATAGGTGTTGTAGTAAATAGTGCTAGATATTGGTTTACCAAAGTATAAAATTAACTTATGTGCCCAATTTGGTCATCAAATAACATGGGTAACTAGTAATAGGAAAAAAAAAGATGTTTACTGTATTCAATTAGATGTATTCCCTATGTTGTTTACCAGTAACTAAAAGTTAAAAACACCACAAGCTTAGAAAATTACATTTTCAAACAATACAATTAGAATATCCATAGCCATACACATATATAAATGAAGTGATACACTTATACACGGCTTTATATATTTTGAAAATTATCCTGATTAAATGATTAATTTAAATCAAGGGGTCTTAAGTAGTTTAAAAAAAGTTTAATAAAAATGCAATATTCCCAAATTTAATCTGAAGTTCAATTGCAATTCATAGAATATTGAATGGCCTTATCAATTAGAATATATTGAAATACGTAAATTAAAGATATCAATGTTATTCTTACCCTTGGTTAATCTCAAAGTCTTGGAGCATTTTGAAATATTTTGTTCATTACAACAATAATATTAGTTTTTGAATGGCATTTGAAATAAGCTGATACAATATTAAATCATGTTATAACCATTACCTATAATTAGACTAAAATATAGTAAAATTAAATGAACAATATTTTCGACACCTTAATAGGTATACAATTCTAATTAAGTTATTGATAAAACTACAACTACATTCAATATCGGCAAAGTTATTAACACAACTTTCCAAAGTTTACCAAACTGGCTTTTAGCTATACTGTAATGGTTACCAATACAGATAAAAACGAATATAACAGTATCTATTTTCATCTTTCCTATAAATACATGGGCCATCTACTCAATGATTTCGTCATTGTTTGTTCAAACAGTATTGTTTTTCTCGTAAAATATTAGTTAATTTGAAATGTACCCTTCGTGAAATAATTTATTATCAACTAATCTTTTTTTGCTCCATCTTCATGCTATCAGCTTGAAAGATGAGCTACTCAAATCTTAAAAAGTTAAAAATTTAAAAAAATGGTAAAAATCAATTTGAGTAGAAACGTCCCACATAATCAAAATAGTTAAAATTATCTAGATGTGTGTGCATGAAATATTTTACAATTAGAATCATGATTCAACTTTTCGAAAATGTTACAATCTTTAGAACATTTAAAACAATTAAATTTGAGATGGTTTTGTAGTCAATTTGTTCTAAGGTATGGTTGTCATAACATAGGGTTCATTGGTTTATCATGCATTTATAGCTTCACTTTGCATTATATTTCTTTCTATAGAACAAAAAGCAATACTTTCTATGATCAGTGAGCAAAATTGATCAGTTTCTAATAGAGCCTGAGACTTGATTATCTAGCTAACAACAGATTAAGTGTGCTGGTTCGTCATTTTGTAAAGGTCACCACAGCACACTGGATATAAATTGTAGTTTGTAACTTATATTTTTGTTAAAATGCTATGACAATTGTAAATAAATTATTCTGTGATTTGAATCTCATCAGTCATACCTAATTCCAATAGCAATCTTAGTGAATGTAAAACTAAAGGTGTGTCCAAATACAGCGTGGCTAGCCACGGTGTGATTTGACGACTGCCACGCAAACATTCCTTGGTTTAATTAATCCCTAGAGCGCGACAGAAATGTGTCCTGCAAACGCCGCGTGTTGCTGCCGCGCACTTGCCGCTTAATATTTGGACACACCTTAAGATAATACGTAGAAGTTAATTTGTACCACCGTTGATCTTGTAAATGGTTTGCGGAAACTTTGGCGCTCCTTTTCGTCCTTCTACAGTCTCTAATGCGTGCTTCAAGTTTTTCTCAAATACCTTCTTTGAGTCGCAGAAACCGTGCTTTGTCTTGCCAAAGGAGTTGGGGCCAGCTGATGTTGGAGTCTCCCTGTAAAGTTATAATTACTTTCACAAGTTATCTATTGGAACGAAGTTCCTTATCGCGCGTTGCAAAAGGGGGCTAGACGGAAAAATTAAGACTAAAAGTTGTAACGACACTTTTTGCTATAGTTGTAAGCCGTGTGGCGTGCGCTTGTTTCTCTGTCTGTCTCTCTCTCTTATAGAAAGCAAGGAAGGGAACTTCGTTCCATCCCGGTGTCCCTTGACACCTCTCAAGTTTTTTTTTATTTAAAAATAATAGTCGGCAACCACCGGACTATTGCTGGGGACCAGAAAGAATGGCGTAATGTTTAATAAAGAGGTGGCCTATACTCAACAGTGGGTGCTAACAGGCTGAGTGATGATGAGATTCCTAACTTTGTATGTACACAGAACTACGAGTAGTAAGATTTTTTGTCCCATTAGTTCACAACTGTGTGTGGAACTAACAGGACATAGTGTCTCGCTATGTTCTGTTTACAGAACCACAGGATAAAGAAGTGGGAATGTTCCTTTTATACAACCAAGTGTATTTATTGTAAGAGATAGCGCGCGCGGGTTACTTTTTTAGTCGCCGTGACTGTTTTGTCACTCTCAAGTCTGTGGTTATGTATAGAGACGCGCAAGTTACGACGTAACAACTGGGTGACATCTCCATACATAGCCACGGATTTGACAATAGTGACGACACAGCCACGGCGACAAAAGTAACCCGAGCGCTATCTTTATTCTCAAAAAAAATTAACATTTCACTTAATGCAAATAATTTTTTTACTTAAGTTATTGATAACAGTGTCCATACAAGCACATAAACTAGATTAGATTATTTCACAATTTTATATTAGGCATGCAATTTGTCAATGGTAGGTATATGTAATAAAAAGGTTAGTCTTGAGAAATAATTTGAGTAGGTGGTATAAGGGATATTTCTCTCACCTGCCAATATTTCTCATCCTCATCTTGGCTTCAGCTGGCATCTCCTCAGGCTCATCATCATCATCATCTGAATTAAACACTGATGCCACCATTGGCTTCTTCGGAACAGCCTTTGTGGGAGCACCAATGTTCATCTTGATAGGGACTTTGGTCTTGGAGAACCCGATGGATATCTTGGAGATGCGGGGTGGGGGAGGGGGTGCTGGTACGTCCTCCTCTGAACTATCCCAGTTCTCATATAATTGGCTGTCTTTGTCATCTGGAAAGTTTTTAAATGTGTAAGCCGATGAAGCTGGTAATCTAAATATACTTGCGTGCAAAAAAATCAACCCACCCTACATAGTAATTACTATTTTTTGCATGCCTTTTACTATTTAAATGTACCTAGTTTAATATTTGGATATTATATTAATTGCTGGTGTTACTATTTACTCATATGAATATAGTTTGAAGGGCAGGAGAGTTTTAACTAAGTACCTTCACAATATCTTGTTTTTCTAAAATCATGATCACAACTGTGAAGATAATAATCCGAAAGACCTAGGGTTTTTCTAATTAAAAAATAATAATTGAATGCTTGCAAATTCTTTATAACCAAACAACAGCCAAATATCAAATTATCTTCTAGAATAATTTAACTGTTTTATTAATAACTGTAAAACAGCAGTTCGAGAGAACTGTGACAGGATAAGACGCACAAAGCTACTAAAATATAAATCCTAATTAATTTCTCAACTGTAACATTGCAAAATACTAGGAAATAAAAGTTAAACCTATTGCACCTATAGGTAAGTAGGAATAATCCCGCTTGGAGTAAAATAATGCTGGTGCAACTGGGGACTCTTACCTTTATTACTCCTTTGATATTTATCCTGGTTTGTTTTTGAAGGCCTAGGGGGCGAAGGGGACGAGGAGTACCGACTCCTTGACTGCGGTGGCGAAGTCGAACGGCGCTGTGGGGACCGAGACCTTTCTCGCTCCTTATACGGCCTAGAATCATCACGCGCTGATCGAGACGACCCTGCCAATGTGAAAACACTGGCAAAGATAAATAAAAAATCACATTGAGTAAAATATATATTGAGTTAGAATTATGACGTTGTCGGTTGGGGCTTGGATTAGTCAGTTCGTGCTACCGAATACCTTTAGACTCCTTGTGTCTGCTACTCATGTTTGATTTTTTTATTGTGAGAACAGTTAGTCACAATATAATGGATTTGTTCAGAAAATAAATCTGTCCACTTCACCATTCACGATGTAAAAATCGCCATCTTTCTTTCTTTCTTTGTGTTTTTTTATTGAGTGATTTGTCAACTTTGACATTATGTTGTTGGTGCTGCCATTTTTTGCTAATGAACCAATCAATCGAAGGCGTGTACATACTACGTGCTTTTTGCAAGAGTGGTTGATTGATAATGATCAATTATCTATGGGCAGCGGGGTGTGGTGAGTGTGGACGGTGCCTCCTTATTTTTTCTTAAACATACAATATAAAATTTCATTCATTTTCATTCATGAACATGGAATTAGGAAAGTAGTGCAAAGCTACTGGAACCTTGGCTTCACTTTTGTGTTCCTGGACCTTCTCGCTTCGCTAGCCTTCATGCATGGTTTGCGTGTAGAGCGGGCTTTATGTCAAATCAACTGTCAAAATCAGCTGTTGTACAATCGTTCGTTCGATTTGAGGTTATGTTTTGGTTACGATATTTTCCAACCAAAAATAAGAAATATAATCAATAGAAATTAGTCGTGTTTGTTATTCAGTTTTATCTACGGAATCCATCTAAATACAAATATTATGCTGGTCTTACCTCGTTTTCATCGCTTGATAAAATATATTGACAAGAATTCATGCAAGCTATGCCGCTATAATTCAGATGTCAAACGTGTAACTTCTATCACTGATAAACTAAAAACTGGCCCTGATTTGAAGGATTTTATCACAGGAGCTTCTGAACCGATTCTCACTGAACGCCCCCGAATACCATACTTGCCGGACAATGTTGAATTTACAACGAAAAGAAATGTTTTTTTCGATGTGTATGGGTGTCAAATGAACCTCAATGATACAGAAATTGTGTGGTCAATATTGAAGACAGAAGGCTTTGATAAGACAGAAGATGAAGAAGAGGCTGATATATTCCTGGTCATGACGTGCGCCATCAGAGAAGGGGCTGAGAGTAAAATATGGAATAGGTTGGACCATTTACGCGGTTACAAAAGGCGAGCTATGGCTAAAAATAAGGCAGTGAAAATTGGTGTTCTAGGTTGTATGGCTGAAAGGCTGAAGGAGAAATTAATTGAGAAAGAAAAAGCTGTTGATTTAGGTAAGGCAACCTACCAAACAAAAACATTCCATTTGAATGCAATAAACAGTGTAACATGAATGCAATTCACATTTTTAGCTAGCTTCCACCCACGGCTTTGCCCCCATGGTACCTTCTTCTTCTTCCTGTCCTTTTCCCATGCTAAGTGGGGTGGGCACAACATGTTTTTTCCTCCATTTCCCTCTATCACTCATTGTTGAAAAACAAAACAAATCTATCCCATGGGAATTATATTTATACATGATATATTTTTCCAGGATAAAAAGTAGCCTGTGCTATTCCAGGCTATAATATATGAGGAAGGTCGGAACAAAAACCGATATACGACACACCGATTTTTTTTTTTTTTTTTGTAAATTCGAAGTTTTTGTATAATTTTACATGATAGACTTATTCAACCTGTTCTTAGACCGTTAAATCCAGAAGAAAAATGCGCTTTAAGTTTAATGATCTAAACAAGTACCGATAAATCCCCATATGAGGTAAAGAAAAGTGATATCCAAACAGAAAAGTTTTTTGCGATTTGTCAAAAATCTTAGTATGTGGATTTAGCGTTTTTTGTTCCGATGCTCCTCATATCTCTGCCTGATTTCATCTAGATCTGTTCAGCCATTTCAGCATAAAAGATTAACAAACATACATGCAAACTTTAATGTTTGTAATATTTTAGTACGATAATTTAAATTTAAAATACTATAATCTTTCATTAACAGTTGCTGGTCCAGATAGCTACCGAGACCTGCCCAGACTTCTGGCGCTCACGAAGAATGGGCAGACGGCTGTGAACGTGCTGTTGTCTCTCGATGAAACCTATGCCGATGTTGTTCCTGTCAGATTGAATCAGGACAGTGTGTCAGCTTTTATGTAAGTAAAGTTACTACTTACTGTCCAACTTTGTCAAATTACAACTAACTATATTATTAGACTACCATACTGTGTTACTTGTAGTACTATATTATAGGTAGGTTATGGAACCATATTATGTACCAATGTACCATAGAGCCAATATAGTCCATTGCTCATTGCCCACGCCCATCATCCAAAGACAATGATGCAAATTCTCAAGTGCCAGTTATGCCAAGTTATGGAACCCATCCTTGAATCCTTGAAATATGTTTGGCAGTAGTACTTCCATCAGTAAACGGAAAAATCATAGAAGCATTACTTGAAGAGAAATATCCGCGAAACTTGACACTAAAATTCACACATCTAACCTTTGTGGATTTACCAAAAATGTATTAATATTTCCGCTCACTGACTTCATTAGGGGAGGCCTATGTCCAGCAGTGGACTGCTATAGGCTAATGATGATGATGATGATGATGACTTCCAAAGACGAGCTATCTCATAAGGGATCTAGTAATAACTTTTCCGCTCACTGACTTCCAAAGACGAGCTATCTCGGGATCTAGTTATAACTTCTTTGATTTGATTTAATACTCATAGTTATTAGTGTTATACTTATTTACAGTGTATTTTAGAGAAAAATATATGACAAAATGAGGGCTTACTGCCAAGAAGGTAACGTCAGTTTACATTAAACAAATCTTAACTTTTCCAGCTCAATAATGCGTGGGTGTGACAACATGTGCACTTACTGCATAGTACCGTTCACACGCGGCCGCGAGCGATCTCGCCCCGTCTCCTCAATAGAAGGGGAAGTGCGGGAGCTAGCGGCCCGAGGCGTCAGGGAGGTGACCCTGCTCGGACAGAACGTGAACAGCTATAGAGACGTGAGGGAGGAGGGCTCGCAAACTCAGGTCGCTAGAGGTAATACAATGTACTTGAGGCCATACCACAAGCGCTTACAAACCATCCTACTAATATTATAAACGCGAAAGTTTGTAGGAATGTGTGGATGTATGGATGTACTAGCTTTCGCCCACGGCTTCGCCCGCGTGGTACCTTGTAAAACAAAAACAAATCTATCCCACGGGAATCGTACAGTTTTCCGGGATAAAAAGTAGCCTATGTGTTATTCCAGGCTATAATCTATATCTGTGCCAAATTTCATCCAGATCCGTTCAGCCCTTTTAGCGTGAAAGAGTAACAAACATACATTCAGACATCCAGACATCCATACGTTCTTACAAACTTTCGCCTTTATAATATTAGTAGGATGGATGTCTGGATGTATGTTTGCTACTCTTTCACGTTGAAAGGGCTGAACGGATCTGGATGATAAAAGCCAGCCAGGACTTTGATTCTTATGTATATGTATACAGGATTCAAAACAGTGTACAAGCCAAAGAAAGGTGGACTCCGGTTCGCTGACCTGCTGGACAGGGTGTCATCAGTGGACCCTGAGATGAGGATCAGATTCACTGCGGCACATCCTAAGGACTTTCCAGATGAGGTGTGTATCATTTTATCTATAGAGGAACCTGGGGCCTTACCACAAGCTCATAGGGCAATATCAAAGTAATATAAGTTTTATATTACGTACCATTAGTCTAAGATCCGGCTGCAGAATGAAGAATGTTAACTAATTTTGAATATTAGCTCTCCATATTCTCGGTAAAAAATAAAAAATACAAGTGAAAGAATTACTTCGATATGACAATTAGTTTCCGATTTATAGAAGTTGTAGTAGCGGAGCGTTGTAAATTGACGTCACATGCGGTCACAGGAGAATATTTTATCTACCAGGTTGCCTATCAGAATGTGGCCGCTAAAATTAAAAACAATAATGAAATTAATAAAAAAAAAAAAAAGTAGTCCCCGGGCTCGGTAGATATCTTACTCAGATCTTTAGTTACTTAGATCTTTGAGAATATCTAAAGAGGCTAGTCAGAGGCACGTCCAAACATGACATTTGGTACATGCCCACATTTTGCACATTAGTTAGTATTCCGTACGGGTTGCAAGCCCATCGCCGCTTATAAGAATACTAACCTATGACACATACCTTCGATTTGAAAAAAAAACTATTTGTTTTTATATAAAATATCGTCTAATTCACGGAAATATACCTAAAAACTGAAAAATCATGTTTGCCGTGGCGCACTTGGCCGCACCTAGCAAAAGTTGCCATGTTCAATGTCAAAAATGCATGAAACAGCTTTTTTTCGCGCTCACAGTTAGAAAAAGTTGTTTTAAAGTCAAAGTCAAAAATCAAATATATTTATTTCATTTAAATCACTGGGATCATTTTGAAACGTCTTACATTCTAGGTGACTCAGAGTTGACAAATGATGGGAGTGAGTGGAAGAAGAAAACATTTTGTGCCGAACCCACTTAGCGTGGGATAAGGGCAGGAGAATGATGATGATGATCACATACTAGGTGATTTTTGTTTATATTGATGGGTACTTTAACACCCTGAAGTTTTCGGAAGTAGTCTAACACCCTGTATGTGTATTTTTGGTCAGTTTAAAGCCGGCGCCCACGTAATCTATATCTGTAACCCTACTCAAAAAACAATATAAATAATAAATCTATTTTTTTGTTATTAATAATAACACGAAACTTACTCGATAATATGAGAACCTATAGTAGTTGCTATTTGTTTGTCGGCATGCGAATAAGGAGCACGGCGCGACGGCGCCCCGGCGCGCGGCGGGTCGTCGTAGCGACTAGGGAGTCTGCGAGGTCGTTGACTCTGCGCGCCTTACCTGTGTTTAACACACTTATGTTAATCTTTTCGACTATTCAGTTCCGTAAATACTTATCAAATTCAAAAACTAAATCAACGACTCAAATACGATTAAGTAATAAAAGAATTGGGCGCCGGCTTTAAACTGACCAAAAATACACCGTGTATAAATGCAGGTCCTCCAAGTAATATCAGAGCGGGCTAACATCTGCAAGATGCTCCACCTGCCGGCGCAGTCGGGCTCCAGTGCCGTCCTCGAGAGGATGCGCCGCGGGTACTCCCGGGAGGCCTACCTGGCACTGGTGCAGCATGTGAAGGAGACTATTCCTGGAGGTAATACATCGAAGAACCAACTAATTTTACACTAAAAAAAAAGAAAAAAAAAATAAGTTTATTTTGTGTCACAAATAAAGAACATAAATAAAATATAACTGAGACAACCTCAGTGGCGCAGCGGGCGAGAGTCCGCCTGCGACGCAAGAGGTTGCGGGTTCGATTCCCGCCTCGGAACAAATTTGTGTACGATCTGCATAAATTTGTTCCGTTGGTCTGGGTGTTTTCTATGTATAATAAACAAAATATCTATCTATGTATATAATGTATTAAATATATCAGTAATCTAGTACCCATAACACAAGCTTTGAGTAGCTTACTTTGGGGCTAGATGATGCTGTGTGGATTGTCCAGCATTATTTATTTATTTATTTTACTTAATACTAACTAAAAACACTAGCGGCTTCCCCGTGTGGTACCTTGCAAAATAAAAATAAATCTATCCCACGGGAACCGTAGATGATTCCGGAATAAAAAGTAGCCTATGTGCTATTCCCATAGTACCTGGGTAACCCTGGGTACCTTTTTTTTGTATCCGACTTTTTCTAAAAATGACACCCATAGCTAGATCGATTTATCGCCCCCGAAACCATCTGCATACTAAATTTCATGAAAATTGTTAGAGCCGTTTCCGAGATTCAGATTATAATACACTAGCTTCTGCACGCGGCGTCGCCCGCGAAGTACCTACATAAAATATAGCCTATGTTCATCCTGAAAGTTCATTCTACACATTGGTGAAAGAATTTTTCAAATCGGTTCAGTAGTTTCGGAGCCTATTCATTTCAAACAAACAAACAAACAATCAAAGTTTTCCTCTTTATAATATTAGTATAGATAATGTACATATAAGAATTGCTCGTTTAAAGGTATAAGAGGAGAGGAAGGGAGAGGAGAGGAGAGGAGGAGAAGGTATTATAAACGCGAAATTTTGTAAGAATGTATGTATGTTTTTTACTCTTTCACGCTGAAACGGCTGAACGGATCTGCATGAAATTTAACACAGAGATAGGTTATAGTTTTTTTTTTATCCCGGAAGAACAAATCTATCTTATGGGCACCATACATTTGTTTTGGTTTTTCAAGGTACCACGCAGGCGAAGCCGTGGGCGGAAGCTAGTATTAATATAATATATGAAGATTCACTATGTTTTTTTGTAGTGGGCCTCTCCACCGATATGATCTGCGGCTTCTGCGGAGAGACTGACGAGGAGTTCGAAGAGACACTGTCCCTGATGGAACAAGTTGATTACAACATTGCATTCCTGTTCCCGTACAGCATGAGAGAGGTATTTACAACTTACAAGCACTATAGTAGATTAGTAGACAAGGGCTGTAAGGCATCAATTGCAGCCCGAGATATTTAGGCGCACGAGCGTAGCGAGGGCGCCTATAGTTCGAGGGTGCAATTGATGCTTACACCCGAGCTAACTACTCTGCTTTACATCTCGATTGTGAGGTAAGTAGAAAAAAACCGGCATTACAAGAATAAAATTATTTTTTTCAAGAACGAAATTGAGCTTCGCCGTTCGATATTTAAAATTGATGACTATTAAACTCATACGAAGACGAGGCTGAATAGCGAAGCGACCTCTTTTGTCATTGGGCTGAATGCATGATGTCTATTGCCAGTATGATGGTTAGATGTAAGAACGCGAACTTTTTGAAAGAGTGAAGTTTTTTTTTAAATTACTTACCGCCCTAGGGCTTTTCTAGCTATATTATTACCCTAGACTAGAGCGCTAACTGGTCACCTACAAGCCCCATTTGGGGGTATAAAGGACCTACATACCGAATATGAGTGATGTAAAATAATAAAATTGCATTACTCATATTGTCACTAGGTCTTTCGGACTAGTGTGGTGAAAGGGGTATATTGTCATAATGTTGCAGCTCATGCTGAATGGTTGCCTGTTTTATTGTCACCTTAGCAACGCTTTATAAATAAACATAAGTTATCTGTAACGTGACGTAAAATAAATGATTTCTATTCTATAATCCCCACTAAGCTGTCCCCTGCGGGGATTATGAAAATTTCTAAAAAAAATTGGCGTTTTCCCACTAATACTTTGATTGGTGGGGATTATGACGATAAAATAATTTAGGTTTATTTTATACTAGCTTTCGCCTGCAGCATCGCGTGCGTGGTACCTTGTTAAATTACATGCTATTCCAAACTATAATCTATCTCTGTGCCAAATTTCACCCAGAGCCGTTTCAGCACGAAAGAGTAACAAACATCCATATTCCTGCGTTCCGTAGGTAAAATGACTGACTAAATGTAGTTTTGCGACAAATGTCATATTACCTACGGGTGTAGAAAATATTAAAAACAGATTTTTTTACCTTCGCAAGCGTTTATAACCCTTATTAGCAAGTTTATAAACCTTAAGGTTATTTTTCCTTTTTTCAGAAAACCACAGCCTACCGTCGCTACAAAGACGACGTACCAGACCACGTGAAAAAAGACCGCCACAAAAGAATGGTAGAACTATATCGCAATAAATGTCAGAAACTGAATGCAGCTGAAATAGGGAATACACATCTAGTACTTGTAGAAGGGATTGTAAAGAAAACAGGACAGATTGTAGGCAGAAATGAACTTTATATAAAAGTGATTTTCGATCAGATGGAAATCCCAATAGAGGGTCAATTAGAGGGTGAACATAGGGGTTATTTAGAGGGTGAACATAAAGCGAGAATAATAGAAAATGTTAATACGGATTATGCAAAAGAGGGCCTATTCAGGAGAGGACAAGGGGTTGAAAAAAGGGGGGTGAGAAATGGGGATTATGTAGCGGTGAAGATTGTAAGCGCTAAGTCGTCAGTGTTAAGTGCAGTGCCGTTGTATCATACTAGTTTGACAGAGTTCTATAGAGATAGGGGTTGGGGAGAACGACGGGCTATTAGCTTATGAAAAGAGGGATTAAATGTCGACAAATTTGCATATGTACCCCCTTTAAAAAGAGGGTTAGGCAGAGTATCCATCAATGCTTCTTTCGTGCAAAAAATAGGTTGGTGATATATTTTAAGTAAAAACAAAATGTTTCTTAGTTTGTGACACTTTTGAAGTGATTTTTATTAGAATCAATAAATCAGTAGACAATTAATTAATTAAAATAACAAAATTAACACAATAAATACAAAATTATTTATTACATTGTAAAATACAAACGTGTAAATGTCTAAATGCTTAGGTCTAAAGATAGGCACTCAATTCTATAAAGCACTATTTTGACAATTGATAAATAACTACAACTATTTTTAATAATAACACTTCAAATCCTAAGTGATGAAATACTGAAAAACATTATTATTAATTATGCTTAAAAATCAAATATGTACTTTGAAGGCCCTAGCATACTAAACTTGGTATGTATTTGTACAGATTCTGAAAGTTTGACAACCAAAAGAAACTTTTGACGAGTGAGAGATGAGATTTTCAATGAATATTAAAAATAAACCAAGAGTTATGAAAAAAAATTGTTAGTTTGATACCCTACCCTATTAGATAAACGCGCCTTATCTGCTCCTTTCTTGCCCACCCTTCAATTATATCAACTGAACTATGTTAGAAGAAATTGGTCAAAATTCTATTAAGGCCCAGCATTTTGAAAATTGGAAGTATTGCAACCCTAATTCTATTACCGCTTAATACTTTAACTTTGAAATTGAACTACACGATACTCAAGGATATAAGTGATAATTTTACTGGAGCTAAAACACGAATTAGTTAGAAAACCTAGGTTAAAAATCATGTCAAAAACACCTCTGAAAATTCTGAAATTCTCTAATTAATCCAGAACACTAAGGTATTTTGAATTTCTATTTCACATGAATATAAATCAGTTAATTTGAAACAAATCAACCCAGCCCTTCTTTTGAAGTAAGCTATTTATCTATACTAATATTATAAAGAGGAAAACTTTGATTGTTTGTTTGTTTGTTTGTTTGTTTGAAATGAATAGGCTCCGAAACTACTGAACCGATTTGAAAAATTCTTTCACCAATGTATAGAATGAACTTTCAGGATGAACATAGGCTATATTTTATGTAGGTACTTCGCGGGCGACGCCGCGTGCAGAAGCTAGTTTGAACATATTTATGTTTTTTATAAATTGTCGCTTTCGTTATATAATTCAGAGCAGCCATATTATCATGCCGCACTCTACTTACTGTCATTTGGGTATTTCGCTTCGTGCTATGTCTGATTCCGCGGAGATCCGCATTGCTATACGGACCTATGTCACTTTTTTTGTAACTTTTACGTAAGGAATAGTGTGACGAGTATTCTGGGCCTTAAGTACTTAAGCACTTATCACTACACGGTGTTCAGGGCCCGGTAGTAAGGGAGCCTAACTCCTAGCCTCTACGCCTTACGCCCTGACTCTTATTACACCACTCTTATTAAGAGTAAGTGTCTCTGAATTCAGGGTAGTGTAATAAGTGCTATAGTTAGTTTAAATTAGAATAGAATACATAAGAATTGGTCGTGCTAAAGTCTTACATTGAATAATTTAGGTACCGTGCTTAGTACTAGAAATGGTTTCCGTCAGCGGTAGAAAGCAAGCATTGTAACATCTACAACCCGGTCACATTATCTCGAGACCTCGCTGGAATACGAACCTCCCGCCCCGTTCTCCTTTTACCTCCCCGCGCTCGCACTTTCTCGCTTTTGCGCACCATATCAGAGCGCCGACGCGACGTGACGTCATCGACGCCAGGTCTCGAGATAATGTGACCGGGTTGTAGCTAAGTTTAACACAACAATCGTAAATACGAATGATTGTCACAGTTGGCTACAGTTTAATAAAAGAATGCTCATAATTTTACATTTCTATAAAACGAAATGTATTTCTACAAAAACTAGCCATTAACATTGAAAAACCAGGGTCCTTACCACAAGCTCCTCAAGCAATATCAAAGTAATACAACTTTGATATTATCACCTATATAAATTGTATTTAAGTAGTGTTACTTCAAGTTTGAAATGTGACGTTTCTGAAACATAATGGTTTGTAAGAGCTTGTGGTAAGGGCCCAGGACTTACGACAAAAACATATACACACGACGAACATTCCGCGACGCACGTTGCGGCGTCGTGGAACTCTTATGCGACAGAAATTTACGGTATGCATCTTTAAAAATCACGACGCGGTGTCGCTTCGTCATTACGTCACTTACGGCACGTCATTGCAGTGGGGATTATGACATTTTTTGGCGTTTTCCCCACTAACATGTTGGTGGGGATTATGACAATATAAATACATTAGGTTTATTTTATATTATCACACTCAGTGCATTCTAAATAAAACGAATATACTTTTTTAGTTACCCTTACGTTACCAAGGAGTGACTTTGAATTCTATCCTAATAATCTTGGTGATGACAATATTTGTACTATTAATGAGTTATCCTATCTAAACCTTGTCAGTAGGTGATGTGCAAGTGATTTAATAATCATCGTTAGCAACTAAACAGTGACTAAATTCGCCCGTGCACGGACAATTTTGTTTGCAATAGTACCGTGTAAGAGCAGCTTTAAGTTAATTTTTTTATTTATTTTTATAGAGTTTTTGAAAAAAAATATCTATTTATATCATCTACGTAGCCATTGTTTCTAGCACTGCCATATTGTATTCTGGTATTCGTATGCTGAGTTTATACTTATATACCACTTCTCTTTATAGACAGAATATCATTACATAATAGAATCGGGTCTACTCCGCAAAACGAACAACGATAAATCGGATCTATACCGATCTATAATCGTGAAAATCCTTCTCTAACTTACATCGTTTCGACTAGGTATCATTTGAATAATGGAACAATATTAATTTTGACAATCGACCTTGCAAACTTACTATAACATCACTTACAGACGATAACTTGCATTTAACCACGAAAAAACAAAAAAAACAAGATCACGACTCTAATCCCCAGAAGACATCTCCTGAGATCTCTAGTTACTTAGATCTTTGAGGATATCTAAAGAACCAGAGGGATGTCCAAACATGATATTTGGCACATGACAATGAAACAACTGTTTATTCGACTTGATTTGACGAATATTTTGTTTTGATTATTTTCGTTATCGTTTTGCAGAGTAGACCTCATGCGTACACTAAACTAAACTCGACGCCCCAATCTGTCCCATAGCCTTACTAGGCACCACATTAACCCTCTGCCCTGATAGGTTGTCTGTCTGTCCGGACAAGCTAGGGCTTGGGCCTTGCGAGCTTCCGTACACCTTTGTACTGTATCCCGAATCGTTATGAGACTCCCTGTCTGTCTGACTCTGAGTTTCTGTCAGATGCGTGTTGATGGCTAGAGATTGGAGACGCGTGTGGAGCAAGCTGTGGTCTGAAGTTGGCTTCCTCGCGTTGAAGTTGTATGGGGCACGGTTATCGTAGTACATGCCGCGAAACTGGTCGTTCTGATTCGCGATTTCCACCTCAGCGTTCTGGTCCAGTCTCTCGTTGTAACAGTGTGGTATCCGCTCCATTTCACGCATCATGTGGTCCTGCATCATAGCGTCGAAGACTCCAGTTTGGGGATGGTACAAAGGGTTCCGGTTGCGGGGTTGGCAAGTGGGTGCTTTCTGTGGGAGACCGGGCTGGTTGTAACTTTGACAAGGGTAGGAGGGTTGAGGGAGGCCGTTTTCCATTATGTCTCGGTACGGCATCTGACGATTTGGGATCTCGTGGAAGTAAGCGTCTTTTGGCACGACTGGTCGACAGTCAGGGTAGGCGGGTTGACTTGGAGAGGGAGACTTATTCGACATGGCTTCATAGTTTGGAAGAGGTAAAGTCTGCAGAAGGTTTGTGTTCCTCATCGGTCCAGGCTGAGTGGTACTCCTTATCGGATTGTCCTCTTCGTCGCTGCTTTCTGAGTTGTTCCCGTTGTCTTTAGGGGGAGTTTGGTAGGTCTTCCTGGTTGGGAAGGGTATAAGGTTGTGCAAACTAAAACGCTTGCTTTTCGGTGGCTTTTCTTTCAGAACCGGAGCTGGTCTGAGGGGTTGCTGCGGCATTTTTAAGATGCCTGAACTCGGCTGTCCAAGCGGTGGCATAGGCGGTTCTTTTATATCGGTGGGGGTAATTCTCGGTTCGGGAGTTTTACTTCTATGCTGCTCAACCTGCGCTACTAACTCCTGAACTGACTTTCTCGGTTCTCTAATCACTTCATCGGTCTGATGCTTTCTTAGCTTCACGTATCCATCCTGAGATATGTCCAATGATTTAGGGTTATTTCTCGTTAAAACATCAGACATTTCCTTCTCTAGCTCCACTCTTTTCTTTATATCGTCAGCTGTTCTTTGCAGCACTTGGCTTTTCCACGTTAGCACTGATTCTCTTTGGATCTCCTCAGTATCGCTTGGTTGGCGGGTAGGTGATCTGGCTTCTGATTGACGACCTGATGAAGAGTATCTGTACCCTTGGACTTCCATCGAGACCGGAGACTGAGATAAGGAAACCCTATTGGATTTCACGTGGATTTCTGCAGTCACATTTTGCAAGTGATCTTGCAAAGGGCTGGAAATAGTTCTAGGCGATCTAGAAAGCCTGCTGGGTCCAGCGTCGAGGTGGTCACTACTTTTCGAGTTCTTGAGATGTCTCCGTCTAGGACTAGGTGAGCGTTTATCTAGAATTTCTGTGCTTTTAGAGGTAGCTTTGCTTTCGTTCAAGTCTTTGGTATTTGTCTCAAAGCTCTCGCAGTTCTTATTGAAAGAGTTTATGATTTTGTGCACTCTGTTCCATTCGTCTGTATCCAAAACTTCCAAACTCCTTGTTCTTTTCAGAGGAGGAATATCCAAGGATCCCTTCGGACTGTAGTCCAGCTTTTTGACTCTTTCAGACGCTCTGCACAACATACCCCGGTTCAGCCATTGCTCCAAGTGTTTATGTCTCTCCTTGCACATAGCTCTCTCCGCTGCAACAAACCTCGTCAGCTCCGATATCTGTCCTTGCGTCTTCATCTCCAAATCTGTGACCTTCTGATCCAACTTTTCGTGAGCTCTATCAATATGTCGTTTGAGGTCTTTCTTGTCTTCGTTCAACTTGTCCTCCATGTGTTTGAAGAATGGCGCACAGTAACATGTGTAGCCAGCTCCGATAGGTCCTTTCTTGATGTTTCCGGCCAAATCTAAGAAGTACTGCTCGCCTTTCTGCAATGGTTCGGTGGGAAGCGAGGCAAGTTTCGGCTCGGGGAAGAACTTTGGATCGGGGTAGTAGTGACATCCGTACGGGGACCAGTGGACTTTAGGCGTGTTTTCGAAATGCACATTTTTCTTCTTCTTGTTCTTGTCTTTTCCATCTTTCTTCTCTTTCTTCTTGCTTGCATCTACCTCGTCCAAAGTCCTCTCCTTGCTTTTATCTCGTTTCTTCTTGATTTTAGCGACAGGGGTATTGAGAATCTGCACAATTTCTTCCAAGCCTTTCCTCGTCGAGATGTCCCTTGCTGTTTCCCCCTGTAGGTTCTTGATAGACTTGTCGCAGCCGGCTTCGAGTAGAATCCTGGTGAGTTTCCGGCGGCCCATGGCTGCGGCGATGTGTAGGGCTGTGTCTCCGTTGCGGTTCTGCTCGGAAACCTTGCATTGGGCGGAGATGAGGATGCGAGTGACCCCGGCGTGCCCGTACCGCGCCGCCGTGTGGAGTGGCGTGTCACCGTACTGGAACACAAAACCTCATTTGTTGCTTTTCATGATGGCGAAAGGAACTGCTGAAGAATTCTGACGGTCCTAAAGTTTAATGAGCTCACCGTGTTCTGCAAGTCGGGCGGAGCGCCTGCCAGCAGGATCTCCCGGCAGGACTGGTTGTGTCCGTTCTGGCAGGCGAAGTGCAGTGGCGTGAAGCCGGCGCCGTTGAGTAGGCGCAGGTCTGCGGCGCCGCGCGCCAGCACGCACACCGTGCCCGAGTAGCCCTTCCATGCCGCCTCGTGCGCCGCTGTGTTGCCATACTGGAAGGAACAGCCTGGGGCCTTAACACAAACTCTTACAAGCCATCATGTTTCAGAAACGTCACATACCAAGCGCGGAGTAATATTTTTTCAATACATTTTTTATAGGTCATGGTAATATTGCCCCTTGTGGTAAGGTCCCGGTCTTGGAATTCATTGTTCGAAAAGTAACGCAGTAGACCGATCGCGCGTTCATTCGCGTGGTTCTTTATATCGCTTCAATAAGTTCTTTCGAACCATGATGAAAGAATGAAAGTGAGCTCCGAGGATCTTTTCGTGCACTTGCCAGGTATTACGACACTTTCCTCCATGTTTTCGTTGAGAATGGCGCACATAAATTTTTGAACAGAAAAAACATTGATTCACCACCGGATTCATAAAACTTTAGAACCGAAAGACGGTGCCAATAGCATTTCGCGTAGTGGAAATTCAAAATGAAAGACAGAACAAGACTTAGGACAGAACATAAAGTAGGCCTAAAGATAGACTTAAGCAGAGTTTATACGAAGCCAGTAATGCTGGCGCCAGTCCTGCAGACAAGCCAGCGTTGGCTTGGCCCCTGCTGAAATAGACGGGCGCTCTATTCTCGCCAGCGCGTTGGCAGCGCTGGCTTGGCTTGAAAAACTGTTTACACAAGGCAAATACCAAGCCATCGCTGGCTGCCAGTGAGACTGGCAGCCAGCGATGGCCTCGTGTAAACTAGCCATTAGATTAACGTAGGGAGGTTCTTACCACATGGTCCTGCTTATTAGGGTCTGCGCCGTGCTGCAGCAACAGCTGCACAGTTGGCACATGGCCCTCTGCTGCCGCGCGCTGAAGAGCAGTGCGTCCGATCTGTAAACAAGACAAAAACATCATCTCCCTGTCCTTATCCCACTTCATATAGGGCACGCATGTCTTTTTCGTCCACTCTCCTCTAGTCATTTCCACATTTACTCCTTTCTTACCCAATAAAGAAAGAAACAAACTTAAGCACCCTATAGACAGTTGTCTTATGACCCTTAACTGATTCTTCGCGTAGGTACAGAAGAAGACATTGTATTATTATGAACGTAAGTATTAAATTGGAATAGCAGGTCATGCAAACGTTTGTTCCGCGTTCCGTCGCCGTGAGAATAAATCCGGTCGCCAAAAAGAAGTTCCGAAATCGATATTCTTTGAGAATATCTCAACGAATTTTTAATAACCAATACTGGAACCCGTTGTCTATATCAAATTCATTGCGTTTCTAAAATAGCGGTTCGTTCCATAAAAATATTATGGGAAATTATAGGTCAGCGAATCGGCTATAAACTATGTATGAGCAATTAAATATAATTGACTACGCAGTTGTATAGGTAACTACCTACCTGTGGCGTAGCTGCCCAGCTGCCTAGATGCTATAAAGCTTCTGATACTGTACACATCGCTACTTCTGCTTTAATAATTATGAGCGCTGTAGATAGTAAGTAGGTACAGTTCATCCAACGGATCTAGGCATTCGTGAAATTAGCCACAGATGCTAGTTTGCGCATGTACACTGTACAGTCCCACCGCCCCTCCATACATCCAATGCTCCCGAAAAACGATACTGCGCAGCTCTTGCGGCTAACTTCACGAATGCCTCGACTCGTTGGGCCAACTGTACCTACTCCTCTATGGAAGAGAGTCATCATCATCTTCCTGCCCTTTTCCCACGTTATGTGGGGTCGGCACAATATGTTATCTTCTTCCATTTCCCTCTATCATTCGTCATCTCAGTACTCACTCCTTTCTTACCCATGTCATCTTTTACACACTTACATCTATCTTATCTTTGGCCTACCTCTACCCCCGTATCCACCCACATTCACACCTAACACTTTCCTCGTCACATGATATTTATCGAAAGAGAGTAGAAAGTAGGTAGGTATACCAAAAACGACAATGAAAATATACTAAAAATGTTTGTCTTTTGTTTCGTAGAGAAAAACGCTTACGATGCTGAGGTGCAGGGGTCTTACCACAAACTCTACGGGCAATATCAAAGTAATATGACTGAAAAATGGCTTGATTTGTTTTTTTATGAGGTTATTTTGTGTTACCTAGTTAGTAGTTTTTTTTTAAAATAAGTAGCTAGGTAGCTACATAAATGGCAACACTCGTTAGTTTATTTATGCAAGCACGAAACGCACTTGGCAGGTTTTTTATTCCCCTTTCGAAGAATCACAACTCACGCTATTGAAGAAATAAATTGAAATACCAAAGCGTAAAATTTAAATTGAATTTACGACGAGCGTAGAGTCAATGTAAAATGTAATTTACGACTCTGAACAGATTTGCAAGCTTTGTAATGCGACATTATTATTGCTTACCTACTTTATATAAACGACTTCATCTAGCGTGTTAGACAAATGCAAGATAGGATACCCACGTTTTTTCTTTGAAACATTTCAGATTCTAATTCATTTATATGTATTTCTTATTGTATGTAATGTATTGTACCTACATTTTTAAAGATATTAAATTAGTGAATAGATTTTGCAACATGAATTTAAATAGGTACTTACACCAAGTAGGTACCTACCTATTAAGATGTTTACAATGTTCCATAAAAATGGAATTAAATAAAATGAACAAAAAATTGTTAATTTTATTTTATGACATAAAGTCACAGAAAATATAATAGGTAAGTACCTACTACTCGTATACTAGGTGGATATAGAAGGTAGGTAGATTTTAAGATGAGGTTAGTGAAAAATTTTGAACCCAGATTAAAAATGAGGACCAAAAAATAAAAAATGATAAATAAAAACCAGTCAAAAAAGTGAAAAATAAATACCAGTCAAAACATACGTACATACATAAAACACGCCTGTTTCCCGACGGGGTAGGCAGAGACCACGGATCTCTACTTGCTACGATCCTGACATACCTACCTACCTCTTTTGCTTCATTCACTACCAGTCAAAAAGTTCAAATATAATACAAATAAATATGGTTATAATTTTGGGCTATAGGTATCATAAGGCAATTTCTAGGGTCAGTACGATGAAACGGTTGGTTTCTAAGGACAAAGTTCACGGCTAGTGTTTTTTTTGTTAGAGTAAAAGCAATGCAGAACGTGATCGCACGCATATAGAATTATAAAGTCATCAGACGCCGTTACAATACAATATTCATAGCTGGAATCGTATTGTGTGGAGTTCTGGTTGCATGCGCTTGCGCCTGTGTATCGGGGTCTCATAAAAGAACCATATCGATGGGTTTAAAGTTTAAAAGTAAAGATATCGATAAAATATTTGCAAAAACGTACCCCAGCTCTACCTTTTGGAATATTGGAAATGGTTGCACTAGCTTTTATCAAGCATGGGCCTTTCCACTCAACGGTTTCGTTATTGTTCTCACTTTCGTCATTGTTCGTAACAAACAATTTTATTTACCTATCTCGTAAAATATTAGTTAATTTTAAATGTACCCTTCGTGAAATAACTTATTATCAATCAATCTTTTATTGCTCCATCTTCATGCTATCAGCTTGAAATACGAGCTCTAAAATCAAAGTTATAATTTTTTTTAAATAAGGTTAAAAATATTAAATTGAGTAGAACCATCTCCCAAACCAGGTTTTTTCTAAAAAACCCTCATTATGAAGTACCCTTTCGGTACTTTTTAGGGAGATTTATAATGTTACACCTTGTGTTGTTCATTCGCCGCGGGGTAACATATTAGGTGAGCTGGCAGCCCGCTCCACACGCGAACGATGCTATAAGCATGTACCTGAGGGTCTACCATGAGTTTTCACAATCTACACTCGCTAGCGACTGTAGTTAAAAAAATGAATGAAAACTTGGTACAGCGCCTCTAGCGGATAGTTGGGTACTAAAACCTCACGTAGCTAACTATCCTACGTCACAGCGTACTATAGCAACTGTAGTTTGCGCTCGTTAATTTGCTTAGAATTTGGTACCATCAGTAACTTTGACAGATGTCATAGTAACGTACTATTACTACTGTAGTAACGTCAGCCAATCTAAATGTGACAACTCATGGTAGACATACTGCATACTGCAATCGAGTAAGATTGTGTCTCAGCAATTTCACGTTATTCTACAATTGTGGTCTGATGCGATGGTAGAAATTAGGTACTATCGCGGTATTGTGCTTATTATAACACTAACTGCCGTAGTACCTACCCATTACCCACCAGTAATGAACTAGTGTGAGACTTTTCTTTTGAATATGATATCTAGTAGGTTAGGTAGGTATTACCTAATTTTACATTTTAAAATCGTATATTCGTGTTAGTGTGTCTATAGTGAATTATTGACTCATCATCATCATCTTCCTGCCCTTATCCCACGTTATGTGGGGTCGGCACAACATGTGATCTTCTTCCATTTCCCTCTGTCATTCGTCATCTCAGTACTCACTCCTTTCTTACCCATGTCATCTTTCACACAGTCCATCCATCTTTTCTTTGGCCTACCTCTACCCCTGTATCCATCTACATTCATATTTTATATATATATTGACTACCTTATTATAAATATTAGAATACTGTGAAACAAATATTCTTTGATTTTCAGTTAGGTACCTACAAGTGATTCCAAGAGAATGAAAACGTCTTATAAACAACATACAAATAATGGATTATGTTATCAACAAAGTCCTAGGGCTAGTTTCACCAGGTTATGTTAATTAAACATATTAGCCTTATAATCACCTGTTAAAGTTGTTTTGTGTTCAACCACGTCCTGACAAAGGATACATGGAAATTACCGTAAAATTAAATGACTAATGACGTAAAATAGATAACGATACTTTAGCGTTCTTGTTAATTTGATGCCCGATCAGAGGCCTTACCACGAAGTCTTCCAGAACGATTCGTTTTAGAAACGTCACATTTGAAGTAACACTACTTCAATACAATTTGCATAGGTCATGGTACGAAATATGTAATATTAATTCGGTAATGTATTATGAATTCGTGGCGAGGCCCCAGGTAATGCTTTGTTAACAAAAGTTTGGTGAAATCAGCCCTTGTTGATTGTGAATTGATGTTGTATACACCGGTAGGTACAGAACTAAGATCCAAATAAGATGTAGGTAGGCAAAGATTTAAATCGTAGATATGCCCGGACGCCAAAAACTGTGGCACTGTTTTTACTTGTGTGTGATTGATAACAAAATGCCGATGCAAAAACACTAATGATTAGTAAAAAATGAACCAAACAGTTATTTCACCATTTATTGTGCAATTATATTGCACAATCTTTCGTAAAAAAATATAATTATACCTTTTGTACCCTGAAGGTTAAAATATTATGTACTTTTAAACTTACGCGATCTGAACACACTATTATTAGTCACGGGTAGACAGTCTACCCGTGACCACGACAGCGTGCAAACCTGTCGAAACGTCGGGAAAATATAAGGTAATTTAAACGCGATAAATACCCGTCTAATACTAATAATTATGGTTAAAATATTGTGTGCCAAATGAGCGAGCTATCTCATTTCGTGTGGCGACAAAACGGCGCGGTCTCAGTACGGTACGGGCAAATCTACGATTTAAATCTTTGTAGGTAGGTATCTGAGAATCGCATCATTACTAGTTCCCACCACTACCGTAGTGATGCGAAAATGTCTATAAAAGTCAAAGCGGCTATTTATAGCGCTTGTACGGTGGATGCCCGTCGTATTTCACAACGCGTTTGTATTTCATGGTTTGTTTTGGCGAGGTCTGTGTCCCTATCCACTGGTATCACAAATCACAAGCCATTTCTGGAAGAGATCGCCGCTGGAGATAAGGTTACAGCATTGAATTATTGTTACAGTTATCGGCCGATTCTGTGGTTCATTTTAAAAATGTTAACTCATACTGAATCTAAATAAATAAAAATAGTCGAATTATAGGTGTACCTATATGCGCATAACTTCGTAACTGACCGAAAATGGATAATTCTTTTATAGTTGTGTTTATTATTGTCAGAACAAGGTTTAGTACAAAATAATTTATTTAATTTTGTCTCATTAGATAACCCACCAGTGCGTAGCCGGAGCGGGCAGCTAGCTTTAAAATAAAATACATTAATTATGTGGCTAGATTCGTTCGACGCAAACTGCCAAAAAACATAAGAAGGTAACACTTTTCACAGTAATTTACCAAAATAAAGTACTTAGTTGTTACTGGCCGATTAAATGAAAATATGGGTGTTTATAAAAAATATTTAAGACGATAATTACATACTTAATATGTCGCACCCCTAGATGAAAACACCACTAACTCAAAAATACTTACGTAAGTTAATGGCGTTTTTGAAAGTATCGCATGAATAGCTACGCGGAGTTAAAATTCTTTTAACTGTTAAAAAAATATTCTTACCTGTCCACTTCTTCCAGCGGTTACTAAAAAGCTTGTGATATCTCCACTTAATTTTGGTTTAACAGGAAGAAATATTTCTGATTCCTTTTTGTGGAAAGACATTAGATGTTTCCTTAAGCCTGAAGTGTTTCTGTTTTTCATTTTTATTTCAATCTTTTTATGTTGGCACAATTTACACAAGGCAGTTTGGGATGCATGAATTATTTCGAAAAACTCCTCAAATTTGCTTTTGGGTCTTTTAGATCTGTGACTCAAACTCTCGTTACTCGGACTAGAATAATTTGAATCTTCGTCACTCATATTAAATTGTACACGTGATACGTTTTTAGAAAACAACGAGAATTAGTAAAAACAATTATTAAGTTAGAATCGAAGCACAGCTCAATTGGAAATGACTGGAATTAAAATAATTCCTTCATGTATAGTACGTTTCCTTGCTTTTTACCGCGCCGCCTCGCCACGTGCCGACTCTATGAAAAGGATGCCGCCGCAAATCAAACGATGCCGCGTGCGGCGTACAAACACACACTAAATATTACCTACTTGTACAGACGCGACCCGTGAATAAAATATATGTAAAGAATTAGTGCCAATCACTATTCTTTACATATAAGTGAATGTTTTGGCGTGCATCTATACTAATATTATAAAGCTGAAGAGTTCGTTTGTATGTTTGATGACAGAAGTTTTAAAATAAATAAATAAATCCTGAACGTCACTATACCTCCAAAGTTACTATTCCTCGTGGATGAAGTCGCGGGCACAGCTAGTAAATACTTACTCTCATCATCTCTCTCAGAGATATTCGAACACTTTTTTGCTATTTTTTCTTGTAAAAACTTAAGAAATATAATGACTAAATGTACAATAATAGTACCTAAGTAATTAGTTTAAAACCATATAAGTAATCAATATTATAATTACTTACTAGAATGAATTATTATGACATCTACTACCTATCCTCACCATTTTATCCTAATCATAATACTACTTGCGTGATCAGTATAATGTATTCATTTTCATTCTAAGCACTCTGAAACTTATTTATTCTTTGGAACACCTGTAGGTACTCTTAAAATTCGAAATTATTTTGCATGAATAGTGTCAAATGTTATGATTTCGGCGCGGCGGCAACGATTGTTTTAGATTTCAAAAGAAGCCGCCGGCGCGTGTATCATAACCATGTACTTCCGAAAAGCGGCAAATTTCTTTGAGAAGTAAGTACAAAACCTTTGATGCCGCATTATCAAAGTGCCGATGGTTAAAACATAACTATGCATGCACTCAGTTTGATTTTAATAGATATTTTTTTATTCGCTATGTTTATGGTATTAGTCGTAATGCGCATAGGTCCAGTTTTTCATATTCTTTGATATAGTTTTTTGCGTCTCATAGAATTCCTAAGCGTACCTACCTACCTATACACCGAACTGTTACACCTAACTACTCCGTGAAATAGCGCTAAGTCCTAGCTGCAAGACGCAAGAGTCTTGCAGGCTATGTCTTGTTCTTGCTCAAGTCTTGCACGGTCAGTCTTGGTCTTGGTCTTGCTAAAAATACGCGGTCTTGTTCTTGGTCTTGGTCTTGCAAAAACGCAAGAACAAGACCAAGACTGCAAGACCAAGACTGAATTTGGGCAACACTATTTTCATCAGAAAAACCGAGCCACTCCTGGATTATTCATTTAGCTGACGATTAACTATAACTACTAAATATCTATCTATTAGATTACTAAAATTTATAATATCATAATATCATTATGTCATTGGAAAGCTTAAACTACCCCCTATTGATGCCTTTTGTATTTTCAGTTTATCTTGTTGAAATTATTGTAATAAGCTTCTTGTAAGTACACCAACGCAATAGAATCTTGTATGGCTGTGGTCCTATAGTGTCAACAGTTTATTGTTTAAAATGTTGTCTATAGTAATTAATGTGGCAGTGACATTTGACAGCTTCAATACTTCTATAAGTCTATGTTCGTTTGACTGATTGTTAATCTGTTCTCTTTCGTCCCCGGTCACCTTTGCATGTACAATATAATTGTCTTATCTTGTGATAGCTAGCGCCTTTTCTCAAATCCCTAATTACTGTATTAATCATTGTTAACCTATTAAAAAGTGTTCTTCATTTATACAATAATAATATTGTAGAAAGTGCCTGTGCGTTTATTTTCACCGTCTAACGATCTAACCCTACCAACACGCGCCACTGCAATAGAGAGCACCTGGCTCTGCTCAACATATCTACAGGGTGTAATCGTTAAGTGTGCACAGGCGATTATTCCGTAACTATTGCAGATATCAAAAAACTTTAAACTGATATCGAAAGTACTTTACCTAATGAGTAAAATGACATTAATAACTTTTTAAAAATAAAACGAGAAATATCCAAAAAAAATACATTAATCACTCCCATACATTTAGTATGAGATAGTAGAAAGGTTTTAGTTTCCTTATTTTAAGTGGAATAGTACCTACTCATTTTATTTACCCTTGTCATTTTATAATTATGTACGATATGAAGGTATTAATGAATTTCAAGTAGATACACGTGTAGATTAATTATCTTACCACTTCAAATTTATAATAAACCTTGTTTCAATATTGTATTGATTTGAACTAGCTGAAAAGCAACATACTAAATAAAAACAAAAAGAAAGATACTCTTTGGTGTTCGTTCTAAATTCAAATTCTTTATCGCGGGTTCTCGTTCCCGCCAATTTATTGTATTTTTCAATTTGCGTTAATAATCGTGATTGTTGCATTTATTGATTGAAAAATGGCATATTCCAATACAGAAAAGAGGGACATGTTAAAAATGTACTACAAACATGATTGTAACAATAGGGCGGCCATTATCGCCTACAGGAGAGAGTACCCAGATAGAGAAGTTCCTTCTGGTACGTATTTACGTAAGTTGGATAACAATTTGATAAATTATGGATCTTTTAACAGAAATAAATAATATTTCAAAAAAACTAAAAAACACGCTTTTTATAGAAACCGAACTAAAAAATAGAAAATAAATTAAAAAAAAGCGTGGGGTGATTTTCATTTCGATAATATCTTAAAGAGCACCCCACGCTTTTTTTTAAATTTATTTTCTATTTTTTAGTTCGGTTTCTATAAAAAGCGTGTTTTTTAGTTTTTTTAAACTATTATTTATTTTCTATTTTTTAGTAATTTTTTATCAAAATAGTGTATTGTCATCGGTCCTCGATAAATCTACAAAGTTTGAACGAAATCTGGCCGTTTAAAGTGGGTCAAAATCGCGCCCAAAGAAGTCGGTTACAAACAAACATACAAACATACAGGTGAAGCTAATATAAAGCGTGTAAAAAAGGTTCGAGAACAAGAGCTCCGGAATTTGATAATGACTTAGATAACAATATTATTAACTACGTAGTAGATAATCCACAAGAATCAACGCGTTCAGTGGCCCGATCATTTCCAGTGTCCCACAATTATGTACACAAGTTATTAAAAAAACACAACTTCAAAGCATTTAAGATAAAACCTACTCAAACGCTGCACAATGATGATCCTGCTAGTCGGCTGGTCTATTGCAATTGGCTAGTCAATAATTATGTCAATGTAAGGTCAATTTTATGGACCGATGAAAGTAATGTTTCAAACTGCGGCATTTACAATAGAAAAAACTCGCATTATTGGTCAATTGACAATCCTCGCTTAACTACTGAAGTTAGAGCTCAGGTGCGATTCTCAATTAATGTGTGGTGTGGTATTCTTGGAGATCGGATCATTGGGCCATATTTTTACAGTGGAACCTTAAATGGACAGAGATATTTCTCCTTTGTACAAAACGATATGCCAAGTCTCTTAGAACCAATTCCAGACGATGAAAGAAGGTCGATAATTTTTCAACAAGATGGAGAACCTGCACATAATACAAATGTTGTAATGAATTTCTTACGAAACAATTATAATGGCTTAATAGCCAATAGTGCAACCCCTTGGCCTGCCAGATCCCCGGATCTCACGCCTTGTGATTTCTTCCTATGGGGATTTGTCAAAGACCACGTGTACGCTGAGAGAGTACACAGCCTAGAAGAGTTACAGAATCGTGTACGTCGTGCAATTGCTTTAATTACTCCGCAAATGTTAAGGAAAGTTCATTTAGAAACTGTAAATAGAGCTCGTCATTGTATTGCACAAGGAGGACGTCACTTCGAACATATGCTTTGAACACAAAATTTTGTACTTACTAAGAAATAAAATGTATGGGAGTGATTAATGTATTTTTTTTGGATATTTCTCGTTTTATTTTTAAAAAGTTATTAATGTCATTTTACTCATTAGGTAAAGTATTTTCGATATCAGTTTAAAGTTTTTTGATATCTGCAATAGTTACGGAATAATCACCTGTGCACACTTAACGATTACACCCTGTATAGATTTTAGTCTATCGGTTTATCTATGTAGGTACCTGATCAACACAACTTTAAAAGCACTCGATTTTTTTTATTAAAAGTAGGTATAATTATATAAATGGCATAGATAGTAGAGATAAGCCGTTAGACCATTTCCTAAAGACAGTTTCTGGTCCGACTATTAGTTTTATGTATTATGTATATTTAGTGGCATTAGCCACAAATCAAATGGGTGTAACATGTAACACATTTCAATTATTAAGTCGTTAAAATGTTCAAAACATCACTTTCTCCACTGGCAAATTTGCTTACCTATTACTTCGCTACTTAGGTAGGTAATCGTAGCTTTTTGAGAATAACTGGCTGTCTCTAGGTTTGCCACTTATTATTTTAGCGTAGTACTTATTACTTAGGTACATAAAATTAAAGCGATGGTGACCACTATATAATTAAACTTGTTAAAATGAAAGTAAATGTATTTGCAAATGTAAAAGTAGATACCACTTTATGTTCCTACACTCGAGAGCATAAAAATAGCACACCTTCATTATTCACCCAACATATTTTTTGTACAACATAAGTTTTGTTGCGAAAACACATAATTAAAAAAAATATATAAATTAAATTAAAGTACACACTGTTAGCTTCCTAAAAACCCATAGGTAATGCCTAGCACTTGACCTTCGAAATCATAACAGTGGTACCTAACTTAACAATAGAATGGTCTATATTAGCTCGTTTGAGGCAGCTCGGTTTGTGAGACTTTGAGCAGGTTTAAAAAACTAGTTTCAACATAAACATGTAGGGGTAAATTTTTATGCTCTCGAGTGTATTTACCTATTTTCAGTTATAAAAGTTACTCAGCTGCTCATGTGTCGCACTGTGACACAAACAAGATGTCACGATAACATTCGAAAAGCTAAAATAAGTCATAAAACCTGAGACCTTAGCCGCTTTTGAACTATTAAATGCATAAACAACCGGTTTGTACCTATACTTTGGGATTTTAAATGGTTTTTAAAACATAAAGCCGTGTAATAGCTGCATAAACGTTGTTTAATTATGTCGATTATGAGATAGTTGGTTTTAGAATTAATTGAATCTTTATCTTAGAACAGTTTAAGATACTTTTAAATAATTTTGTAGGTAGGTAGGTTTTGAAAGATTTTGATGATAGTTTCACAAATTCCCTACCCATTGCAAAAACTGTAAAAGACAAACAGACTTACTGCTTCTTTTGTACCAGTGCCAGTGTAGTGAATAGATAAAAGTGCGCCTCTGTTTTTGGACTAAGATATTGGCGAAGTCGGTTATAAATTTTAATATTCATAATTATGTACCTACCTACATAATGTCAAGATTTTAACCTTTACTGAAACGTCCATTTAAATTACACCTCATTTTTCAGCATACTTTTGTTAACAAAGTATTAGGTACCTACCTGATTGGGCTTCAAAGTTAAAGTATCGTTAAATATATTTAAGTCATTTCATTTTACGGAAGATAATCCTTTGTCAGGACTGGTGGAACACAAAACAACTTAAACAGGCGATTAAAAGGCTAACAAGCTGTTAGTTTTATTACTAGCCCTAAGGTCGCTAATAAGATTTACCTGAGTAATTATAATGTTGTTTTTATTGTGCGTATAGATATACCTATAGCTCTCATCCAGATTGAGTTGCCTGGCAGAAAATGCTCCCACGGCATTAAGGCCCAGCATTTTGAAAATTGCAAGTATTGCAACCCTAATCATTCTATTACCACTTAATAGATTACATTGAAATTTAACTACACGATACTCAAGGATCATCATCTTCCTGCCCTTATCCCACGTTATGTGGGGTCGGCACAACATGTGATCTTCTTCCATTTCTCTCTGTCATTCGTCATTTCAGTACTCACTCCTTTCTTACCCATGTCATCTTTCACACAGTCCATCCATCTTTTCTTTGGCCTACCTCTACCCCTGTATCCATCTACATTCATACCTAACACTCTCCTTGTCACATGGCATTCATCTCTTCTCATAACATGTCCATACCACGCTAACCTATTACTCCTCATCTTTTCTGTCACCGGTGCCACTTTCAGACTTCCTCTGATATACTCATTCCTTATTTTATCCATCCTTGTCACTCCACACATCCATCTCAACATTCATCTCAACAATATTCTCATACATCTCCGCCGCATGCACTCTTTTTTCGTCCGTTCCCTTGGTGGCCCAACATTCAGACCCATACAATACGACAGGTCTTATGATCGTTTTGTAGATTTGCCCCTTAAGTTTAAGGGGCATTCTCGGATCACACGTGGTTCCTGTGACCTGTCGCCATTTCATCCATCCCGCATTTATTCTATTTCTTACATCCCGATCAATCTCACCATTATTCTGTACTACTGAACCGAGGTACCGAAAATCGGAACAGACTGGTAGGGATACACCATCTAAGGCAATAGGGGTAAAACTAGAGGGACCACCGAAGTCGCAGAACAAGTGCTCGGTTTTTGTTCTGCTGATCTTCAATCCGACACTCTCTAGTTTACCTTGCCATTTTCCCAGCCTGTTCTGGACCTCGGTTGCGTTTTCCCCGACAAGAACAATGTCGTCGGCGAACAGCATACACCAGGGTGCCTCCTCCTGTATGTCCGATGTCAAAGCATCCATTACCAGGAGGAATAGATAAGGGCTTAAAGCCGATCCCTGGTGTAAGCCTACAGCCACATTAAACTCATCGGTAACGCCAGCTTCGGACCTAACACGATACTCAAGGATATAAGTGATAAATCAACCGGAGCTAAAACACGAATTAGTAACAAAACCTTGGTTAAAAATCATGTCAAAAACACCTCTGAAAATTCAGAAATTCCCTAATTTATCCAGAACAGTAAGGTATTTTGAATTTCTATTTCACATGAATATAAATCAGTTAATTTGAAACCAATCAACCCAGTTTTTTTGAAATAAGCTATTTACTTGAACATATTTATGTTTTTTATAAATTGTCACTTTCGTTATATAATTCAGAGCAGCCATATTATCATGCCGCACTCTACTTACTTGTCATTTGGGTATTTCGCTTCGTGCTATGTCTGATTCCGCGGAGATCCGCGTTGCTATACGGACCTGTGTCACTTTTTTTTGTAACTTTTATGTAAGGAATAGTGTGACGAGTATTCTGGGCCTTAAGCCTTTCTTTTTGTCATACATTTTAAATAGGTATTTGTTTATAATAAGTACATATAAATACATTTTTACAGTTACGCCTGGGTTGCCAAGCGTGAAAATAATTACTTACCAATTTTTTTTATTACCTCGTTGTCGGGGTAATAAATCAATCTAAATAACATGATTGGTACTTCCTGTTAATCAAAGTTGTATTATTATGACTAGATTTTGACGAAAGTCAATAAAGTACCGTTGGTTAATCAATTTCAAGCAATAAGAAGTGTAACGGCTAATCCAATAACGATAATTAAACCAACAAGGTCGTTCACGACTCACTTAAACTTTACAGCGGATGTTGTATAGAGTATCTACATTTTTCTGTTGTAGTTCTATAGTTGCACGGGATATGTTTGAAATAACTAATGAAACGATGAAGAAATAAAAACGAGAAACCATCATAAAAGTTATATTAGTGTTATTTCAAAGCTATACACAATTAACACAATGGCAATTTGGACGTAGAGTACGAGAAATTTTGCAGTATTAGGTAAGTAGAAAACAATAGCTAGCTATTATTATTGGGAAGAGTTGCTAATCAATTTGTAAAGCATTAGTTGTAGCGATGTGTACGATGAGTAAACCGGACATGGCAATCAATAAGTTGGAGTCTTAGGGTGAGGTCAAACGAGCGTAATTTTGTGAGTCGTGAGTCGCAGAAATTCTCGTCGTCGAAAAAACTTCGTCGCCGTGTGAATGGATTAGGACTTATGTATGAAACCGAATGCAGCAGAACTTACGCGACAGAAATTCTGCGACTCACGACTCACAAAATTACGCTCGTTTGGCCTCATCCTTAGAAAGAGGTTTGCTTTCGGCTTAGAGCTACAGCACACTAGCTACTTTTAGCATCGGCGATCGGCGACAGTCGCTAAATACGGAAACCAAACGTTCCACACCGCACACCGGCGATTGAGTCGCTTTTCGGAAGCGCGATTCTGCGACTGAACGCTACACTCAGATACCGCGTCTGAACGCAGAGAGTCGCCAAAACGCGATGCAGCACTGATAGTCGCAAAAACGCCGATTGCCGATACTAAAAGTAGCTAGTGTGCTCTGGCTCTTAAATAAGAAGGAAGTTCTCAATTCGACTATGTTTTTTAACCGCTCATTTTGGCTTCGACTTGCAATGGGGTCGTAAATTAATAACAAAGTAAGCAGCTTCTATTCTACTATCATTTCTCGACCGACATTTTTTTAAAAACTTTATAAGCAAATTATTAGGTAATGTGATTCGGCAAGTAGGTAATTACGTAACATGAGTTTGTGTCAAATGACGTGGAAGTGGCATAAAGAGCTTACCTACCTATGCCAGAATTTTGCTTATTTAAAAATAATATGATCACGACTATAATCCTCAGGCTCGGTAGAAATCTCCTTACATCTTTCAGGATATCTTAAGAGGGTAGTCAGAGGCACGTTTTTAAAGATCACAGATTTCTTTATGTAGGTTGGTAATAAGTATACCTACATGCAGGATATCTTAGTAAATAGATGAGTACCTAAGTTCAAACATCTTGAGATGCTAATATTGACAGAGTGTTAGACAGATGGACAAATAGTGATCCTATTTAGGACCATTTTGAGGTAGAATCGAGTTCCAAGTGACTTTAATTCTAGTTGATCTAGGATACATAGTAGCAGCCACAGCAAAGCAACCAGTCGCATTCTACAGGTGGATTATAAAAGTTAATTGTGAACCAACATGGCGAGTGGCCGTTGGTTTTTGTCCTGTCACAGACAGTAGTGTGACTATATAAATTTTCCTACGCAGAAGCATCTGAGACATTTTAATGTAAATTATTGGCTGGCTCATAGACAAGTAGAGATGGCCATAGAGCATTCAGTTCTAGAAACTTTGGAAAAAAAACTTGCTCTAGTTGGAAACATTCTGGCACGTTTCTGGTGCGGCTCATTGCAAAGTGAACCTTGTCTTTGCTGTCATAAATTTCATTTCAAGTTGTCTTTTGATGTTTCCGATATCTTAGCTTGTCATGTATTATCAAGCGGAGTATGGAGCAATACCTACTCTGTATGGTTTCGGAATGCTTTTACAAACAAGATTTTATTTAGACGTGTAATTGTGGGAGTCTTTGCTATTACTACTTAGGTGCTCGGTAAAATATTGAAGATATAATAATATGACTAAAATATAGATAAATTTAGAAAGGAGCTTTTCACTTTAACTCACATATTTTACGCGTCAAGAACACGAGTTCCAATAAAGCCCGGGCTTTATTGAAAAAATAACCACCAAAATTAGACAGAACTCAAGATAACACGATTTTACGTGACAAGAACCCGATTTTCTAATAAAGCCCGGGCTTTATTGGAACAATAACAACTAAAATTATTTAAGTATTTATTTATTTGTAGGAAAACCAACAGGTTTTACAATAAAAATAATAACTGCTTAGTGCTAGATAGCCAATGAAACTATTACTCAACACAACTAAAAATAACACGAGAAAAAATATGAAAACTGGAGTGATAATGTTGACAGTCGCAGCATCAGAAGAAATCCGCCGTAAATAAATACAAGCACAAAACTGTTCTGTACTTAGTTAACCTGTTGTCAAAGAACTAGTTTTTTAATGGCCGCGCCGACACGGGAAAGCTCTGGTTCGAGATGACAGATGATAAAGCATGCGATAGTGAATAAATTAATTGTTTGAACGTTTCGAGTCCCGAACGCATCGCACAGCTTACACTGTAGTTATTATACTACTGTTTTTATCGTGTCACTGGTTGTTTTAGTTAGACCATTGTGGTGAAAAGATTATTGGTAATAATGATTATGATTATTTTAATGTCTTCACACATAATATTAGTTTCTACGATAATGCCGGTTCTCGTACGCACGATGTTTTCAAGTGCCTACCTAAATATTTTTAGCATAGATTTTTTAAGTAAAACTTCTTTACGCACACAATATTATTAGCTATGTACGGTAGGTAGTACCAAGGAAGTGGTTTACCAGTTTTGATTTAGTTTCCTAGTCATCGAAAATTACAACAAGGTTCAGTTCATACTAAAAAAATAGAAGTTGTCACAGATAGATCTGCAAGCGAAACTAATCCTTATCACCTATGAATCTGCAAGCGGCATTCAACCTTAGGGTGGTAAACCAATTTTTTGGTCGACCGTACAACAAAGTATAAATAAATAAATATCATTGAGTTAGTTTAGTATTGAGTTTTGACAATTCCTAAAATACAGGTGTAGATTGAAATCTTCGAGAAGTTGCCGCGTCTCTGTGAAATGAATCGGCTGTATAAAGATTTATATTACGTGTTAAGTTGCCGTTAAGTTAATGGCCAATTTCGGACGAAGATTTCAGAAGTAATAAATTACCTAAGACTAATAACAGGAGATAGATGTGTGTTAGAATGACAGGGTAATGACAGAGGTGATTGAAAGTCATTAACCAATGTGTTGTTGCTATTGTATTTGGCCATATTAAACGGTGGGCCAAATTAGACTCATTTTTTACAACTAAAATAGTTACTTATCGCAAAATAAGACAAAAGTCGTTTCCATAATGGGTTCGTAGTTCTGACCGCTGCCGTCTATAGTTAATTTATTGAAATAGAAAATTACGCACCTGTAATGTAAGCGAGATGAACGCACTCAAACTATTACCCTTTACTTGCCCTTTACGAGCGGTTTAATAGAACTTGCCCTCGGCTATAAAAAGGCTTAGGAAAATATTGTAAACTTTTACTGAGATGTATATAATTAATAGGCCGTAAAAATAAACTTTCAGTCGGCGAGTTTTATTATATTAAACCAGCTTTAACATTATTTTCGACATTTTAAACCATATAATCAATTGAATAGTTATGGTAGGCATCATGTAAACAACTGATAAATGTCATATGTTTTAACTACTCTGTCGATAGCTGTCATTTTGACAGTAGTAAACAAAAATTTGATTAGGATTAAGTTGATAAAAAAAAAACTTAAGTAAACTTAACTGTTATGTTATGCCACCCGCGTGCGCTAGGTAACCAGAACAGTCGGATAGAGATGACTTAAGTATTTTATCGATCGTGTCGTATCGAATTCTTAATATGCTCCGGTAGAGCTTAGGTGATTGTGCTGTGAAATGTTAGGTACTTGTGCTATAAACATTCAAAACCAGACAAAGTTACGCGAGCCGGAAGAAATAATTCAATATCTATCACTTACAACATTAATATACTTCCAAGTTGAGAGCTATTAGAACGCTCAGTATTTCTTCCGTCAAGATAACGTCAAAAATCGAAAGCTACGGAAAGCCGCCAATATCAATCATTCCCGAACGAAATGTGAAAGATATCGATCGGTTTCCGCACGAAACGAGTAATGTCAATGTAATAAAATAGCGGGCTACTGGATCTACGGCGATTATTAATCACCAGATTTATCTGACTTGTGAAGCTATTAGTTGCGTGTCAGATTAAAAACTCGTCCTATGTAAAATGATTTTGTTTATCTTAATCTAATTAATCTTTTACGCTTGCCAGCTAGTTTAGGCAATACAACACCAACCGAAACAAACAAACATATTTCACCAAGGCACCAACGTTCCACTGCCATACATTGTTCTACAAATATTACGACAGCAACACCTATATTTCACCCGGAACCAATCAAATACAATACAACCGTTATAAGAGCTTTGTTTAAACCAAATATCATTAACGAGTTTATAAAAGCTGGGCCCATAACCTGAGCCAACATTGATGGATGACGCGCCGACATAAGAGCTTACATTGTAACATTAAAGCCAATATAATTGGAACAGAACGATTATGTTCAGTACAATGTATCTACTCAAGTAGGTACTTATTTCGACGTCCAAATTCTTCACAAAAGAATGTAATTACTTATTTTGTTTTGGTATGTGAAACATTTTAACTAGTTTCAAGTAAAAAATGATTGAGAGGCCACCGAGTGTAATAAAGTTACACTAATAATATAACGCAATTCATTATTAATTGCTTCTATCATGTCACTAGTTCCTTTAAATCAGTGTGGTGAAAGTGCGCCTTAAAGACTCCCTTCATGCACTAATTAATGGCAGCTATTATCTTATAAGAAGGTTACGCGTAAGTTTAGACTCGGAAGAAATATTTGCTACCAAACTGTTCTATAAGTATTACCTACCGACCGACCTATCATACATAACTCATTGATGACAAGCAAATGGTATGTGCCCTCCAGCAATCTATGCGGCTGTTATTAAATAGCACTTGTCAATACATCGAGATTAATCGATACCATCGAAGCGATGCATATCGATACTGACTTTCATTAATTTAATAATCGATTCTGAATGCAACTGACTACAAATAATTAAGGCCATGTCCTTAGAAAAATAATGAAATTGATTTACTTGCATACATTGTAATTTTTTTTCATTGGATTATTTTTGATAAATGCGAACAACACTTAGATAGAAATGCATTAAAAAGACCGAATTCAATTTAGTTTAAAACAAGGTTGACTTTGAAATAACGTGTTGATTCATATTATTATAACAAGGTAACATTCGCAGTCTTGTGGCTGTGAATATGAGTGATAGTGTGCGGGTTGGGGTTCAGACGAATTTTTTTTTCGAGATTTTTTTTTAAAAAAAAATTTCGAGCACGGAACGCTGCACAATGAAAGCTTGATTTGTAAACGATAAATGATAAATTGACTTGATTGCAGGTGCAGGTACAAAAGTGCTAAAAAACTGCAGGTGTTTTGTATCGCCTGATGACTTTAATTAAAAAATTGCTTCAAATCAAAAAATCAAAAAATCAAAATATGTTTATTTTCAATAGAATCACAGGGATCACTTTGAAACGTCTTACATACTAGGTGAGTCTAAGTGCCAGTTCCAGTCTTATCCCCAGTGCGAGAAGAACTGGCAAGAAACTCGCTGGGCCCTAGCGCTTTTTTTGTATGATCCTTGTTAATTTTGTAACTTTGTGCTTCGTCAGTGACGTTGTAACTTTGTGCGAGGTTTCGATAGTTTACGACGATTTATTCCGCGTTCGCCCCACATGTTCGTCCCACATTCCAAAAAATTCCGCTTTCGCCCTATGTCAAAAATCGTTCCGCTTTCGCCCCACATTATAAAAGGTACCTACAAAAGGGTAAAGTACAGTTGACGAAAAAAAAACATTTATCAGTGTTTGTACAAACAAGTACCTGGTTGACCGAGCTTTGCTCGACACTTTGATCCGTTTCCTACACTGCCGTACCGACTATTTAAGTTCATCATTTCTGCACGGGGCGCTGCAGGTATGGAAGATAATGAAACGAAATATACTTTCGTAAACTAGCAACACCTGTAGGTATTAACCCCCCAGTAAGCCATCATCGATAACACTCGCTAGTTACACCGGGTCTCCGCGGTCTCTACTGTTAATGTGAATAAATTTACGTAAATATTTTTTCTAAATCCAATGTAGGTAGGTACCTATTTCTTTTTAATTATTGTGTTGTTTTGTAATTTGATTATTGCTTTTGTAGATTATAGTAATTTTTAATTATTGCGTCAATTTTATGTATCATAATATGGACCATTTAGTCAAAATGATTTTAAATTAAAGTAAATTAAAATCACAGTGGGAACATACCTCGTCAGTGACGTTGATGTCCCGCGCGTCAGCGTTGAGGATGGACGCGAGTCGAGCCGCATCGCCGCGCGCCGCCGCCTCCAGCAGCGCGCCCCCCACACCCATGCAGGATCACACCATCACTGGAAACAACCAAAAGATCATTATAATGTACCAAACGCGGTCTTTGCCATGTCTGTCGCATGTCGGACGATTTGTAGGCAAAGACCATAATCGAATGGGGTGCCCAATGCAAGACGATCGCGAAGATGGCGGGACGAGTTGGATGATTGTGCATCTTCCAGATTGGCCCACTGCAACCAAGAATAGAAAAATCTGGAAAAATGGAGGCCTTTGCCCTGCTGTGGGACAACACAGGCTGAAATAATAATATTAATAAACATGGCCTTTTCCCTCTATTTTTGCTGGCATAAAAAACTGTCCGTTTTGATAAAGTAAAATGGTTATAATATTCAAATACCTTAATAAATAAAAACAAAAGTTGCCTAACAATATCTGCATCCTATTAAAGTCTAACATAGTGTTCTCGCGAATGGGCATCATTAGCTGAACGGCCGACCTAAGCTTGTAATAAGGCCCAGGCCGAACCACTATTTACAGTTTCATACAAAAAAACACCTTATTTTAAACTCGAAAAGACTGAATTCTGATTGGTGTTCGGCTAAGTGGTACAGTTCACTCAATAACAAGCCGTATTGTTGAGGTGCGAAGGCTGAATTTGTGATATTGTGTAAATTATGAAGTAGCACTTTGCCGGTAGTTTACGCGAAGAAGGTATCTTTGAAAACCGCAAGTGGTGTTATTACGATTTAAATTACAACCTGCAGTAACGTCACTTTCTGTAAGTATTCTATATAAACGGGTAACTTTGTGTACATATTTGTTTGTTACTTATCACACCGTAATGGCTGAACTATTTCGATATACTAGAACTTACGATGTAGAGTAGCTTCACACGGATATTTATACCGTGATACAGTAGGTAGACAAACCAACGTGCTAGTGCTAGGTACATACCTATAAGCTTGAGTAGCGCGTTTAAGTCTTTTCTATGGAGAAACCAAAAAATGATGGAGAATTCAATGTTTAGAGATGACGTGTGGCAGAGGGAAACGAAAGAAGATCACCTTGTGCCGATCCCACATCTTTTTCTTATCGCTAGTTTTTTTTTAAATAAATATTTAAATAAATAAATAAATAACGCTGGACAGTCCACACAGCATCATCTAGCCCCAAAGTAAGCTACTCAAAGCTTGTGTTATGGGTACTAGATAACTGATATATTTAATACATTATATACATATAGATATTTTTTATTATACATAGAAAACACCCAGACCAACGGAACAAATTTCTGCAGATCGTACACAAATTTGTTCCGTGGCTCACCCGCTGCGCCACTGAGGTCGAGTTCATTCTAACCAGTGTGGTGAAAGGATTTAAGTGTGCCTTAGAACCCACATAGTTCAAAAGGGCAAGAAGATTATGACAATACATTTTATTTTTAGATTAATTTCTAGATGTCTTTTAAGTGATATCTATGTATATCCTGCTCACTGTAGGCAAGGTAAACAAGCAAGCAACTTCCTACCTGATTTTATTTTAACGAATCCATGTTTTTACTGACTCCTCACTCTTACACAGCGTTAAGTGCTAATTATTTATCTGTTTCGTAAAAAAATAAACGGTGCGTAATGATGATACGGCCCATATTCCACCATTAAAAGTGTACATTCATTTCTTGCAGCATTTATTAAAATTAATAACGTCTGCGAACGTCGAATAAAAAAGTGTGAAGAATTTAAAATAGGTATGATACATACTGGGGAAAATTACCATTAAATTCTTGCATAACTTTTAAGCTTGAATGAAGAAACATGAAGAAATCACTTAAACTGACCAGTTACCACTAACGAGTCATTGTATAAAAGTTTGTAAGAATTTTGAATTAGACGTAGATGAAGGGGAAGGTAAACGTCTAGAGGAAGGAACCTCGTGGTTTTGACCATGACCGTGTCTTTCCTGACTACACTGTGAGACTATAGTATAGAAGATGCTAGGTATACATAGGTGCTGAGCAAAGTTACTCCATCTTAAAACTAAGTCTCGGTACTACTTAAATTATCTAAGTTTCCCGTCGTAGTCAATAGGTTCCAAGAATGTGTGTGTAAGAAAGGAATTAAAAAAAAAATTAAAAACACATTAGGTACACGAACGTAGTCACGGTGAGTTTCACTAGTTATCACTTGCAGTTTAATTATATAACCACACTTAACAGAACCTGTGAGACGTTAAGAAGTAGAATAAAACACTACAAATAATTAAGCCTTATGAATATTGATATAGCTTAAACGTAACTACAAATTAAGCGTTATGAATATTGATGTCTAATAGAGCCCACGTTTTTGTACCTAGTATAATAACCGTAGCTGATGGAGAAGAACACGGCTGATTGATTTCACGGCGGCGCACGGTTCAACGTTTCCTCTTCAAACGGACAGAAGGCTGTTTGTTTTGAATAAGGCTCGACTTGTTTGATTTCCTATTTAAGCATATTAAGGGCCACACAGACGTTTGAGGCAACTGGGTCATCGTCGTTTGAAGTGTTAATTTTAAGAGGTTTGGGAATAGTGAGTCGACCATTATTTGACGTACTTACGCAAGAGCTTAAAAGACGAAAGTTCTCTGTGGTTTTTGTTGAAAAAATACGACACGTCTAGAAAACTCAATCAAATTTCATACATGGTTGGGCTCAAAATGCCAAAGTGTCGGCCAATAAATCTACTTATTTATTAATCGCTATTTACATAAGTGTTGTGCTTTTAGGTAATATTCTGATACAGAAGCTACTTAAAGGATTAATTTATTTTATTAGTTTTTATCATTAAAGCATTAGAGATTTTCGCACCGAGTCTCTATAACCACTCCTTGAGTTATTGTAAGTTATATTTTATTTAGGGTTCAGTTATTTCTAAGATAAGTAAACTCGTTTGTAAGTATTTATTTAAATTTGTTCCACTACCTACCCTTAACTCACTTCTTATTCACATTAATATATCACTGCCTCGTAAGTCGCAGTCACTGGACACCATACACAAGCACACGGCAGCCACGACATCTCTACAACTAAACTAATATGTGTGCTGTGCTGTGAACTCATTTATCGATCTTCAGGTGAGGGTTGGGTCACCCAACTTGGGTGTCGGTGATAAGCTGTAGCGAGTTGAAATAGGAAGCTCTAAAATTTGTTACCCAAATTCGTATCGTAAAATGTTCCTTCTTTCCAAATTAATGGTAAGTACCTACTAAAAGTTTTAAACAGTACGAAAAAAAGCCTAAGACTAAATTAGGGACCATTACGTTTGTTCATTACTGTAGAATCCACTATTCCACTTTATTATTTGATTCCATCTTCCCTCTTCACCCGTCAGTCATTCCCGGGCTTTTTCCCGTAGGTATACGTCACTCTGACATTGACAGATTTATGACGTTAGTAAAATAATTATAATTATCTATAACTAATCACCTGTGCACGTGACAGATAATGATTGTTGTTTGTTAAATTATTCGCTCATTTGAGCAGGCTTATAGTCATAGACCTTACTGCCTAGTCTTGCGTAAATTAATTTCTTCCGTTTTCTATAATCTAACTTAATCTAACCTAACCTAACCGCCATTTTCTCCTTGGCGGAAATCTCTGACAGATAATGATATCCACTAGCTAGACAGATACCATAGACTACTAAGATGCTAACGCATAGATACAAACACTACAACGGGAATTTGATATTTACCATTATTTTAAAAACTTTTTATCCTTGATTTTAGAGCTCATCTTTCAAGCTTTTAAGTTGATAATAAGTAATTTCACGAAAGGTACTTTTAAAATTAACTAATATTTTACGAAACAAATAAAATTGTTGCTAACAATGACGAAAGTGCGAACAATGACGAAACCATTGAGGTCCAATTACCAACATCAAATATACGCTTAGTCTTAAATCGCTTTCCGCTACCGCTCATCATTGCACGAATGCTTAGCGAACAATAAAGAATTATCCGTGGTCGATCGGCTCCGCGCCCTTCCGCTGCTCATCTCAATTGCAACGGCGACGTTTCCTCCGTTTGTTGCCTTGTTTACGAGCTGGCTTCCAGCGGACTGCGGACAGATGGCACTGAATGCTCATTTCCTGAGTCTGTTTGTCTAATAGAGGTGAAAATTACATCGTAACGGATATACAACTGATATAAATATCTCATCTCATGGTCTGTTACCATGAATGAGGAATTGAGCCGCGACTTCGTTCGGAATTGTTATTTTTATACTTTAAACTCTTCTGGAAGTAAATTGGAGAAGGTCCTAGAGATAGGAACATCTGAAAGAAATTGTATCTGACCCCGTGGTGTATCTATCTACCTACAACCTAAAAAGTTCGAAGATGTGTATAAAGTGCAAGAAAGGAGTCTTTGTCGCGAAATTTTATCATATCACTACATTAGTTCAAGATAACTAAGTGACCCGATTAGATTTTGTATCCTAAAATAAAAGTGAAAGATTAAGAACACTAGTTATCCCGAATATATAAGGGTTGTTATCTACTTTGCCTCAATATCTAGCGGTTTGGTTCGCAGTTGCAAGCTAACAACAAAGACATAAAATAGTAGTAGGCATTAAATAGCTACAAATTCTAGCTTCATTCGCCTTTCCTCACGCATTTCACAACATCATTATTTACTAGTCGCCACATTGTTTTTGCCGCCATCTTGCGAGATTATCATAGACAATCCTTCCGCATCTCTGGAATTTAAATGAGGTTTTATACGCGCACATTGTCACGATTTTTTAAAGGCGATTGATGTGATGGCTTCGATATTTTAATGCGGTTGAATGATGACACTGTTAGTTTATGTCGATACCTGGAGCTTTCTTATGGACATATTTATGTTCTCTGACGTTTATAGCTTAGTTATTTGCAGTGACTTACGATATCGCATTCATATCATATTCATTTTGATGTGCCTATCTTAATAAGCACTTACTACCTACCTACATAAAAATCCATGTTTCTCAAAATGTAGAGCAGGTAATTTGGGTAGGTATTTAAAGAAAATAGAAAATTTCTGACTTTAAAAGACAAGTTTATGTAAATAGGTTCGATGAAATATTATAATGTTAATCAGAAGTTACCTTACCAAGACCAAAAAAAATATAATTCTACAAAAAATAATGGAGTGTTCAAAACCAGGAAACGTTTAAATGAAATCGTTTACAAGAAGGCTAGGTATCAGCTGCTAACAATCTAAGGGTCACTTGTCCCGGATCGTGCTTACGATAAAGTTACAAATTCTTCTTTTATTTGGTTAAAAAAGTCAACATTACATTTTTAACAGCTTTTTTTTATGTTGTTGAATAAGTTTAAACTTTAATAATTAATTACTTAATACGTAGTATGAACCCAGGTATTATTATAAACAATATCGAACCAACCATTCAACCTCTTTTAATCTCCAGATTCCTACCTAGAAAAACAATTCATTACAATACTATTTAATTATTAATTAAAATGTATGACGCAGTCAGTTTAATTAGGATTTAGTATCGTGACGTCGAAATGCAATGAATCTAGTGGAAAAACATCTTCGTTAGAACGCAGCGCTCTGTAATGAGACATTAAATTCTTGTTAGTTATGGTGTCACGTCTGCCTGACGTAGTCTATGGTACTGATGTGTCTATGGCACAGCAGGAGGTCGAACGGCATGATATGTGTATCGGCGATTCTTCTCAACGGTTTCGTCATAATTCTTACCTTCGTCATTGTTCGCAACAAATTTTGGTTATCTCGTAAAATATTCGTTAATTTTTAATGTACCCTTCGTGAAATAACTTATTATCAAGCAATTTTTTTTATCTTATACCTTTAAACGAGCAATTCTTGTATATATATATATATTATATAATTGGAATCTCGGAATCGGCTCCAGCGATTTACATGAAATTTAGTATGCAGGGGTTTTCGGGGGCGATAAATCGATCTAGCTAGGTTTCATTTTCCAAAAAACAAGATTTATCTGTATATTATATATTTATTAAAAAAAAACCGGTACTTCATCTTTATGCTATCAGTTTGAAAGACGAGCTCTAAAATCAAGGTTAAAAAGATTTTAAAATAACGTTAAAATATATTACTTTGATATTGCCCGAAGCGCTTGTGGTAAGGCCCCCAGGTGCTTGACACCGTTGAATTTACGAGCGTGAATCGATAAACATAGATTTGAGAAGCGAAAGTTGCTCATATTTACCAACCAGTGAAAAATCACCGCTCTACTTACTCTACAAAGTCAAGCTATAATTTTGTTTATGGCAATATTCGATCGACTCTTACTAATCTATAAAGTCGAGTAATTTGTCTATGGCAATATTCGATCGATTGACATTCCATTCATTTCTTTCCACAGTGAAACTGGTTCCTAAGAAAACGATACAATGAATTTAAAAATCGAATTTGTAATGTGAACGTCGCGAAGCCTCACAAATTCACACAATGACAATGCATCATGAAGCACGCTTTAGAAACCATGCTAGAATTAACACCAACCTGACACCAGCAGAATAAGGTTTACTTTACACTAGCATAGTAGATAGAAGGTAGAATGTACTGGCGTCAAGTCGGTACCTACCAGTACCTACTACACACGCGTATTACGTACAATGCATGCATTAAAATAATGTAACTAAACGAGTCATAAGTTAGACTTGGTTTGGTTGCGCGATGAATCGATTTTTGGCTTTTTTCCAATATATAAGAGGTGTTATGTTATTACCATGCATTTCTGTGTTGCAATTTTAAAAATTTTCGGTATTTTATGATCAGTTTTTAGTTTATTTTCTGTTTTGCAAAATAAAATTAACAAGGATCCTACAAAAAACTCTGGGAAACATCGAGTTTCTTGTCATCTGCTCTCAGACTGGGGTTAGTAATAATTAATTGGCACCTAGATTATAGCAATACTTAATTAAGACGATTTAAAATGATCTCTATGACTTTATTTAATAAAATTTTGAATTTGAATTTGACAATTAAAATATATAGCTTGAGGGATTTTCTGCGGTGTATTTGCCTGACAACTACGTCGCTCTGGTTTTTATATGTTTTCTCGTGTTATTTTGAGTTTTATTGCGTAATTTTGGTGGTTATTTTGCCAATAAAGCCCGGGTTCTTGACGCGAGTGTAAAGTATGTGAATTAGAGTGAATAGTTCTCTTGAAATTCCATCGGAGGAAATCCCGAAAATTTTCAACAAAACAGCCATCTTTTGTTTAAAATTGACTTGACAACTTGACTATGACTCTGTGACGTTGACAATACTTATAAATAAATACACTTGACACTGGCAAACTTGTTCTTTAAGAGACAGATGCCATAACTGAAGAAGAAGAAGAAGAACTACACGAGCATTGACAGCGTCTTTCACAACAAAAAAGAAAATTTGGTTATTTAGCCAGACAAACATGGAAAATGGATACAGGTAGGCCAAAAAAAAGATGGATGGACTGTGTAAAAGATGATCTAAGTAAGAAAGGAGTGAGTACCTACTGAGATGACGAATGACAGAGGTAAATGAAAGATCACAATCATGTTGTGCCCACCACTTAACAAGGGAAAAGGGCAGGAAGATGATGAAACATGGAAAATGTTGCTTTATATTATCTTTCGGAGAATACGCCAGCCTTGGTGCTCAGTATTCAATATATCCCACAGAACACGGCTCAAAGACCAATAGGTTAATTGGCTCAGGTCAGCGGCTATACCCACTGAGATTGGCTATACCTTCCTGCCGGTCTGACTCATGTTTATGTTGTCTATGGCGCGGGGTCTCCGATAGATTATTTTTTAAATGACTTCAAAAGGAGGTTCTTAATTCGTCTCTATGTTTGTAACGCAATTATTCCGCCAATTTTATTATGAACGAATTTTGATGATTCTTTATTTAAATGTTTGATTCAGGCGTGATTTTGCGGAAATCCATTACAACTGAAAAGGACTCATTAGATAATAGTTTAGCGGGAAAGTACTAGATATTTCCGTCCTTTTCAGTATTTGATTCTTTATTTGTTTGATAGGTCATACTTCAGAGGTGGTCCCGCATAAATTTTATCGAAATTGATTAGCACTTTTTGAAAAAATTAACAATAACAAAAAATAATATCTAAGTACACAGTTGTCTTCTTCTTCAATTATGGCATCTGTCTCTTAGAGAACAATTTTGCCAGTGTCAAGTGTATTTATTTATAAGTATTGTCAACGTCACAGAGTCATAGTCAAGTAGTCAAGTCAATTTTAAACAAAAGATGGCTGTTTTGTTGAAAATTTTCGGGATTTCTTCTGATGGAATTTGAAGAGAACTATTCACTCTAATTCACATACTTTACACTCGCGTCAAGAACCCGGGCTTTATTGGCAAAATAACCACCAAAATTACGCAATAAAACTCAAAATAACACGAGAAAACATATAAAAACCAGAGCGACGTAGTTGTCAGGCAAATACACCGCAGAAAATCTCTACACAGTTGTCATTTTCGTTTGTTAGTGAGTGTTATGTCAAGTACTTATCACAGACGTCGTTCGAGCTATAGGCTCCTTCGATAAACTCGCGGTTAAAATTTGCACAGTAGTTTGCAGCAACAATACTGCAATAATTACGATTGGGATTGTCAGTGTATAAGGCCCTTTTTAACTTTTTGTAAAAAATAAATTAAGTACCTACTTATACAATGTAATTAACATATAAATACAAAAAGCCATCCTAACCGGGTGTACGGATGTCACGACCGATGCACGCGCATATTCACTATCCATGAACGAGATTGCATACCTATATCACTTCCTGTCATTTCACACGTCACAGGTCGATGCGACAAGCGATGGATAGTATTTTCAACCGACGTATCCCGATGTATGTAACCGACGAGAAAGGAAAAGTATCTCAATTCGAATTCGCTTGGGTTAGAAAGTAAAAAATAAAACTTTTTAAATTTATTGAGTGGGTTATCAAATGAAAGGCCCTTTGAAAGGTTTTTACCTGTAAGGTTTTTATTTTTAATCTAGGAAAGATAGTTTATGAAATATAACGAAGTAGTAAAATTGAAAACCACTGACGTCTTAGCACGGGTAAGCATAAGTTTCTACCTATGTAGGATCAACAAATATTTGTTTTTGATCAGGTCCAACGTGCAGAAACACCTATCTATGTATGTATGTAGGTAGTAAGTACATAAAGATATAAGTGTGTCTAAACCAGGGATCGGAAAACCTATTCATAACGGTAACCGTTTCAAACGGTTACCGATAGAAACGGTAAGCGATTGAAACGATAACCCTTTTACATTGGGTTTTAACCGAAATAATAACTGTTACCGAATAAAACGGTATACCGAAATAATTCGGTTTTTTTAAACTGTATTTTTTGTTGCATTATTAGGGTACATACTTTGTAGAAATTGAGTGCGTGCGATATTATGCGAATGTTTTTCGACTTAGTTGATGACTGGATGGATACTACTGAGCAAGCGGAAAGTGTTAAGAGCCGCGTCCCTAAGAAACGCGCGAACATGCACTTACGGTTTTAGAAATAAACATAAGAAATCACTTCATAGAAGGACACAAATTAATAATACGAATTCTTAATAGATGAGTCTACACTAACACCACGTGATTATTCTAAAATAATTCTTAATTTTTGAGAAAAAAAATCGTCAACATTGATTAAAAACATCGAAATCGACCTTTTCTATTATGAGTATTTACGAAATTATCGTTGTTATTTTTATAATATTTTTGGACAAATCGTGAGACAAAATGTTATACAACACAGTTACCGTGAATTTTTTCTACTAATTCAAACCAAAAAGTATTAATCTGAGCCTAAACATTGTTAATTTTTTGAGCAGAAATTGTTCCCCGCCGCCAGACATTTTAGTATGGAGCAAGCGCCTGCCAAAATATGCTTTATAATAGAATAGGCGCGCCAAAAATATTCAGTACCGTCTCAGTCTCCAAGGTGATCGCACGTCCGTTTGTAGTTCCACGCCGAGCTCTTTTGTCTGTTAGGACTAGGCAAAGGGTGGGTCGCGAGTGTCGGATACTAATTTGTGACTACTGATTTGTATTCATCAAGCAGGTTGACGCACAGAGTTGCGGACGATTCGTACAAAATTTATTGGAACACAGTATCCCAACTAATACTTTTGTTTTTTTTTAATTGTCGATTCATTATCTTGTATACCTAAGATCTATAATGATCATTTAGGTATTTGATTATAACCTAACCTAACCTACAACAATCACAGTATTTTACACAGCATTTGGCACAATGTTTTATGTAATAAACAAAAAAAAATATATATATATATATATGATCACGACTGTAATCCCCGGGCTCGGTAGATATCTCCTCAGATCTTTAGATACTTAGATCTTTGAGGATATCTAAAGGGGTTAGTCAGAGGCAAGTCCAAACATGACATTTGGTACATGCCCACATTTTGCACAGTAGTTAGTATTCCGTACGTGACAGGTTGCAAGCCCATCGCCGCTTATAAGAATACTAACCTATGACACATACCTTCGAATTTTTGGTTCTAGGGTATGCCGGTTTCCTCACGATGTTTTCCTTCACCGTTTAAGAGCACTGGCATTGCGCACATAAATTTTTCGAATGGAAAAACTCATTGATGCACGACCAGGTTTGAACCCACGACCTACGGATCGTGAGGCAGGGGTGCTACCACTACACCACCAGCGCTCTCTACACCACCAGCGCTCTCAGTGTAATAAACACTTTATATTTATATGGAGGACCTCAGTGGCATAGCGGGCGATAGTTCGCCTGCGACGCTAGAGGTTGCGGGTTCGATTCCCGCCACGGACAAATTTGTGTACGATCTGCAGAAATTTGTTCCGTTGGTCTGGGTGTTTTCTATGTATAATAAAAATATATCTATCTATGTATACAGGGTGTCCCAAAAAGTAGTGTCAAGCGAAAGTCCAGAGATAGAACACCCTTTGGGGTACCCGAATCACCCCATGTATGTTCCGCGATTTTCTATAGTTCTTGAGTTATTAATTTTTTCCCAATTTTTGAAAATTTACGACTTGAACAACTTAAAACATTCTTACAAAAAAAGTAGAAAACTTTCTTGAGATTTTTTTTGCTACTGAATTTTAATGAGTTGTTCTTTTATGCATAAAATAATCAGCTACGTGACTTTGATGAAAACTATGAAAATGTTGGTGTAAAGTCAAATAATTACATTCAGTGAGTTATGACTTAAATTTTCAACTTTTAACTAAAAATCTTAAAAAGTGATTTCATGGTTTTTAAATAAGTCCAAAAAATACTCCAGACTCTCAGCTTTCATAATCATTAAAAAAAAGTAGTACTTAATAGGCTACTTTGGCTAAAATTGGCTTTCAAAGACGGTAAGGTGGAAATTTTTTTAAATTAGCTACCTGATTAAAAAATAGATTTTGGCCATTTTATCATTCCTAAGCTTAATTTGTTTGTTAACTAACCAAAAATGACTACAAAGAATTAGTTTATGCCAAAGAAATCAGCAATATGGCCGAATTAAGAACAAAATTAGGACAGGACGAAGAAAAAAAATTAAGGCACTTAAAATAGCTTTCATACGATTAAAGGAAACCTTTTTAAGACGATGTAGGATTTGTATCGACTAAGAAGGTTGTTAACTGTCCAGCATTATTTATTTATTTATTTATTTATAATCAATGAAATTAAAAAAAAGTTATTTATCTGACTTTACAATGCAGTTATTTTTAATGGTGTCCGAATCGACAGTAACAAATATATGAAAATAAAAACTGTCAATTGGGACGCTGTGTCCTAATAAATTTTGTCCGATTCGTCAGCATTCAGCAACCCGACGAACTAGGTACGTGACTTTTACTACGTATTTTTTTTACGAATTAATTATCAAACACTAACTAGTGTAGGTACTTATTTATATTGTAACATTTTTCTACCTATTTCAGAGAGATAGATAGAAGTTACATTTTTTTTTAATATATTATAAATAGGTACATGGTAAAGGTAGGTTTGCAATATAATACATAATATCTTTATACTCAACCTTTTCTTTTCTTTGTTAGATAATTATTAGTGGGGTGGTAGTTTTCCCCTCAGGATGCTAAAACTTAACTTATTGTATACTTGTACATTACAAAATGGTTTTAATTTTTATTCCAGGATGGATAGTTTTTAAATATACCTACTTAACGAAAATAAAAAAAAACAAGATTTTCTTAGCACGGGCATAAGTACCTACTTAAGTAGGATAATAAAATATTTGTTTGTAATTAGGTTACGTACTCGTAAGCATGGCACCTATGCAGTATGGCAAATATGCACCTATGCCTAGTACATAAAGTGTATCCAAAAACTTCAGGGCGTGAATACACAATGAGGATTGTGGAAATCGCGCGCAAGATCTCAGTTCGGGGCGAACTACTAGTATATTATAGGGTAATTCATTATTAGCTGAAAATATTGAAGGGGTTAATAAGTCACGCTTATATTGCGATTGAAAATGGTTTTACGAAATTTTATGTTTTAAATAACTAAATAAATATTTTTTATTTTCAATTTTTCGGAGTAAAAAAGTTAAATTAGTTTTAATCTGTACCTACATATTTTATTCCATGTTTGTACTAAATATTCTTTGATTTTAATTCTTAGTTTCTTCATCTATAAAATCCACATTTCTCATAACACACAGAACATTGGCTTGACAATTATCTTGAATTTTTCCATAAAAAGAAATATATAGTTTAAAATGATATCAAAAAGCATACACTCTGACCCAACCCTTTGCCGCCGCGGTGACGAGCTACCCGCGCGCCGGTAACTCGCCGCGTGCTCGAGCGCTTCACGATGCTACTAATACTTTGCGTATTTTCTATGACATTTATAAACATCTCACAAAGATGAACGCGTATGGATGCGTAACTTGTACGAAACATCGAAAGTAGATTTATTCGTTTCCAGGGTGTGTATTCAATACTGAGCGATGCATTTGTGTGAGTAGAAATTATCAATGTAGGTGTTGTGTCAGAAGTTCCCACGCTCGCAGACTGCAGCCTTAAATTAAATGCTAAAAAAACTGCAATTAGTACTTTTGTTATAGGTATTAAAAATGTCTGTGAACGGCGTTTGACTGTTTGCGAGGCATTAAAAAAAACACAAATTTTTTGAAATGGAATAAATAATTTGTAGTATTCAATACAACTCACTAAGGTGCTCACAATAACTGAATAATACATTCGCCACCGCTTTGGCAAGAAAGAATCTGTCTAAAAGCGGGTAGTTATCGTAGGCAGTAACTAGCTAAAAAAAACACGGCGATACCCGCAAACTACATTACCGCAACCCGCAAATACAGGTAACAAACAACACAAATTCAAACAATACCGACAGAAGATGAGTGAGACATTATTTTCCTTCGCACTCATATTACCTACCGCGCTACTTGCACGCAGTACATGATGAAAATGCGCCAATTTAAACCTTAAGATAAAAACCTTTATTATTTCGGTTAATGTTAACAGAAATGTTTCGGTAACCTATAGTTTCGGTATACCGTAATTGAAAGTGTTAAACAACCGATTCATTACGGTTGTTAACCTTAACCGGAATATCCCTGGTCTAAACACTTCAGGGCGTGAATATAAATAAATAAATAATGCTGGACACTAGCACACAGCATCATGTAGCCCCAAACTAAGCAGAGCTTGTATTATGGTAACCACATGACTGATAAACTACATAGATACATTTTTTTTTGTAAATACATACATATTATACATTTAAATAAATTATATCAAAGTTTTATATCACTATTCATATTATATGCCTACAAAAGAATTATACAAAAATACAAATATACTAAACTTAAAGCAACTACATATTTTTAAAACATGTCTTCTAATAAAAAATATTACTTCTAAGTCCATACAATCAAATCTAAGCCTAAAATTAAGAGAAACTAAATATAGTCTAAGAAACAAAATAAAACTAAAATTACCCCATACCCGTACGAATTACGGAAAAAAGACGATTCTTTCAGCAGGGGGGCCCGTACTTTTAATAATTTACCAAATACCATTAAAGAATGTGAAAGCATTAATACGTACAAAAATATGTTGAAGGCACATGTCTGCTCAATAGAATAGCAAAACAAATTACATAAATAAACATAACATTATTATACTTATAACACAATAGTTATAATTAATCATTTAAGCTCAGGAGTTATTTACCTACTTAAACTTAGATTTAGTACACATTTATTGTTTAAATTTATCTCATTCTAAGTAAACTGTAAAGTTTTTATGAGAAATAAAGTTCTTTAAACCTAATATATAATAATATATTATACAAATGAGGATTGCGGACATCGCGCGCGAAATCTCAGTTCGGGGCGAACTATTAGTTCTATGAGTGACATCATTTGTTTATGACCCCACCTAGTAAAACCCTGAGAAATCGCGTCAGTTATGATTTCGGCTTCTTTGATTGTAAACTTAGATTACAAATTGTAAACTGTATTATGTTTTGGTTCATATCGACAAGTTTCATTCATTTGTGTTAGTATACCGTTAGACTTACGATGTGCTGTATCTGAGTTAAAATGAAGCTGGTTTTAGAATTTATTATTGTTTTATGTGTTTTGGTAAGAACAGGTAAGGATTTTCAATAACTTTTGTCCATTATCTTCCCTGTGGATACGGCTGATTAAGCTGAGAAGATGTACCTATGTTTGTATTTTATTTAAGTATTTGATAATTGCGAAAGTTTAAGAAATACGATAATTAATAGTTTCTCAAATAGTTTAATTTACATTTTTATTTACATACTACAATTTAATTTACATACTAACGTGTGTACACTGTGCAAAATGTGGGCAAGTGCCAATTGTCATGTTTAGATGTGCCTCTGACTGCCCTTTAGATATCCTCAAAGACCTAAGTCACTAGAGGTGTGAGCTATCTACCGAGCCTGAGGATTACATTCGTGACCATATATTTTTTTTAATTTTAGTTAACAATACTTATGTTGGAGGCGGCAATGTCACTTCAATTTTCTGGCGTAAATTCTGGTGTAACAATGCGAAACCCAAACCCAGGGTCTCCGACGAACCGGGTCACAATGTGAACATGACTGACATTCGTTGGCTAGGAGTCGTGCGGCATACCTTCAGTGAGTATCAGGGCACCTGCCTAACAAAATTAACAAGGATCATACAAAATGAAACCGGCCAAGTGCGAGTCAGACTCGCGCACGAAGGGTTCCGTAAAATTAAGAGCCCGCGCACACAGAGAGCGGTCAGAGTTCTGCGTTCTAGTGACCGTTGACCGCCCAAGAGTTCCAACGCACACAAGCGGCGTGCAAATTCTCGCGTTCTTCACGTTCTAGTTTTAATGAATTGTATAACATCATAAAAACTGATATCGAAAAACAAAATACTAACTGGAGGAAATGTATTTCATCAAAAGAAAGGCTGGCTATATTTTTAAGGTATGTATTTATTTATTAAGGATAAGAAAATACATAGTAAACTCATCAGACATCGTGGCGTTCCGGCGTTCTCTGTCTTGGCGGGAATAGAACTCTTGGAACGCGACGTTCCGCTTTGACCGCCGCGGTCAGACCGCCCGCTGTGTGCGTTGTTGTTATAGACTCAGTATATTCTAATGAACGCCGAACGCGGAACTCGCAACTCGGAACTCCTGACCGCTGCCTGTGGGCGCGGGCTCTAAGGTACGAGTTGGCAGCGGACGACGTGTCGTCGCTTCATGTCGCCACATCACGTCGTTACGTCCTGTCGCTGCAAGCTCCATATAATAGATCAGATCCGCGGTCGGGCGACACTGACGTCTGCCGCTCGACGACGCGTCGCTAGCTTCGTGTCGCTAACTACGGAAGGAATTTCATAATAATACATAGAAACCAGTAGTGTCGCTGCGATACGTCGTTCGCTGCCAACTCGTACCTACCTTTATCTATAGAAACGGCAAAAAATCATTCTCCTGCTCATATCCTACGCGTGCGTGGGGTTGGCACAACATGTTTTCTTCTTCCACCCACTTTTATCGTTCGTCAACTCTGAGTCTTGTTTGTTTTATTCTGTTTTTAGTATTTATTGTTATAGCGGCAACAGAAATACATCATTTGTGAAAATTTCAACTGTCTAACTACCAGTTCATGAGATACAGCCTGGTGACAGACGGACAGACGGACAGCGGAGTCTTAGTAATAGGGTCCTATTTTACCCTTTCGGTCCGGAACTCTAAAAAGCACTCGGCCCAGCGATTTTCTTGTCAGTTGAAAAAAAACATAGTCCGTGGAGTCCCTCCGCGCGGAAGAAGTGAAACTTGGCCTGTAGCAGGTATACTAGGCGCATGCGTTCGAGTGCCACGCATTCACTCTCGTCCTGTCTCTTTCATGCCTATCCATGGTGGCGTTAAACGTTTAACGCACCCTTGTTGGAAGTCGCATTAGAAGTTCACTTCAAAATAATGAATTTGAATTTAAATTTAGGCTATCAATGATTTGTTTTACAGTGATATATGGCAAGCCAAAGTCTGCCGTCACTAGCACTGTCATTGTGAAGCATGAATATGCCATTGCAGGCGCCGAAGACATCTCTAAGATACCACGTGATAAGATCGAGTAGGTACCTGTTATTAAATAAATAAATAATAAATAAATAATGCTGGACAATCCACACAGCATCATCTAGCCCCAAAGTAAGCTACTCAAAGTTTGTGTTATGGGTACTAGATAACTGATATATTTAATACATTATAATATACATAGATAGATACCAATTGTGACGGAGGGTTATTGGGTGTTTGGTGTATAGAGATTAGTCTGTAAGAACCTTTTTAATATATTTCCAAAGACACTCATACATGCTCCAAACACAATTAAACTTCTTCGCGGGAAAAAACGTCGTGATCATTTTTATTAATTTATTTTTTTAAATTTAATTTAACTTGTTTGCAGAAATAATACAAAGGTATTATTATGGATCAGTGACACATACGAGCGTCAGATACAGGTGATCGACTACGTGCTGCACCCGGAGTTCCCTCACGTGACGTACGCCACCATGGCCCTCCTCAAGCTGGAAAGTTATTACATGAGGGAATTCATCAACCCGACGTTCTTTAGATACAGTAAGGACGTCGGTTTTGATATTTCTTACCCGATCGGGGAGCGAAGAAAAAGGGTAACGTGGGGGTTAGAGTTAATTTTAAATGTACCCATCGTGAAACAACTTATTATGAACTAATATTTTATTGCTCCATCTTCATGTAATTATGTTGCAAGCTTGAAAGATCAGCTCTTAAATAACGGTAAAATATCAAATTGAGTAGAATCGCCAAAGTAGGTACCTACGTAGTAGGGATAATCCAATATTTGTTTTTGATTAGGAACAACTGACGTAGGTATAGGACTATCATATACCTATGTATGTATCTAGTACCTACATAAAGTGTGCCCAAAAACTTCAACGTGAACACTAATGAGGATTGTAGACATTGCGCGCGCAAACTCAGTTCGGGGCGAACTACTAGTAAATAATAATAATATAGCTTAGTAAATAATGAAGTAAATAGCAAATAACGGCTTCGTTCGATTAGAAAAAACTCGGCTGCTGTAGCCTCGTCCTTCCGATATTAAGGTACGAGTTGGCAGCGGACGACATGAGGCAGCAGCGGACGACGTGTTGCAGCGACACTACTGGTTTCTATGTATTTCTATGAAATTCCCTCCGTAGTTAGCGACACGAAGCTAGCGACGCGTCGTGACGCCAGTGTCGCCCGACCGCGGATCAGTTAGCATCTTGTTTCACGGAACACTCGGAACCAACTGGATGAACCGTCTGCAGTCGGGTTCGAAATCATGACTGCAGCGACAGGACGTAACGACGTGTCGTGGCGACATGGAGCGACGACACGTCGTCCGCTGCCAACTCGTACCTTTATTCTGCCTGGGACTTGATAGTAGTGCTATTAATTGTAATATGGCTGGCTGCAGCGATAATTTCTGTTGGTTGCAGGTACAAGGCGGCCAATATGCATGCCTCACAAAAAGTTTAAATTTCCAGAAAGAAGTAAGTTTGTTTATACATAAATACCTATTTATTTATTTAATACCTACGTGTAAATACCTATACTTTATACCTCTAAATTATTTATTTACCTAATTTAACTTAAACTCGCCCAAGACGGAGGTAGCTTCACCAACGGAAATATACATTCTACTTCTCACGCTTCTATAAAATGCAGGACTTGTTTCCTTGTTTTGTAATAGGTATTACTATTTGTAAAGATGTAATATTAGTATAATTATTATTCTCTGGGAATGTAATGAGAGTGAGTGAAACAAAAAAGGTATTTCAAGATCGTAGCCAATGGAGATCCGTGGTCTCTGTCTATCCGTCGGGAAAGTGACGAGATTTTATATAATGCAGGTATGCGATAAATACCCGTCTAATACTAATAATAATGTGTTCAGATGGCGTAAGTTTAAAAGTACATACATCTAGCTAGATTGATTTACCGCCCCGAAACCATTTCATGAAAACCGTTGGAGCCATTTCCGCGATTCAGATTATATAAATATAAACATAGACTTATTATATACAAGAATTGAATCACTTTGAAACGTAAATGCCGTAAATTTAAGTGCCGTTTCTTCAATTCCATGAAATAAACTTTTAAAAAGCCTCTTTTATATACCTACAGAAACCGAAAACGACCCTGCAGTAACATTGTACGCTGCCAAGATGTTAGATGGTTTGTACAAGCATTATTTTAGTTCCGTATCTAAGCCCCGGTTTCCACCAAAGCGGAGAGGAGAAGAGACGAGGGGAGATGTGCTGCAAAGCTGGCAGGTTATTTCCACCAAAGCGGCGAGGGGAAGTGTAGCGGAGAGAGATGATTGATTGGAGATGTGAGCTAGCCGAGTGTGAGTGAGCCGCCCGACTAGACACTTCTCCGCTCTGCTGCGCCGCTTGCTCGCTCGCCGCACAACATTCTATAGAAAAATGAGACATCTGTCCTCTCCGCTTAATCCATTTCCACTGAAGCTAAGCGGAGAAGAGATGTGGAAAAACGAAATCTAATTTTAACCATTTATCAAACACATCTATCTCCTCTCCTCTCTGCGTTGATGGAAACCGGACCATAACAGAAAAAGTAAAATTCTATGATCACTTTCCGTGTCACTGAGGTCTTTTGTATGTCTGTCTGTCTGATTAAAAAAGTGCACTGCAAGGAAGATTACTTAGATGTTGCCGTGCCTATGGGGGTATTCGATGTTTTAGTACCACGCGATAAATTAACATTACAATTTGCAGATACCTTGGATATGCATAAACAGCTAATGAAGATGACATTACTGTCTGATGAAATGTGCAAAGAAATACAAGACGAGGTATGTATATAGGGTTTCATCCAAGTTCTAAAAGAATTTAAGCTACTTTTAACATTACCCCTACAATTTTGTTAGATAAGTCGGGCTAACATGAGCACCTCGACAAAATTTTGTCATCTTTTGTTGTTTGTTTTGTTTGTTGATTTTCCGTCCACGGAGCTTTCATACACAGCGTGACGTGTACGGAACATGTAATAATCTCACGCTGTAAGAGAGTAGTTATACCATAAGTTGGCAAACTCCAAGCTTAGACAAGTTTAGCTGGAGCGAACCGTATGTATTCGGTATTGATTGAGTAACGGGTACGCCATTTCCAACCGAGTATCGAGTCGTTACACCCGAATGCATCTCGCATCTTTTGTATTATCTAAACCTAGTGTCACAGGTTATCATCACACCAAGCATTTGTCCAGTTCGAAAAAAAAGGTTCAAAATATGGAAAAGTTAAAAAATGCACCTTCAGAGTTTGGTATGTTTTCTACAAATTACGAATGTTGCAACGCCGCGAAACGTCATACTGTACGCGTACGCTACTGATACCCTCATACATAACAGCAAGTTAAGTATGAGGTATCAGGAGTAACGAGTAACGTGTTCGATTCGAATTAACGAGTACTCATTGTTATACTCGTAGTACCGAGTACATACGGGTTCGCTTTATGTCGTTACTTTTACACCTTTATGTCTACATTAAAATTCGTTTGTCCAATAGTATAGACACCTGCATAGAGAGCCAGTGTATGCGATGTGCGTCGAATCAGTGGAGGTGCACGCGAATGAGACCTGTCTGTGGGACAGTGGCGTGGTGATCGTGGACGGCAGCACTGATCGCTGGATAATTGTAATAAGTTAAAAAAAATATACTAATAAGCCTTATTAATAACCTCATTAGATAATAGTTTAGCGGGAAAGTACTAGACATTACCGTCCTTTTCAGTATTGGTAATTCCTTTATCAAAGTCAAAGTCAAAAATAAGTTTATTCATCCTTACTAATAAAGTTTGTATTCAGGTCGGATTTGGCCCCGTTCGCGGTCCCGGCTGCGGTCAATCTATAAGAGTCATGGACATACGGAAGTACATGGACTGGATGGAGGAGATGATAATGGAAGGCTGGCCAGCATTTAAGACGAAAGACGATGGACAACGCTTTGTCGTGGATCACTTGTCACCTACAGAGATAATCATGTATCCGGGTATGTGTTATGCCCGCCTTCCATTGCAAACGGAGCGGGCTTCGTACGGGCTCCGTTTAACTCACATTACCCTTTTTAAGTGGAATGCGGGGCCACCTTCCACTAAAAAAGGGTAAAGTGAGTTAAACGGAGTCCGTACGGAGTCCGCTCCGCTCGCAGTGGAAGGCGGGCATTAAAGGCGTTGGGTCCTGAGAGGCCGTTTTCGTATGTCACGAATCACTAGTTTCACACTCTTTCGAATAGGTAGGTACTAGGTGAGTCTAGGTGCCAATTCCAGTCCTATCCCCAGTCCGAGAAGAACTGACAAGAAACTCGCTGGGCCCTAGCGCTTTTTCTGTATGATCCTATGTCATTTTGTTAGGTATACCTAGCAGAGTTGAAGCTGATTCGTCCTAAGCTTTTTTGTCATCTAAGCACTCTGATATTTTATAAGCTTATCGAAACAGTTTTTGTTTAATTAAATTTTGGAATTTCCCAATCTTTAACAAGTATTTCGCTTGGGATCTTGTTATAGAAGCGTACACATTGCTCTATAAAGGATTTACTTACTTTCACCACCATCCGCTTGATTCCGTAGGTTTTCGAACGGTCTCAATATCACCGGAGTTACTCCCAGTGAGTTATATAGGCCTTCGATAATATAATAACTAGTATCGTTGTAATTGTTTAACGATAAATCCTTCGACTTTTACGCAAATACCACTGATCATTATCGTTAATTTGTCACCCGTGTGATGTTGATCGCGTGAAGAGTTTAGCTAGTTCATTTACATGCTTGCTAATCGAAACGCGCCCAGAAAGTTATGCTATCATTGTAGAATGGGAAGATAGACGAACGCAAAAAGGAGTTACAGTTTTTTTTCTCGTACAGCTTCAACGGAATTCCCGAGAGGAATAGGCCAGTGTCAAGACGACGACCGTGGCCACAGGCTGTACAGCGACAGTATGACGGTCGTCACTAACAACGAGTGGGGTCGGGGTTACTTCTTCGTAAGTATCCAGCCTCTATTTCTCATGGTTCTCTATCTTTACAGATGTAGATATCTTTATTTAAAATGTAAGTACCTGGGTGACCGAGCATTGCTCGGTTTTTTTTGGTACCGACGTTTTCTATGAAGCGCAAACTGTAGTACACTGTGACGTAGGATAGTTAACTAAGTACGTGACGTTTTAGTACCCAACTATAACGTAGAAGCGCTGTACAAGTTTCCATATTTTTTTTAACTACAGTCGCTAGCGAGTGTAGATTGTGAAAACTCATGGTAGACCTACAGTTACGTAGGTATAGTTGGCTCAACGAATCTAGGCATTCGTGAAGTTAGCCGCAAGAGCTGCGCAGTATCGTTTTACGGGAGCAATTGGAGGTATGAGGAGGGGGGGGGGGGGGGGGGGGAACTGTACATGCGCAAACTCGCATCTGTGGCTAACTTCACGTATGCCTAGATCCGTTGGATGACCTATACGTCTTTAATTTCATTTATATGTATAGGAATCACCATAATATTGATGTATGTGAAATTGTCCAGGTTGTGGTGAGCGAGGTGGCGTCGTTCACCTGCGCGGAGGTGAAGATGGTGGAAGTCGTCGCCAAGTCCAAGACGAGGATGTGGGTGGAGCACAACTGCCACAGGGAGATCATGGGCATGGCCTACGGACAGGCGAAACCGAGGGATTACCGCAAGTATGTCTCAGGCCGGGACTCCACCAAAGCAGAGATGTATGCGGTGTGCTGTGTGCTGTGCGAGAAGAGATGTTTTTCAGCTCGGGGGACTCCACCAAAGCGGAGATATGTGTGCGTTGTGCATCATATCTCTCGTCTCCACTGCGCGTCGTCCGCGCACAGCTCACATCTTCGCTTCCATCGCGCCATACAAATATTACACATCTCCGCACAGCGATCTCCACTGAAGCTGAGCGGAGAGATGTGTCAATAACACAATTCTATTGGTTGTTTAAAAAACATCTCTCCGCTCGTCTCGTCTCCGCTTTGGTGGAGTCCCGCCCGGCCTCATTGCTACATTTAACTTCCTAAACGACCAAAGATTTGCAGATAATCTATACCTATATAAGAGCTTAACCTGACCGACTGAGACGCTGAAGCTAGAAAGCTGAAAGGAAGGTGGCTTCGTTTTATAACAAAACCCACCCATAAGGCAGGCCGCACACCAGCGCCATATGCTACACGCATCGCACATTTACGTCGGCACAATCATTGCGCTACAATTCAGCTTGCTAGAAATGTGTTATATACGCGCACATCGGAAGCACAGTTGTACCGTGGCACCGCTTGAAGAATGTCGACATCATCGTCTGAAGACGACGATTTTTTGACGTGGCTATTAATGAGAAAAAAAGACGTTATTGGGTTCATCCGTTTAAACAAGATTGTACTTTTCGCCAATCTTAGTCCAAATAATTTCTGTAATCCGTCTGTTGCTACACGAATTCAAGATCGAACTCGTTCGTTTTTTGTGTCGCGTAAAGTCACGTTGGTTTGCAAAAATGAAAGACAACATTTTGTTTTACGTTGAGTTTATTGCAGAAGTTAAAAAAAACCCTATATTAAACAACCATACGCTCTAAGATAAATTATTGATTCAGGCGTGACTTTGCGGAAATCCATTACAAATACTGTCGCGAACTGTCGCGAAACCTACAGACGATATAGGAACTTTAGTATCTGTGGGAGTAACGTTGTCTGTGGTGGTCAGACTGAAGTGGTTGTTTCGGTTTGATGAAACAAGATGGAGGGAAAACGTGTTTGGGGGTAACTAAAATATGAGGGTGATAGGGAAGACAGGAATTGGGCGAGGCAACCGACATAGAACCTCGGTAAGTGCTAGTATGTAATAAAATGAATATAGGGAAACCAGGAAATAAGGCATAATGAATAGTTTATGCGAAATGAAATGGCACAGAATTGAATGTACCTATGTCAATAAATGAAAGGCGAGCTAGAAGTGCCAGGCTCGTGGTGGAATGGGAACGGATTATGAGGGGAGGTTATGGAGATCCGTCAAGGGACCCTGGGTCCCGCAGAATCGAAGGGAACGTGGAACAAGTTGAAGTTCACGTTCCCAAGGTAAAATGTACCTAGAAATGCCTTATGTCCTGGGTGACCTTGAATCTAGTGTGAATTCTTGTCGCTACCTGATGAAATATAACATGAACCTAGGCAATTGAAATACACTTCGCGACAAAATGGTGGAGATGCAGGGATTCATAATTCATAAATCCCTTTGTGAAGCCCTTTTGAATATCTGGGGTCAAGGAATCGGGACACGTGACGACTTAAATCACGTGGCCAGAAACTCGAATAGGTATGTAGGTACCTTAGGGTTGAAGAAGCTTCGGCTGGCGAACGAATCGCGCAGCCATGAATTTATACTCCTAAAGTTGCTGGAGTTGAAGAAGCTTCGACTGGCGAACGAATCGCTCAGTCATGTATTTTATACTCCTAAAGTTGCTGGAGTTGAAGAAGCTTCGACTGGCGAACGAATCGCGCAGTCATGTATTTTGTACTCCTAAAGTTGCTGGAGTTGAAGAAGCTTCGACTGGCGAACGAATCGCGCAGTCATGTATTTTGAACTCCTAAAGTTGCTGGAGTTGAAGAAGCTTCGACTGGCGAACGAATCGCGCAGTCATGTATTTTGTACTCCTAAAGTTGCTGGAGTTGAAGAAGCTTCGACTGGCGAACGAATCGCGCAGTCATGTATTTTGAACTCCTAAAGTTGCTGGAGTTGAAGAAGCTTCGACTGGCGAACGAATCGCGCAGTCATGTATTTTGTACTCCTAAAGTTGCTGGAGTTGAAGAAGCTTCGACTGGCGAACGAATCGCGCAGTCATGTATTTTGTGCTCCTAAAATTGCTGGAGTTGAAGAAGCTTCGACTGGCGAACGAATCGCGCAGTCATGAATTTTGTACTCCTAAAGTTGCTGGAGTTGAAGAAGCTTCGACTGGCGAACGAATCGCGCAGTCATGTATTTTGTGCTCCTAAAGTTGCTGGAGTTGAAGAAGCTTCGGCTGGCGAACGAATCGCGCAGTCATGAATTTGAAGTCTAAATGCATTTGGAGATAGGATGTTTTGACTGGCGAAGAATTGCGCAGTCAAGAATCTGGGCTCTGAATGTATTTGGAGATGGAAGCTTCGACTGGCGAGAAATCGCGCAGTCACGAATCTAAATTCCTTAAGTAGTTTAGGTGGATACCTACTTACCTACCTACTCCTTAGGGATGTGAAGTTTGAAAAAGCTTCGACTGGCGAGAAATCGCGCAGTCACGAATCTAAATTCCTTAAGTATTTTAGGTAGATACCTACTTACCTACCTACTCCTTAGGGATGTGAAGTTTGAAGAAGCTTCGGCTGGCGAAGAATCGTGCAGTCACGAATCTAAATTCCTTAAGTATTTTAGGTAGATACCTACTTACCTACCTACTCCTTAGGAATCTGAATTTGTAATCCAAGTTTAAATTACTTGACCTACCTACCTACCGGTTAAGAATGCATGTATTTATGTATATCTGTAGGTACTTATGTATTTGATTTAGCTGAATTGATATATTTTGTTTAAATCAATTGAATTTCGTGCCTAGTCTAAGACGGTAAGGATATACTGTTATGTAGGTATAATACCTAGGTAGGTACGATAATGTTTTCGGATACACCGGCATAAACTTGTTTTATTTCTCGTCTGATTTCTGTGTTTTTTAAAAAAAATAAATTGAATGAAACAAAAATACGAACGCATAGGCGGCCTCAGATATTTTAATCTGTTGGCTGCACTGATCGGAAATTCGAAGCACAGACAAGCGCGAGCCCGCGTAATGTATAATCCGGCTAAAACAAAATGTCATTCATAACCAGCGAAAAATAATGGTCGTTATGTCATACCCAATTGGGTCGTATAATAGTTTGAACTAGTTTTAACAAGTCGTGTTTCCGAAAACTTTTCTCGTGCTTTATTTGTTTGTCGAAATTACTTTGAAAGTTATTTTGTGGTGTGATCAAAATAAACTGTATTTGTGGTGTTTTAATAAGTTTAAATGAAACGAAAATACTGTTCGGGAACGCGCAAAGTGAATGTAATTCGTAGAAATACTGTAGGTATTCCACGAAACGTTTAAAACTCGTAAGCAAGTTAGCCTCACCGGCGCGTGACATCGCAATGGAGGAAGCCTACCGCGCTCGAATTCATATTCTAGAAAACTATCTTGATACAGCAAAGAAGGAAGCTTTGATCGTTTTATGTAAATCTGAAGGAGACGGAGTTACAGTCGAAGAAGTCATTACAGTGAAGTCTAAATTAAAGCAAATCTTGGAGAGATTTTCAACGAGCATTGGTCAGTATATGGAAAGAAATGAAACTCCATCTTGCGATATTATAACTACGTGCACTGAAAATCAACTAGAGGCTGACAATGTTTTAGCGAAACTAAACACAGTCCTTCAAATACATGAAGCCAGAAAAACTTATCCGGAGACATCACACACTAAATTACCTACCCTAGACCCACCCAAGTTTGCAGGAGATATCCTCTTATTCCACCAATTCTGGGATAAATTTGAAGCGACTATAGACAGAAGAAATTTAGAGGATGTTGACAAACTATCATACTTGATGGCATCCCTAGAAGGTAAGGCTTTGGAAGTCATAAGTGGTCTAGGTATAACCAACTATAATTATAAAATTGCCGTTGACACTCTAAAGCGCCAGTTTGGAAATAAAGATATATTAATTGATGCACATTATGAAGCGCTCAAAAAACTGCCTGCGGCTCAGAATACAAATGATTGTCGTCACACATTGAATACTGTAGAACATCATCTCCGGGTACTACAAACATTAGGGGAGAGCATGGAAGGCAATCACCTGAGAACCACCATAACCAGTAAATTTCCAGATCAAGTACTATACGAATTAAAGATGGTTTTGTCCGTTGAACAAAATACAGTACCAAATATAAGGAAAACTTTGGAGAAAATTGTTACTGCGCTGGAACAAGTAAAACCAATTTCATCTTATATACCTACGAGTGCTGAAGCTACATCCTCGGCACAAGCATTGTTCCAAACCGATACCCAGAATATGAATAATAAAAATGGTAAAGATAAATCCATTTCTAAAGGAAATAATAATACTGGATACCTAAAGTCTGAAGTACCTACCTCAAAGAAAAGGAAATTTGAGAAAAATACAAACAATAATATAAATAAAAAAAGGAAAATAAGTTGTATTTTCTGTAATAACGATCATTACAGCAGTGAATGTAAGAATTTCAAAACTATGAAGGAGCGCAAAAATAAATTAGGAAATAAATGCTACAAGTGCTTCCGGAGCAATCATCTGATGAAAGACTGCAAAGTGAAAAGGAAATGTTATAGCTGTAAAGGTGATCATCATCAAGCTTTGTGCCCAAAGAAGATCTCTGGTATGGATAATAAATATAATAATATAAACAATGTTTGCCAGACATCCTGTAATATAAACACTGGATTATCCTATTTACAGACGGCAACAGTAAAAATCAGCAGCAACAATAAAATGAGAAAATGCAGACTTTTGTTGGACAGTGGCAGCCAGCGCAGTTATATTACTTCTAAAATGGCAAATTACCTGAAGCTTACCACTGACAAGGAAGATCTGCTAATGATTTATACATTCGGAGCTGATTTACCAAAAGAAACATTAAGCTTATCTGCTGAAATTGATATTTTAACTAAACGTGGTACCAGAAGAAGAATAAGAATTAATATTGTACCCCATATTACACATAGAGTTCCCGTACCAGAAATTCAGTTGATTCCTGGAATTGATATCATAGCTGATGATAAAAGTGTTGGAGAGGGAATTGATTTGCTGATTGGAAATGATTATTATATGACTTTTATGAGAAATAGATATATCAAAATTCAAGATTTTTTATTTCTCATAGATACAGAGTTTGGTTGGGTTCTCTCAGGCAGCACAGCTGTACGAAAAAATGATAAAGAGACAACTTTATCTGTCATAACTTACTGTCAGTGCCATGATCCAGAAAAATCTTATTTTGTTGAACCAGACCTTCCACTTCGTGACATGGATGTGAAGTTTTTGTGGGCACTAGAGAGCATTGGAATCACGGATTCACCCAAGACCACACGTGAAGAAGAAGCTGTGAAACATTTCACTGAAACTGTCAAGTATGAAAATGGTAGATATCAAGTAAAATGGCCTTGGATTGAATATCCACCTGACTTACCCACAAATTTAGGACTAGCCTATGGAAGATTAAAAAGTTTAGTACGTAGACTAGATCAAAGCACTCTTAAGGAATATGAAACTATTCTACAAGAACAACTGGATGCTAAAATCATTGAAGTGATTGATCCTCAGCCAATTAACATTATTCAAACAACACCACCAATTCACTACTTACCCCATCATATTGTGAAGCATGATGGCAAAAGAGGAAGAATAGTATATGATGCATCAACCAAAGTGAAAGGACAACGAAGTTTGAATGAATCAATGTACACAGGTCCATCCATGCTAGAAGATTTAACCGCATTGCTCATAAAATTTAGAACAAATAAAGTGGGAATAACTGCTGACGTTGAAAAGGCTTTCTTACAAGTGGGTCTTCAAGAAGATGACAGAGAGGTAACAAGGTTCTTATGGCTAAAGAATTTACAGAAAGAAGTCTCAGAAGAAAACATCATACACATGAGATTCTGTAGAGTGCCGTTTGGGTTCATCTCAAGCCCATTCTTACTAACTGCTACAATACGCCATCACCTATCTAGAACAAGTCAAGAACTGTTAACAAAAATTGCAGACAGGTGCTATGTAGATAATCTTGTTACAACAGCCTCATCAAGCGCTACTGCATACAGTCTTTATCAAGAAACAAGAAAATCCTTTCAAGATCTGTCCATGAATATCAGAGAATGGACATCAAATGATGAAGATTTCATGCTAAAAATTCCCAAAGAGCATCGTGCAAAGGACATAGAAAACATTAAAGTTTTAGGTCTTATTTGGAACATAAAGAATGACAGTTTGCAGCTAAAACTAAATAATAATATTCTTAATGAAGAACATGCTAATGCTAGCATAACCAAAAGAGATGTTTTGAGAACACTTGCTTCCTTTTATGACCCATGTGGGTTTGCAGTGCCTATTGTATTACCAGCCAAGATTCTGTTGCAAGAACTTTGGAAAAGAAAACTGAAATGGGACACTGCTCTACCAGATGATCTGAAGATTAAATGGGAATCAATATTAGCTACTCTGCAAACTGCTAGAGAGATTAAAATTCCACGTTATATTGGAAATGATGAATTTTCTAAAATGGAATTACACTGTTTTACCGACGCATCCAAGGATGCACATGCTGCAGTGGTTTATCTTCGAGTAATAAACGAAGACAATATCAAGATGTCATTTATAATGTCAAAGTCACGAGTCAATCCTTTGAAAGAAATGGAAAATCTGAAGATTCCGAGACTTGAATTACTTGGCTATGTCATAGGAAGTAGACTACTGACCTATGCAAAAAATGCTCTGGGACTACCCATCATGAAACAATTTCTCTGGACGGATAGCCAAGTTGTCCTAAGTTGGATCAAGTCAAATAAATTGTTACCACCCTTTGTTATGAGAAGAATTAATGAAATCAAACAGAACCCGGAATTGAAGATGTGTTACATAAATTCCGAACAGAATCCTGCAGATCTGGCTACTAGACCAGACCTTTGGCCGCAAAAGAAGGAGCTTTGGTTCCAAGGTCCTTTGTTTTTATTAGACAAGAGAGAATTCTGGCCAGCAAATTCTGATCTCATACATCAAGAGTCAGTTCTCTCAGTGGCGGCGGAGGGTCTGGATACAGAACATCCAGAAAACTCAGTGAATGTGACAACAAAGAAACAGATTAAATTATATGATACAGAAACTTCTAACTCAGAAGTACAAGAAATAAAGAATTTACAGAAGGAATATTTTAAAGACGAAGTGAAGGGAAAGAAAACTGACCTTAGTAGAAACCTGGGTCTGTTTTTAGATGTGGATGGCATATTAAGATGCAAAGGAAGAATGACACATACAGACTGGTCATATGAAATGAAGCATCCCATCTTACTTCCTAAAGACTGTGAATTTACAAGGAAGGTTATCTCAAGAACACACGAGAAGAACTATCATGTTGGTGTTTCCCACACTTTAAACATCATCCGACAACAGTACTGGATACCTCAGGGTAGATCACAAGTTCAGAAAGTAATCAGGAAATGTCCACAATGTGTGAAACATGGTGGGGGACCTTATGAACTACCTCCAACTCCTGCGTTACCACCAGAAAGAGTAACATACAGTTCACCTTTCACATATACTGGAATGGATTATTTTGGTCCAATGTATGTAACAACAGATCAAGGAAAGAAGAAAAGATGGGTATGTCTTTTCACCTGTCTAGTGATAAGAGCTATACACCTGGAAATAGTCAATGATTTGACAGCTCAAGAATGTATTCTTGCTCTAAGAAGATTTGTGGCAAGTAGAGGAAAACCTACTCTGATTGTTTCTGACAATGCACTCCAGTTTAAACTAACATCAGAAATATTAATGGATCCTTTCTGTGGTAAAATAAAATGGAAATTTATTCCACAACTAGCTCCATGGCATGGAGGAGTTTATGAAAGAATGGTGGCAGTCGTGAAACATTGTCTGAAGCGAACTCTCCAGAAACATCTGCTAGATGACAGCCAACTATGCACAATAATAAAAGAAGTAGAATGTGTATGCAACACAAGACCTCTTACATATGTTGGCTCTGAACATGGTTATGTTTTAAAGCCTACAGATTTTCTGTCACTTGGAAATTGTTTACTACTTGAAACTTCAGACGGAGAAATCCCAATGACTGGAACCTCTATAAAACAGAATTTGATAGAGAGTTGGAAAAGAGGTCAAAGAATCATGCGAGACTTTAAAACTATGTTCATTGGACAATATTTGTCCAGCCTAAGGGAAAAGTATCATCATTCCAAGAAGCAACCTCGAGTGAAGTCAAGTAAAAAACCTTTAATTGGCGATGTGGTCCAAATAAAAGAAGATTCTAAAAACCGAGAAAATTGGAAGGTTGGAAGAATCAGTTCACTCATAAGTGGTCCGGATGGACAATGCAGAGTGGCGAAGGTAAAAGTGGATGATACTGAATATACCCGATCCATTGGACATCTTTATCCATTAGAAACAGAAATCGATGATGATCGTAAAAATGATTATTTTGAAACCCAAGTCAAAGAAAAAAGAAACTTCCTGGAAAATATTGATCAATCTCAATATTTGGAGAAAAGCGGAACTGTCGGAACAATTGAACTTCTACCTGCCGAACGGAATATGAAAATGTTCCGGACAGCCCGCGGTTTATCGAAGAGCTTGAAGCCACAGAATCATCAGATCGTACAGAACTAGCAGAAACTTAGCAAGAAGTCCATTTAGATGAAGAAATGCCTGAACCTATAGAAACTAGCCCTATCCCTGTAAATTCTAAAGAAGTGCAGAACGAAACCCCAAATACCGAAAGCCGAAGTAGGAGAGAAGCAGCCATTAGGGCAAGAGAAAAAAATTGCCGAATGGACGCGTCTCCTGATAGTTTTACTGAAATAAGAAACTCTCGGCCCTCGGGAGTGTCGCGAACTGTCGCGAAACCTACAGACGATATAGGAACTTTAGTATCTGTGGGAGTAACGTTGTCTGTGGTGGTCAGACTGAAGTGGTTGTTTCGGTTTGATGAAACAAGATGGAGGGAAAACGTGTTTGGGGGTAACTAAAATATGAGGGTGATAGGGAAGACAGGAATTGGGCGAGGCAACCGACATAGAACCTCGGTAAGTGCTAGTATGTAATAAAATGAATATAGGGAAACCAGGAAATAAGGCATAATGAATAGTTTATGCGAAATGAAATGGCACAGAATTGAATGTACCTATGTCAATAAATGAAAGGCGAGCTAGAAGTGCCAGGCTCGTGGTGGAATGGGAACGGATTATGAGGGGAGGTTATGGAGATCCGTCAAGGGACCCTGGGTCCCGCAGAATCGAAGGGAACGTGGAACAAGTTGAAGTTCACGTTCCCAAGGTAAAATGTACCTAGAAATGCCTTATGTCCTGGTTGACCTTGAATCTAGTGTGAATTCTTGTCGCTACCTGATGAAATATAACATGAACCTAGGCAATTGAAATACACTTCGCGACAAATACTGAAAAGGACGGAAATGTCTAGTACTTTCCCGCTTTTCTCTCGGCGCTCGGTGGAGCAACACCAGTGCGGAGCGAGTCAACGGTCCTGAGGATGCTTCGTGGAGAAGCGAAACACGTGTCGAGTTTCTATTTGAGGTGTGGTGTTGGGATTATTAATATTAATAATATTTCTATAAGGCATTTTGTGGGGCTCATTAATATTAATAAGCTTAATTAATAACCTCATTAGATAACAGTTTTAGCGGGAAAGTACTAGACATTTCCGTCCTTTTCAGTAACCATACGCTCACTGATTATAGCAACAGACGGATTACAGAAATTATTTGCACTAAAATTGGTGAAAATTGTACAATCTTGATTAAACAGATGAAGCCAATAACGCCTTTTTTTCTCATTAATCGCCACATCAAGAACAGGCCAGAAACTCGTCTCGGTCCTAGCGCTTTTTTGATCCGTAGTTTCTTGAACCGTAGTTTCTGCTTCCAGAACCGAATGCTTCATGTACTTCAAGTCCTCAGCGTTTGTGGAGTTCCGTTTCTTGTTCTCGTACAAAGCTGTCGTGGAACTGACTTTGTGGGGCTTCGTGGAGGTGGAGCCGCAAATCCCCATCAGCCCCTTCCTCGTGAAAGCCACCACGGAGGCCTGGTGGCCGACAGACGAGAAAATTCACTGGAGCGACTTCGGTCCTTACTATACATGGTGGTATAATTTGTAAGCTTTATCGTGAGCCGTGATTTTGAGTACTATCGTGTCGCACGCGTATTGTATCGTATCTTTTTCTCTTTCATAACGTATCATGTCTTCATCTCTTTGTTTCCGGTCTGTTTGGACTAAAATTCAACTAATCTCGTTTGGCACAAATCCCAAAATGAAGTTTTCCCAAAATTACTGATTTTCTAAATGCCTTTAACTCCGTAATGTCTGAGAGAAATGGTAAATTCAGCCACGTAATAATAACAAACTCGACATCTACTTCCAGTGATATTACATGATTGCGTTAAACATAAAAAAAATATGTAACTTTAGAAGGTGAGCCTAACGGGGGATTTTGGAATTTACTTGAGCGCGGCAGATTAGTATGGCGATGCACACTGTTGAGTAACTTTGAGTCCTCTAATGTTGGTGGAAGCGATTTGATTTTAATTTTACTTTATTTCTTTCTATAATCTTCAAATCAAAACCCAATATGTCACTTCCTACCACGCCCGGGTAAATCCCCATTTAGCATCGTAAGCTTCCCTACTATTTATTTTATCAACAATGGTGGAACAGGAAAAATTAGAACGAGCTATCGTTGCGTTTTGGTTTTGGCGTAAGAACTTTTAGTGAGAGTCATAGGATAGTAAGACGTTTGCATTTATAATATGTAGTTAGTAGGTACTACTCGTATTAGGATTGCCGATACGCAAGTATTTTTTTATATCACCCTTAGAGCGCATAAAATGGTCTTCCAAAATCATATTTATAAATTGTTTAATCGGTACTTACATACTAAGTTACTTTGTACATAGGTAGGTACGCGTACCTACATAATGTACTTAGATATAATTTTGATCTATTTAATTTAGCTACTAATTAGTTGTCTACTAGCTTTAGCTAATTTTTGAAATTGGATGGGTAGTTTTCGAGATTACCTCCTATATACAAACAAACAAACTTTACCTCTATAGTGTAGATGTAGATATGTAAATGTGTAACTAACTACTGATGCCATTAAAATAAAATATAAATTAATAAGTAGGATGTACAATTAAGTGCAAACAACTTATATTGGATTTTAGTAAAATAAAATGTGCTCTTTGATATTTTGTAAATACAAGCTGAACCTAGGTGATTTGATTTTTTTATATAATGTAAATTCATGTCAAGTGTTAGGTAAATAGCTATATATCTAGGGCCTTACCACAAACTCTTACAAACTATCATATTTCAGAAACGTCACATCTCAAGTTTGAAGTAACACTACTTCAATACAATTTTGATAGGTCATGGTACGAAATATCAAAGTTATATTACTTTGATATTGCCCGAAGAGCTTGTGGTAGGCCCCAGAAGGTTTATTGTCGTTAACGTGCATTTCTGAACGCCATAAAATAAGATAAAATATCAAAGGAAATAAAGACGAAGACATTTGGCGCGACCACGCGCACCGAGAAACAACTTTCACGACTTTCACGTAATAATAGACTTAATATCAGCAGTGTAAGATTCGAAATGTATCAGCAGCTTCAAATGTATTATGTCCGCTATCGACGTGGAATGACATTTTCATGGCTTCATTGGAAAGAGGTTTTAAATGTCAAGCTACCTACATAAAATATAACGGCTACAAAGTATATTAAAATTTATAAAGCGGTCCAAAATATCTGCATAAAATTACTATTTTTCAAAGTAACATTATGATACTAGGACCAATCAATGTCATATTTTAAATAATAATTATAAATGTCTTAATTTTAGCTGTTATTGGTTTTACTTTGAACGTATAGGTATGAAACAAAGTCGTGTTACCTAACTGTAAGGTCTCTGGGCAATATTAAAGTAATATAACTTTAATTTTTCGTACCTATAAAAAATATACTGAAGTAGACATGCTGGAGCATCAAGCTGAGCTATGGGCCATTTCTCTGCCACAACAATATATTAGGTATTACTGAAGATTTATATAAGATAGGATAACTTCTATACCTACCTCATTTGTTAAGTGGGTACATAATATTTTTTAAGCAACTTATTTCTATTTTATGTTTGGTTTTGTTGTGGTTTGCAAGAAATAAATATATTTCATTTCATTTCATTTCATTTTAGTGTTACTTCGAGCTTGATGGTTCGTAAGAGCTTGTGGTAAAGCCCCTGCCTGGCTAATTAGCTACCACCCGCGGCTTCGCCCGCGTGGTTCCTTGAAAAACAAAAACAAATCTATCCCACGGGAACCGTACATTTTCCGAGATAAAAATATCCAGACTATAATGTATATCTGTACCAAATTTCATATCCGTTCAGCCGTTTCAGCGTGAACGAGTAACAAACATACATCCATACATCCATTCTTACAAACTTCGCGTTTATAACATTAGTAGGATCAAACGTTTGTAAATGGAAATGGGGGTTAGACCACCTTGGTCTGAATGGTCCTATAAGCACAACTATTATCTTTACGATTCTTCTCTACTCTATAAGGTTATTCTAATACCTGCAGTAAAAAGTTGATGGAAATGGCATTCCGTTTGCAACAAAAAGCGACAAAGCGCGTTGATGTCTTTTCAAAGATACGATAAACTCGTAGTAACGCTAGGACCATCATCTACACTACAGTATGAACACGGACCTTTTGTAGGCACTGTCGCCATTGTGATCAGCCTGTATATAGGTATACTGTGTAATGTAATGACTAACTCCGCCCGAGCGAAAATAAATACGAATCTATGTGCTATTCCAGACTATAATCTATCTTTGTGCAAAATTTCATCCAATTCAGCCGTTTCAGCGGTAAGAGAAACATTTTCTACACATTTTTTAAATAAAATCATCGAATTCCGGAAATTCGTTTTTAAAGTGTAAGTTATTCGCTTTATGTGTCAAGAATCGCATCCTACCGGGATAACTTAGGTACTACGAGTAATTCAGGGACACCCTGTATAATATAATATTATCGACTGGTAGGTAACCCTAAGTAACTATAATACTATGTTGACTAGTATAGAACATTGATGTCGTAAAATTTTTGGTACCATTTGCAGATAATTTTTGATAGATTTCAAAAAATATTGGTTCTCGATTCGGCTGTTTTTAAACTGATTGCAAAAAAGAGAGTAATATGTTCGGCGTGTATGTAAGTATGTAAGTACATATTGTTTGTGTATACGAATTATGCAGCTATACCTATACCTATATTATCTATTTTTGTATCTGCATGCTTAATTAATTAGCACCTAGTTTAAGTATTATTTTCTTTCGTCACCTTTGTCTGCTTAAAATGTACATTTACTTGCTTAGCTGTGCACACATGTGTTTATGTTGCAACTCAGTACAGAACAGTATATTTTTATTATTTAAGTTTTGCTTGTGTTGTAATGTGTTTTGTGTGCCAAATAAAGTAAAATAAAAATAAGGTATATATAAGTTTATTTAGGCATTGCTGTAACCCAAATGGCAGGGCGGATATTGACGAAAGAGGTGTCTAAAAAACTTAAAAAGCATCGTCTCTCACGCACGACTTGCGAAAGCATGTTTTTGTGGGCGATTTTAATTTTATTTTTTATTACAACTTGCACAAAAACAAAATTTTACTTCCTTTTGTGTAACTAGTTCGAACCAGTGTGAGGAAAAGATTAAAGTGTGCCTCAGATACTCTTATTATAATATTTAATACTAATATTATAAAGAGGAGAGTTTTGTATTTTTATATTTTTGTTTGTAACGAATAAACTCAAAAACTACTGGTCCGATTTCAAAAACTGTTTTACCATTAGAATGCTTCATTATCCCTAAGTAACATAGGCTATAGGTATTGTATGTAGGTTCCTTGCGAGCAAAGCCGCGAGGGGTAGAGGTAGGCCAAAGAAAAGATGGATGCACTGTGTGAAAGATAGTATGAGTAAGAAAGCGAGTACTGAGATGATAGAGGGAAATGGAGGAAGAAAACGTGTTGTGCCGACCCCACTTAGCGTGGGAAAAGGGCAGAAAGAAGAAGAAGAAGGTAGGTATAATGTCAAAACGACTGTAGTGAAGTCTAGTCAGAGACAGTTAGCGTTTGTAGCACGATACTGTCAAAACAAATCAACGAATAAACCTTGACATCCTAATTGGTGCCTAGCTTCCAAGAACAGCTCTTGGGATGCCTCGGTCTCGGCTGAACTCGTTTCGGTAAACCTGTTCACTCACAGTCGATACAGCCTCCATTGTCATTTAAGATTCATCTGTTATCTTGTATCTTTAAACAAAGCAATTCTTATATTTGGCACAGAGATAGATTATGGTCAGAAATAGCACATAGGCTACTTTTTATCCCGGAAAAATGTACGGTTCCCGTGAGATAGATTTGTTTTTGTTTTTTAAGGTTACCACGCGGGCAGAGCCGTGAGCGAAAGATAGGCGATATTAAATCTTATGAAACGGCTCCAACGATTTTCATAAAATTTAGTACCTATGCAGGGATTTCGGGGGTGATAAATCGATTTAGCTAGGTTTCATTTTTAGAAAACGTCATTTCCCCAAAAGAAAAAGCTCGGTCATCCAGGTACTTATTGATTAAGACTATAAAAAAATTAACCCAACTAAACTTGGTAAGTAGGTATATCATATTATGTGACCACATACTGCGTTGTGAAATAATTTTATTACGACAATAAACCGTGCAAGTACCTATGTAGGTAGGTGGTAACTTTGTGCGTAAAGTAAAAATGTAAAGTTAAAATAACTACAATTATGATACTGCTAAATCGATTTCGATAATATTTGTTAGATAGATGATGAACCTTGGAAATAAAAACTATTTGTTTTCTTTTTAGAAGTCCTAACTTATATCTTGTATTAAATGCTATACTTTACGATATTAGAGACATTATATTTTTATTATTTTAATGGATGGGTGACCAAACAGGTGCCAGTGTATAGCAACTTACCTCCAACTCATCCAATAAGATTCTCCCACAGCGCACACAAACACAATCCAGCTTATAAACAATACACATCGATCAGATTATGTAGTTTGTACTCACTTACATCACATTATTACATCACACACATTTGCCACACAATTGTATAATTTCCAACACTTTACACTTGAAAAATCAACTATTTTGTGAGCGCACACGCGTATGCGCACTCAAGGCTTACACAAACTGACGGCAGGGGCCGCTTCAATAGCCTTGCGCGCGCACCTTTGCGTTTAGCTCCGTCTCTGTCTCTCCCGTTGGGTGCTAGGGTAGTATCTGAAAAAGATAGAGATATGATTAATTGAGGCTTCGATGGAACGGCTTGATGCGTTACGAAAAAGTGGTAATTAGGGTTTCGTTTAAAAAAAAGTTAAAAAGAAACCCTCGCGGCTGCCGCAGGGGCTACTTATTGTTATTATCTAACTTAACTCTGAACCTAAATCAAGTCAGTAGAAAAGTGTCTAAATGGTAAACTTTTTTTAAACATATACACCTCGATAATAATACTAAAATTATAAAGTGAAAGTTTGCATCTATGGTTCGTTACTTTTTCACGCTGAAACGGCTGAACGGATCTGCATGAAATTTGGCACAATTTATAGTCTGGAATAGCACATAGACTACTTTTTATCCCGGAAAAATGTACGGTTCCCGTGGGATTCACGCGGGCGTGTCCTTGGACGGAAAATAGTCGATATTACATTTTATTATCTATACTAATACTAGCTGTCCCGCCCGCGACTTCGTTCACTTAAAGTAGGTATCTAACTAAACTGAGTTTCAAACAAATCACACTAATAAAAAAATCCCATAATAACTTTGACACCCAATTTTACCCTTTTTAGAGGGCTGTTTTGAAATATCCAGGAATACGTTTCTATTTATTTTGCATTTAAAGTATCCAAAAAAAAATTAAGACCAATCGCACCACCCTTTAAAAAGTACTCATAAAAACATTGACCCCACATTTGACCCCTTTTTGAAGTTTACATTGAAAAATCCTGAAACACGTGTCCATTTATTTTGTATTTACAGTAAGTACACAAAGTTTCAGACTAATCGCACCACCCGTTAAAAAAATCCCATACAAACATTGACCCCTTTTTTAGAGTTATATTGAAAAATTCTGAAACAGGAAACAAAGTTTAAGGCCAATCGCACCACACGTTAAAAAAATTTCATATAAACATTGACCCCCCCATTTGACCCCCTTATTTAAAGTTGTATTGAAAAATCCTAAAACACGAAATTAAGTTTCAGACCAATCGCACCACCCGTTGAAAAGTTCCCATACTAACATTGACCCCCCCATTTGACCCCTTTTTTTTAAAGGTTTTATTGAAAAATCCTGAAACACGAAACAAAGTTTCAGACCAATCGCACCAGGTTAAAAAGATCCCATACAAACATTGACCCCACATTTGACCCCTTTTTCAAGGTTATATCGAAATATCCTGAAACACGTGTCCGTTCAATTTGTATTTGCAGTACACAAACAAAGTTTCAGACCATTCGCACCACCCGTTAAAAAGTTCACATACAAACATTGACCCCACATTTGACCCCTCTTTGAAGGTTTTATTGAAAAATCCTGAAACACGTGATCATTTATTTTACATTTACAGTACACAAACAAAGTTTCAGGCCAATCGCACCACCTGTTAAAAAGTTTCCATACAAAAATTGACCCCACATTTGACCCCTTTTTGATGGTTATATTGAAAAATCCTGAAACACGTGTCCATTCATTTTGCATTTACAGAGCACAAACAAAGTTTCATGAAAATCACTCCACGCGTTAAAAAGTTTCATACTAACGTTTTCACCCTTTTTCACCCCCTTAGAGGTGGAATTTCCAAAAATCCCGTCTTAGTGGGTGCTTTTGTTATAAAAGGAAACCACCTTCCAAATTTCAGCTTTCTAGCTTCAGCGGTTTCGGCTGGGCGATGATAAATCAGTCAGTCAGTCAGTCAGTCAGTCAGTCAGTCAGTCAGTCAGTCAGTCAGTCAGTCAGTCAGGTTAAGCTCTTATATAGATATAGATTATAAAGAGGAAAGATTTGATTGTTTGTTTGTTTGTTTGAATTGAATAGGCTCCGAAACTACTGAACCGATTTGAAAAATTCTTTCACCAATGTGTAGAATGAACTGTCAGGATGAACATATAGGCTATATTTTATGTAAGTACTTCGCGGGCGACACCGCGTGCAGAAGCTAGTGGGTAAATAAAATGTTAAGTAGAAAATTAAATTCCTTTAAAATCTTTAACATCACACAAAGAGTAAGAAGGTATATTTTCTTTTCTCAATGAACCCTGCAATATGTGGCGTGCCCGACTAGCACTTGTCCGAATTTTTATTTTGAGGTCGGTTGTACCTCACAACAGATAAAATTATAGTTCCTACGAGCGAGCACTTAAACCTAAGTACCTACGTATTTGTTCTTGATAACGGTAAAAACAAGGTGATATGGCATTTTGAAGAACAATTACGATTCAAAAGAAGTAAAAAATTAAGAATGCCAATAAAGTTATGCAGATGATCGCTTTCTCCGAAGAGCTGATTCTCATGATGATGTGTTTATTGAAACTTCTTGAAAAAAGGAGTTTGATTCACGCTACAAATCTGCTTTCGGCTCCCACATTAAATATCCTGATCTTCTTATAATCACCAGTGTGGTAAGAGGATTAAACCCTAGAGAGTAAGAAAATAAGAAAAAACACAGATAACAATACTATTTTAGGTATTCTGATTGGCATGGCATTTAGGCATTATATTCTTTCATTATACTCTTGAAAATTAGACTTTCTGATCAGGAAGCTTTTATTTTTGGTATATAAGTATTATGGTATCTAGATAAATTAATGTAGTATCTTTCTACTAGGTATTTTTATGCTGTTACCCTGGGTACGAATATTTTGGAAAAACTCAAGTGAAGTGGCCAGGTAATACATGTAGAAAAGAGGTTTTAATTGTAAATTGATTAAGTAGTGTGATAAGGAAATTCCTTTTCTATGGTTCACACCATTGTGAAGATTAGGAAAGCTTTTCTTGTCTGTCACACTGCTTGACACTCGTCACCAGTTTGACAGAACAGTGTGAAGTTAGTCGGGCGCGGATATAAACTTACAAAGCTATTGTTTTAACTTTGTTTTTAGCTTAATAACGCTGCAATGGCTGAACGAATTTAGATGATATTTGAAGATGCAACCTGTCGGTATAGAATTGACTACAGTGCCAAATCTAATCTTTGGTCAAGCCTCTGACTTTAGATATCCTCCAAGATCGAAGTAACTAGAGATCTGAGGACTGCTAAAACCCGAGAATTACAATCGTTATAATGATTGTTTTCGCTTCGCACATGCGCAGCTGTAAGCAGAAACTAGCTCTTGTATGACTGAGAAAAATAAAAAATAATACCATCACAGTCTTGCTTGTCTTGCTCTCTATTTCAATTAGCGATCTCTCGGTATCGATAGGTTTAGATATCTATCGGTACTTGTGCGGACGTGTGGACGATAAGCGAATAGCTCGTTGATAGCTGGCATCCGTCTCTATAGATAGGCCGAGATGATGTTCGTATCTACTTATTACCATACCAATATCATCATATTCTTGCTCTTTACCCATGTTACGAGACGGCACAACATGTGATCGTCATCCATTTCCCTCTGTCATTCGTCATCTCAGTAGGTTAGGTACTTCTTTCTTACTCATATCATCTTTCACACAGTCCATCCATCTTTTCTTTGGCCTACCTCTGTATCCATCCACATTCATATCTAACACTCTCCTCGTCACATGACATTCATCTCTCCTCATAACATGCCCATACCACGCTAACCTATTACTCCTCATCTTTTCCGTCACCGGCGCCACTTTCAAACTTCCTCTGATATACTAATTTCTTATTTTATCCATCATCATCACACCCCCACATCCATTCCATAACATAATTATTTTTCTTATCATCCCTGATTTAAATAGATTGGTAAATTCAGTTCAGGAATCAGATCCTGAAAAGTACCTATAGATGAATATATAGGAAAAAATATAACAATATCTTTTAATAGATTACTTATACTTGGTATCTATGTAAACAACAACTTTTGAATTTTTTTTTGCCTAAATGTCGTCGTATTGTTTGATCACTAATCATTTAAAAGCCACTTACAAATTTATGACTTCGGAACCCATCTCTCTGCGTGTTCCGACACACGCTTGAATAATTCCCTATATTTTCTGTAATGTTTCCGAGTGTATCACTAATCACGGCCAATGTAATGTCCATCGCGATAACTTATCAAACGTAGGTACCTAATGTCTTTACTTGCTCATCAGCTGTAAGGTTGTAATATAATGTTAGACACAGTGTGGACTAAATGGCTGGCTCAATCATAATCAGCAATTATCTACACTTGATGTGAAACGCTACGTTTTAGAAGGTTACCTCCGCGCGGAAGAAGTGATGCCTCGTAATGTGGAAATGAAAATAGGAAGCCACGCATTCACTCTCGCTCTGTCTCTTTCTATTCCCCCTCCCAAGGGGCGTTGAACGTTTAACGCAACAGTACTTTCATACCCCCTCCATGGTAGCGTTAAACGTTTAACGCAACCTTGTTGGAAGTCGCATTAGAAGTTTCACTTCAAAAAGGACACAAACTACGTAATATTTTCTATTCTAACTTTTAGAATAGTTTTTAGTTTTCGTAAGTGATTTGAAACCTTGAGAGAGTTCAATAAAGATCTTACCATTATGTGTTATTCTTTATTTACGTGTTAAATATTTGCATTTGCCGTTGCGCTACCCGCGCTAAAATTGCTTCCATAGATTATACATCTGGTTTAAACCAGCTGTGCTCATAATAATATAACCTGTGACAAATGGGTGGTATCCATAATCGTGCGTCCAGCGGTTAAGTGTAATTTAACTGTGTTAGTTAATTTTCAAGTTTAATAGCTCAGCCGAGTCGCTAACACCTTGCTAGTTGAATAATATCAAAGTAACTATTATGTTACATTATCTACGCAATTTCAATTCAGTCAAGAATTCAAGGTAAGTTGTCAAATGGTTTAACCATTTGATTCCCAAATTAATGTTTTGCTCAAACAACTTTCCTTGAATTAAGTAAGTTGGTTAAACCGTGTGATTTCCAAATTAATGTTTTGCTATATTGTTTTACAATAATTGTAACAGGGTGATTTACTAGACTAGTTTCTGCCGCGACTTTGCACGCGTGGTAAACAGATTAGACAAAGTTCTAGACACTTATACCTTTCTACCCGACTGCGAAGGGAAGAAGGAGTGTATTGTGTTTAGGGTGTATGTATGTACCTTTGGCTATCGCTGTACCCCAGGCGCGGCTGGACAGATTTTGACAAATGAGTTGTCATCGGATTCGTTTGGATCACATGAGTGACATAGGCTTAGGTATATAAAATGGCAAAAAATCTAGAATGACGGCTGTAAAAAGCTATTTTTTTAGAGATTTTTACATTTTCACAATATAGTATGTAGTTAGTTGCTAATGTAATTTATTTTTAACAGACATGAAAACTTCATGTAAAACTTTGTGTAACAAAACAATAATGTTAGTTTATTATTTCCTATGTTTTGTAACTAAACGGTGTTTGCGACACAAATTTCTATTCAAATTAAATAGTTATGCATATAATTGCTAATTATCTTAAACCTTTCTTAATTAAATATTTATGTTCTATACATGTGTGGGTGTTTGAATAACATGGAGTAATTATACAACTGGTTTTATTACGTGATCTACTGAACACAGCCGAGGCCCGCTGAGTTTTAATTTCCCATAATTATCCACGATTTGTTCTGTAATTAATTAGGTACTATTTGACGCTAAATAGCGGCCACCAGCGACGGAACTAGACTAACTATTCCTTTTTAGGGTTCCGAAGTCCATTAAGAAACTCTTATAGTTTTACCATGATCATCTATCTATCTTTCCGTTCTACGAAAGAATAAATTATAGGTCAAGAGTTTTTTTTTGGCGTCGCATTTGTTATATAAAAAAAAATTAGGGAAACAAATAGTCCATAAAGTTATAGGCATAGTGAAGTCAATAATGTACGAATAATGTTGCAAGTAGGTATATTACTTTTTCCCCATTTAGTAGGGAAAATGGGTCTATTCTACCATAGAAGTACCTAAATGATATTTTTTATTAATATTATTATTACGATTTGACATTCAGCATTGATGCGCCGAGTGGCGTTGCTGGCTGAAACAGCGTAGACTGAGGTTCTAAGTATAATAAATAATTCTATGCATAAGTCCTTATAATTATTACGTACAAATTAAAATTGGGAACTTACGAGTACAATGACTCCAAAAGATCGGTGAAGCGACTTCAATAGAGCTGTTACTCGTACCAAAAGAACAAAGCCACATAAAAAGCACTTGGTCCATTTAAAACAATAAACTTTACACTATAACAGCCTCACTGAGCTGTAATTTATAACAATTACAAGCTGCGGAGAATAAACATGGATGCAAATTACAGTGCGTAGGAAACGGCTGTTAGTTTGTTGTCATGGCAACCTATACGTCAACTTTAGCTGGGATATCGGTTCTACAGGTTCCCCAGTGAACTTTGATAAATAAAAGGTATATTTTTATTTCCTTAGGCACTACCGCATAGCACTACCTACTAGTAGAGTGAAGGGAAATTTTACTTTCCCGTGGCACTACTGGTAGTGCTACTGTGCTTGGGTTCATCTGGTCCAATAGTTAATACATAGGCAATACAAGACATAAAAAAAAAATTACCTACTTTCAGTCAGGTTTTTTGAAATTTTTGCAATAAATGCTAAATAATCTAGAGCTTATATATAATTAAAGCGTGTTTATGTGTTTGTTTGTTTCTCAATAACGCCAGAATTAATAGTAGGTATAGGTACCCAGATAAGCAAGCAAAAAGCACAAAACAAAAAAAAACAATTTGAAAAATCTTTAGGCTTAGATTGTTTTAATTCACGCGTAAACTTATTTGGTTACACTCGGGTATAATGTGACAGTGTCATGTCAAGCTCCTGTCATAACCGCGCAGTGGATCGACGCACGCGCACGGCTCCCAAAGAAGTCTCAAAAGGGTAATCTGAGATTTAATTTTAGACACCTCGACCACCCATGAATTTTGACAATATCCGACATAAAAAGTGGTTTATTTTCTTTTTGTGGTTTGTTTATTTGATAAGTATGTGGGTAAGCATCTGAGTATATAATGTAGTGTCAGATAAATTTGGTTTTATAATAAGTACCTGTGTACCTTGTTGGTAGGTACTACCTATTTTTCACGAGGAATAAAACCTTTTTTATTTTAAATATTTATTGAGGCCTAGCTGGGTCTAGTGCACTTATCGTTAAAACTGTTCAATCATTTTTTTTGTGATTGTTTTGAGTAGGTACTTTTATTTTTTGGGTATTTCCCAATTTTTCGGGAAACTTTTAAAACTTTTCTTTGGCGGAACCAACTTACTAACAAACATTTTTGGTACACTCACCAACTCTGCCTACTATATTAAAGGTATCATTTTTTATTTATGTAAATATAGAATACATATAGGTAGATTACCTAGAAGAAGATTAGGTACCTTAGGTACTGGGTGGGGTAGGTATTAAACTGTTTATTTTCTGTGGATATTTTATACACTGTCAAAGAACGCTTAAGGTTGCATACCTAATACAGACTAATATACACAATTAATTGAATAAAAATAAGTTGTGGTCATAAAATTTAACGATCAAAATTACGAGGCAATTGAATAAATCACACAGCTGGTCTCACACCTCGGTGGCACCTATTGGTCTTGCTATGCCAATAAAATAATTAATTACTTTGCATAAAATACTCACATACTTTTGACTATAAATTAAATAAGTAGAGATACCTGGTAGAGATACTTTGTGGTGGTAGCACTCCAGTAATGTACTATCTGTATCTTATCCTATTAATATTATAAACTAGCTTCCGCCCACGGATTCGCCCGCGTGGTACCTTGAAAAACAAAAACAAATCCATCCCACGGGAACCGTACCATTCTCCGAGATAAAATGTAGCCTATGTGTTATTCCAAAGCATAATCTATATCTGTGCCAAGCCGTTTCAGCGTGAAAGAGTAACAAACATAAGTACATCCAGACATCAAGACATATAGATACATCAAGATACATCAAGATACATTCTTACAAACTTTCGCGTCTATAATATTAGTGGGATGTGAAATATTCCGTAGGCATTTAGGTAAATACGTATTTAGATGTTCATACTTTATTTACAGAAATATCGTCCTGCCCTTTTCCCACGTTTTGTGGGTTCGATGATCTTCTTCCATTTCCCTCTGTCATTCGTCATTTATTTTACAGAAATATTTCAAACACTACTGTGCAAAATGTGGGCACAAAGATCTAAGTAACTAAAGATCTGAGGAGATATCTGCCGAACCTGCGGGGATACAGTTGTATATTTTAGATATTTTTTTATACATATTTTTTACATAATGATACTGTTAGACAAGACGCCTACACTACAATCATAATTACGAATTGTTAGAAAATCAACACATGAGTCAATCATCGAAAATTTAATGGCGATTTGAATACTTAACGAAATAATAAAACTTCGAAAGCGTTGCAAATTAAGACGATTTAGTCTTTTGTAGTTCTTTTGAAATATGTCTAGGTACACGGACACGGTTTCGCAAGGATTTATCATCATCATCTTCCTGCCCTTATGTTATGTGGGGTCAGCACATAATTATCATCTTCTTCCATTTCCCTCTATCATTCGTCATCTCAGTACCCTCTCCTTTCTTACGCATGTCATCTTTCACACAGTCCATCCGTCTTTTCTTTGGCATTTGGTTTTTAGTTCTCGTAAGTATATTGTAATCTTGAGAGAATAAATAAAGATCTTACCATTATATAAATGTTTCTAAGTATCAGAATGCACTGTTTTTGTTAGACGTTCATTGTAGTTGAACAACAAGACTTCCATAATGGCCACTCTGGTCTTTCTTCCTTCTCTGTTACCATAGCTTAGCCTCCGTTAATATGATATCTATTTAACAGTGACAAAACTAGAAATAAACCCGATCAGAAATCAAATCGATACTGAGTTGCTGTGAACACATAACATACAGGTACCTAGATACCTTGTGAAAGTTATGATATCAGACGCTTCTTTGATTATAAACTTAGTACAAACATTACAATATTATTGTAAACTAGTACTTACATTACAATATCTTTGTAAACTATTCTATTTGGTTTACTTAGGTACGCCCTCGTTAGTTTGATTCGTGCTAGTATGTCAGTCAGTGAGTTAGAATGCAGTTGATTTTGAAATTATCAATAGTTTTATTGATTTTACTGAGAAAAGGTGATTCAATAATTAATTGTTTGCAAAGTTTTTAAAGTGTTTATTTTGGTTTGGTGGCATGGTGTGGAAGACCAGTGGTCTATTGGGTTCGGATCCGGTCACCAATAGATTTTCTGTTCGAAAATTATATTTGCGTTACCAGTACTCTCAAACGATGAAAGAAAACATCGTGAAGAAACCGGCATGTTGTAGAACCTCGGGCTTTACCACAAGCTCTTACAAACCACCATGTTTCAGAAACGTCACATTTCAAGCTTGAAGTAATGACTACTTCAGTACAATTTTTATATGTCATGGTACTTTATATTGCGCAAAAAGCTTGTGGAAAAGCCCCTGAAGATGTGTGAAGTGTACGGAGTAGCACTTGACACAAAATAGTTTACTTTTCAGTAAGTTGTCTGGTTCAGGGTAGGACCAATACCTTCTGGTACGAGATCCGGTGTTCCAAAGCGCCTGCCGACCCCAACAAGAGAGTAGGCGTGTTCGTTGACATGTCGAAGTTACCATTTCTAGGAGTCGTCCAACATACATTTAGTAAGTATCCATCATTCTTCTGCCCTTATCCTCTCAGTGAGGTCTATTTCGATCCAGTGATCGCCCCCCCTCACGCCCCGCAGCCCGTGTCAGTGACCAACTATTATTTATTGCAAAAATCTTTTCACAGCCGCCATTTTTTTTTTTGACATTTTGTATAGCCCATGTCACTTTTGTAACCCAGACGAATTCAAAGACACCACATTTGTCAAAATCTGTCCAACTGCTTGGGCTCTAGGGATAGCCAAAAACTCGCATACATACATCCCAAACACTCCTTCGCAGTTTGGTAAAAATGTTAAGTCTGTGGTGTACCTTAGAATCGCCACTGGCACCAAACCACTAAGAAATTAAACCATTTCCGTTAGTTTAATTTCGTGCGATATCATTTTCAGCGATACAAGGCAAGCGTAAGCAAGCCGTCACCACCGGTGTACTGGTCCATCCGAGCTACGCCATCGCAGGCGCCCAAGACATTTCTAAGATAACCCCGCGAAAGCGTGTCAGGTGCGTGTTCCTACTACTCCTACTAATATTATAAACGCGACAGTTTGTAAGAATGTGTGGATGTCTGGATGTATGTTTGTTACTCTTTCACGCTGAAACGATTTAAGGGATCTGGATGAAATTTGGCACAGATATAGATTATAGTCTGGAATAGCACATAGGCTATTGTTGTTGAAGGTACCACGTGGGCAAAGCCGCGGACAGAAGCTAGTATTATATATATGCGAAAGTGTGTAAGAATGGATGTATGGATGTATGTTTGTTACTCTTTCACGCTGAAAGGGCAGAACGGATCTGGATGACATTGGCACAGATATAGATTATAGTCTGGAATAGCACATTGGTTACTTTTTATCCCGGAAAAATGTAAGGTTCCCGCGGAACAGATTTGTTTTTGTTTTTCGGAAATTCCCTTCTCAATTTATAAGTAGTCTCGCTTTGGCATAACTGATGACTCTTTCTCCACTTAATTCTTCTTTATCTTTGTTTATGGCATCTCTTTCTTTTGAGATCAAGATTTTGGTTTTGCGCCCAAGTAGCTACAAATATTTTTCTAAATCAAAACATAAACATAAAAAATTTATCGGCTTCTAAAAAATATACAAATTTTCAATGATTCTGATTAAAAAATGAATTTCGACTTAATTTTTTGCAGAAACAACACAAAGTTTATACTATGGTACAGCAAAGACATACAGTATGTCCTAGAAGTGCGTGACTACATCCTGCATCCGGAATTTGAAGTGGTGACCCAAGCCTCTATCGCCCTGCTCAGACTGGTCACTCACGGAGAGACAGGCACAGGGACAAATGCAAGTTAGTTACTATTGTTCAAAACGTGGACGAAAATAGAACTACAAGTGCGGTTTCGCGCTACGTGTCGATCCGAACCCGTGAAAATATGGATCTAGAAAACTCGGACCGAATTCGGATATTGCTTAGGCACTAGTACCTACGATCTCTGATAAACATCCAAGCAATTTAGGAGCCACCTTTTGGCATACGTCATTTTACGTGACGGAAATGACGAATGACGGAAAGAAATCGGATGATGGAAATAGGATCTAGTGAAATAGAAAAATATTTTATTCAATAAAATCACAAGGATCACTTTGAAACGTCTTACATGCTAGGTGATTCTATGTGCCAATTCCAACCTAACCCAAGTACAAGAAGAACAGGCAAGAAACTCGTCTCGGTCCTAGCGCTTTTTTGTGCGTAAATTACCATAGAAATAGTTCTAAAACTACTCCGGACCATATTTTCACGGGTTCGGATCAGATTCGGATCGGACGCAGTGCGAAACCGCTCTATTCTTCTAGAGCGGTTTCGCACAATTGTTCGAAACCTTTTATTGCGTAAATTATAAGTCGACAGCTCAATGGCGCGATTCTTATAAGAATTCAAAGAAGAAATAAGTAGTTGCTTTATTGATGTCGATTATAGTACTGACTGAGGACATTACATAAGTCACGGGCCGGACCAGGATGAGGCTAGCAGCAGACCGTGGGCAATGGCATATGCAAAGAGAGGCCTATACCCAGCAGTGGGTGAAGTCGGCTTGCGGATAATTATGATAGTTAAGGCAAGTGGCAAAGGCCACACGAATCCGAAAGAATTAGAGATACTACTTATACCTGAGCTTAGTGGAATCAGGCATTTTTGTTGATTTCAGGAGCCGTACTACCGATATGCATGCCTCCTAAAAGTTGGGCCTTCAACCACACGACGAATCCATACGCTGCAAAGATGGCCGATGGTCTGTCAAACCTTTTTTTAGGCCTATAATATTCGCGAGCGTCCTGCCAAAGGTGGAGTTATGAATAAAATCAGTGAGGCTTGTATTAAGAGCAGACTCTAAGCGATCTTTATTATGGTACTTAATGCTTTGACATAAAGAGTATCAACTCTCCGTGTATACTAGTCGGAGAAGATCAATCAACTGGTTTGAAAATCAGATCAGAACAGAACATCTGTGTGATTTCGCAGGTTCTCCTTTTCCCTTAGAATCTTAGAAATAAGAGTAGTATTTCTACCAGAAATTATTTACCAGTTATTCTGATTTCCGTTATCTCGGTTTACCTGTTACCTGGTGGGAAAAAGGCAGAGATGATTATGATAAATATATGATTAGCTTCATGTTTGTGTATTTAGCAATATTAGTTATTACATAGATGGTGTCGTCACACAAATTACAAGTAATATATAAAGTACATACTCCGGCCTAATTTTTTTGCTATTTGGTGATATTGTTTGCAGATACCTACATAGTGCAAAAACAGTTATGGAAGATGGAATATTATAATCCCGTTTTGTGCGACGCGTTCTACAAGAATAACCAGGTAAAAATACTTGTATATGTACTAGCTAAGTAGGTAGAGGTAGATCAGTCCAAAAATGCACGCCCCTCCAATGTATTTGCTACACTATTTCCTCTACATACAGTACAAGTGGAGGGGCGTGCATTTTTAGATTGAATCATCTCTACGTAGGCCTGTAAAAAAACCTTTTGTCCCATCTATCATTGAGACTAGGGCATCCTTTAAGCTTATTCCGCCTTATTCACATGAAAGAAAGGCATGGTCCATACGTAGGGATAGGTACCGAGTTTTCGTATTTAGTATAATTAAATAATTAACTTATTATATTTTTTGTATCCTAGCTCAAATTCGGAGAAGTGGTCAAAGCACAAAGAGGTTGTGGTCTTTCGTTGGAGAACAAAGTGCATGGCTCTAAGATCTGTATATGGGACAGCGGCGTGTTGCTCATGACTGGAGACACTGGGTACTGGGCATTGGTATGTATCTAAATTATCTTTCTATCATTTCTCCTTCGTCTATGTTTTGAAGAATATGGACACTACTGGCCGTCAGTCAACAACAGACTTAGCAGGGGTTCTGAGGATATTCTGGACTAAACTTTGATAAAATAACGTATATTCGATAACAATTCGGCAGTTGTTTAGGTACAAACAAATGTGAAACTAATAATCATGAAACTAATCGCGCTATATGAGTTTTACAACAAAAAAATCGCGGTACTGCCGTGTGTCAGTTTTTATTAAGTAATACCTAGTTTTTATTGTAATGTAAAAGTAGCTAAAGTTAGGAACTTACAAGATGCGCCATAAGTTTCGTAATTAAATTACATAAATAAAAGAACTGAAATTGAACGCGGCTAAGGACTAATAATGGATGTTTTATGACCTTTGCTAATATTGTAACTAAAAATTCGAAGATGTGTCTCAGGTTTAGTACCTATTCTTATAGGCGGCGATGTGCTTGCAATTACTGTGCAAAATGTGGGAATGTGCCAAATATCACGCTCTTTAGATATCCTCAAAGATTTAAAAAACTAGAGATCTGAGATATTTACCGAGCCTGGGGATAACCGTCATGATCATGTTTGTTTTTTGTTTGATATTGTATGTTCAGTTAGGTATGAGTACAACCCTCGTTCCTGGCTGCAGTGCACCCACGAGGTTCGTAAGAACGATGTGGTACATGAAATGGATGGAGGAAACGATCAGATCACAACCCGAGGACGAAGAAGAAGAAGAAGAACCGATCGTTGTGAAACAGCTGACTCCCACAGAGATTATAATGTATCCGGGTAAGTTTTACCTCTAGTCTTTGCACGCTTTAATCCTATAGGTACCTCATTGGCTTGAAAGATATAAATAGGAATGAAAAGATGAAAAGATATAAATATAATAGTGACATGATATAAATAGGAATTAATCTGTGACATCAAATTTAAAAATGATTCAAAATTTTCAAATGGTGGGACTTGCACCCACGAAACACGACACATTTGTCACGAGGGTTTGTACTCGTACGTGTCAGGAAAAATGTCAGTGCTTTTTCATTAAGTCACTTGATTTTATGAGTATTCAGTGATTCAAATTCAAATTAAGTTTATTAAACTCAGAATAACATGATGGATTGATTCAAACATCGGAAACATAAGTGGCCTCCAGTCAGTTGACATAGATACTTCCATGAAGCAGAAAGCAGTCTATGAAACCGATAGGCATTTTGTAAGATACATGTCTTCTCTCGCAGCTTCAACGAACTTTTCAAGAGGAGTGGGCCAGTGCGAAGACGATCAGCTTGGCCACATTCTATACTCTGACAGGATGACGATCCGTACTGATAATGAATGGGGACGGGGTTACTTTTTAGTGAGTATTTAGATTCATTACCTATGTCTAATTCTACGTCAACATCTCATATCATCTCATATCAACATATTCAATAAGATCACAAGGATTACTTTGAAATGTATTGTTTTTCTGCGATGCATTCGATTGTCAACTTTGTAGCTCTAGTTTTTATATATTTTTTTCGTGTTATTTTGTGTTTTATTGTGTAATTTTGGTGGTCATTTTTTCAATAAAGCCCGAGTTTTGGCTTATTTTCTTTCTTTATCGCCATGCCTCCCTGATAGTTGAGTAGAGGTCATTTGCATGTCCTAGCTAGTTGTACGACTTCAGAATATAATCTTGCCTTTCATGACCTTACGAGGACATCCAGCCTGAAAGACTTGTATCCTATTTAATTCCAGATGTAGTTCCAAATTGAATGTTACATTGTGATTGAATATTCAAAGCAACTAAGAAATTTATTGAAACTAGTTGGATTTGATATGACGACCTCAGTGGCGCAGCGGGTGAGAGTCCGCCTGCGACGCAAGAGGTTGCGGATTCGATTCCCGCCTCGGAACAAATTTGTGTACGATCTGCAGTAATTTTTTCCGTTGGTCTGGGTGTTTTCTATGTATCATAATCATAATAAAAATATCTATATAAGTATGTCTTGTATTAAATGTATCAGTTATCTAGTACCCATAACACAAGCTTTGAGTAGCTTACTTTGGGACTTAGGTTCTGTGTGGATTGTCCAGCATTATTTATTTATTTATTTATTTATTTGTACATTTTTAACTTTAGCGATGGGTTTTTTTGTCAAGGTTGTGGTGAGCGAGGTGGCGTCGTTCACCTGCGCGGAGGTGAAGATGGTGGAGGTGGTCGCCAAGTCCAAGACGAGAATGTGGGTGGAGCACAACTGCCACAGGGAGATCATGGGCATGGCCTACGGACAGGCGAAACCGAGGGATTACCGCAAGTACCTAATTAACGAACCTTCTTTTACTTTTTTGTCCAATATCAACCAAACAGACCTGTCTCGGGATATGTCGTACGATATGATGTGTGAATATCATTTGCTTGATCTATATCTGGGCATCATACTTTGAAAATAACCATAAATTCAATATGGCATACTAATTAATGTACCAAATGTCATGTTTGGACGTGCCTCTGACTACCCTCTTTAGATATCCTTAAAGATCTGAAGAAGATATCTACCGAGCTCGGGGATTACAGTCGTGATCATATTTATTTATCTTTAATTCAATATGGCGGTTTTAAGACGCCATTTTTAATTACTTATCAGTCGGCTTTTTCGTTTTATTTATAAACTTTTGCTTCCAGAACCGAATGCTTCATGTACTTCAAGTCCACAGCGTTTGTGGAGTTCCGTTTCTTGTTCTCGTACAATGCGGTGGTGGAACTGAATCTGTGGGGCTTCGTGGAGGTCGAGCGGAGCATTCCCATTAGCCCCTTCCTCGTCAAGGCCACCACGGAGGCCTGGTGGCCTACGGACACGAAAATACATTGGAGTGACTTCGGCCCTTACTACACGTGGTGGTATAATCTATAAGCAACTGTTAAATGTTTTCATTCAGTGTCCAGTTTTGTGATTACAAAATACCTAACCTTATTTTGCTGCAGTAATGCGTAAAATGGACTATCAAAATCCCATTCAAGTGTACAGTACCCCTAGTACTTATGAGTTTTTGATAGTTTACGAAAACTTTTTTCGAATAGTATCCTTTCATACATTTATGTACATACCTCCATCTGAAATGTTAAGGAATTAAAATAAGGTCGATAATGTCGAAAATTTATCTAATCGGCCTTATTTTAGCTCCTTAACAGGTAACAAGGTTCCTTCCTTTGCAGGTAAATAGTGTAAGTTGTCAGTCAGCCATTTAAGTAACAATTTTATTTAATTATGTATTTGTACCTGCTTAACTAGGTTTATGTTTTACGAATTTAAATAAAGTACATTTGAAACTATAAAAACTTTCACCTGTCCCTATTTCCCTTTATCTTCTCACACGTTATCTGGAGGAGATCGGGGCGATAAGGCATTGTGCATTGTGCTCTACATGCGTGGGAGCTTACGGTATTTCGATTTTCAATGAACCTAAAGATAGTCCCTCCACTTCAATGGTATCTGTGAGTACTTATATCACGAGGTTGGAAGGAGCCTTCAAACAGACTACGGCAGGGTTCCCACTATGCCGGACCGGTAGATCTGACAGAAACCGGACACCGGACAGAATGTTCACATAACACCGGATCCCAGAAGAAAATTTGACAGTCAAGTACTCACCTCAGTCGAATTTGGACCTGTGCGCACAATGGACGACGAAATTGTTGTGTTGTGGCGGTATCTTAATAGAAGGCAAAATTAAATAAAACATTGGGTACATCCTATTTTACGGGAAACGAATGACGTGACGGGAGCACAAGCGGGGCGAGCGGGGGACACAGGTACCGGGCGCAAACTCGTTCACATTATTCCGGTCCGTGTGATTTACCGGCGCTGCGCAGTGACAAACGCTAATGTGAACAGTTTCATAAAAACTCATTAGCCACTAGCTGTTCCGGCAGTTTTCCCGAGCTGGTAAATCTGCCGTTCCGGCAAAGTGGGAACCCGGCCTACGTGACATAGATACCTCAGATAGCAAAGGAGGGGTGAAGGAGGAGTGTGGTAGGGGAGGGGGACACACAAGTATCTACTTCATCAATATAGGAGAAACGTCAGGTATTTTGAGTTCAATATCCCTTCAGGCTCAATACTACTAATAAAGACGGCTATCCTCGGCTTGGACGCGTCAAATCTGCATCAGATGCGCAAGCGCATACGAGCGCGATTTATCTGCGCGTCTGCCTGCGGCTGCGTTCATTCGCGGCAATAACACCGAGCGATGTTATCATAACTACATAGTTTATAACAAAGTCTCTTCTCGCTGTCTGTCTGTCCCTATGTATGCTCAGATCTGTATAACTTCGCAACGGACTTTCATGCCGTTTTATTAAATAGATTGAGTGATTCAAGAGGAAGGTTTATATGTATAATACATGCATAATGTAGTAGAAACACTGATAATTTTAAAGGTTTCTAATGGGATGTCGTAAATAAACACATTTGAGCATATTTAGTATCAGCATTGCACTCGTGCGAAGCCGGGGCGGGTCGCTAGTCTAATCAATCTATATCTATATAAGAGCTTAACCTGACTGACTGACTGACTGACTGACTGACTGATTTATCATCGCCCAGCCGAAACCGCTGAAGCTAGAAAGCTGAAATTTGAAAGGTGGGTTCTTTTTATAACAAAACCACCCACTAAGACGGGATTTTTGGAAATTCCACCTCTAAGGGGGTGAAAAAGGGTGAAAACGTTAGTATGAAACTTTTTAACGCGTGGAACGATTTTCATGAAACTTTGTTTGTGCACTGTAAATGCAAAATTAATGAACATGTGTTTCAGGATTTTTCAATATAACTATCAAAAAGGGGTCAAATGTGGGGTCAATTTTTGTATGGGAACTTTTTAACGGGTAATGCGATTGTTTTGAAACTTTGTTTGTGTACTGTAAATGCAAAATAAATGAACACGTGTTTCAGGATTTTTCAATATAACCTTCAAAAAGGGGTCAAATGTGTGGTCAATGTTTGTACGTGAACTTTTTAACGGGTGGTGCGATTGGCTTGAAACTTTGTTTGTGTACTGTAAATGCAAAATGAATGAACACGTGTTTCAGGATTTTTCAAAATAACCTTCAAAAAGGGGTCAAATGTGGGGTCAATGTTTGTATGTGAACTTTTTAACGGGTGGAGCGATTGGTCTGAAACTTTGTTTATGTACTGTAAATACAAAATGAACGGACACGTGTTTCAGGATATTTCAATATAACCTTCAAAAAGGGGTCAAATGTGGGGTCAATGTTTGTATGGGATCTTTTTAACCTGGTGCGATTGGTCTGAAACTTTGTTTCGTGTTTCAGGATTTTTCAATATAACCTTAAAACAAGGGGGTCAAATGGTCAATGGGGGGTCAATGTTTGTATAGGAACTTTTCAACGGGTGGTGCGATTGGTCTGAAACTTAATTTCGTGTTTTAGGATTTTTCAATATAACTCTAAAAAGGGGGTCAAAAGGGGGGGGGGGGTCAATGTTTGTATGGGATTTTTTAACGGGTGGTGCGATTGGTCTGAAACTTAATTTCATGTTAAAGGATTTTTCAATATAACTCTAAAAAAGGGGGTCAATGTTTGTATGGGAATTTTTTAACGGGTGGTGCGATTGGCCTGAAACTTTGTTTTCTGTTTCAGGATTTTTCAATATAACTGTAAAAAAGGGGTCAATGTTTGTATGGGATTTTTTTGACGGGTGGTGCGATTGGTCTGAAACTTTGTGTACTGTAAATACAAAATGAATGAACAAATGTTTCAGGTTTTTTCAATATGACCTTCAAAAAGGGGTCAAATGTGGGGTCAATGGTTTTATGGGTACTTACTTTTTAAAGGGTGGTGTGATTGGTCTTAGTTTTGGTTTGGATACTTTAAATGCAAAATAAATGGAAACGTATTCCTGGATATTTCAAAATAGCCCTCTAAAATGGGTAAAATTGGATGTCAAAGTTATTTATGGGATTTTTTTATTAGTGTGGTTTGTTTGAAACTCAGTTTAGATACCTACTTTAAGTGAACGAAGTCGCGGGCGGGACAGCTAGTACCTATATAAGAGCTTAACCTGACTGACTGACTGACTGACTGATTGATCATCGCCGAGCCGAAACCGCTGAAGATAGAAAGCTGAAATTTGGAAGGTGGCTTCCTTTTATAACAAAACCACCCACTAAGGCGGGGTTTTTGGAAATTCCACCTTTATGGGGGTGAAAAAGGGTGAAAACGTTTGCATGAAACTTTTTAACGCGTGGAGCGATTTTCATGAAATTTTGATTGTACACTGTAAATGCAAAATGATCGGACACGTATTTCAAGATTTTTCGATATAACCTTCAAAAAGGGGTCAAATGTGGGGTCAATGTTTGTATGGGAACTTTTTAACGGGTGGTGCGATTGGTTTGAAACTTTGTTTGTGTACTGTAAATGCAAAATGAATAGACACGTATTTCAGGATTTTTCAATATAACCTTCAAAAAGGGGTCAAATGTGGGGTCAATGTTTGTATGGGAACTTTTTAACGGGTCGCGCGATTGGTCTGAAACTTTGTTTGTGTACTCTAAATGCAAAACAAATGGACACGAGTTTCAGGATTTTTCAATATAACCTTCATAAAGGGGTCAAATGGGGTGTCAAAGTTAGTATGGGATTTTTATGAGTTGTGTGATGTGTTTGAAACTCAGTTTAGATACTTTAAGTGAACGAAGTCGCTGGCGGGACAGCTAGTAATAATATAAATAGCGTTCGCGTAGGTAATATCTTTTACAAGGTGTTGCAAAATGTTTTAACCGTTGGTTCTATCTATGGATTAGGTAAGCGATCCTCGGTACCATAGCAGTGTCTGATAGCGGGTTGGGTGGATGGGACAAAACTTTCTGACGTTTCTTGGGTAGTGCCATTGCGTGCAGAGAGTCTACTCCACAAAACGACAACGATATAATCGGAACGAAATGTTACTCGAATTAACAATGATCGTATCGTCCTTATTGGTGCTATACTTTTACGAGATCCATTGTCAAAATTAAATTAAATGATGGTCGAAACGATGTAACCTATAGTAGATGTTGCACGATTATTGTGCCGATGGCCGATATATCGTTGATTGTTTTGCGGAGTAAGCACCCAGAACTTTGCCGCTTTGGACAGAAATTGATATCTTTCGATATCGCAATCGCGGATCTAGATACTCGGGTGGTACACAAGTAGACAGAGAAGCCAGGTGACTTAAACTAGTCCATCAAAGAGGCGATTAAAACTATATACCTACGCGTAACGAACTGATTTTAATTGAATTATTAGCTCTGTGCTTTCATAAGAGGAAGCGGTTTCCTCCACATTAAAATACGTGACTCGGCATCACGGAGCGAATATTACCTGCTATTACGACATTAAATTATAGGCTCACTGTCACATGAGATCGAGAGTGTACATTGCTTTCAAAGAGTGATTCCATTCAATCCAGTCATTATTTTTCTCTGATGGTTTGGGCATGTAGAAAGGTTGGATGAAAGGAATTGACGAAGCAAGTACTTACATAAGGCGAATGTGAATGGGACAGTGGGAAGGAAGACCTCGGCGTACGTACCTCGATCAAGTTGGGGACGTTTTAGAGAAAGGCCAGTTCAAGAGTACCTACCCTAAACCGACGCGAGAGTATGAAGAATGTAATGAGAGTGAATGAAGCAAAAGAGGTATGTCATGATCGTAGCAAGTGGAGATCCGTGGCCTACGTCGGGAAACAGGCGTGCGTGATTATACATTGAAATTGAACTACACGATACTCAAGGATATAAGTGATAAATCAACCGGAGCTAAAACACGAATTAGTTAGAAAACCTTGGTTAAAAATCATGTCAAAAACACCTCTGAAAATTCAGAAATTCCCTAATTTATCCAGAACAGTAAGGTATTTTGAATTTCTATTTCACATGAATGTAAATCAGTTAATTTGAAACAAAGCAACCCAGCCCTTTTTTGAAATAAGCTATTTACTTGAACATATTTATGTTTTTTATAAATTGTCACTTTCGTTATATAATTCAGAGCAGCCATATTATCATGCCGCACTCTACTTACTTGTCATTTGGGTATTTCGCTTCGTGCTATGTCTGATTCCGCGGAGATCCGCATTGCTATACGGACCTATGTCACTTTTTTGTAACTTTTACGTAAGGAATAGTGTGACGAGTATTCTGGGCCTTAACAACTAACAATCATCCAAAATGAAAGAATAAAGTAAGTAACTACTAAAGTAGGTATTACCTATATTAAGTTTATAGAAATTAAAAAAGTAGAGAGTCTTAGGTAGTGACTTACCTAGTGGCTGATCGTCTGTCTGCGCACGCACCGGTCAGGCATCGGGAAATATTTCTGGAACGTCCTTAATAAGATGTTACTTGTTCGGTCCAAGTTAAAAGATGTAGGTGAAGTTTTACTTAGAACTGAGGAGTGACCTTTTATACTTTTACTACAAAAAATCGTTATAATATGTCAATATTTCCTCTGATTAAATAATGGATGCCTTTACATATTGTCATCAAATTATTTTCCATCTCTTGGGAAAGTTCCCAACGCATAGCGTTGTGATTCATTTGCATGAAACTTTTTGGAAATCCAACCCCTTGCATGTTCTTAACTTCTTATTTTGACACCGCTATCATCTTAACATTTGGTCCACACCCATACCGGTCGCTAACACTCCGCACCATAGCTCCTCTCAGGCGAAACCTACCAATCTCTCGCACTACTCACTACACATTGCGTCTTTTCCATTCACACTGCAATGAGTAACAGTTAAGAGCCAGCAATCGTACGCGAATGGACCTAATTACCTACTTGTTCTGTAGAGTTTCGCAGAAAGTCAAACAATGGGAGGCAGAAACATGTTTTTGGCTTCAAAGCGGTAGCATAAGGTACCTACATCTTGCCTACATCACGATGTTTGACGTTTGGAAACCTTACCTTCCATTGGATAATAAAATACAAATTCAAAATGTGGAATCAATTCTTCTTCCGTGAATTTCCGTTCCTTTTTAAATCCATCGAAGAAAATCCCTAGAATTTTGAACAAAACAGCCATCTTTTGTCTTCTTCTTCTTCTTCAATTATGGCATCTGTCTCTTAGAGAACAATTTTGCCAGTGTCAAGTGCATTTATTTATAAGTATTGTCAATGTCACAGAGTCAGTCAAGTTGTCAAGTCAATTTTAAACAAAAGATGGCTGTTTTGTTGAAAATTTTCGGGATTTCCTCCGATGGAATTTGAAGAGAACTATTCACTCTAATTCACATACTTTACACTCGCGTCAAGAACCCGGGCTTTATTGGCAAAATAACCACCAAAATTACGCAATAAAACTCAAAATAACACGAGAAAACATATAAAAACCAGAGCGACGTAGTTGTCAGGCAAATACACCGCAGAAAATCCCATCTTTTGTCTAAATGGACTTTACAATTTGAATGACTTTGTGACATTGACAATGCTACTAATTTAAACACTTGACACTGGCAACATTAATCTCAAAAGACATAGTTGCCATAGACAAACAAGTTTTCTCACTATATTTTTCTTTTTCTTCGCTGTTTGTGAATAGGTTACCTACTGATTTATCGCATATTAAATTCTCGAACAGAAAAATCCATTGGTAATTTGGTGCACGATCAGATTCGTACCCACATCTCGAGGATCGGAAGACAGACCACCAATTTTCTCTAGATTCAGATCAATTAGCACATTTTAGGTCAGTCTTTGAATAATCTCTTATATCTAAATACCTAAATAGGTAACTAAAATAATGTTACGGGTCGTCTACCTTCATTGTATATCAACTATTCTTCCAAAAGCAGACCTATGCAGCTGCAAAGGGTCCACAAAAGCGAGGGCGGAAGTTCTGCAGCTGCTAATTCTTATTGTTTTTATTTTCCCTAGGTCGGTGTTAAATATGTGTCGGTGTTTTTATGCGAAGAGTGCAGCTGATGAAGGGAAACCAAGTGATCTTGAAAATGAAAAGGGATTTTTCGTGTATGCTAGAGATGAGCACTGGTGGTGTAGAGGTAGCACCCCTGCTTCTCGATCTGAAGGTCGTGGGTTCCATCCTAGTCGTGCACCGATAAGTTTTTTCATTCGAAAAATTTATATGCGAAATGCCAATGCTCTTGAACGGTGAAGGAAAACATCGTGAAAAAACCGGCATACCCTCTAGAACCAAAAGTTCGCAGGTGTGTGTCACATTCTCTTCACTCTACTAGTAGAGCCAAGCGGTAGTGCCAAGGAAAAGCAGTGCATGCTATGAGGAGAGATAAATATCGTGTGACGAGGAGATTGTTAGGTGTGAATGTGGATGGATAGTGTGAAAGATGACATGTGTAAGAAAGGAGTAAGTACTGAGATGACGAATGATAGAGAAATGGAAGAAGATCACATGTGACGACGAAAAAGCAGGATGATGATGTTGGTCAACCCAAGAAATTTCGAATATCTACCAGACGAACTACAAAGGTCGCTGACCCCGAACGTGCATGTGCATATCTGGCAGGAGGCATTCGCCCCTGTCGGCTGTTTCAGCCGCACGGGACATTGCGGGACAGACCAGTAATTAATGACCCACGATTGAATGCCGCAACACTAAAGTGCTTGATTCTGTTAGGAATTACGCTATTTGTCGTGACACCGGTCACTGGTTCTTGCTTGGTCATCATGGAAATTATATAATCCTACTAATAATATAAACGCGAAAGTTTGTAAGAATGGATGTAGGTACTTATATTTGTTACTCTTTCATGCTGAAACGGCTGAACGGATATAGAGCACAGATATAGATTAATAGTCTGGAATAGCACATAGTCTACTTTTAGTCCCGGAAAAATGTACGGTTCCTGAGGGACAGATTTGTTTTTGTTTTTCAAGGTACCACGCGGGCGAAGCCGTGGGCGAAAGCTAGGATACTATAAATGCGAAATTAATGTCTGTCTGTTACACTTTCACGCCTAAACTGCTGAATCGATTTTGTTAAAATTTAGCACAAAGATAGCTTGAGAAAGGACATAAGCTACCTTTTATCGCGAAAAATGTTTGTATGGGGTCTGTCATTTTCGAACGCGGACGAAGTTGCAGGCAAAAGGTAGTCTCCTATAAATGCAAAGGAAGAGAAAATAACAAAGCCACACGGTACAAAAACTTTTACGACACCCGTATGTTGTGGTGTTACGAGTAGGTATTAAAGATACCGCTATCTGACTGAACATCCCACCACCATAGAAGAGAGTAGCTACCTACCTTCACACCTCTAGCTACTTATAAAATAAGTCCTTATGTAGATTATGTATCTTTCCTTACAATCAATGTCAATAGGTTTTCATTGTAATCAAGTGATTTGGTATTACAAGTGTTTATTCAATCAATTTGATTCACATTTGACAAGTGTTGATTGTATCAGAGTTTCGTAATCGCAATTTGAAGTTAAGATATTTGCAAGTTTCTTTGCTGCTCATTTTCACCAAAACAACTGAACAGATTTGGATAAAATTGTGAATATTTTGAGTCTACTTATATATGAAAATTCTGAAAACATATGAATAATATCTTGGTGTCTGATATTTCAAGTAAACTGCAAACGCCAGCACTTCGCGTGCTTAGCCATAGGCAGAAGCTAGTGTAGTATTATACTCAGTAGGTAGGTCTACCATGAGTTTTCACAACCTACACTCGGTAGCGACTGTAGTTAAAAAAAAATATGAAAACTTGTACAGCGCCTCTAGCGGATAGTTAGGTCCTAAAACGTCATGTACCTACTTAGTTAACTATCCTACGTCACAGCGTACTACAGCGACTGTAGTTTGCGCTTCATTCATTTGCTTATAATTTGGTACCATGAGTAACAATTTTACCATATGTCATAGTAACGTACTATTACTACTGTAGTAACGTCAGCCGATCTAAATGTGACAACTCATGGTAGATGTACAGAACGAAGCTCTAGGAATCCTAAGTCGAGTCTAGACGCTTCCAAAGACTCGGTCTCTATCCGCGAAGATTTATTACGTTTACTTTACTTATTGCACTAATTACCTAGGTAGCCTAGGTATGTTTATCTGTGGCTATTACTAGCTGCTGTCTGAAACTACGTCAATATTTTACTGATTGACTGACGGGGCTTGATGAGGTTATAACTGAGGGTAAACGGTTTGAAACTAATATAATCTTGGGAAGCACTTATTTTTGTTTCACTTGTAATTTATTTGGTACCTTGCGCTCTAAGGTACCTACTTACCTACAAATTCAAATTCAAATTCAAATTCAAAGTATTTATTGCATTCATGAGCCATATACAATACACATGTATTGTACCTATACATCTAACATGGGCCCGGGTGGGGCACGGCAACTAAAATAAAATAATTGGTAGATATCAATAAAAGGGAGAAATTATGGTGTAATTCAGCCGACATTATGTGTGAAGAAATACATTTTTAATATAGGTACCTACCTATTAATATTATAAAGAGCAAAGTTTTCTATTTTTGTTTGTAACGACGAATAAACTAAAAAATTCTGGACTGATTTCAAAATTTCACCATTAGGTAGATAGAATAGAATGCTACATTATCCCTAAGTAACATAGGCTAAATATTTTATTTAAAAAATAGACGTAGGTACTTTTCTACCCGTGTGAAGCCGGGGCCGTGTTGCTTGTTTTTAATATTTTACCAATAGATGAAAGTTGGTTTTTAATAAAACAACATTCCTTTTAGGTTTTGACGAGGCGTGGTACCATTGACCATATAGGGCGAGTAAGCCGTTTTAGATAACAAGACGCGGAATCATGGTAGGATATGTTAGAAAAGCCTTAAAAGTACAAAACTCCTTTTCAGGGGCTTACCGCACGCTCTTCGGGCAATATCAAAGTAATAAAACTTTGATATTTTGTCTCATGAACTATATTGTATTGAAATAGTGTTACTTTAAACTTGAAATGTGACGTTTCTGAAACATTTTGGTTTGTAAGAGCTTGTGGTAAGGCCCAGGCTTTCCAGATTCATTTTTTAAGGCGGTGAACACACTATTGCACAATTAGAGCAATTGCCAATTCCATACGAATACGTCATTCTAAGTAGAGTACCTACTTTCGTCGCATAGAACTGTGATAGAACCACTTGCACAGAGAATAACTAGTACTCCACTTGTTACAAAGCCAATACCTATTATCTATACTTTTTTTTACCGATGATGCATAACAAAGTGTACTTACCTAATATAAATTACCTACTATTTTTTTTACTTAAAGCTACTTACTTACCTACACGTGCGATAAGAATTGATTCACTGTAACAAACTTTAATTTCTTTTAAAAATAAGTAGGTATCACCAAACTATTGTTCATCAGAATGACTTCACTAAATCTACTATGCTACAAGGATTACGCAGATAAGTAAGTAGGTAGGTACATAAAACACCGCTCTGTTTGCGTAGGGGTTTAAAAATATGCCCCTCGACCCCTTTATGATCCCCTAAAACGATTTCCGCAATAAATAGATCCTTATCCTTCTGACGGTAGGTTATCTACGCAATAATTTTGTCACAATCAACCTGTATTACTTCCTGTCACGCAATATTGTTCCCAACCTGGTAGCAATTCATAAAATCTGCGTGATTTGGGGAGAGTTTGAAGACATCGCCTGTATCTTAGGAGCCTTTTGGTTTTATGGGTTGGCGAAAAACAGGTCACACGCAATATTGCGAGCTCATCGTGCCTCGAAGCTGGCGAATAAATCCCTTAAACTAGGTTGTTTGTCACGCGACGCATTGGCATGGTAGACATTGGCATCATAATGTTAGTATCGGACGATCCTACACAATTTGACACTTTACTGTTATTTTAAGATCAGTTTTTTTATTAAAAGATTTTTTAAATAAAAGTTATGTCAATGTCACAAAGTCACTCAAATTGTCAAGTCATTGTCAAAAATTTTAACCTTGATTTTAGATCTCGTATTTCTAGCTGATAGCATGAAGATAAAATAAAATAAATAATAAATAATGCTGGACAATCCACACAGCATCACCTAGCCCCAAAGTAAGCTACTCAAAGCTTGTGTTATGGGTACTAGATAACTGATATATTTAATACATGATATAGGTACATAGATAGATATTTTTTATTATACATACATACCCAGACCAACGGAACAAATTTCTGCAGATCGTACCTACACAAATTTGTTCCGAGGCGGGAATCGAACCCGCAACCTCTTGCGTCGCAGGCGGACTCTTGCCCGCTGCGCCACAGATGGAGCAATAAAAGATTGGTTGATAAGTTATTTTATAAACGATAGGTACATTTAAAATTAACTAATACATATATTACGAGATAACCAAAATTGTTTGTTGCAAACAATGACAAAATAGTGTCGCCAACATTTTGCTTCGGCTATGTTAGCCTGGCTGATGACTTTATTTCGTTAAAAATATAGAGAACCAATTAGGTAGGTAGGTAGGTACTCGTAGGTGTAGTACACATACCTACGTATAATTCCTGGGGAGCACATTAAAACGTATAATTTTTTTCCATAATTTACTTAGTCATAATGAATAAAGTATAACATATAGTGTCATAATGTAACTTTCGCATAATCGTTTTTTGACCTAATGTGATTTAAGCATAACAATCTTTTGTACTACATTCAATTCGACTATTATGAATAAAGCATAACATTATAGTGTCATAATGTATCTAACTTTCGCATAATCGTTTTTTGGCCTAATGTGATTTATCTTTTGTACCACATTCAATTCGACTAATTGATGATATTTTATTTTTTCTAATTAACCGAATTGCCTTACCCCGAGCAATAGGTTCGTTAGGTTGCTATGTAAAAATATACAAAACCGAATTGCCTTACCCCGAGTAGTAGGTTCGTTAGGTAGCTACGAGTATGTAAAAATATACAAAACCGGATTGCCTTACCCCGAGCAGTAGGTTCGTTAGGTTGTTATGTAAATATATAAAAAACCGAATCGCCCTCCCCCGAGCAGTAGGTTCGTTAGGTTGCTATGTAAAATTATAAAAACCGAATTGCCCTACCCCATTGTTGATCATTATGTTTAGGTATTGTTATGCTTTTCTCAATGTGTGCCTTTAAACACTATGCTAAGTTATCTTTATGCTATAAATGGTTATGCCTTTTAACATTATGCTAAGTTATCTTTATGCTATTAATGGTTATGCCTCTAAACATTATGCTAAGTTATCTTTATGCTATAAATGGTTATGCTAGTAAAAATTATGCGAAAACGGTTATGAGTTTAGTTGTTATGGTAAATTATCATTAGTCCTAAAAACGTTATGACAAACAAAAATTGTATTAATTATTACAAAAAAAATTATACTTCTAGATATAGACCCTAATTCCTGCTGTGCCTAAAACAATACGACAATCCCTCTTAGCTTCCCCCTTAGCCCTTACCTACAATAAAAACTAATGAATAAATTCGTATAGGTACCCTACAGGGGTCCGATAACTGACGGCTCCGTTTTCCTGAACAGCGATAACCGTTATGTGACAGCCGTAATAATAAGTTATTGTGAGCGGTAACGGGACTTAGTGCATTTTGCAAAGCAGTTCTAAATATTTTTTCAGGTAAAACACGAAACCGTCCGAGTCTGAAAACACACGGCGATAGAATTGTCTCACTTTTAATTTTAATTATTATTTTACACGAATGCAATAAACTAATTTGATGAATGAATGGTATAAGAAAAGAAAAGCAATAACAGTAGATAGGTAGGTACCTAGGTATATTTTTTATTTTGACTGCAGCCACCGCACTTGTACCTAAAGCACTTATTACACTACCCTGAATTCAAGGACCCATACCCTGAATAAGGGTGGTGTAATAAGAGTTAGGGCGTAAGGCGTAGAGGCTAGGCGTTAGGCTTCCTTACTACCGGGCCCTGAATACCGTGTAGTGTAATACCCGTTTAACTTACGCCGGTGTAGGTACCAACTTTGATTTTAAAAATTATCTGTGCATCTTTGCAGCTTTGCTGTAATATAGCGGCGGCTGCTTTTTAGAAAATGGTTTTTTTTCTGTTATGAAGGGAGTCAAATTTTTGTTTTTAACTTTGATGAAGGGGCGGAGACCTATCACGTAGCCCTAATCACCCTTTGAAGGTTAATTGGTATTTTAATTGAGGGCTGAGGGATTTACATTCAAATTTATAGACTGGACCAAACATTTTTATGCAAAATCTCGCTTCAAAACATTTTTTTACCCGACTGCGAAGAAGATAAATGTTTGAGGTAAGTAGGTATAAATATAATTTTATGTGATTACTGTCAGCATCTGAACGATTCTATTCAATTTGATATTTTACCGTTATTTTATAGATTTTTAAAGATACGCTATCATTATCGTACTTTCCTTTAAAAAGCAATAAAATAATAGGTAGGTACCTACTATCAATTATTGGTTAGATGGTTACTGCTTCCTCGTTCAAACCACGATTTTACAAACCAGTATTATTTTTCCCTCTTCTACCTAAAACATAATGCCCCGTTCTGATAATCCAAAAATCTGAGACACTTATTTTTATATATGTAAACCTATACAATGTTTGGACGTGCCTTTGACTATCCCTCTTTGACTTAAAGATCCTTAATGGTGATCTAAAGAAATGTCTAGAAACTACCAAACATGGACATTAGGGAAAGTCGTGATCATGTTTTGATTTTACCGACTGCGAAGAAGGAAGGTAATGTGTCACGATTTAGAAATCTCAAAGATCACAAAGCCATAAAGTTTGAACTGTAAAATTATGCACAAAACATCAGAATTCGGACTAATAAAATAGGAGATGGGTTTATTATCTAAATATATACAACTAATACATTACTGACTGACTGACTGACTGATAACAACGCACAGCCTAACTAAACAATGTATTCTGGACTAGCTATTACATGCGACTTTGTCCGCAAAAATCCATGAAACTATGTTAGTTTGATGGATATTTGCGGACAAAGTAGGTAATACAAAAATTATTAATGATTACTTAATAATTCTAAAATTATTGATATCGGTTTCTTGGGAAATTTCTATGTAGTGCAAAAAGAGGCGGTCACCCATCCAAAAACTGACTGAGCCCAGCGTTGCTTAAAAATGCGTTCCCCTTAAAAACTTTCAAACTCTATTTCAGCCCCTTCAAGATTATTTTTTGAGACAGAAAATAGCCTATGTCTATCTCCAGGACCTAATCTATCTGTTTCCCATATTTATCTACAATTTCGTTACGTATTCTTCACGAAAGTGGGAAAACTCAACTTCTAAGAAGTGCAGCGGGCGGGTGGAGTTTCTTTGGGAAGAACAAAGCGAACGAAGTCACCGGGAGGTCCACAGTCTTTATAGAGATGTAGTACTACCTATACAGATTTAATGGCGGAAACACCATAAAAGTCCGCGAGATCTGTGCGTATAAATTATCGCCTACAAGTTTATTGGTCTTCCCATTAAAATAGACGAGGCCGAACCTGTTTTTGACCGTAAAAGATTATCTTTTTATGCACATTATACTGTTGATATAGTTGATTTTATCCATAATTTGTTTCAATCTATTAGATGGTTTGTTTGAGTTCTTGGAGGCTTTGATGATGACAAAGTGGAATGTATCATTTAGAACGACCATTTTTCGCATAATATTCGTAGCTAAGTTTCTATCATCTTCCTACTTCCTACTATTATTATAAACGTGAAAGTTTGTATGTATGGATGTATGGATGTTTGTTAATTTTGCACACTTAAACGGCTGATCGGATCTGAATGAAATTTGACACAGAGATAGATTATAGTCTGGTATAGCACAGTCTACTTTTAATCTAAGGTTAACGCGTAGGTACATAAAGCTATCGATCGTCTCGGTTACGCGTGTCAGTTACGCGGTTATACCAGCGAGGCGAGGCAATGCACTTGCAACCTTATACACCTGGATACCACATAAATAATCTAACCTATAGCGTACCGCTCGCAATAATATCTGCAAAAACAGTACCTAAATACCTACAGCTTCCTTGGATAGGTACTTACTACAAAAAGCCTTGAAACCGCAGCACGTACGGTGAGTAGGTATATCGAAAGCTTAAACCAATATTATGCCTCGTGCACACTCAGACTCAATTGGGCAAAACGATAAAAATACATTTTTTTTCCTTTTACTCCATTTAGGTATGTTTTTCCTGAATGGCATAAGGCAATAATGGCATAAAATAAAATATCATCGTTTTTTTGTGCCAACACTAGTTATGTAGGTTCCTACGTGGGAGTAAATAGGTTTATTTTATGTATGTTAGATTATGGTATATTTTATAGGGGTCGTACTTTTTAAGTAATTTTCATCTTGTACCTACTAGAGTAGGTAATGTTGCCTGAAATAAAAAGATTATTATTGCATAGGTCCTTGTGCCGTTCTTTCAGCCACTTATATAGACTTTTTAGTTAGTGCTAGCTAGGCAAGTAAACCAGACAATAAAGGCAAAAAAGAACACGAGGAAAAACTGAATGGGATAAAATCATTGTCATAAGTATACCTACCTACCTACAGAGAGTATGTCTTCCCAGGTTCCCAGTGACCAAGCTAAGAATTATATCCGTCGGTCTAGGCTGGGACATTCAGGTACGTTCACACTATGCCAGACGACTGCCCGCTTGCCCGATCGGCCCGGTGTGCAAGCGGCATTAGCAGAGCAAATAAGCAAGTAACCGTATCATGTAATAATGATCCCTTCCAAAAGTATTCGTTTACGAAACCACTGAGAAGTCTTACAAAACCTTATTAACTTATATTAACTATTGGCGCCAGCGACTGCAGCTGCATGACGATACCTAACTTTTTTTTCGACATTTGATTTTGAAGAAAGCCTTTATTCTGCTACCAAATAAGGTGTGAAAATAATTAGAAAATTCGAACAGACAGACAGAATATAATTCTAAAAACCGCTGATTTGTACCTACTTAGTATCTACTATATAAAAGGATAAGTCCTGACTGATTTGAATAGATACAACGCACAGCCCAAACCGCCGGTCGTACAGACTTGAGATTTGGAGGGTATGTTCGTCTTGGTATGCAGGCAAGCAATAAGAGGGGATTTTTGGAAATTCCACTTTTAAGGGGGTGAAAAGGGCTAAAAACGGTTGTATGAAACTTTTTAACGCGCTGTACGATTTTCATGAAACTTTGTGTGTGTAATGTAAATACAAAACAAATGTATACGTGTTTCGAGATTTTTCAATATAACCTTAAAAAAGGGGTAAAATGGGGGCTCAATGTTTATATGGGAACTTTTTAAGGGGTGATACGATCGATCTGAATCTTGGTTTGGATACTTTAGATGCAAAATGATGTAAAACGTATATCTTGATTTTACAAAATAACCCTCCCAAAAGGGTTAAATGGGGTGTCAAAGTTCTTTTGACGAGTGGTGTAACTCGGTTGAAATACTATCTGTCTTGGTGCGTAGGCGCCAACCAAGACGGGATTTTTGGAAATTCCACATTTAAGGGGGTGAAAAGGGCTAAAAACTTTTGTATTAAACTTTTTAACGCGTAGTACGATTTTCATGAAACTTTGTTTGTGTAATGTAAATACAAAAAAAATATACACGTGTTTCAAGATTTTTCGATATTACCTTTAAAAAGGGGTAAAATGGGGCCTCAATGTTAATATGGGAACTTTTTAAGGGGTGGTACAATTGGTCTGAATCTTGGTTTGGATACTTTAAATGCCAAATCATTTAAAACGTGTATCTAGATTTTTCAAAATAACTCTCCAAAAAGTGTTAAATGGGGTGTCAAAGTTTTTTCAACGAGTGGTGTGATTAGTTCGAAACTCAGTTTAAATACTTAATAGGCAAAATAAATGGACACATATATCTGATTTTTCAAAATAACCCTTCAAAAAGGGTTAAATGGTGTCAAAGTTCTATTGACGAGAACTCGGTTTTAATAGGTACTTAAAATGCAAAATAAATGAACACATATTTAAGGGTTTTCAAAAATAGCCCTCACAAATGGATAAAAAGGGGTATCAAAGTTTATACCTATAGGACTTTTTAACGAGAGGTGTGATAGTAGTTTGAAACACAAATTAGATAAGTACGAGTACATGAATTGCAAAATAAATGGACACTATTGGTTTTAATACACTGAAAAAAGAGTGGAACAAGTAAAAGAGTTTTAATATTTGGGTACGCTGTTTAAGAGATGGAAAACATGATGACGATATTGAAAGGAGAGCGAATGCTGGAAATAGTGTGATTAAGCACTTCACACATTTATGAGCAGTCGGATCGTGTCCAAAAAGGCAGGTCTGGCTGTGCACGGTGGAGTGTTAGTGCCGACATTGATGTATGGTAGCAAAAGTTGGGTAAGGCAGAAGAAGCATCAAAGTAGAATAAATGCAGTGGAAATGAGAGCTAAAGACGTAGTGATGAAAATTGAGAAGGGACCGGTATGTTAAGATGGTTTGGGCATGTAGAAAGGATGGATGAAGGGAGATTGACGAAACAGTTGTATAAGGAGAGTGTGAATGGGACAGTTGGAAGGGGAAGACTTCGGCGTACGTAGGTACCTCGATCAAATTGGGGACGTTTTAGAGAAAAGCCAGGTCCAGAGTACCATAAACCGACGCGCATGTATTAAGAATTTAATGAAGCAAAAGAAGTATGTCAGGATCGTAGCAAGTGGAGATCCGTGGTCTCTGCCTACCCCGTCGGGAAACGCGTGATTTTATAAATGTATGTACCTATGTACATAGAAAAAGACGGGTTGATTCGAACACTTATAACTCCAGAACGGTTTCTTAGTTTTTAAAGTCTTTTCTTTTTTACCCAACTGCGAAGAAAAAAGCCAAGTGAAGAATATGCTTGGCGTGTAGTGATGTAGGTAGGTACATGAAGTATGTACCATAATTAATTATAAGTGATTTTTTGTTGGTGTAGGTAAGTAAGTATTATTCATTAATTTTCTGTCCCTAAATAAAATTATTATCACAAAAAAATAATTAGTTAGGTAGGTAGGATTTACAACCCTGAAAAGAATATTGAAGCAATAACAGTAATAAAATCTGTGACAGTAGTAAATTATCAGTAGAAAGAAAGGTAGCCTACTTAGCAGACAGATCTATGCAAATCTCAACAGCTCGTGATGATATTATAATTTCTCTTGCCTCATGGCTCTATATCTTGAGACCTAGGTATCCTAACATTAGGCTCGCGAGGAGCCGCGTTCACACGTGAGAGTAGATGGTAAGTAGAGTTAACGCGATCAAGTTGTGTTTGAGCTTCGACAGTGACTACGTACTGCAAAGAAATGTAAATAGATGATAATATATTTATTTTCTTTAAATTGTAAAAACCATTGGTTAATACCTACTTAGTGTTTATTTGTTGATATACCTACTATGTTCTTGTTTAAAAGAGATAAAATATAAGACTACTCAAGAAAGTGAAAATTACCTAAATATCATTGATTTTACAGGTAGGTAGGTAGGTACTTACCTACTAAGGTGAATATTCAAATAAATAGGTAATGTACCAGAAAAAAAAACAATACGAAATTTGTATAGGTAGGTGCCTAGGTAATCTATTATTCGGAGCGGTCCATTGGATAATTATGTAAATACTAGTAGATACAGTCACTACCAAAGAGAATATAATCACTACGTTTAGTCACTACTTCACTAGGCATTATCAGTTGTCAACTGTCAAAACATAAAAAAAAGAAAACGATCTCGCCCCATCATCTTGGTACCCAATAAGTCCAATAGCAACATGGTAAGTCCACGGCAGTGACTCGCCTAGTGTAAATAAGCAGTGGGCTCTTGTTTGCCTCTGGCCGATCGTGGCATTCCTCATGCGTAGTTATACCGTAGAACAGCCTAGCTAGAGAATCCTTATTGGTGGAAATTAAACGCGTGCTTACGAGAACGGCGGGACTACCCCGAGGCGGGACCAAGTTCACCAACAACTCCAGGAAGACATAGTGATGGATGAATCAAAAATTCAAAGCTATGTAGGTAGGTACTTACTCGGTTTGGGCGTTTAGTAAAGGGCCATTTAGATGGAGAGTTTCTCAAATCGAAGATACGATTATCGAAAAAACATTAAAAAAAGTCTCTTCGTGTAAATAGGTACCTATTCACGATTCTCCCTGCCTGATGCCCTTGGGCGACAATCTTGGCGATTATTGCTCGCTATACCTAGTAGCGAACGATTTCTCGCCAAAAAACGTTCGAGAAACTCTCCCCATATAAATGTTCCTTTTTTAATTAAGTTAGGTAGGTAATTAAGTTTTGTTAAAATCAAGTTTTAATATTAAGCTCTCACCTGTAATCCACTATGTTCAAACTTGAATGACAATCAAAAAACACAAACAACACACGGGTTCTAATCTTTGATAATAAAATAATCACTTTTTAAAAAATATATATTGTGAGTTACCCAGGTAGTTGCGATTATAATCTGGTGTGTACAAACAGTTACTTTTTATATTTATTTAAAGGTCTGATCATTAGTCACAAACTATTTCACAGTTTTTAATTATGAGAATCATTTTAACTTTTTTCGGAAAGTAACGCAAGTCCCCGTGTCGTCCGTCGGACGAGCGCGGCATCGTACTGTAGTTTACGTATCCCTCAAAAGACAAAACTTAAAATGCAGACTTTTCCGTCCTTTTCACTCTCAAATTGATTTATCGTAGCTAGAAAGGGAAAGGTGGTGCGTGTAAACTTGAAAGCCTTGATCAAAACTGCAAAAAAACGCTTTTTACGCGAAGCTCGATTTGATCGAGATCATTTAAGTACCTAGTCATTTATGTAGTTACTTTACTTATTTATTTGAGGGCATCTAACATAAAAAAATATGCATAGGTAGGTATGTTACATAAGTAGTTATCATTATAATTAATAGGATACTAAGTGTGCGCTATTAAATAGTGAAAGTTTGTGAGGGTGTATGGATGTTTGTTACTCTTTCACGGATCGGATCTGGATGAAGTTTGGCACAGAGATAGATTATAGTCTGAAATAGCACATAGGCTATAATTTAACAAATACTACGCGGGCGAAGCTGCAGGTGGAAGCTAGTGTAGGTAGGTATAATAGGATTAGTAGGCTACAAGTTAAAGTTACAAAAAACCATCGCTTAGTGTAGGTATAGGTAGGTACCTAAATAGAATTATGTAGCTACCTAAATAATAGAGCGAACGAATTAAATACTTACCTACCTATTTGTACTGCTTGCGTACCTAAATACCTACACTTCCTAGCCTCGCCTCTACGGCCGGATGCGGAACTCAGCCTTGAAAGATTCACAATAAAATATTGGGTAGAACCAGTGCCATAAGGTACCTACCCAAGTGTGGTAACAGTCAATAATAGATAGAATACTAACGTGGGAAGTCCACGCGATGACCGATATTGATAAAACCCAACTGCAGTTAGGCAAGGTAACCTAAATCCACCTATTTAGTTAATAGTTTAAACCTGGTCGTGCACCAATGAGTTTGCAATCGAAAAAACTATGTGCGTAATGGCAGTGCTATTTAACGGTGAAGGAAAACATCGTGAGGAAACTGGCATACCTACCCTAGACGCAAAAATTCGAAGGTGTGTGTCCTAAGTTAATATTCATAAAAGCGGCGATGGGCTTGAAACCTGTCACGTACCTACGGAATACAAACTACCTACTATGCAAAAATATGGGCATGTAGGTAACAAATGTCATGTTTTGACTACCCTCTTTAGATATCCTCAAAGATCTGAGGAGATATCTACCGAGCCTGGGGATTACAGTCGTGATCATTTTATAGATCCTAGAAATATGAAACACTTAGGTACCTACCTATTAGATAAGTAGGTACCTACTTATTTTTTTTTATATGTAGGTACTATTAACGTACACAGATTACAAAAATGTGTGACAAAAGGAGAGCTTAATGCCTAGGTGGCATTTTCTACCAGCCCATAATATGGCTAGGTAATGCAACTATTAATTGTTTGTACTTAACTAATAGTTATTTGTTGACCTAGGTCCATTACGTACGCCTAGGTCCAGGTACTCACCATGCTATTAGTTTACATTTAATTTTACAACTTCGCTTTAAGGTATGCCCACTTAGAACGCAAGCACTGAACAAGATGCAGGCGATAGCCTTCGCCCTTTATTTCTCTGCAATAGATAGTGCCATTTCTAATATTGCTAAGGGCTCGCCAATATACGAGAAGGCTAGCCTCTAATTCAAATCTATTTGAGATAAACCTTATGAATTTAAATTATTACTTTTTTATAAAAAACATTATTATACAGATATTATCTTCTACCCTTCTAGGCACATCCAAACACGATATTTGACACAATATGCTCACATTTTGCAGCGGTTAGTATTCCGTACGCGACAGGTTGCAAGCCCATCGCCGCTTATGAACACTAACCTATGACGCACACCTTCGAGTTTCTGGTTCTAGGGTAGGTATACCACTTTCTTCAAAATGTTTTCCTTCACCGTTTAAAAGCACTGGCATTGCGCACATACATTTATCGAATTGAAAAACGCATTGGTGGATGACCAGGTTTGAACCAAACTTCGGATCGTGATGCACGGTGCTACCACTACACCACTAGCGCTCAAACACAAATTATAGCTGCCTATGATAATCTTAAATTGACTAGACACCCTCTCCGCCTCAGACACTAGTAGGTACTTACAGTTCATTCAACGGATCTAGGCATTCGTGAAGTTAGCCACAGGTGCGAGTTTGCGCATGTACAGTTCCTTCCCCCTCCTCCTCATACCTCCAATTGCTCCCGAAAAACTATACTGCGCAGCTCTTGCGGCTAACTTCACGAATGCCTAGATTCGTTGAGCCAACTTTACCTACCAATGTTTATGAACTTTGCAAAGCAAGAATTGCTTTTAGGTATGTGCCATGCCAACTACCTACTGATTCATGTATAGCCATAAGTAGTTACCTACTTAGTAAACATTATGATAACCTACTGATAGAACTAAAAGAAATATTATTTTCAATAATGTACTTAGTACAAATTATAACACTTATTTTATTTCGAATTCTTATTCACAAAATATATAATCTTCTACAATCTTACCTACACTGTTAAAAAATATATGTTTGAACAGTACGTGTTAATTCTTTCAACAAACAGTCATAGCTCTCCGAACTGGTTACATGTTTACTTTTCAAAATGGTGCTATCATTGGCCATCAAAGCTTTGGCTAGAAGTTTGACGTTATCCCCATCTCGGCAAATACCACCAAGTTTATTCACCAAGTTGATGATTTGACCCTTGTTCAAACTCTTCACCGTCCTTTTCGTCATAAGGTTGAAAACTTTCAAGAATTGCACAGCATCTTTCACTTCTAAAATATCAACATTTCGTAGATTATCGTAGAGGATAACTAGGATTTCATGTTCAACGTCTTTATTGATTTTCAGTTCAACGAAATCACTGACTTTTCCATTCTTGGTGTGACTTTTAGCAAGCATGCCTTTAGAGAACGAACTCAGTCTGATACTGCACAACATGTTATTTAAAATGCTCAATACTCCTTTGAGTAGTGATTTCTCGTCTTTTTCTATATGCCTCGAAACTGAGTGAAGCCAGGATATCAGGCCATAGCCTTCTGTCAAGATCTCCATCGCTCTAGGCACCGCCACTAGAGAACAAAGTACGGCCAATATCTTTTCTTTCGCTCTTTTATCACTCAACACGGACGTATAGTAATCCATGATCATTTTCAAGCACATTGTTTTGAATATAACGTTCACATCAGTCATGGTTTTAGTTCCATCCTTAATTATATCTAAGACCCAGATTCTTCTTTCGTTGGATTCTATATCACTATCGTGGAATAGACTGAGGAAATCTGGCACAACGGTTAAATCTACAAACTGTTTTGCAATCAGAAAGTTGTTCACAGGTCTGTACAGAGGATCGAACGGCGCGGTGGAAACCATAAGACCTCTAGCCAGATATAAAGCGTCAATGGACGGAATTCGAGGGTTCTTTTCATCTTTTGATGCTGCTGTGTTATTGTCAGCGTTGTTTTGAGCGGAGGAGATACTGTGGCGAAGAGTGCTGATGAAGTCATTGAGGAATAGCTTGTCGTTTTTGTGTCTCCTATAAAAAAAATAAAGATCAGCCATTTTAAAACAAAGTTAAACGTAATTCGCGAAAACCACTTTTAGAACCTATTGCAATTACGAGTACATTGGGCGCTTTGTGATAATCGGTCCTGGCTTTAAGGTCAAGGCTAAAGGGCACCTGAAGAAGCTTCACCCACGATAGTTTTCCAGTAATCCATACGAATTACGAAAGAACTTACTAATCTATTAGTCATGACAATCTAGCGTTAAGTTATAGCAGTAGCAATTAGTAAGTAGAAAATATCATTGAGTCTTAAAAGAACATTGAACATTTGAAAACATTAAAGAGTCACAAACTTACGTTTCAGTTTCTAGAAGCAGACAGAATCTATGCAGCACGTGATAAGCAGCAGCTCTCATCGATGGACAATGAGAGCTCAGCGCCATCACCGGGATCGACAGCAGTCCAGTCCTCAGCATCTTGAAGCATGAAGCCACAGACCCTGGCGCCAGAAGATGACTTAAGAGAGGGAACAAGAACACCGGATCGTATATCCCTGCATCGTCTTCTACGTGAGAAACAGAAGAAATATCTACGAGTTTCAGATCTTCCATTGCTTGATGATACTTTGCTTTTAGAGTTAAAGATTTCACAGCACCTTCCGTGTCTTTGATGACCGTAGATTTAAAAGCACCATTTTTTGCCATGTGTTCTAAAGTGTTAACAACATTACTTGAATCAAAATCTTCTATAACGGAAGGCAGTTCGTAATGATAGACTAGCTTTTGCATAACAGGGAAGTTCCGAATGGTTCTTTCAATGATTTCCTTTTCAAATAAGCTCAATATTTGATTTGGGGTCGGGTGTCCCCAAAGTGAGGAGGTTCTATTCTTGCGAACAGCGTAATAATTCGCTCCAGAATCACCCCACACATAAGGCTTGTACTCATTGACTGGTAGGCCGTTGGATTCATAGTGGTAGATAATTGCCAGGATGAGCCTATCGCACGGACTTCTTGTGGCGTGGTACGAGCTCAAGTATACCGGTATCTGTTGAGTCTTCATCACCGTTTTGTTGTTCAGGATCAGCGTGTAGAGGAACTCTATCAGTCGTGATTTGATGTCTGAGCTGTGATGGCTGAGCATAACGTTCAGAAACTCTGAATGCGAAGTTATCATGTCAAAAAGTGTGGTTATATCTTCGTGGTTATCTGAATAGAAGAGTTTAACTAAGTTTGTCAGGAGGCATAACAAATGTGGGCCTGTACTGTTTGTGTGGTCTACTGTCTTGACTTTCAAAGAGTCTTTTAACACCGCTTTGCAGAAATTCTGCCAGATAGCACTTTCTACGACCTTCTTAAAGTCATCTTTCTGTTCAACACTAATTCCCATGTATTTACTTAACTTCACAATATTGTAGATGTTTGTTACAATGTCAAGCACTGTTTCACTTTCTTTTTCCTCTTTCAAAGCAACAGATATAATGTGCAACATTGATAAGAAGTAGTTCGTGAGATGGTCTTTCTTCAACTTATCAGAAGAGCATAGTTTTAGGAATATACTTTGATACAGATATACGTGGCTCAATTCCACAGATTCGAACTTATGACTCTTGGAGAATAACTTTTCACACTCCTGTATGTCCATGCATTCGAGTACAAGTTTCCTTATAAATTTTGAATTGGAAATGTATACCTGACCTGCCTTGTGTGGTTTATCTAGCATCTTATTGATGTTTGATTTGTACTCATTGTAAACAGTAGATAGGAATTCTTTATTTTCCAGGAGAAATTGATTGTGATTGATAACAGCATTGCCTAGTGGTAAAGTCAATTCTCTGTGTGCTAGAATCTCAGGTTTCGCTATCTGTTCTTTGAGGGTGTTAGATAGTTTGATGTTATGCTTGAAAAGCACAGACGCGAGTTGTGGAGTCGACTTCCTTACGATGTTCGCTTCAAAGAACTTTTTAAAGAGTTCATCAGATATAGTCTTCACTTGATGTGGCTTATGTTCAAAGTATTTCGTCAACGACATTTCTAGCTGTGTCAGGTTAGCATTGACTTCTTTATTTGTCAGCAGCTCCATGTACAATTTCATGCATTTTCGTAACGTCTGAGACTGTAGCTCTAAGCTCACGGACTTTGAGTACTTATCTATTAGGTATCGGAGTAATTCTAATGGTAAACTTGGTTCTTTATCGGCCTTTACACAGTTCGCTACATCAGCTCCGAATATCAGATTAAACACGCGTAAGTCATCCTCAACAGCCAACCCCACTACTTCTAACACCTTCATCGTATATTCGCTGTTGATAGCTTTTCCCTTCTTTATCTTTACAAAGCCCTTCACAATTTCGTTGTAGTTTTTCTGCTGATAAGATTTTAGCAGCTTATGTTTGTTGTTCAAATAGTTAATAATATCTTTGTGCTCAGAGATAATATCCAAAAGAAATTGTGTAGCAAGTAAGCTAGATTCATCTTTGCTTTGATCTAAACATTTGTATGTCTTTAGTACGTGAGGGTTCTTGAACAGGTTCATTATGACTGTTCGACATACGTCGATCATATGACGGTTTCTTCCGATCGCTATCACGCACTGAATATAATTGGTGACTTTTTGCTGATGCTCCTGTTTCAGCAAACCCATATCTGTCAACCTGACGGTGCAGAAAATCAGGTACTTGGCCCATGTTAAAAGCTCTGAACTGTCTACCTTTTTATCTGAATCTAGTTTATAAGCCACATTATTTATGACGATATCTTTTTCTTCAACTTCCACTTCTTTCATGAAAGAAAACACTTCGGTTAGCGTCAGGTTATCGTTATCAATAACAGATTTGGAAATATTTCTTAATATAGCGTCATTTCCAACGATTGTATCTGGCAAAGCCACAGGTTCTCCGACCCAACTGGCTACGTAATTCCTAGCTTCAAGTTTGGAGTCCCCAATTAGAATTTCTGTTAATTCTGGCGAGTAGTTACTGTGCAGTAGATTGGCTATGTAGAGTGATAGAAAATGCTTCAAACTTTTCTTCTTTTCTTTGTTTAGTTGGAGATACTGCATGCAACCGACTATGAATGGTGACGGTACTTTCTTCTCCAGAAACACACTGTCTTCTGTGTGTCTGTTGTCCATCAGATCATTGAACAGTTTATCCAGGGTCGACGCGGCATTTTCATCAGAAATTTCGAAGTTGACCAGTTGGTTTCTGACATACTCTGTAAGTTCTTTAATGTTTTCTAGTATATATTGTACAATATCCCCGACTAGAGACGGTGGATTGACTTTGGAACTACGCAATGCGTATAAAATCAAGTGGATTTCATCCTCATCTGCTTCAAAAATAGCTGTGTTTCGGAAGAAACTTCGTAAGGTGTCCTTTGCTTCTAACCAAGTGTGTTCATCGTCACTCGTGTAGACATCCAACATTATCAGAAACAGCTCCTTGAACATAGGATTTTTCAATGATATAGCCGAATTGTCCAAAGTAAGCCATAAGGACACGACTTTGAACTTCAACACAGACACGCGATCGTCAGATAGTGTTACTGAATGGTCCAAAATATGTTTCATATCAATATTCCCTTCGAGACTTTCAAAGAAAGATGGATGGATCTCATTATACAGTAACAGTAGATCAACAAGAGATATAAGAGCATCAGTATTGGTAAGTTTTGGTAGTGTGTAATCTTCTGACTCAATGACTTCTTCTTTTTTCACACAATTGATCACATTATCAATTAATGCCACGACTGTGCCTGGAACTGGCAAATGCTTGGGGAAGAAATTCTCCAATCTATTCTTCAACTCAGATATTTGTGAGGTCGAGTCTTGCTGTTCTAATATCTGCATATAACGCTTCAGACTTTGCAACATTTTTACTAAAACTTTGATGCAGTAAAGCGAGATAGTCAAGTCAGTTCCAATGCCCGTTTGTATGTACTTTAGCAATGGAACAGGCAGAGTTATAAATCGGATGAAATTTGCCACTTGTGATGGACTCAAGCTAGACATTCTGGATAGGACATCTTCTGGTTTTATCGTGTCCAGTACTTTACTTATGAACCTCGTTGTTTTTTCCCAAATTCTAGTATGTTGCGGCTCGAAGCTCCGCTCAATTATCGATATGACAGCTCGGTGCAAATCAGGGCATTTGTAAATGATCTGAAGTATGACATCACTCTGCGACTCGTTTTCCCATGGCCTATTCAAGCTGAGCAAAGCTTTGTATAAATTTGGGTTTTTATTCAAATCTGCTGTCCCCAATGTGTGATCAATGAAGTAAAGACCGATTTTATGGTTTGTGAACAATGTCGTTACAATATCAGATAGGATGACTGTGATTTCTGCCCGGGCTTCGTTCCTCACTTCATACGGCACATCTGAAGGTCCTTTCCATGAGAATAACTTGAACATCCAGTGTAACACATTTTGATTAAATGTCACCAACTTCAAGGTTTTGGATATAAGAGCACTGTCTACCACTTTCGTCTTGAGAATGTTGAGGAACATTAAGACAGATTGTGCATCATCTTCCATTAATCCGGGTAACACTAGGCCAAGCAACCCTGACTTCTCTAGAAGTGCTTTTATGAGTGGCAGATGTCCTTCTAGAAGGAATGATGTGATGAAGAGTACAAAAGCTGTTCTTACACTATCCTTCTCTTTGTGGTTTATATTGTCAACAATGTGTTTTAATTTACTAGGCACCAACGGAGCTTGGTTCAGCACTTCGATACCTAAATCTGAATTCAATGTGACCATAGACGTTAATAGTTTCAGAACTATCTTCCTGTGCCTTGGTCCTGAGTTTTCACTAATCATGATCTCAACTGTTGTCATGAAATTATTCAGGAAGTACCGACTGGCTTCTTCGGTTATTGCAATCATGTGAGGCAGAGATGATTGTACCTTGAGGATTATGAGGTGGAAGATATGGAAGGCTGGTGTGGCTAGTGTGAGGTTCTTTTTGTTTTCTGAGTTGATTTGCCGGAGAATCTCATGGGAGTTGCCACCACAATTGAGGTACTCGAGTATATAGTCCACATCATTATCAGGGTTAAGGCAGACTTGAAGAAATTGGGTGAGTACTGAAAATAATGAAAATCATATTGTATTATGTTTACAACTTACATTTTGAATTGGGGTAATCTGTAAAAGCTTAAACACACAAACCTTGGCTAGTATATCACTACCTATAGTTTTTAAGTAATTTTATGGTGTAGATTGTATCTCTTATAGTGTATGGTGTTTAAAGTATTAAAAAACAAACACTAGCAAAATATTTTTAATTATTCCTCAGATCTTTTGGGATATTGAATGAAGGTAAGGTAGCCAAAGGGACAACCAAACATTATATTTGGCACATGCCCACATGCATAGGATTTAGTAGATATCCCGTAGGTACGTGACAGGTTGCAGACCTTCGCAGCATGGATATAACTGTTCTTTTAGATAATTTTGACCATAACTTACGCATAGTCTGCCCCTGTTTCCCCGCAATTTCTTTACGAAACTGTTTTACATCGAATCCACCGCGAAGGGACCGCTTTCCCACTTTTTCCGAAGTGATTGCATTTTGAGGTTGGTCGCTTTCCGCGTTCTCAACTGCAGCAGAAGTCTCTTCCTGTTTGGATTTCTTTGAGGAATCGTCTCCCTCATTTTTATACTTGCGTTTGCCCATTTTGTGCCATGAAATTATTTATTTTTCAGGAAAACATTTAACTATTTACAAATAAAACAAACACCCCTACATCAAATGGTGAAAATCACTACGGAGTACGGAACGGAAATAAACATCGACTCAACACGTGAGTTTGTTTTGGTTTTTTGACGTTTCTAAAGTCAGCTGCAGTCAGTGTCAGTAAGTTATTTGACAGTGACATTAGAATATGCGAAAGTTGAAGAAGCTGCAGAAGTTGAAAGGTGTAGATAGGTGTATTGTATGTACAAAATAAATAATTTAGTAAAAAATAGCTAAATAAACTACATTTATATATAATAAAAAATGAATAAAAAAAAAAAAAAATAAATCTAGAGATATGGTAGATACCAAAATTGGTAACTATGGAAGATAATTTCTGTTCAGTAATTTATTTATTTGTTTTACTAGAGATTGCAGGGTATTATAATTATTGTCGGTCGGGCCCCGGTTACTTGCTGACAAACTTTAATCAAGTACTAGTTCCTAGCACAGGAAAATTGATCGGGGCAAAGTACCTAGGTACTTGTAAATAAAAATGTATGAAAAAATTTTACTTTTATTTTACGCAGAGGTAGGTAGGTTTACCTATTTACATAGAACACTAAATACCTAAGTATATTAAATATAACAAAATAACAGTGAAAATCTAAGCTATCACTTTAGTCATGTTTGCTATCATAAAAAATGCCATCAATGAACTACATATGTTTCACATCACAGTCTCATTAAAATGTACTTAAAATATAGTTAGCCTTTTTTAAACAATTTTTATGATACTTACTTATATCACACAAAAATGGTTTTAACCAATTTAAAAAATATGAAACAAACAATTAAAATCAACTTAAAAAATGTGACACGCGCGTAACTAAAATTAAAAAAACTGTCATGACAGAAAACCTTTAGCTATCGTCTCTATGTAGAGGTCAATAATTAAAAAAAAATAGCGAACATATAGAAACAGACGTCAGGCGGTATGGTCTTGACTTTAGCATGCTCAAATGGGCGAACAAAAAAAATAAACAGACGTCATTACAAAAGAAGAAGAACGAACAAAGAACCCAGCTGTGTGTGTCAGACAATGTACATGGTCATGACAAAAATGGCTGACAAATTGACAATAATTTCAGTCTTCTTCAACTACATTCTGATTCTTCCTCGCGATGATCCTCTCCTCGAAGTCGGGAGCCAACTCCCGGATCCTGTCGATGAGGATCTGTGCCAGGTTCTGGTTTGGATCTTCATCTGTAAATGATACAGCGATGAGTATTATTTATACTGCAACAGCGCGAAACTGCTGTTACGACACTATCTAACTATTCAACATCATTTGTAAAATTACAAAGAACAAACATGATCACGACTATGTAAAACCTCAAGTTTGGTATTTAAAATTTCTCAGCCTTTTCTTTTCTTTGTTAGATAAATAGCAGTAGGAAGGTAGTTTTCCTCTCAGTAGCTTTAGCTTCCTCATAAGTAGGTAGGTACATACTTAAATATGTAGTATAATAAAATATTTGTTTGTATTTATGTTACGTAAGCATGGCACCTATACAATAAGTACATAAAGTGTATCCAAAAACTTCAGGGCGTGAATACAAATGAGGATTTTGGACATCGCGCGCGCGAGATCTCAGTTCGGGGCGAACTACTAGTTAAAGGGGCTCCAAAAGACCAGAGGGATCAGTAGGTCTACCATGAGTTTTTACAATCTGCACTCACTAGCGACTGTAGTTAAAATAATGTATGAAAACTTGTGCAGCGCCTCTAGCGGATACTTGGGTACTAAAACGTCACGTAGTTAACTATCCTACGTCACAGCGTACTACGGCGACTGTAGCTTGCGCTTCATAATTTGCTAAGAATTTGATACCATGAGTAACAATTTTGACAGATGTCATAGTAGCGTATTATTACTACTGTAGTAACGTCAGCCGATCTAAATGTGACAACTCATGGTAGACGTACAAAGACTTATCTATACTAATATTATAAAGAGGAAAGTTTTGTATTTTTGTTTGTAACAAATAAACTCAAAAACTACTGGTCAGATTTAAAAAAAATCTTTCACCGTAAGAATGCTACGTTATCCCTGAGTAACATAGGCTATATTTTATGCAGTTACCTCGCGAGCAAAGCCGCGAACGGAAGCAAGTTCATTATATTTAGTCCCAGATCATATTTAGTAAAGGTGTTATTGGCAACAATATAAGTAGTACTCACTGTCGTAGAAGATCAGCTCGCACTTGCCGCGGCACTCCGGACTCTTGGCGATGATGGAGCGCAGCGTGCTGCAGAAGTCTTCCACCACCTCCGGCACGTTAATGTCCGCCACTTCTACAGAACATTCACATTTTACTTTATTATCTTATACCTTTAAACGAGCAATTCTTGTATATATATACAGGGTGTCCCAAAAAGTAGTGTCAAGCGAAAGTCCAGAGATAGAACACCCCTTGGGGTACCCGAATCACCCCCATGTATGTTCCGCGATTTTCTATAGTTTTCGAGTTATTAATTTTTTTCCGAATTTTTGAAAATTTACGACTTGAACAACTTAAAACATTCTTACAAAAAAAGTAGAAAACTTTCTTGAGATTTTTTTTTTGTTACTGAATTGTTATGAGTTGTTCTTTTATGCTTAAAATAATCAGCTACATGACTTTGATGAAAACTATGAAAATGTTGGTGTAAAGTCAAATAATTACATTCGGTGAATTATGACTAAAATTTTCAACTTCAAATTAAAAACTTAAAAAGTGATTTCATGGTTCCTAAATAAGTCCAAAGAATTCTCCAGACTCTCAGCTTCCATAATCATTAAAAAAAAGTAGTACTTAATAGGCTACTTTGGCTAAAATAGGCCTTCAAAGACGGTGAGGTGGAAAATTCTTAAAATTAGATACCTGATTAAATAATAGATTTTGGCCATTTTATCATTCCTAAGCTTAATTAGTTTGTGAACCAACCAAAAATGACTGCAGGAAAGTAAGATTTCATTAATATTTTTAGGTTTCATTTATTTAGTTTAGCTTAATTTATGAAATAAAAAAACAAGTAAAATTTATTAATTTTTTACAAAATGTTTTCAAAATGTCAACCTTCTAGGTCGATACAAATCCTACATCGTCTTAAAAAGGTTTCCTAAATTGTATGAAAGCTATTTTAAGTTCCTTAATTTTTTCTTCGGCCTGTCTCAATTTTGTTCTTAATTCGGCCATAATGCTGATTTCTTTGGCATAAACTAATTCTTTGTAGTCGTTTTTGGTTAGTTAACAAACAAATTAAGCTTAGGAATGATAAAATGGCCAAAATCTATTTTTTAATCAGGTTGCTAATTTTAAGAATTTTCCACCTCACCGTCTTTGAAGGTCGATTTTAGCAAAAGTAGCCTATTAAGTACTACTTTTTTTTAATGATTATGAAAGCTGAGAGTCTGGAGAATTCTTTAAACTTATTTAGGAACTATGAAATCACTTTTTAAGATTTTTAATTCGAAGTTGAAAATTTTAGTCATAATTCACCGAATGTAATTATTTGACTTTACTCCAACATTTTCATAGTTTTCATGAAAGTCATGTAGCTGATTATTTTATGCATAAAAGAACAACTCATAACAATTCAGTAGCAAAAAAAAAATCTCAAGAAAGTTTTCTACTTTTTTTGTAAGAATGTTTTAAGTTGTTTAAGTCGTAAATTTTCAAAAATTCGGAAAAAAATTAATAACTCGAAAACTATAGAAAATCGCGGAACATACATGGGGGTGATTCGGGTACCCCAAGAGGTGTTCTATCTCTGGACTTTCGCTTGACACTACTTTTTGGGACACCCTGTATAATCTGAATCACGGAAACGGCTCCAACGATTTTCATGAAATTTGGTATGCAGAGGGTTTCGGGGGTGATAAATCGATCTAGCTAGGTTTCATTTTTAGAAAACGTCGTTTACCCCAAAAAAACGAGCAAAGCTCGGTCACCCAGGTACTTTTTATTTAAATAGGTAGATATAGTTGGCTCAACGAATCTAGGCATTCCTGAAGTTAGCCGTAAGAGCTGCGCAGTATCGTTTTTCGGGAACAATTGGAGGTATGAGGAGGGGGGGAAGGAACTGTACATGCTCAAACACGCACCTGTGGCTAACTTCACGAATGCCTAGATCCGTTGGATGACCTGTACTAGGTATATTATAATCTCAATGCTGAGATAGACAGACAACAGAACACTTTCGTATTTGATCATGATCATGGTTAAACCTGGTCCAATGCACCAATGAATTTTTCTATTCGTAAGATTTATGTGCGCAATGCCAGTGCTCTCGAACAGTGAAGGAAAACAACGTGAGGAAACCGGTATATAGAACCAAAATTTGAAGGTGCCTGTTATTATAAGATGATCGACAATCGGTTGGGTCGCGCGCGATAAGCCTTGCAAATCTTGCAATCTAGCCCAAACAAACGGATAAACGGGTTAAAAATGATCGAATCACATATCGATTCGTGATCGCTTATAGGTTGCTATCGAATCAAAATTACTCAATCGATCACGATCGACACAGGTCTAATTATTATGCAAAATAGCATATAATGCCAAATATCATGTTCGGACATGCATTTGTCTCTTTAGATATCCTCTAAGAAGTAGAGATATCTGCCGGCGCGGGGCGGCACCTTGGTAGAGCGCGCGGTTGGCCAGCACGCGGTGCAGCGTGTGCAGCGGCGTGGCGCACTCGGCGGCCAGGCACACGGGCGCGGCGCGCGCGCGGTACACCTTGTACGCCGTGTTGCGGTAGGTGCGGTTGCGCACGCCCGCTACGCTCTTCACGATGTCGCCTAGTTGCTGAAAAAAAAAACAATATTTTTTAGTAAATAAAATCACAGGGATCACATCCTAGGTGAGCCAAGGTGCCGATTCCAGTCCTATTCCCAGTCATCTTGTTCATCATCTCATTTTCATCATTTTGTTAGGGATACCTGGCAGAGTTGGAGCTGATTCGTCCCAAGCTTTTAGTTATCTATGTACTCAGATATTTTATAATAAGCTTTTTGAGACAGTTTTTGTTTAATTACTTTTAATATAACCCCATATAACGAAGCGATCACTATTATTTCAAACTTAGCACAAGCTCTTCCAAACCATTATGTTTCAGAAACTTCACATTTGAAGCTTGAAGTAACACTACTTCGATTTAATTTGTATAGATCATAATGATTAAGTACCTGGGAGACCGATATAGTGTATTTTTGAAATTTTATTTAGATACGAATTTACTCATGAAATATGAATAATATTTTTCGATCATCGCCATCTATTGTCAAGTAGCTTTAGTGTTGCTGTGTCAGTAAAACGGTTTAGTTGTTTAAGCTGATGGCCAAGATCTGTATCGATCACTTTGATTCGATCGAAACCCATACGCGAGTGATTCGATCACGAAACTATATGTGATTTGATCATTTTTGACACGCCTTGCTGTCGAGTTTTTTAATGCCTAAATACACTGATAAAACGACGTTTTCTAAAAATGAAACCTAGCTAGATCGATTTATCGCCCCCGAAACCCCCTGCATACTAAATTTCATGAAAATCGCTGGAGCCGTTTTCGAGATTCAGATTATATATTATATATACAAGAATTGCTCGTTTAAAGGTATAAGGTGTATCAAAGTTACATTATTTTGATATTAGTCAAGGAGCTTGTGGTGAAGCCCTTAGATTGTGAAAAATCTACTCAATTTTTTGTATTATATATCAATTCATACAAACATTTCGTATTATAAATAATCATGATAAGTACTAGAATTTTTGTCTAGCTATATTATAATATTTTATAACTATATAAAAGGTAGTCCATGTTTCTTCAAACCCCTAAAAATACTTGAATATAATAGAAAAGCTCACATTGAATGCTTCCAAGCGAGGCAAGTCCTCGCCCTTGTTAAACTCCTTGAGGTCAGGCGGACAGAACATGTTCTTGGTGATGATGATGAAGAGCTTCTTCACCGGGAACAGAACCCCTTCTCTCGCTTCTAATATCCTTATGTTTTCCTCGAAGCCCACGAACCTAAAAACAAAGGCAAATTATTATTTACATGCATACTGTATCTTTTAATAAAAATTATACGCTTTTTTTATCTTGTCACAATTTTTACAAAACTTTTGATAGGTACTGTTCATCCAACGGATCTAGGCATTCGTGAAATTAGCCACAAGTGCGAGTTTGCGCATGTACAGTCCAACCGTCCCTCTCCATAGCTCCAATTGCTCTCGAAAAACGATACTGCGCAGCTCTTGCGGCTAACTTCATGAATGTCTCGACTCGTTGGGCCAACTTTACCTACATAATATCTTCGAAATTTTTAGGTTGTAAATCGGTGGTTGTAAAACATGCTTCTTCATGATGTTTTCCTTCACCGTTTGAGAGTATTGGTATTAATTTTTAAGAAAATATCAATGTTGCATCACCAATTTTCAACCCAATACCTCATGATCGAATATAATGCTGGTTCATTGGCATCACATATGAATGGCTACCGCAAAATGGCTTTTAATGGAAATTGGAAAATATGAGATAACTGACTTGGATTTAAGTAATGTATTTTGAGTCAGTGGTATAAGGTATAAAATACAATAAGCTTATACTTACTTGGCGCCGTCTGAAGGTATGATGTGAACCAAGTATCCCTCGAAGAAAGAACACGCCATCCCCACTCCATAGCTGATCGAAGGTTTCGACGCCTGAAAACAACTTCAATTCACATCCATTTTATTCAACTAATGTGGTAGACTGAAACCAGCAACCAAAGAATTTAAAGCTTTATATAACTATATAAATTACTGAAAGGGCTAACTTCACGATATATCAGCTGGCAGTATTGTATAAAGCTTTTCTAAATATAATGTTTGGAAGTGCCTCTGTCTACCCCCTTATACATTCACAACAATACCAAAGAAGAGTACCAAAATTGGGGAATAAATTTGTTAATTTTAAAATGTTTTAATAGTTATTAAGCTATTGTTGAAGGAGACAAAACTAACAAATAAAAAATCATGAAAATCGGTCCAGCTATTCTTGAGCTATAAAAGGTGTAATTAACACGAATTTGTTTTATATAAACAGATTTGTAGTAGACCAAAAAAAATTGATAGACTGTGTGAAAGGTGATATGAGCAAGATAGGTGTGAGTACTGAGATGATTGGTGATAGAGGGAGATAGTACGAGATGTGTGCAAGAGTAGAGAAAAGATAACTTTTATTGTATAGCTAAAGAAAAATCTCACCATTTCAGGGTACTTGACAATGAGATATGCCGTTCCAATGTACACAAAGTCAGCTTTGAACAGACTCTCCTCGAAATGCACCAATATGGCTGCACAACTAAAGATTGTCAGAAGGTAGTCCTTATTTTCAGCAGCTTCCGTTCTCAAGTTGACGCGTCCACCGTTCTGGTACTTTAATATGAGCCGGCACAGGTGAGGTATACTCTTTATTGTGAGCAAGTAGATTACGTAGCGAGCTAGAAGGAGACAAGAGACAAACATGGTATAAATTGGTAACATTGGTAATGGATTTAACTGGCCTATTTTGCCAGAATTGACATTTAATTTCTTAAGTCACTAATTCTTTCAAGCCAGTGTGATTTAAAATGTCGAAAAGGATCACACAAAAAAGTAGGACCGAGATGAGTTTCTTGACCGTTCTTCAGCAAAACTGACACAGATTTCCCCAGCATATAACCAGTCTGATATGGGTTTGAAGCACAAAAGCTTATTATAAACACCACTGGTGGTACCATACAAATGATGACCACACACTAACTCAATAAAACAATGGTACATGTGCTAGTACACTTTAAATTATTTCTTTATTCCCTTATAATAGAGACCTTTATCCCATAGCTATTGGACAGTTACTAAGTGAAGTCGATAGGTAAACAAAGTCAGTATCTAGCAGACTAAATAAAGGAATCATTCATTCCGAAAATAGCCAAGTGGGGTATCACAACAGTCACACATTGTTATACCAGTACATAATATTCAAACTACAAAGTTATAACACAAAGGCCCATAAGGCCCATATTGATTCTGTACCAAACTGAATATGGTATAATATAGGCAGGTAGGTACCTACTTTATAAAGCAGTGGACACAATACAGTTAGCCACAATTGTAAAATGTGTTCAATTCAAACACTTAGTAGTAAAAAAGTAAAAATAAAACAAAAAGCTAATGGAAATTTTAAATTTTAAATAATTTTAAACAAGTAGCTTACTTTGTGGCTAGATGATGCTGTGTGGATTGTCTAGCATTATTTATTTATTATTATTATTATTACGTACCAACCTTCAGCCACTCGCATTTATGATCATAGCTAAGAGTTTGAGATCCTGAAACAAAGACCTAAATAGATTAGATAAATATGTAAAAACTAATTACTTACATTTAGGTTTGCTTACACAAGCATCCCTAACTACCTACCTACTTACTGTAGGTCTACCATGAGTTTTTTCAATCTACACTCGCTAGCGACTGTAGTTAAAAAAATGTATGAAATCTTGTACAGCGCCTCTAGCGGATAGTTGGGTACTAAAAAGCGCACCATGAGTCACGTAGTTATCTATCCTACGTCACAGCGTAGTAAACTATACTACAGCGACTGTAGTTTGCGCTCTATTTGCCTAAAATTTGGTACCATGAGTAACGATTTTGACAGATGTCATAGTAACGTACTATTACTACTGTAGTTACGGCACTCACCGACATTTTGCTTCGTGAAATACATTTGAGTTGAGTTGGTTGGGATAGTTTTTGAGATCACAAAATCAAAATGTTTACTAGGGCACGTTTTGTGTTGGAAATGCTGGATACTGCCGAAGCAGAAGATGTACGACGGAAACAAACAAAGTTCCAAAGTGAGATGCGTGCCTTAGTTGGCAATCCAGTAGAAAATCATAGCGACTCCAAGTTTATAAAACTTTATCGACTAAATAAAGAAGCTTTTAAGGATTTGTGTGCTGTCTTGGGGGAACATACAGAATTAAAGTCTACACAGAGAGTCTCATTAAAATCAAAGGTAAGTCGTTTATTTTATTTTACGTTTTGCAACCCATGTAAGCCTAACTAGGTAAGTATTTTTTGCAGGTGTTATGTGCTCTTTTATTCTACGCTCACGGCGATTATCAGCGTGTCGTTGGAGAGGCAAACCATTTTTCTCAAGAAGCGATGAGTTTATATATTGAAGAAGTAACTGCAGCCCTAAACCATCCAACTGTTGTGAACATGTTCATTAAGTTTCCAGCAACTCGTCAGGAAAGGGATATAATTAAACACAGGTAAGTACCTAAACAAAGCTGAAATTCCTAATCATCTTTAGGTAGTAGGTACCTATTGAGATAAGTACCTAACTACTTATTGATTTACACTATTTTTTTTCAGTTTTTACAGTAAGTATCGAATTCCTGGAGTAGTAGGCTGTGTAGATGGCAGCCACTTCAAAATCTTCAAACCAGAGAATGCAGTGGAGCATCTTTATTACTGCAGGAAACACTACCACTCATTGAATGTGCAAATGGTAATTGTTTGTTATGTACCTAATAATAACCCTGCCCTAATTTAATTTATTGGAATTCTACAGTATCTAGGTAACTACATTACAAAAACAAAATAACAATGTACAATAACCACTTTCAGATATGTGATGCAGACTGCAAAATTTTGTCTGTAAATCCAAAGTTTGGAGGTGCAACGCATGATGCATTTATATGGGACAACAGCATCATCAATAACTACATGAAATCTCTGCATAGGAATAATGAAACTGTGTGGCTCTTGGGTAGGTACCTATATAAAATATATTTTGAGGGTTATTTTGAAAAATCCTGAAATAACTGTCCATTTATTTTGCATTTGTTCTAAAATATGGTAGATAATTTCACCTAAAACTAACACAATAATAGAATATTATTAACTTATTTTAGGTGACTCTGGATATCCTCAAAGGCCCTGGATGATGACCCCATACAGGGAAACAGCACCGCACTCGATGGAAGAATCGTTCAATAAAAAGCACAGCACTGCAAGGGTTGTAATTGAGAACACATTTGGACGGTTGAAAAATCGGTGGAGGTGTGTGTGTAAGGACAGGGTCCTACATTATAAACCTACTAAATGTGCTAGAATCATTGTTGCATGTTGCGTCTTGCATAACATTGCATTGCAATATAACATTCCAGACCCTGATACTGAAACTGCTTCCACAGGTTCGTTACTTATAAATAAACGCTGCATTTATATCTAATTATGTGTCTTAGGTGCCATACTATGGCAGGAGAATCCCTAATTTTATCTTTTTTATTTACAGAAACATTGGAAATAATTGACAGAGTGGATGAAAATGAGATCAACAATGAGTTACTGATGGGAAGGACATTAAGAGATCAATTAGCAAGAAGAATTTTTGATTGATAATGATTTAAAATAAAACAAGTAACATACAACCTAAGTATTTTTATTTTTAAATATTTCTATCAATGTGTTACAGGTTGCGAGAAATGTTGCAAATAAGTCTTGCCACCTGGCTTGCTGTGCAAGCTCCATTTCTCGCAACCTGTTAGCTTCCTCCTCCCTGTTCATGTGGAAGGCCCGCCACTCGCGGTCGGACTCCAGTAATGCTTCGCGAGCACGTTCCGACTGCGTCTGCAGGCGAGCCCTCCTACGTTGAACAGGCGAGGTCTCATTGTCTTGGACCAGTCGGCGTCGCCGTCTCGGTGTAAGGCGCCTTCTGTTGGTGGTCGTCGCGCTTTGTTCCTCCCTTCTTGGCGAGAGGACATGCATGCTGTTACGCGGCATATGTATGCTGCCAGCCGACTCATGCATGCTGCCAGCCGGCTCATGCATGCTGCCAGGCAGCACATGTATGCTGCCAGCCGACTCATGCATGCTGCCAGCCGGCTCATGCATGCTGCCAGCTGGCTCATGCATGCTGTCAGCCAAAGGGTACAATACTTCAAGATCTGAAAATTAATTAACTTCATTCATATCCACATGAAGTTAAGTCATAATTTTTAATTTTATGTTTTGAACTTACAAGATTCGGATCTGTCTACAGCTTGAGGTGATGGTGAGGGCCCCACTGGTATTATTTCCTGTTAAACAATGAAGAAAGTTATAATCTGCCTTTTAATTACTATAAGTACCTACTTGCACTAAATAATGGAATTATTAAAATGTTTAGTTTCAAATTACCTGTCAAAAATTAAAGGAAACAACTTTTCTAATATACTATGGGTACTAGTACTACTTTACAAGTATTTATATTGATCTAGGTTCAGAGGTGGATGGAATAGAACTGGATGAAACAGAAAAATGATCTAGTCTAGGTTCTACGGGGGAAGGAATGGAAAATAGTATTGTGAAATCATGTTGGGTATAAAAAAGCAAAATAAAACCTGGGACAAGCCAATTTCGGGCACCTCTGGAATACCAGTGGCTGCTTGAGGACCGATAATGTTGAGGACTCGGTCCTCAAGATCTGATAATTTAAGTTTTGTGGCCGGCCCACCACCAGTTCCACCCGCACTTTGCATAATTCGGGATTTTTTTCGCTTGGTATTATTCTTGAGGTCGCTCCAAACCTAATTTAATTGAGATGGATGAAACTATTTGCTAGGTAGGTTAGGTAAGAAAGAAGGTAAGAAGGTAATCAAGAATACTTATTTTCAAAGTTATGATCATGAAAAGGAGAGTTAGGTAAATAAATCAATCATACAAACACAAAAAACGGACCTTTCTCCACTTCTCTGTGCTCTTAGTATCTCCAGTGGCATCAGCGTTCAACAAATCCGTTAAGTTTTGCCACTGTTTAAGGCTGTTGAGCCTCCCGTTAGGCCCCGTCGTCGGCTTGCTGAGGTCACCGTTCCTATCGAAATAAATGTTACTAATTATAAACCTACACAGTAGAAAGTTATCTAGTATTCAACGAATACGATTTATGAAAGACTTATAGGCATCACATTGTAACGTAAGTCCGAAACTCACTCCGGTGCAACTTTCTTTTAACAACAGAAAAAGTACACTTTAGTTATATAAAGACTATGATAATTAGTATCTAATGAATTTACATACCTTTCCATGTAATCCACTAGCATTTCACACTGCGAGGCACTGGTTTTCGGCATTTTTATAATTTTAAATTGATAGTCCGTTGCAAGGTAATTAACAACAACAAACAAGTAAAATGGAACCCAGTGTTTCCACTGAGGATTTTGGTTTTGACCTAAATTCTTTCGAAATTATCCCTAAAAATTCTTATTTTTTTTTCGAAATTCTCTAATTTAAGGCGCAAGAATAATAATAAAAAAAACACATCTTTTTTGCGCATTTTAATGATAAAAGGCTTATGCTTGTTATGCAAGAAGGATACTAGCTCACTATTATCACTCGTGTCTTCCATCCCCTAATAAGTAGAGCTATTGAGCATGGAATAAAAAGGTTTACCACCTCAAGTAATCTTTACACTAAAATTCCCTAGATCCCTGTCGCAATATAAATAGCCCTAAGTCGTATATGCATTAAGTAGTTTCACCCAAAAAAGGGCGAAATCCTTAAAAGTGGAAACACCGGTGGAACCATCGGCGTCGTCAAAATACGAATAAATTTGGGTTGCACTAAATTTCATTCAAATAGGTGAGTCAGGTGACATTCCTATATTTGTCGAATAATAGTACTACGTCACCTGTCTTCTGTCTCTATCATTGTACATTATGCAAAAAGGGATGAAAATATGCAATGTGAAGTGAGCATCGTTTTGAAATGATGACAACATAACAACGCAAAACTACAGAAGGTGTAGTAATAACTGTAACGTAAGTAGTAAGCACCAACATAGCTCATGGTACCACTATAGAGCCTAACTACACTATCTGCGTATTTACGTAACTACTGTAGTAACGTCAGCCGATCATAATGTGATAACTCATGGTAGACCTACTGTAGTAGATATGGGATGATGATAATGATGAGTACAATGTAGTATGCACAACTCTCTCTCTCTTCCCGACTATTATTCCCACATGGTGGTGAGGTCATTCATCCTAACACTCCTCCACTTAGCCCTATCCATGACGTCATCATGGGAAACATTGCATGCTTTTATGTCTCGTTACAACACAGCTGTCCAGGTAGTGTTTGGTCTAATGTAGTATGCACAACAATATATAATATTTTAATTTATTAAAGAATCTTGTTTGATTTGAGCGGCAAGATATTATACTACACCTGATCAAGGCACAGAGAATAGGACTCACCAAATGCAATGCTACACACAAAAAGGATCTGTATTCCATAGGTATACAGTTTGTTCATCATTACCTGAAAAGGAGAGGAAATTTCTAGAACGGGCTGATAAGTCATGAAATTAAAATGTGTGTAAGCCTAAGCTGTAGTTGATCTAAGCTGGGTGGTTGTTTTGTTTTGTTTTTGTTTTTGTTTTACTGTTTGGTTGGTACTGCTTGTACAGTATTTAAAGGTTTTTTTTTACTTGCTTTAGTTAATTTGTACTTACTGAAATAAAAAATTAGTACTTTTTCCTTTGACCCACACCACGTAAATAAATCTTAGTACTAACCGGATTGACTGACCACCAAACAAACAAACCAACAACGCTAAACTCCACAAAACTCTTACCGGCAGTTTTTGTAACGTAGAGCTATTATAAAAATGCAATTTTATTGTATTTTACTGTACGCAAACAAAAGCTTTGGATTTCGCTCGTCCGTCCTCGTTCATCACTTTCCGATATAATAAAGATCTCTGTGTTCATCACGTTCACGAACAATGAATGAATGAATGTTTGTTTTTTTTTTGTTTCGTACCTGGCAAAATGCTGTAAGGTTGTCTACAACCTGACACTATAACTTTAGTGACTTTATGACGTTGACATTAGTCAATGAAAATGGATGTGGAATTGTGGATGCCTAAAAAAAAAGTATAAAGAAAAAAAAATTGTTTTTTTTCCTAAAATTTTACTATTTATTATGTAGGTACACATAAACGTAGTGATTATATTCTCTTTGGGTACACAATTGTGTGCTTGCTTGTGTCCATGTATGTTTAAACAGTGCGGTAAACAATTTTATCGTTAGACAATGGTCGTTTGCAAATTTTTTCAGCAAGGCAACTGTCGCTTTGGACAGAACTGTAGATTTGATCACATTTACGGATCCAAGTATTCGTACCATGGTGAGATTTTTGTGTACTTTCTGTGCTTTGTAAACTGCTCCTTTCAAAGATTTGACTCTTCTACATTCCTCATTCTGAGTGCATTGGATTCATATAACTTATGAGTTCTATAGAGGTGTTATACATTAATACAATTGGATTTTACCTCTTCACAGCAAATGCTCCTTCAGAACCTACTCCAGCTGTAGCTGCCGTGACAGATGACCAGCTAGTGAACCAAGTCCACACAGACCTACAGTCAATGATCCGAGGTGGCCAATGGCTGCTGTCTAGCTATGCACCATTCAAAGAGAAACCTACATTCCCTGGACTTATAGACATGTCTCCAGAGGAAGCCCGGCTGTTTTTTTATGAAGCAAAAGCAAATAATACCTTGGATCAAGCTGTGAGTTCATAAACTGTTTAAATAATTAATAGTTTGACCAGTTGGTCATATGGTGAAATGGTAAGTATCCCTAACAAAATTAACAAGGATCATACAAAAAAGCGCTAGGACCCAGCAAGTTTCTTGTCAGTTTTTCTCGGACTGGGGATAGGACTGGAATCGGCACCTAGATTCACCTATTAAGACAATTCCAAAGTGATCCCTGTGATTTTATTAAATAAAAATATTTTCTCTCTCTCTTCCCAACTATTCATTCCACATGGTAGTGGGGTCAGCCTTCCTAAAACTCTTCCTCCACTCCGCCCTATCCATGACGTCATCATGGGAAACGTATGGATAAAAATATTTTTACTTATACATTTTCAGACAAAATAATCAATTATTCAACTGTTATAGGTGGCATTTATGAATAACCTGATACAAGATGCAAAGCAGAAATATGAACTTCTACTCACAAAAAACTCTAACATAACTAAAGTTCTTCGTAATCTTTATAACAGTGAAGATGTGGCCGCACCATTTGGAAACCTTTCTCAACCCAATGCATCAGCTTTTGGGGGTAGTGATGCTTCAACCATCTTTCGGAGTGCTGTCCAACCCACACCTGCATCTGTGTTTTCACAGAATAATTCACCATCAATATTTGCACAAAACAATACCTTTGCTACACCGGATCCTGCCAAGTCTATTTTTGCACAGGCCAGTCAAACAATCTTTCAAAATCAGAATGAGAATCAAACGAGTGTTTTTGGAGTTGCAAATCAAAGCCCGCAGACAAATGTTTTTGCACAGCCAGAACCGATGGCTCAATCAATATTTGCTCAAGCGACGCAGAATGCATTTGGTCAAAATGCTCAACCAACTACAAATGTTTTCACCACGCAAAATGCTCAGAATACTGCTGCTAGCATATTTGCAAATGCATCTCAAGCCTTTGCACCAGCTCAACCTACACCATTCACTAATCCACCTACTGATGTATTTGCACAACCTGCAACTCAAATATCTGGATTTGGAGGTCAAAATGTAGTTCAGCAGTCTGCAACAAACCCTGGAGTGTACAGTAAAGTTGAAGACTTATCTCCGGAAGATTTGGAGGCATTCAATGCTAGTGAATTCAATATGGGATTTATTCCAGAAATACCCCCACCTCAATCTCTTTGTATTTAGTTATTTTTTAGATCCACCAAGTATAATTTGACTGAATTAAACAAGTTGAAAACACTGTGATAATTATGTAAATTATGAATTATTTGTGTAGTTTTAAAAGTAAATGAATAAATATATAATTTTTGTCTTTTTTTTATAAAATATTACTTATAAAATAGTTACATTCATAACTAATAATAATATACTAACTTACTTAATTATTTTTTATTTGTACAGACTATTATTGCTAGCAAAATAGGTATGTAATCTGCTATCATATTGGCTGGCCTGTCTTCTAGCATTAGCACCATAGACAACATTTTCATGTTGCGGAGAAGACCAAGTGACATTTTGACAAGTTGAGATTTGTCCAATCAAAAATACCAAATATCAGTCTTCTTCCATTGTCCATAGAAAATATGATGCTCATGCGAGGAGAGCTGGTGTTAGATCTAGTCTATATAAATCCGTTCTGTGGTCTAATGGTCGATCTCGCCCAAGTATATCTGCTTGTCGCTGGAGGCGGACAGCACGATGGGCTCGCGCCGGTGGAAGTGCACGTCGGTGACGGCGCCGTGGTGGCCGGGCAGCTTGTACAGCACGCGGCGCGACGTCGTGTCCCACACGTACAGGTAGCGGTCGGACGACCCCGCGGCCACCTGCCATATCCAACATTATAATGGTGTTTACCAGTTAACGGAAAGTAGGTATATGGAAGCATTCCTTGAGCTAAAAAATGACCCCACTAAAAGTATGCTGTGATAAGCCCCGCCTGGCTGGTCGGCTGGTCAATTATGCCAATAAATTATATCTAAAATTGCCTTATGCTATCTATACTTCTTCTTGCCCTTTTCCCACGCTAAGTGGGGTCGGCACAACATGCTTTCGTCCTCCATTTCCCGGCTCTCGCGGGTACGCCCTAACATTATCACTATTACCATTCCATAAGCTATCTGTACGTTACACGGTAATTTAATCCCAAAAGTTGAGAGAGTAAAATCGATTTTTAACGGTGCGTCCCAAATAATAGGTAAGTATTTTTATTGCCAAATCGCGCACATTTCCGAAACTAGTGAACGGATTTTCTTATAGTTTTCACAGGTGGACATTAGATACAATTGGGAGCAGAATATAAGCATAGTTTCATTAAAATCGGATATCAAACGAAGTCGCTGACAATATGTAGTTCCAAGGATAATCTATACCTACTAATATTAAAGAGAAAATATTTGATTATTTGTTTGCATTGTTTATGCTCCAAAACTACTAGACCGATTTTAAAAATTCTTTCACCAATGTGTATAATGAACTTTCAGGATGAACATAGGCTATACTTCATGTAGGTACTTCGCGGGCGACGCCGCGAGCGGAAGCTAGTTGTGTACAAAGATTTAAATCGTAGATATGCCCGGACGCCAAAAACTGTGGCACTATTTTTACTTGTGTGTGTTAACAAAATGCCGATGCACGCACACTAATGATTAGTAAAAAACGAACCAAACAGTTATTTCACCATTTTTGTGCAATTATATTGCACAATCTTTTGTAAAAAAATATACTTATTCCTTTTGTACCCTGAAATTGAAAATATTTGGTGTGCTAAATGAGCGAGCTATCTCATTTCGTGTGGCAACAAAACGGCGCGGTCTCAGTACCGTACGGGCATAACTACGATTTAAATCTTTGGTTGTGTATACCTTGGCTCCGTCAGGTGACCAGGCGCATCGCAGGAGGTTTTTCTCGAAGTTGTGCGCGTGTCCCGTCATTAGTTTGACACAGCGTTCCGAAGGCGCGAATGGACGCACGTCCCAGATCCGCAGCGTACTGTCCATGGAGTTAGACAGTAGGTATGAGCCATCATACGACAAAGCCATGCCTGTAGAATTAAGTAAAGTTAGGCCTGGTTTCCACCAAAGCGGAGACGAGCGGAGAGGAGATGTTTTTTAAACAACCAATAGAATTGTGTTATTGACACATCTCTCCGCTCAGCTTTAGATCGCTGTGCGGAGATGTGTAATATTTGTATGGCGCGATGGAAGCGGAGATGTGAGCTGTGCGCGGATGACGCGCAGTGGAGATGAGAGATGTATCGCACAGCACACATCTCTGCTTTGGTGGAGTCCCGGCCTAAACCTGGAGCGGACGGAATACAAGATACAAGAGGATACAAGAGATGTGCTGCAAAGCTGGCAGGTTATTTTCATCAAAGCGGAGAGGAAAAGTGTAGCGGAGAGAGATGATTGATAGGAGACGTGAACTAGCTGAGTGGTTGAACCGCCCGAATAGACACGTCTCCGCTCTGCCGCGCCGCTTGCTCGCTCGCTGCACAAAATCCTACATCAAAATGAGACATCTCCTCTCTTCCCGGCTTGATCCATTTCCATCGAAGGTAAGCGGAAAAGAGATGTGAAAATAACGAAATCTTATGTCTCTGTTTATTCAAACACATCTCTTCTCATCTCCTCTCATCTCTGCTTTGATGGAAACCGGGCCTTATTCAATGGCCTCTACTAAGTTGTTATAGCTCTTGACTTTCTGTGCTTCTTGCTTTTGTTAGGTGTGGATTTAAGCTTTACTTTGATGGTAGATTCAGTCTTGTCATGAATCAGTACTCAAAAAGAAATAAACTTACCTGTGATAGTATCTGTGTGTCCCTTTATCTTGTAAGCTATCTGATTATTTCTAATGTCCCACATCTTAATAACATTATCTACACCCCCTGAGATGATCTTCTCGGCTGTGTCGTTGAAGAGTACTGATGTGACAGGGTACACGCTGTCAAAGGAGGCTACGGGGTTCCGCTTTCTGGCATCCCATAATTTGATGGTGTTGTCATCTGATGCTGAGACTATGAGTTCTGGACCTCTTCTTGCCCCTAGAACCAAAGTTGACTATCAGCATTCAACTTTTTTTAAAATGCAACATCTCAAAAATTATATCATAACTTTTTATGAATGTATGAATAAGGTTACGGTCCTATGTGGCAAATAATTTGCAGCAGACTATTTGCCTCTTAAATAAAGCTCGGATCATAGTCAATATTATTGTGAGTACAAGGAGTACAATAATGTGAGTGACCCGGCTTAAGGTTTGAGTGGAGCATTCATTCAATGGATACTGGCCAATCCAATTTAATCCAACAATTTGCCATATGGATCCGGAGCATAATAAATAACATTATAATAACCATTCACAGAATTCACAAAGCTTGCATGCCCCTTCAGTTTCTTGATCCTGGTTCCAGTTGGTACGTCCCAGACGGCCACGGTGTTATCAGTGGCGCAGGTGTACAGGTGCGAGCCGTCTGGAGAGAAGCAGAGCTCCATGATGGCTCCCGTGTGGCCTTTCATTACCATCACATTCTCGCATTGGCCGTACACTGTCCATATAACTGGAAGAGAGAAAACCTTCAGAGTTTGGAGTATGACCGAGCTTTGCAAAGTCCCCGTTGTTTTTTCAAACGGTGACTAAGAATGCAGCGAGTTGGTTTTACTGTTAAGAAAACTATAGTTAAGTAGTACACTTGAGACTAAAGTCCGATAATCAAAATGATGTATAAATCAGGACATAATGAATGTATTTTTAAACAATACTCACATATCTGTCTATCAAATCCTCCTGAAGCCAGGTGTTTCCCTTCGGGATGAAACTTGGCAGTGAATATCTCTCCTTGGTGACCCTCTAATAACATTATAGGCGCATATAGGTTCGATGTCCGCGGGACCTGAGAGTTAGGAAAGCTAGGTTATGTTATGTTTGTTCTTTGCTTCAATGACTTTTTCGTGTTTACAGAATAGAGAACACGTTGTAGTTACAATTTATTGTGATTGAATTTGAAAAGGTACGTAAATATAAACAAAAAATTACTTACCGCCGATGTAACGACAGCTTTTTCTCTTGTGCCCGCGACGGTGATCTCATGTCTAGTCCGTTTCGAGGGAACTACGGCTGTGTCCTCTGCTTTTCGTTTTATTTCAATTTCAGGCATGTTTTTTGGTATTTATTTCTTGATTTTCCAAGAAAAGGACACCGTGTTCCGCGTCGTCAGCGTCTGCTGTCTAAACTTTGTTTATGTTTAGCTGGTTTTTTTTTTAATGTCTACTGCAGGCAGATGCTAAAACCACTGAACACTACACTGTTCCTGTCCTGGGTGATACACAGACGGCCATTGCCATTGGTTTACTGACATTTCTAAACAGGCAGTATTAGCATCAATGATCTCTAGTCTGTGGACAGGCAGCAAAAAAAGTATACAATTTTTGAATATTATTATTGCTTGCTGAACAGCTGAGCAAAATTTTGATAGAAAAGAAAAGCTTATTATTGAATGAAAAAAGGAGAAATTATGAGTGAAAAATATTGAAACTTGGGAGAAAAATGACAAAATTGGAACTAACACTCGCTATCATTAAACCACATGCGGTGAAAAATCCAATAGCGCTCGCTTACATTAGGCACATCCTAAAAAACAAGTTTGTTGTTGTTAAAACGAAGAGAGTTTCTTTGGATAAGGAAACCGCTGGTAAATTCTACCAAGAGCATACGGGAAAGTTCTTCTACAATCGTTTGGTAACGTTCATGACAAGGTGAGAACTTTATAGTCATTGAGACGAAAATATACACTTACCTTGAAGTAGGTAGTTACTCATTCCATATTCGCCCTGACCTATCCACTCATCATTGTTCATGGTTTCTGTGACTAATTTTGACGAGATCTTAATGAATGAGTTACATAATTAATCATATTGGAACGAAGTTCCTTATCGCGCGTTGCGAAAGGGGTCTAGATGGAAAAAATTCTCACTAAAAGTTGTAACGACACTTTTTGCTATAGTTGTAAGCCGTGCGGCGTGCGCGTGTTTCTGTCTCTCTCTCTCATAGAAAGCAAGGAAAGGAACTTCGTTCCATCCGGGTGTCCCTTGACACCTCTCAAGTTATTTTTTTGTTTTTCAGTGGATGTATAGACCTGCATGTTCTTGGGCACATGGATGCTATTCAGCTCTGGAGACAGATGCTCGGCCCCACTAGCGTATATAAAGGCCAGTTTACTGATCCAAACTGCATAAGAGGCATGTTTGGGATCTCCGATACTAGGAATGTGGCGCATGGATCAGGTATTAAAACTGCTTGTAGGTATACCTACATAAATCAGTCATAATTCTGTGGCCTATCAATGCCTTTGTATCAGTAGTACCATTGATTTGTACATTGATGGTACAAGTCACATCTTTGTATCCTTAGTACCATTAATGGTACTAGTGACAACTATTTAGGATCGGTAGTACCATGATGGTACTACTAGACTACCATGAATGGTACAACTAAACAAACCTGACACAATTTTTAACAAAATTATTGGGTTGTGCATTGTGCTACCACTCCTGCCTGAATGAGATATTGAGGAAGGCTGGAATTATGAGCTTGCAGAGTCAAGTTATTGGTATGCATCGCAAATCTCGGACCATTTTTTCTTATATTAAACTCTAATATTGAAACATTGGTGTACCACTAACTGAGGGCTACTTATATTGAGGCTTGATGGCAAGCAGCTAAGTATTTTTATCAGTGATCTGTTATAGTTACTAATATTATCTCTGATTTTTATACCAATAAACCTATCTAATTTGATGAAATTCATAGTTGTGTAAATGTATAGGTGACCAAGAAATTGGTTTACCACTTTTGATGACATCTCCCAGTAACATAATTATTCACTAAGGATTACTGTATTGGGAAAGACAGATTCTGACATAGTAGTTATTAATCTGTCAAGCGAAAATAGCCCTTGATGTTTTGTACGTGCAAATTATATTCAGCCTTAGAATATCATTTGCACGTACAAAACATCAAGTGGTAAACCAATTTCTTGGTCACCTATACCTATAATTGCTCTTTACAGATTCACCCTCATCAGCTGCGAGAGAAATAAAATTCTTCTTCCCTGATTTTTCTTTCTACAAATGGCATGAAGATGAAGAGATAAGATATAGAAAAGGACCTATTATATTCAACAATCACTTTTTTGAACATGTTAGAAAGTTATAACAAAATTTTGTTAGATAATAATTATTTTTTGTAACATGAAGTGTTATAATTAGGACAAATAAAAATGAATAAGTGCTCTAATCAATACCTAATATAGGTAGGTAGATATCACTAAGGTGAATTGTAATAAGATATTATTATTGTGATAAAACTTTGTTACATAAATCTTAGGTACTCTAGTATTCACAATAACCAAAGAGCTAGACCATGGGTTTATTTTTAACTATGGTGTAGGTACCGAGGTGGTCTCAATTGATAAACCATGAGCAACTGCCAGCCTGAGTTTCTTATGTATAGTAGTGTACTGCAGAAAAGCAATTTTAGTTGAACTAATTTGTTATTCTAACTAGGCTGTTATAAATTAGAAATATGATTTCTACTAAAAAGTACATCTTTTATTTTTCCAATTATTCAATTCAAATGGATAACAATAAATGTATTTGACTATCCAAAAAAGTTAAGAAACACTGTATACCATACAAACATTATATTATTACATAAGAACACACAATAATTAAACTAGCGTACAATGTTTGTATCACAAACCAACTTACACAATGTAGCATCACAATAATTTTATAGCTATTCAATTTTGGACGGATACTAGAACGAAAATAATTCCACACACAGATAGCAAATTATATCTTTGGATTGAAATAACTCTTGTTAGCTAATCCAGCGCACCTGTACATAGAATTATATTCTATTGATCTAAAACCCCAATAATTTTTCTATTCCCCAATTTTGACAAAAACCTTTGGTCTCGAGAACACTTTGATGCCCTCTTCCAGTTTGGCCAGTTGCTTTTCAAGCTCCATCTTTCTGTTCCGCATCCGAAGAGTATCAGTTTTCACTGGTAATTTGTTAAGTTCACTTACGAGTTCTGCAAAGCTATTTCTAAGCATACGTAGAGTTTCTTTTCTCTCGGTGTCAGGCAGAGCTACGTGTCCTGGCGGACAAACATCATCAATAGCAACGCCGGTGCCTTCAGCATGCGGTAATTGTTCTTTCCGTTCACGCAAGTACTTGGGGACCACCCCTTTCTGATATCCAGATGGCAAATAAGGGTCTTTGTTGTCTTTTCTTTCTAGTATTGAGTTAAGTCTACTGCGGTTTCTCTCTAAATCAATGCTCTCATCACCTCCTCGGCGAGGGCTCTGTGTCGGTGAGGAGTTTCGATAGTGTCCTGAATCACCACTGGCTTTTATCTTTGAATCATCGTCATCTTTCTTAGGATACAATACTGTCAACTTTGCACTTTCCATTGTCTTGTGGGTGAGGTTTGATTCGATAGTTTGACAGCCAATGTCTCTGAGTTGTCCAGATGAGTCAGTGGACCTGACATCCTCATCTGGTGAGTCTTCTGCTTGCTTTGACTGTCTCATGTCTTTCCTTTTCAGAAATTCTGCCATATCGCCTTTTTTGATTCGAATGTCAGGAAGTTTCTTGCGGGAATTGGTTGAACTGGTTTTACCCACATTTAGAGTGATTTTGGCACTTTTATTTGATGGTGTTGACTTGACTTGTCCAAGCGAGCTTCCGGCAGCTATGGGGTTAGTCAGGCGAGGCGGGTGAACCGCTTTCATCGTGTACTTGGGCTCTTTTGGCGACTTACCCTGAATTAATTTTAGTTGCTTCATGTTTTCTCTAATGAAGTTCTTTTTTTGTTCTTTCTCTGAAACACGATAACAATATTCAATTAACGAATGATTCACGGCAAGCTGCTGTCTATCTCCGCCACATTAACTAAAACAGTGGGCACTTACTTGGCTCGGGGAATATCCCCTTCAATGTATACATTGTCTGTTACTGTCAAGCTGTAACAAAATCTAAACAAAGATAAAATGCACTCATTATTTAAGTCCCGATAAAAACTTAACTTTCCCTGTTCATGATTCCGCACTTTTGAATTATTTATTTTCAACAAATTATTTCCAAGATTTTTGTATTTGCGCTCGGTTTTTGTCACTTTTTCAAACAGCTGTCAAAAAAATTAATCAAACGGTTTGTCTTTGGTCTGATTTGTTTCTGGCCACTTTTTGAAGTTTAGTCGATGACACAGTCTATGGTTTTCAAAAGAATAATTTTAGACGAAATAGACAAATGGAAACTTCTAAAATATTATATTACATCTAAACGTACTATCAAAGAAAAAATTAAATTGAACCACAATCCCAAAATAGATAATGGTATTTTGTTCCTCATTGCCTAGGTGAATAATCCCCTATAAGTTTTGATAACGTGCTATCCAAGGACGTTCGCTTTTGACGATAGATAAACTCACTTGCTCAATGATAGATAAAAATAATAAAATGAGTTTTTTTTTTTAATAAAAAGGTACCTACCAACTTAGGGCTGAGAGACGAGAGGTCACTACGTCATTCTAATAATTTTAACGGACCACGTTTTTACGTAGGCTATTTTTGTTTTTTTTAATAAATACTTATTTGTCGTGGCTGTAGCGTCTCTGTAGGCTTGTAGGTAAGTACATAGGTACAGTTCATCTTCGATCAACAAAACAAAATCACATTGATCATCGGTTAGATGACGTCAGTAGTTATAACGTCTGGTTTGATGTCACTAAGTAAGTAATATAAATAAATAATAATATACGTGACGTTGACAATACTTATAAGTAAATACACTTGACACTGGCAAAATTGTTCTTTAAGAGACAGATGCCATAATTGAAGAAGAAGAAGAAGTAAGTAATAAGTATCTATTGTACCTACCTGCTTGGTGAATAATATCTATGACTTCACTGACGTCTTTAATCTTTGTCAATCAATCAATCTTTGTCTTGTTTTTTTTTTCCAGTAGTGCTATATATTTCGAGCGGTGTACATTATATTTTGTAATAATTTTATCTCTACCCTGGCAAACGAAAAATATCCATAAAAATGACTAACGTCAACAATAAATACAAAATATCAAGGAGAGGACGTAAACTGCAGGTTTCTGATGATGCGAGAACCCTTGTTGCTTTGCCAAAAGAAGTGCCCGAAAGAATCTGGTTGGTGTCTCTGGTACCTAACTACCGTCTACTACTAACTGTTAATTTAATTTTATGATGTTTCAGTTTAACCGACATCATTTGTAGGTACTTACATACCTAACTAGGTACCTATAGCTAATATATTATTTTGTAATGTAATTAAATTACGTTACAAAATCGGTATGTCGGTGCCTACCTAGTAACTAAGTAGGTAGGTAGATATGGTATTAATAATGTAATTAGGTAGGTACTATATTATTTATCTACGTACTTTATTTTAAAATAATCATTCCAATGCTTTCAAATAGGGTAGGTAGAGAGTAAGTACTACAAACCTACCTAATCTAACATAACGATACTTATTTAAATTGCTCTTGTAGCGCCATCTATCGGTGTGTCTGAAAGGACAAAAGCTGTTGTAATACAAATAGGTAGGTAGTAGTGCATAGGTTGGGGACATGACGATGGTTTCACCACGTTTCCAGGGCAGAGATCCTTCAAAAGGAAGAGAACGATCTAGTCGTGTTCGACATCAGAGAAGAGATAGTGGAGGCGGCGATACAAATGGGCTACGAGCGGTACATGGACAAGCAGAACGCGCTCTTCACAGCGCACTGCGCCGCGCAAGCTTGGCTGAAGCTTATTGACTGGTCTGTCTTGAAAAATTTAAATGGGAATCCAACATTTTCGAACGAGCATGACTGGAACATGCGTACTTTTAAACTTACGCGATCTGAACACATTATTATTAGTATTAGACGGGTATTTATCGCGTTTAAATTACCTTATATTTTTCCGACGTTTCGACAGGTTTGCACGCTGTCGTGGTCACGGGTAGACTGAGTTTACCCGTGACCACGACAGCGTGCAAACCTGTCTACCCGTGACCACGACAGCGTGCAAACCTGTCGAAACGTCGGGAAAATATAAGGTAATTTAAACGCGATAAATACCCGTCTAATACTAATAATAATTGGCTTAACGAATCTAGGCATTCGTGAAGTTAGCCGCAAGAGCTGCGCAGTATCGTTTTTCTGGAGCAATTGGAGGTATGGAGAGGGGTGATGGGACTGTACATACGAAAACTCGCACCTGTGGCTAATTTCACGAATGTCTAGATCCGTTGGATGAACTGTACCTAACTACTACCTTAGATAGGTAAATCACACGGGCTTTGTCCACCATTCCAAATATTCCATTAGAAATAGCTAAAAGGTAAGGTATTAGGTACAAATTACAACAGGAATGGAAAAAAAATCTTATAGATACTTAATTAACTTACAACAGGAAAAAAATGCAAAAATAGAATCGTAAATCTGACTATTTTCCTAAGTGCCTATAATATTGCTAATATTTCTTCCTTCTATCCTACCTTAAGTAAATAGACTTACCAGGCACTTCTACCGCCACGACCCTGGCGAGGAGCCGAGCGCAGCACCAGCGTGCTTCATCCCGAAGCGGGCGGAGTCCTGGATCCCGGACGTCCTGCCCGAGCCCTGCCCCAAGGACTCTTGGGGACGCCAAGAGCTGGAGATCGTCGAAGACACCCCCGACGAAGGCCTGGTCAAATGGCCCAGCAACTCCTCCATCGACTTGCCTGTGATCGAGGAGATTCCTGAGGAGTATTGGTTCGTCTAGTAGGAAATACTACCTACATCAAGATAGTTTTGATACCCTAGGGTCTTTTCAAGAACCTAATCACTTATCTCTTATCTCAGGTTCCCTGGCAAAGTTAACTTGCCTGATCAATTGACTAAAGAAGAAATCCTCAAAAGAACTACAAGCTACGTAAGTTTCATGCTACATCTATCTATACCTATATAAGAGCTTAACCTGACTGACTGAATGAATGACTGACTGACTGACTGACTGACTGATTCATCATCGCCGAGCCGGAACCGCTGAAGCTAGGAAGCTGAAATTTGGAAGGTGGTTTCCTTTTATAACAAAACCACCCGTTAAGGCGGGATTTTTGGAAATTCCACCTCTAAAGGGGTGAAAAAGGGTGAAAACGTTAGTATGAAACTTTTTAACGCGTCGAGCGATTTTCATGAAACTTTGTTTGTGCACTGTAAATGCAAAATGAATGGACACGTGTTTCAGGATTTTTCAATATGATCTTCAAAAAGGGGTCAAATGTGGGGTCAATGTTTGTATGGGAACTTTTTAACGGGTGGTGCGATTGGTCTGAAACTTTGTTTCGTGTTTCAGGATTTTTCAATAAAACCTTAAAAAAAGGGGTCAAATGGGGGGTCAATGTTTGTATGGGAACTTTTCAACGGGTGGGGCGATTGGTCTGAAACTTTGTTTGTGTACTGAAAATGCAAAATAAATGGACACGTATTTCAGGATTTTTCAATTTAACCTTCAAAAAGGGGTCAAAAGAGGGTCAATGTTTGTATTGGAACTTTTTAACGTGTGGTGCGATTGGTCTGAAACTTTGTTTGTGTACTGTAAATACAAAATGAACGGACACGTGTTTCAGGATTTTTCAATTTAACCTTCAAAAAGGGGTCAACCGGGGTGTGAATGTTTGTATGGGAACTTTTCAACGGGTGGTGCGATTGGTCTGAAACTTAATTTCGTGTTTTAGGATTTTTCAATATAACTCTAAAAAAGAGGTCAATGTTTGTATGGGATTTTATTAACGGGTGGTGCGATTGGCCTGAAACTTTGTGTACTGTAAATACAAAATGAATGGACACGTGTTTCAGGATTTTTCAATATGACCTTCAAAAAGGGGTCAAATGTGGGGTCAATGTTTCTATGGGTCCTTTTTTAAAGGGTGGTGCGATTGGTCTTAATTTTGGTTTGGATACTTTAAATGCAAAATAAATGGAATCGTATTCCTGGATATTTCAAAATAGCCCTCTAAAAAGGGTAAAATTGGGTGTCAACGTTATTATGGGATTTTTTTATTAGTGTGATTTGTTTGAAACTCAGTTTAGTTAGATACCTACTTTTAGTGAACGAAGTCGCGGGCGGAACAGCTAGTGTACCTACATAATAATTATACTCTAAGAACAGGCAAGAAACTCGTCTCGGTTCTAGCGCTTTTTTATTCCGTGAAACTCAAGACACAATGCACATTTGTGCTTTAGGTTCGAATGGCGGCAAACATTGGCATTGCTAGAAGTAGGTACAGTTCATCCAACGGAACTAGGCATTCGTGAAGTTAGCCACAGGTGCGAGTTTGCGCATGTACTGTACACTCCCACCGCCCCTCTCCATACCTCCAATTGCTCCCGAAAAACGAACTGCGCAGCTCTTACGGCTAACTTCACGAATGCCTCGACTCGCTGTCCAACTGTATCTTCTCAAAGTTTCGGAGTCAACGCAGTGATCATACATAAGTGACCACCGTTCCCCAGGATGCTCGAAATAGAGCTCCGCTGGTGATCCGAGTGGATGTGAGCGGAGTGTGGAACTATGTGCAGAACCCCGGCGAGTGCGAGGACCTGGCGGCGGACTCCGAGCTGCTGCAAAAGGTCACCGACTACAGCACTGATGACCTCAGTCCTAAGGTAGGACCTCCCCATCTAATGATTGACTCGGTCTTGACTTTGCGTGCACTTATCGGCCGGTTTCTATATTCTATCCATCCGTGGTTTTTGGATAGGTATTTGACATTACTTCCTATCCAACATCCAAAAACCGCCGATAGATAGAATATAGAAACCGGTCGTATATTGCACAAACTGCTTTAATCCATTCTTCTGTGTAGGTAATAGTGCTGTGTTTTTCTGTCTTCTGCTCAATATTTTCCAAACAAGACCTTATTTGGTGTATACCTAAGTAAGATACTGATTCTCATTATGAGAATCAGTATCTTACTTAGGTATACACCTGACGGAAGATTCATGCAAGAAGATGCATGAAATCGGAAGTAAATGTCAAGTATAATGAAATTAGGATCTTACCACAAATAGAACACCTCACTAGAACCTTAAGTAGGTCTTAGCCATAGCCGAGTCTGATGTAGTAGTGGTTGTTCTTAGGAGTCTGCACTGAGCGCGCTGAAGACGACGACCCCGGTGGACGGGTCGCTGCAGGGCGCCGGAGACTCCACCGTGGGCGTGGTGCGCACGCGCCGCAAGCTCACCGACAAGAGCAAGACCTTCAGCAAGGCCAGGTAACTGATAGGAGGAAGTTCTATCCCTAAGAAAAAAAATATGAAGAAATTATGCACGGCTTCCTAAATTTAATTATCGCGTACCCTATCTTTTTAGTCTACTAAGAAGAAAACGGCGACTATATAGTTAGTTTTCAGCTGAATTACTGATAGTAATGGGTATGTAATGTAAGATAATCTACTATAACACAGAATGTTTATAACGCCTGATCAAATAGACATAGCAATTCCTTAAAGCATTGCCATAACTGTTCTTGCAGAAGCTTTCTTTAAATAGACTCATGGAAGTCTGAACCCTGGCGGCTTTGCGATCAGATCAATAATGTTCAAAGCCCTTTTGCAAACCCCCAAGTCCCTACTTCGACACAACGGATAGGTCAAGTGGCAGGTCAAATGAAAGAATAAGACACTTTGAAACAATGATTTGAATTGTATTGTATCGTCCACAGCGTGACAGGGCGGTCACGAGGCTTGTTGACGCCGCTTGACCTCAAAGACTCACGGTCGCGGATCAGTGTCATCTCGGATTGCCGCCTAAGGAACCTCAGGTAACCATCATATTGACAGTGAACGGACAATACATGAAAGCATTCCTGGAGCTAAAAATGACCCCGCAAATATAGAGCACTGGACGGGGCTTGTCAATTATGCCAAAAAATTATGTAAAAAGTTTAAAAAAGTTTTTATTATACGTTGGCAATTTAAACCCAAACGTCCATCAATTTTTGGCTAATTCACGAAGGAGTTTCGATGTGTGAAATTTGCTGTCATGTTTCTGGATATTTCCCTTGGATTAATGCTATGTTTTTTCCGTTCGCTGATTTTATCATCATCATCATCATCATCCGCAGCTCGTTTTCACCCACTGCTGGGTATAGGCCTCTCTTTGCATATGCCATTGTCCACGGTCTGCTGCTAGCCTAATCCAGATCCGGCCCGCGACAAAGTTAAAAGATTAAAACAAAGTTAGCTGATTTAAGACAAAGTACCTAACTCTAGAGACGACAAAATTATCATTTTGGTATTGCCAAATCACAAATAACGTTACTCTTTCTTTTTTAACGTAGTTTTTTTGGTCATTTGACTTGACATCATTATTATAACCGAAAGTTTTTCGTGCACTTGATATAATGGCTTCCAATTTTTTTAGTTTCCTCATGATACCGATGATTTCTACCATTTAAGAATATCTATACCTAATATCTACTATTTATATTTATACTACGAGTCATCATCATCTTCCTGCCCTTTTCCCACGTTATGTGGGGTCGGCACAACATGTGATCTTCTTCCATTTCCCTCTATCATTCGTCATCTCAGTACTCACTCCTTTCTTACCCATGTCATCTTTCACACAGTCCATCCATCTTTTCTTTGGTCTACCTCTACCCTTGTATCCATCCACATTCATATCTAACACTCTCCTCGTCACATGACATTCATCTCTTCTCATAACATGCCCATACTACGCTAACCTATTACTCCTCATCTTTTCTGTTACCGGTGCCACTTTCAGACTTCCTCTAACATACTCATTCCTTATTTTATCCATCCTTGTCACTCCACACATCCATCTCAACATTCGCATCTCCGCCGCATGCACTCTTTTCTCATCCGTTCCCTTGGTGGCCCAACATTCAGACCCATACAATACGACAGGTCTTATGATCGTTTTGTAGATTTTCCCCTTAATTTTAAGGGGCATTCTCGGATCACACGTAGTTCCTGTGACCTGTCGCCATTTCATCCATCCCGCATTTATTCTATTCCTTACATCCCGATCAATCTCACCATCATTCTGTACTACTGAACCGAGGTACCGAAAATCGGAACAGGCTGGTAGGAATACACCATCTAAGGCAATAGGTGTAAAACTAGAGGGACCACCGAAGTCGCAGAACAAGTGCTACTTATACTACGAGTAATAGGTATTTATTCTGTGACTAAGTCCGATGTTATGGGAACATTTTGAAAAACCTGTCCCTTACAAAGTTGCTAACAATCGAGTGTGGGGTCGGGATATAATACAGAGTGCACGTGCAGCATAATACGTGGCATAACATGAGATGACCGACCGAGGGGTGTTTTATATGGAGCTTTTTGTAAAGAACTCGTTCGTGGAGTGCTTTATGTGAGCTTTTTGTCGACTGGTTTGGGGAGAAATGCTTTGATTTCTTTATTGATGAAATTAAATAAGGTTGTCAGATTTCTTTTAGTTTTGAAAAGTCTAAAGACGACCTGTTTGACTCAACTCTGTGTAATGCAGAGAATCTTTTGAGGGTCTTACACTTACCTACATAGCTGGCTGTTCTTTCAAAATTAGCTATAATCTATTTCACCGAACATTCGTAAAGATGGATGTGTGAAAGATGACATGGATAAGAAAGGAGTGAGTACTGAGACGACGAATGATCGAGAGAAATGGAAGAAGATCACATGTTGTGCCGACCATAAATAACGTGGGAAAAAGGCAGGATGATGATGATATTCGTACATCCCCGACTTAGAGCTTCATAGAACATTTGAGCATGAACAAGCTGTAAATATCGCTAGCATCGCCATTTAAACGATGACCGCATTGAACATCGCTTAGGTTGATTTGAGCTTAGGTGGATTTTAAGTATAATTACGCACAGTGTATTGTCTAACTTATCTTTTCTTATTATTCCGTATACAAACTTTACCACTCTTAATATCGCAAAGGTTAGCTAGAAGAACTATCTTCTTGTGTACAATCACAAATATTATAAATGCTGCACGTTGTAACATTTGAATCGATTTCGGAAAGGATTATAGATTGTATTATAAAAATGCTTGCATTGAAACAAAGGTCATTTATCACAAAAGCAACTCTTATACGACGTCAAAACTCAAAACATATGACATTATCAATATGGGAATGATGCGAGGAGTTTTATTAAAATACAGTAAAGAATAATTTATTAGAGGACCGAAAAGCTTCACACATCTCATGTATATTCCTAAGTACCTACGTATTGAAAGGAAATCTGAAAATGGTTCCATTGTCCCATGGCACCCTTCAAGGCGAATGCACCAGGTGTGTGGGGTCAATAACACTACAGCTTACTGTATACAAACTCACTGGACTGAACTCTCCTTTGATACGTTACTTTATTCATGTTTACACTCTTGTGCCTCGGTCACATTTACTTTCATGAATATACTATTGTTTATTCCATATTCAACGCCATGTTTTGAAATTCGTAAGTAGTTTAATTCTCGGTTCAGTTTGACAATAGTGGCTCATTCATTACTGTTTCTAAAGTTTTTAGGGTCCCAAAATCCCATCATGTACGCACCATTTAATCCATTGTTCCATACTCATATTATAAATGCGAATTTAACTCTGTTTTTAACCATTTTCACGACTAAACGGCTGAGTTAGTATGGGATATATTTGTATGCAGGGAAAGGTATCAAAACAATTTTAATACGGACGAAGTCATGGGCAATAGCTAGGCTATTTAGTGACTTCATTTGTGTATGAAAACACTTTATTCCTTTCACAACACTGGTATGAAAGAATTAATGACTAAAAGAAGAATGACCCAATACCCTTGGCAGATTTGACTGAACAAACACTATCCCAAGAATAAATCGTAGTTATTAGTAGTAAACTGACATTTTACTTGCATTTGACATAAAATTATTTTGAGAATAGTTATAATACCAGAAGTTTATCAAAGTCACCCTTAGTTGGGACAATCTTCAAATTCAGCGTATTCGGTTGACCTCTCTGGTGCTTTTTGAATACTAATATTACAGCTGTTCTGTATTTTTATATCGAAAAGAAGGTGTCTAAATAAGCGTATTTTCATATTCGCCCCTAATTTTCTCAACCAGTTTTCGAAATATTTACATACATACATACATACATAAAATCACGCCTGTTTCCCGACGGGGTAGGCAGAGACCACGGATCTCCACTTGCTACGATCCTGACATAGGTACTTCTTTTGCTTCATTTACTCTCATTACATTCTTCATACATGCGCGTCGGTTTAGGGTACTCTGGACCTGGCCTTTCTCTAAAACGTCCCCAATTTGATCGAGGTACGTACGCCGAGGTCTTCCCCTTCCAACTGTCCCATTCACACTCTCCTTATACAACTGTTTCGTCAATCTCCTTTCATCCATCCTTTCTACATGCCCAAACCATCTTAGCATACCCTTCTCAATTTTCATCACTACGTCTTTTTTCACTCCACAACGTTCTCTTATCACACTGTTCTTCACTCTATCATTCAAAGTTAAACCACACATACTTCTTAAAGCTCTCAATTCCACTGCATTTATTCTACTCTGATGCTTCTTCTGCCATACCCAACTTTCGCTACCATACATCAATGTCGGCACTAACACTCCACCGTGCACAGCCAGTCGTGCCTTTTTGGACACGATCCGACTGCTCATAAATGTGTGAAGTGCCCCATTCACACTATTTCCAGCATTCACTCTCCTTTCAATATCGTCATCATTTTTTCCATCTCTTTTAAACAGCGTACCCAAATAAACAAACTCTTTCACTTGTTCCACTCTTTTTCCTCTAATCATTATATTACATTCTCTCATGCATTCATCCCTTTCAAAAACCATCACTTTCGTTTTACTTACATTTATTTTCATCCCTTTCTTGTCAAAAGCTTCATGCATGCCTGTTACCATCTCCTGTAACTCCTCTGCCGACGATGCAAGTATTACCTGATCGTCAGCATAGAGAAGACATTTGACGAGTAACTCATTCATTCTTAATCCACAATCACTATCTTTCATATCTTGCAAGCAACCATGAATAGATTAAAAAGCCATGGTGACGCTACACATCCTTGTCTAACACCCTTTTGGATGTTAAACCATTCAGTGTATGACCCATGTATCCTAACGCAAGCCCTGGAACCCTCATAGAGAGATTTCAGGGCTCGCACCAGGTTGCTTTTTACTCCATACATCGACAGTGCCGACCACAGTTCATTCCTCATCACTCTGTCATAGGCCTTCTCCAGATCCACGAAAGCGCAATAGACCTTTTGACCTTTGGCCAAAAATTTCTCGGCTATGCATCGCAAGGAAAAGACCTGATCCGTACATCCCATACCTTTTCGAAATCCCGCTTGAGCATCCCATATCATCTCATCAGTTTCTTTCATAACTCTTTCGATCAACACTTTCGCATACAGCTTACCGACGATGCTGAGTAGGCTAATGCCCCTATAATTTTTGCAGTCTTGCTGTGACCCTTTTCCTTTGTAAAGTGGTACTATGACAGCCTTGCACCAATCACTTGGTACTCGGCCGGCACTCCAACATAAATTGAAAAGTCGGTACAACTGACTCGCAATGACGCCATGTCCAGCCTTCAGCATCTCAACTGTAATCCTATCATACCCTGCAGCCTTCCCTGATTTCATTCTTTTCAATGCACTCACAATTTCATTCATGCTAATATCACTTTCGTCTTCGTATTCATTCTCATTCGTAACCGAGGTAGGCGCTTGTTCCTCCTCTCTTTCAAACAAGCTTTCATAATATTCCTTCCATCTTTTCAACACACATTCTTCACCTTTCACTAAACTTCCATTCTTGTCTCTGATCGAGTTCAACTCTGAGCTTTGAATTTTCCCTCTGGCTGAACGAATGGATTTCCAGAAAAACTTAATGTTCTTTTGGAAATTCTCAGATAATCTTCTGTCAAACTCATCTTTCTGTTCATCTTTCTTTCTTGCAATCATTTCTTTCACCAACCCTTTTATTCTCTTATACTCGCTTTTAGCATCATTCACATCCTCAATCGTAGCTTTTTGGATTCTTTGACTAGCTCTGATAGCTAGCCAATCCAACCAAGCTTTCTTCTTCTCACTTACTACCTTTTGCACCTCTTTATCCCACCATACATGCTTCCCCATTTTTCCTTTTCTTCTTTTACTCACACCACATTCTTCCGAAGCTACATTCACAACCTCTTCTTTAAACACATTCCACAAATTCTCAATCTCACAAATGTCATCAAAATAATATAAATATTAATAGAAATATTTAGGTGTGAAAATTTCGAGACCATAGCAATCAATATTAATGCCAGAGCAGTCAATAAAAGAAGGATTTGTATTAGAAAAAATATTATAAAACAGTTAAATTATTTACTAAATTATTCAGATATTATCTTAATTTTAATAGAATTGTATAAAAAGTAAAATGTAGGTGGTACAACCACTTGGTTGGTAATTTTTTTAGCATCAATTAGTAAAAAAATTAAACAAGTTAAAACAATAGGATCAAAAAATTTAAATAGTTTATGATTAAATATAACATTTTCAGCCTAGAGAATCTGGCAGCATGTGCACTTTGTAATATTTTATGACTTTATAGCAAGTAAAATGCAATTTTTTGATGGATCTGGTCATTTTAACCACAGTGATCAATACCATATCAATCAAAAAAAGTTACTAATTCAATGATAATGCAGAGATGCAAAAAGATAGAAAGCTATCACTTGTACAGGTTAAATATATTCCTAAAACTGTTCTAATTATTGAATTAAAACATAAACAAAGTGAAAATCAAATGAGAAAAATGTAACATAGCAATCAAACATTTACAAATTGAAAGCCAGAGTAGTCATACGTTTACCTCTTTATCTCAGCACCATGGCAAAGCAGAACATGCTCGTTCCCCTCGGTAGACAGAGCAAGCCTGTTGGCAGCGCGCACGGCGAAAACCAATTGTCCAAAGCGTTCAGTTGGAGATGTGAGCACGAATTCGTGTCGCTCCAGAGCGATAAACAAAAACACGCGGACACAACTTAGTTTTCGAATTGAAGCTAAATTATGCATTTATAATTGTAATCAAATTGAATTTCATAAATAAGAACTTTTCTTTATGTTAGATAAATACAGAAAATGTCATAATGTTTCAACACAAAAAAGTTACGATGATTTTTTTAAGTCAATCTGTAGTCAGGACAGCCCAGAGCAATCAAGTTTTCGAGGTTTCCGATTTTTTTTAATATACTTACAACAATGTTAGATAAATAATTCTGAGTGCCCAGGGTAGCTTACAGGCCAAGCTATCCAACAAAAAAAACTCCTATTCAAAAATATTATTTTAAGGTAGACTTCTTCACTCGGACACGTAATTTTTTTGTTTTGGAGATTGAATCAGTTGTTTGTTCTCACTATTCGTCATTGTTCGCAACGAACACTTTTAGTTATCTCGTAAAATATGAGTTAATTTTAAATGTAGGTAGGTACCCTTCGTGAAATAACATAATATCATCCAATCTTTTATTGCTTCATCTTCAAGCGTGAAAGACAAGCTCTGAAGGTTAAAAAAGTTTTTGAAATATCGGTAAAATACCAAATTGAGTAGAATCACAGGTATGCAAGATGCCTAGTCATTTTCTTCACGTTTTCCTCACCTGGCTATCATGGATTCCTTTTGGGATAATTGACTTTGCTCGGCCAATAAGGAAGGCCTTTAATTTCACCCCCAAATGCGATTACCCCTCGCGCCTGACAACGGCATTGTAACTGTTCCGCATCTGTGGAGATGCGATTATCAGGGAAACAGGAGAGAATTCCCAAGTTTCCCAATTTGCCCACTTACCCACCCGTAAGGGCTTTACGGCAAGGCCACTATGAAAACGTGACAAACACGCATCCATCTAATCTATCAACTCTCTAATTATAGGATTCCGTAACTCAATTGGCCCTTTCCTTTCTTTGATGTTAGATTTGAGAAGCTGTGAAGGCATTAACTATAAGTAGGCATATTATCTGCAGAAGGCAACTGTATAGTTTACCTATTGTTTCTTGTGGATATGAATGTGGATGGATATAAGGGTAGAAGTAGACCTAAGAAAAGATGGATGGAGTGTGTGAAAGACGATTATGTGTAAGAAGGGAGTGACTACTGAGATGACGGATGATAGGGGAGAGTGGAGGATGAGAACCTGTTGTGCCGACCCCACCTAGTGGGATAAGGGCAGGAAGATGATGATGATAGTTTAATAATAATTGCAATAGTGTAGATGTCTGTGCCATGTTTGTCTGTAGTCATCGAGAGACTAAACGGCCAGACTGTTTAAATACTTTTTATCCGTGTGTGCAAAGACACGGGAAAAAGCTAATCCAGTAAAAGGAAAAGGGTGTATTGTAACTATGTATTTATGTATTTGGATTGTCTTTAAAAACTTATATAACATACAATAATAATATCGTGAGACAGCTTGTATCCCTACTCAACCACGGGCAGGTTTTATTCCCTGGGAGTCGGGACTCGGGCGCGCTAGAACAATTCCGGCCGACTGATATGATGGATGGCCGTGGAATTAATTCACGAGTTTTCCGGACGGCCTGTCGTACAAGCGGTGGAATTGTGGAGCCGTGTCGGGGTGATTAACTAGGCTCGGGTGGCAGGTTGGCGGAATGATTACTACACAACGCCAATTTTTGGCCTAAAATGGTAGAAAAGGTTGTTTAAGATCTCCGGCCCTTACTACAAGCTTATACAAACGTCAATTTTTATAAGTCATGGTACCTACGATATAATGATGTTAAACGAATGCTATGAGGAATTAATGTCATGTGGCGAGGAGAGTGTTAGATATGAATGTGGATGGATACAGGGGTAAAGGTAGGCCAAAGAAAAGATGGATGGACTGTGTGAAAGATGATATGAGTAAGAAAGGAGTGAGTACTGAGATGACGAATGACAGAGGGAAATGGAAGATCACATTTTGTGCCGACCACTAACGTGGGAAAAAGGCAGGAAGATGATGATGGTACGAAATATCAAAGTTATATTGCCCGAATGTGATAAGCATCTACCTACACAATGATGATAAATAAATAAATAATGTTGGACAATCCAAACAGCATCATCTTGCTTGTGTTATGGGTAGTTACTAGATAACTCGGAACAAATTTGTGCACGATCTGCAGAAATTTGTTCCGTTGGTCTGGGTGTGTATGTATAATAAAAAATATCTATCTATGTACCTACATCATGTATTAAATATATCAGTTATCTAGTACCCATAACACAAGCTTTGAGTAGCTTACTTTGGGGCTAGATGATGCTGTGTGGATTGTCCAGCATTATTTATTTATTTATTTATTTATTTATTTATTTTATTTATTTATTTAACTAATATAATAACCATCCGTTTAGGTATTGGTAAACTTTAGATCAGAGTGAGCTTGCCTGTTTTGATGGACAATGTTAGTAAATATTGGACAATATTGGGTAAACAAGGACGAACAATATCCGGTAAACAACGCGACATAACATGTTATTTTCGTGTTTTTATTTGAGCTTTATTTTATTTATGCGATTACTCGTATTACTTGGGAGAAGTTTCCAGGCTTTTATGATGGGAGTGGAATGAACATTTCCTTTAATTCAAACAATTTAGATAGGTATATATAGCTAGGTAGGTAGACCCTCTTTAGATATCCTCAAAGATCTTAGTCTCTAGAGGTCTTAGAGACATTTAACGACCCTTGGGATTACAGAGTTGTAAGGTTGTGATCATGTTCATTTTGTAGGTAGGTTTGGGTACCTACCTACTCATCGTACAACATAACTTGTAACATTCATTGGTCATACCTACCTGTATTTTCAAATCTTCTTGAATCATAATTCTTCCAGATTGTTCCAGCGAGTGGCAGTCAATGCCATAGGTGATCGCCCTCGCCTCACGACCGGGTTCGATTCCCGGGCCTGACCTGTATAATAGCTACCATTATGCGGTGTAAAAACTTGCTTTACACATCTTATGGAAACTTTACGCCTTGGATTTGGAATTGAAATTGAAACTTGTTGAACGTTCTGGGAAGAGAATTGATTTACATACAAAAAGATGAGGATATACTTTATTTTATTGGAATTTAACGTGTGTTTGGGGAAATTTGATCGTTTATTATTTGGGGAAGATCTACCTACCTAACTTACGTACCTGACCTGGTGAGGGATGCTGCGATTGTCAGTTACCAAATGTTGATATAATTTGTGCGGGAATCAAACTTGCACTTATCTCAGCTGGACAGACACCCATCAGCCTTATGAGGTCTGTCGCGAGAGTACATGCAGACAGGTCATTGGCCCTTAGGCCGCGGTCCAAAGACCAGACGTTGCATCTCATACATCACATCAAAATTGATGTTTTATTCAGCGAATTGGACAGTTTTTTAATCATTGTGCTAGGTACCTACTTTACCATACCTACAACTTACGTTATCTACTGAATGACTGGTCAACCCACAGCCAAAACCATAAAGCCTAGATCTAAAATTTGCAGAGTGGGTGTTTTTAGGGTTTCGAGATGCATTAGGAATTGAATTCTAAAAGGTATCAAAGGGTTTAATAAAAAAAAAAAACAAAAAAAATATATAACGCGAGCGAAGTCGCGGGGAGCTAGACTGGTTGATACTAGGATACCTATCAATAAACCAAGTTTACCAGACAGTCGAATATTACTATCTTTTATCACCATCTGTGTCAACAAATACACAATCAGGTTATTTTTCGTTGATTATTGTACTACCATAATAGGTATTGATACTTATTTGCGTTGTGTTTATGTATTGAAGTAAGATAAGTGTGTTATTGATAATTTCACCGACTCATGTAAGATCTTCGGTAGTATAGTGGTAAGTATCCCCGCCTGTCACGCGGGAGACCGGGGTTCGATTCCCCGCCGGAGAGAACTCTTTTTGCACTTCAACTTTTTTATTTAAAGTTTTTTACAAACGGATATTTACATTTTACTCCAAACTAATACAAAAAAAACAAAATTTACTTAAACTATCCTATCTGCTATGTTCACCTAGCAACCTACGATGATCTACGATTTTTCGATACAAGGCATAAATATACGTTGGTATGGCATTATTCATGTATTCACCCGACTTCATCTGCATGCCACCTTGGAGTCACCATAGTCGTCATCGGTCAACCACTGGGAAGTCACCCCGGGTCCCCACACTCCATGACATCCATGAGATTGTAAATTCCAAAGAATCAGAAATATCATACTAATTTATTTATTCTTACTCTATTTTTAGAATAAATGTAATGTCTGTACTAGTATTATATTATCTGGGGTAATTTCGAATGCAAGTGTCTTCAATAACTTCGATTTATTCTGGGTTGAATCTATTTACTTATTTCGAACGTTATTTTCAATAGTTATTATAAACTAATATAGTACCTACTATAACGAGTTTACAGAGTGTTATTAATTAGACTACTTTTTTCCGAAAACTTCAGGGGGTTAAAAGTACCTACCATCAATATAAAAAACTTTTTCTAAGAAACCAACACAGAGCGCGAAAAAAAACAGGTTAAAATGTATGATTGATTACTAGTGCAATATCAAAATAATATAGCTTTGATATTTCGTACCATGGCCTACAAAAATTGTATTGAAGTAGTGTCACTTCAAGCTTGAAATGTGTCGTTTCTGTACGTCTACCATGAGTTGTCACATTTAGATCGGCTGACGTTCTACATACAATGGTAATAAGTACGTTACTATGTCATCTGTCAAAATTGTTACTCATGGTACCAAATTCTAAGCAAATGAATGAAGCGCAAACTACAGTCGCTGTAGTACGCTGTGACGTAGGATAGTTAACTAGGTGACGTTTTAACTTTTAGTACCCAACTATCCGCTAGAGGCGCTGTACAAGTTTACATACATTTTTTAACTAAAGTCGCTAGCGAGTGTACATTGTGAAAACTCATGGTACACCTGAAACATGATGGTTTGTAAGAGCTTGTGGTAAGAACCCTAGTTTTCTATAATAATGGATCAGGTAATTGTATTTGGTTTCATAAAGTCCTTTCTTCCTCAGATTGGACACCCAGTACGAGGTATCCTCGGAAAAGTTAGACACACCGCCCGGAGAGACTGTCAGACGAAAATAACCTTTGTTGTTATGGTTACAAAGACGTCTACGATTATACTAGTCTATGAGTTGTTAGTAAAATTTTAAACAGGTTAAAAATTGTCTTCAAATGATTTTGTATTGTTATATTTTGGGACTTAGTTTTTAAAGTTTCAGGTAGTTGTTGATGATATTTTGATTTAATTAAAGTTCTTACAATTTGATTTATTTTTATAAATTCTACTATTATTATAAATGTGTGGATGTATGGATGTATGTTTGTTACTCTTTCACGCTGAAACGGCTGAACAGATCTGGATGAAATTTGGCACAGATATACCTAGATTATAGTCTGGAATAGCACGCTACTTTTTATCCTGGAAAAATTTACGGTTCCCGTGGAATAGGTTTGTTTTTGTTTTTCAAGGTACCACGCGGGCGAAGCCGTGGGCGGAAGCTAGTTCTAATATCATTTTAGTGTCACTAGTTATTTTGAACCAGTGTGGTGAAAGGATAAAAGTGCGGCTCATGGTTCTACCACATGCAGGCTTCCTCATGATGTTTTCCTTCACTATTTGAGAGTACTGGTATAGCGCATATACATTTTTCAAACAGTAAAATCGGTGGTGAAAAATAGTGAACGACTGGAATAAAGTCCAAAAGTGCACGACTGGATTCGAACCCAAGTCCTTAGGATAGACCACCTGTACCCCTAGTATGAGTTTTTGATTTACGAAAACTTTTTTCGAATAGTATCCTCTCATACATTTACCTACATCGGAAATGTTAAGGAACTAAAATAAGGTCGATAATATCGAAAATATTATCTAATCGGCAGTCCCAGCAATGACTTTCAAACAGAGTTTTCACGATATCGACTTTATTTTAGTTCCGTAACATTTCTGATAGAGGTAAATGTATGAGAGAATACTATTCGAAAAAAGTTTTCGTAAATCAAAAACTCATACTAGGGTTACAGTACCCTCAAACGGTTTGAAAGTACCTACTACGATTTAGGTTTTTAACGATGTTTACCTTCACCATTTGACTGGTCTCACAGCTCAGTTGGTAGTAGCTCTGCCTTCTACGTTGCAGTTTGTGGGTTCGATCCCCACCCAGGATAAAACATTTGTGTGATGAACACAGATGTTTGTTCTGTGTTTGTGTGTTAATGTATTTTACAAAAAAATCTTTATTATTTATTTATCTATCAATCTGGTTCTCATACTACGAGCTTTGCTTAGTTCAGGGCTAGATGGCGTTGTGTAAAATGTCCGCAAATATTTATTTTCCCGTTTCGAGCTGCGGGCTTCACTTTGTTAATAACAACTTGTATTTTTGGTTTCTCTTGTTTAATACAATAGAGAGTTTTCTATTATATTCTATTCTAATAAAATAAAGGAACAATAGAAAGTCTTTGTTTCTCAATAAAAGTCCCCAAACTAATAAGTAAGTATAACAAAGGGAAAGTAACAGGCCAGTGAGCTATACAACATTTCTGAAAATCTCCTTCAAATGTAATTAGGGGAGGCCGTTTGGGCGGAATTCATTCATGTATTGGGCGAGCCGCCCGCCCTCGGCGTGACGCTGCATAACTTTTAGCTATTTCTGGATTAGGTTGTTGTGTGAAGGCTTTGAATATTCAATGAATCCAGGAATAAGTTAAACTGAAATAAATTATACTTAAATAGAGTGAGTGATCCATCGATACCTATTTATAGTAGCTATCGTATCGAAAGATCGGGTAAAAATACATTTTATGAAGCACAATCAATTTTAATACTAAAAAGTACAACTCTCTAGCAAGCGTCCATCAGAACGGTACTTAACACGTACAGGTGGGCTGTTAGCTTGTTTGCAAATACCTAGTCAATATTTCTTTTTTAAATCTTGGTTTTAAATTTCTAGTCGTCAATTTTCTGTCTCAAACTAGTACTTATTTACAGAACGGTATTGAAAATAGTTTCTTACAATCGCCTTATTTTATATAGCCTAGTACGAGTATGTCGCTTGTAACTAGACGAATACACCTCATTTGTCAAAATCCGTCAAGCCGTTTGGACTATAGCGATAAAAAAGGATCTCAGTAACATAGATATCCTTAGTTACATAGATAAAGCAATACCCTCTTTCGCACCGGGTAAAAATAGAGCTTCAGAACATCACAAAACAAACACATCAATAATAAACACTCAGCGTTTTTCATATTCTAAAATGGTAAATCCCTCAAGGAAATTGTTCTCTCCGCGGCCTTGCTGGACCTTTTAGGACCCTTTATCAATCGCACCCTTTAAACGAGGCCCACTTGACGTGACCTTTATAAATCTCCAAATTGTTTTAGGGTATTTCTTCCGCTGTTTATTTGCGGAGGTCACACACAGAGGCTGCAAGATCTTTAGTTTTATTCCTTTGAAGTTTTTCTGGTAAAGCATAATAGCTAATCTCTTATATAGCTAATCTATTACATACTCATTATAATACCAATAGACAAATTGCTGCGCCCTTACAGGGTACATGTACTCACCTCCTAGCTAATTACCACCTAAGCTAAAACATTGTAATAATGTATATGTATGCAATAAATAAATAAATAAATAAATAAATAAATAATGTTTTTTCTCTTTTTTGCACAAATTGATACGACCGCATTACTCACACGACTGTAATCCCCAGGCTCGGTAGATATCTCAGATCTCTAGTTACTTAGATCTTTGAGGATATCTAAAGAGTCAGAGGCACGTCCAAACATGATATTTGACACAGTGCCCACGTATTGCAATGTATCTATGAGATATCAAATACTTTTCTTTATCTATTCAGTTCGTCCCCATTCTTGTAATTTTGCATGTTTGCAAAATATGTACATAATGTGCGCAATGCTAGTGCTCTTAAACGGTGAAGGAAAACATCTTGAGAAAACCGGCATACCTTAGAACAAAAATTCGAAGGTGTGTGTCATAGATTAGTATTCTTATTGGCGGCGATGGGCTTGCAACCTGTCACGTACGGAATACTATTCACTGTGCAAAATGTGGTCATGTGCTAAATATCATTATTAGGAGTGCCTCTGACTATACCTTTAGATATCCTCAAAGATCTAAGTAACTAGAGATTTGAGGAGATATCTACCGAGCCTGGGGATTACAGTCATGTTTAATTTTGTCAAATTTATATTTCAAAGGTTATAAATTACATAACGCATATTTCCCAAAGGTCACTAAAAAGGTCAATTTTTCGACCCTTAAATAAAACTCATCTAAAGGGGTTGTGTTTTTATCAGAGTTAATTAAGGAGTTTATGAGATTTTTACGTTCAGGAGAGGCGGAAAGAATTATTATGCGGCGGTATTTGGAAAGAATTTAATCTTCATTTGAAATTTTCAAGGGAAAAGGGATTTTGAAATTGAATAGAAAATTAAACTTTTAGGTAGAGATAGGCTGATATAATCACAAGGACGATTTTGAAACATCTTCATACGTGGCGTGAATTTAGGCATCAGTTACAGTCAAAGGCAAGTTCGATAACACAGATCAGCTTAGTATAGGTAGGTACTTCGAATGATCCTATTTACAAAAAAGGCGGACGAAGGGGAGTTTATATTTTTAAACTTACGCGATCTGAAAACATTTCTAAGTATTAAACGGGTAGGTATATCGCGTTTTATTTACCTATTTTTTTACGTTTCAACAGGTTTACACACTATCGAGGTCACGGGATGACTCTAAATAAAACGCGATAAATACCCGTTTTTAATACTAATAATAAAGTGGGAGTCTGACTCGCGCACCAAGGATTCTGCAATATTGTTTTCTAAAAATTAACGAGTTTAGGATTTTTTTCTATACATTATGGCCTGTGACTTCGCTTCCTGCCAAATTTCATAAGTTAACGGGAAGGGTTTATGATTGAAATTTTGAAATTGATTGGATATGAAGAAATAAAAGACTATTTATAGCAAAATTAAGTGTTTCACGTATATTTGTACATTAGTTATATAATATACTTATGTTAACTACGTTATTCCTTCTATAAATAAATGTATTATGTATAATATTAGCAAACACTTTAAAAACTATAAATTCCTAACTCTTTAAATTTATGCTATTTACTAAATACCAAATCAGAGGATGAAGCACGAATTGACAGAGTAGGTACATGCCTAGCTGTCAATGTAATGTGAAGGAAACCATCAAGTCCTATGCCGACTCCACATGTTGGTGGCAGCTGGCCGAGCCATAGCCAACGCAAAATCAGACAAGGACAGAAGATAGCACCAACCTACGGGAATGTACAGTACAAAACTCACTTGGGCGCCACGGAAGACCAGCGCTACTATAGCATACAGCTGAGTGACGACCCTTTTTGCTGTCATAATTATTAACTTTCAGTTATGTATTATGTTCTATTATGTTCTATATTTGTGTATCAAAATAAACTTCTTTGATTTGATTTTGATTTGAAACCTTGGTGGCTTGCCAAGGTACGCAAGCTTGTATAAACCACCTCTCCACATGTTGGACGTTGGCTATGGCTCAGCGAACTACAACCAACGTGTGGTAGCACTAGATTATTGGCCAATGTCCCACCAGTGGGCAGTGACAGCTGCCAAATACATCAATTGACAGCTTACAGATCGTGCTTGGACCTCTGAATTTTAAAACTATCTAATCTAGATAACTATAACTAAGTACCTATTCGCATTCACATCATCAGATCACATCATCGTACTTGTGACTTTCGCTTGACACCCTCGCCTGTCGGCGTGTCCGTCTTCTCCGATGATACCTCGTACTGTGTCTCCATTCTGGTGAAGAAATATCGTTTGAACAAAATGGCTGACAATGATCAAAAAATCAAGATCAAACCTGGTTGGTGATGAAAAATGTGTGGCGCGTTGCCAGTGTTTGTAAATAGTGAGGTAAAACACTAACGACAAAATAATTATAACTTCTGATACAGCCAACTAGGCTGAGGATGGGTTAGATGCTGAATAACTACCCCATCTAAAATATGTTCCAAGTATAAAGAGCTTAGTACCTGGGTGACCGAACTTTGCTCTGTTTTTTTTATTGGTAAACGGCGTTTTCTAAAAATGAAACCTAGCTAGATCGATTTTTCGCCCCCGAAACCCTCTGCATACTAAATTTCATGAAAATCGCTGGAGCCGTTTCCGAGATAATATATATATATATAATATATATATATATACAAGAATTGCTCGTTTAAAGGTATAAGATAAAGTTCGACCTACAAATAATTTCATCTAGTAGGTAAAATGCAAAAAGCTTTACTTCTAGACGACATTTTGCATAGATTAGTTAGTATTCCGTTCGTGACAGGTTGCAAGCCCATCGCAACTATTGTCCAAGACATCAATGTCGATTTGTGTCGATTTAATTTAATTGTTGCCATAAAAGAATGAATGATTGACTGTAATTATGGGGATTCGGTAGATAATCTACTCAGATCTCTAGTTAGTTATCTTTGAGGATTTCTAAATGGGGTAGTCAGGGGCACGTCCGAACATAATATTTGGCACATCACCACACTTTTCACAGTGATATAACTGGATAAAACTGAAGTACCTGAAGAGGTATCTATCAATAACCTGCCAATAACTTCCTAAACTATGATGATGGTTAAAACTATGATGATGGTCAAACTATGATGATGGTTGAAACTATGATGATGGTCAAACTATGATGATGGTTGAAACTATGATGATGGTCAAAACTATGATGATGGTTGAAACTATGATGATGGTCAAAACTATGATGATGGTTGAAACTATGATGATGGTCAAACTATGATGATGGTTGAAACTATGATGATGGTCAAAACTATGATGATGGTTGAAACTATGATGATGGTCAAAACTATGATGATGGTTGAAACTATGATGATGGTCAAAACTATGATGATGGTTGAAACTATGATGATGGTCAAAACTATGATGATGGTTGAAACTATGATGACGGTTAAAATTATGATGATGGTTACCTTAGGCTTCGTAAGCGGCAATCGGAAATTATGCTGACCCTAGACCGCGATTCCTTGGACATGAGCGGCAGTACGCCCCTCGACTGTCCAGCGATGCTGTGGACAAAACCATCTACAGTCAAATTGAGTAGGATTGCCATCCATCTGGTTTAAAAAACACTTAAGTTTTGCTTGACTAGAGAAAATATAAAAAAAATTAAAAAATAAACAAACGACAAACGACATCACGACTGTAAACCCCTGGCTTGTTAACATCTCCTCAAATCACATTACTTAGCTAGACAGACAGACAGATAGACAAAGAATTGTAAATAAATTATAATTGTTTCTATAGGATCAATTATACGTAGGTATATTGGGCTTCTAGAGTTAATATCACAAGAGCGACCCTCCTTTAGTTTTTTTGCCACCTTGCGGCCCGCCAAAAGGTTGCCGACCGCTGACTTAGATCATTAAAAATATCAAAATGAGATGAGGAATGTCAACATTATTATCTAGCATGACAACTCCAAAACTTTGCACAGTATTTTGAAAAACCTCATGGTCCATGGTTACCTGGCCTTGCTGAAGGTCTTGCTCTTGTCGGTGAGCTTGCGGCGCGTGCGCACCACGGTGGCGTCACCGGCGCCCTGCAGCGACCCGTCCACAGGCGTTGTGGTCTTCAACGCGCTGTATGCAGACTCCTAAGCAGAACCGCTTTCGCATGAGAATCAAAAAATACGGGCACAATGGATTTTCAAATGTTGCCTTTCATTTTTATACTAAACAAGTGTATGAGCTGTGAATACTTGCCCCAGCTCTTGAAGTTATGCACATAGTGTACACCATGACAATCGTAATTTCTGATATCCAGATGATAAACGTCGTTTTATAACCTAAAAAGTACTTGCCCAAGACACACGATACCATATAACAAACATAAATCTAGACAAGATATCTACACTAATCTATACCTATATAACAGCTTAACCTGACTGACTGACTGACTGACTGACTGATTTATCATCGCCGAGCCGAAACCGCTGAAGCTAGAAAGCTGAAATTTGGAAGGTGGTTTCCTTTTATAACAAAACCACCCACTAAGGCGGGATTTTTGGAAATTCCACCTCTAAGGGGGTGAAAAAGGGTGAAAACGTTAGTATGAAACTTTTTAACGCGTGGAGCGATTTTCATGAAATTTTGTTTGTGCACTGTAAATGCAAAATGAATGAACACGTGTTTCAGGATTTTTCAATATAACCTTCAAAAAGGGGTCAAATGTGGGGTCAATGTTTGTATGGGAACTTTTTAACGGGTGGTGCGATTGGTTTGAAACTTTGTTTGTGTACTGTAAATGCAAAATAAATAGACACGTATTTCAGGATTTTTCAATTTAACCTTCAAAAAGGGGTCAAATGTGGGGTCAATGTTTGTATGGGAACTTTTTAACGGGTCGTGCGATTGGTCTGAAACTTTGTTTGTGTACTGTAAATTCAAAACGAATGGATACTTGTAATATTATAGAGGAACGATTTGTATGTTTTTTAACAAATAAACTCAAAAACTACTGGATCGTTTTCAAAAATTATTTCACCATTAGAATGCTACATTTTACTTCAGTAACTAATATGTATTTTATGTTATATTGCGGACAAAGTTGCGAGTAACAGCTTGTTAGAAAAAATGCTTAAATGCTTATCCGGTCTTTTATGGTAATTGTCCATGCTGGGTGTGGGTCAGACTAAAGGTCACCTTACATGACCCTTACCTTAAAATTCAGTTCTTCGGTGCTGTAGTCAGTAATCTTCTGTAGCAGCTCGGAGTCTGCCGTCAGGTCCACGGAAACGCTGGAGTCCTGCACAAAATTCCACACTCCGCTCACGTCCACTTTGACCACCAGCGGGGTCTTGATGCGAGTATCCTGGCGAATGGGGGGGACTTATGATACCACAGTCTGTGGTACTTGACCTGGACTGAGCTTTGTTTGAAATGATACTTCTGGTAGTGCCAATGTTAGCCCCCATTCGAACAATAACCCAACTAAGCAAGGTGTAGCCTTATATAACAACCTAATAATTCCTCAAGGCGTGGACTGGTGAATATTGGGCAACTCTTGGTCGACTATTGGAATGTCTTTCTCTTTTCAAATGTTACAAAATAAAAGTAGAAAAGAATATATGAAAATTATTATCCTGACAGATTTTTTGAATATTATATAAATGGAATACCTAATGCTAGAAGCTAGTGGAAATACCCGTGGCTTATTCGTTCGTGTATTGTAATCGTGATACAAACTTTGATGTCCCAATTAATTCCTATCATGGCAAAAAGTTGAATATGGTATTTTCTAAATGATGATATTGGAATGTAGGTAAGCTTTTTTAGCATGGTCAAAACTTACTTGGCTGACGATCGTTTGGACCAATTCCTCTGATGGTACTTCTGGTAAGTAAACTTTACCAGGAAACCTGAAAGAAATATTAAGATACAAATTCACGCGCAAAAATATATCTTTAAATATTTTAAATAATTATTTTAGCATTCTTTGTCTGGGTGTTAGACCACGATATTTTTAAAAGGTGTGTAAATATTACTTAAAGAAGTTCAAGGAAAGAACAAGTTTAATGCCAGTGCTCTCAAACGGTGAAGGAAACCATCAGTGAGCAAGCAGCTCTGCACGTATTGATCATGTCTTATGGATATGGTTGACTGGGCTGAGAAGATGGTAAGACGCTGTCACCTATACTCTTCAGGAATCTCCTCAATCACAGGCATATCGATGGAAGAACTACTGGGCCATTTGACCAGAACTTCTTCTGGAGTGTCCTCGACGTTGTCCAGCTCATGGCGTCCCCACGAGTCTTTGGGGGATGGGCAGGGTGGTATGTCCGGTATCCAGGACTCCGTCCGCTTCGGGATGAAACACGCTGGTGCCGCGCTCGGCTCCTCTCCAGGGTCGTGGCGGTAGAAGTGCCTGGAACACGCTATCCAATAAACATCATGGAATACATCTACAGACGAAACTTCTCATCGATGTTAAGCATGAAATGCCTGTGAGGTACCACTCTTTTACCATAATATTTCGAAAAAGTTAGTGACTATACTAAAGCACTTTCTTAAAAACTTGAATAATGTCAACCGGTCCAGAGAAGGTACAGTCAGTACCAATTAATGAGTTTCAGCCAGGCTTCCGCGGCGCAGTGCGCAGCGAACACGGCGACCTGCCTGTCCATGTACCGCTCGTAGCCGATTCGGTGCACCTCTTCCATGATTTCCTCTCTGATGTCTAACACTATGAGGTCATTTTCTTCCTTTTGTAAGATTTCAGCCCTGGAATTAAGGTGAAGGTGTAACTATACATAGAACTACATACTAGCTTTTGCTCCTGTTTTTATTTGTCTGTGAATGCACAGAACTAAATGGGAATCGCTTTTCCCAAATTCTTCCATGATCTAATCATCAATGTCACTAAGATAAGTGGTAGCAAATCATTCTCGAGTGGCCAGTTTACATAACAACTTCAAGAAGTTTATATTTGTACCTAGTTTGTTCTATGGAACAATTTGAGACAAAAAGTACAAACTGTTCTATAGTACAATAGGGACAATATTTTCTCAAATTGTTCTATTACGTCATGTCCCATAGAACAAATGGGACCTACCCGAGAAAAACAGGCGAGGTACTCGTCTCGAGGGATGGTCAAAGACACGTCCAAACATGTTTTTTAGAAAAACGAATTGATGCACGATATGAATCGAACCCCAGGTGCTATTACCACAAGCTCTTACAAACCATCATGGTTTCAGAAACGTCAAAGATTCAAGCTTGAACTAACACTACTTCAATACAATTTGTATCAGTCATTGTACGAAATATCAAAGTTATATTATTATTATATTGCCCGCAAAGCTTATGGTAAGGCCCCAGTCATTATAACCTCCACAAAAGAATGTTCAACAAATCAAATCAAATCATGTTTATTCAATAAAATCACAGGGATCACTTTGATTCGTCTTACATACTAGGTGAGTCTAGGTGCCAATTCCAGTCCTATACCCATTCAGAGAAGAACTGACAATAAACTCGCTGGGCCCGAGCGCTTTTTTGTATGATCCTTGTTAATGTTGTTAGGGACACCTGCAGAGTTGGAGCTGATTCGTCCTAAGCTTTTTGACATCTAAGAACCCTGGGAAACTTAGCAGAACTAAGGAAACCAGTATCAGAAGGACAGGTAGTTACCAAGTTCTTTCTGGAACTTCTTTAGGCAGAGCTAATAGAGTCCTAGAATCGTCAGTTACGTGGATTTTGCGCCCTCTCCTTGATATTTTATACTTATTCATCTGCGGGTCGTCAGTCATCTTTACTGATTATTCTGTTCTGGTTTGATTTTTGAGATAAAAAATTTCCAAAATATACACACTTCTCGAAATTGATTCGACAAGACGTCAAGTAACGTCAAGTAACGTCAAATCAGAATCAATCAAATGCATTCATGCAGGTTTTATGGCAATCGTTTAAGGCCGGCAGTATACCACAAGCTTTTCGTATTTATATGTCGAAGTAATATAACTTTGATGTTTCTTTGACTTTGAAATTTTTTCAAGCTTGAAAGTTTCTGAAACATGATGGTTTGTAAAAGCTTGTGGTGTCAACTAAGTCGCTCATGTTTTATATTTTTTCTCGTGTTATTTTAAGTTGTACTGTGTAATTTTGAAGGTTATTTTTCCAATAAAGCCCGTGTTAAAGTCCTTCCTAAGTCAATCGGAGGAAGTTCTGTGAATTTTGAACAAAACAGCCATATTGTTTAAAACTGACTTGACAACTTGACTATGACTCTGTGACGTTGACAACAATTAAATGAAGAGACACTTGACACTGGCAAAAATTGTTCTCTATGTAACAGATGCCCTATATAAAGAAGAAGACAAGTGTTGAAATTAATGTATTAAAATAAATAAATAAATAAAAATAAATAATGCTGGACAATCCACACAGCATCATCTAGCCCCAAAGTAAGCTACTCAAAGCTTGTGTTATGGGTACTAGATAACCGATATATTTAATACATTATATACATAGATAGATATATTTTATTATTACACATAAAAAACACCCAGACCAACGGAACAAATTTCTGCAGATCGTACACAAATTTGTTCCGCGGCGGGAATCGAACCCGCAACCTCTTGCGTCGTAGGCGGACTCTCGCCCGCTGCGCCACTGAGGTCGTCAAATAACCTAAGTAGGCAGGAAGAATGCTTTTGAGAGTAATTTCCTCATCGATAGTATTAAAATTCAATATTCCCAATTCCCTGACCGCGAACTAATGAATAACAAACGTCCCTCTTTCCACATCAAAGCCGCGGCGCGATGGGCTCCATACTGTGGATAACCGCAGCCGATCTATCGATTGATGGATTCCGTACAGATAATAGTACCTACCTACAGGGTGATTTACAAATAGTATATATTATTTATTGTTATTTTTTAGCCCCCGACGCAAATCGACAGGGTGTTATAAGTTTGAAGTGTCTGTGTGTTGCGTGAGGCATCGTAGCTCCCGAACGCAGGAACCGATTTTGATTTAATCTTATACCTAAACGAGCAATTCTTGTATATATATATATATATATATATCTCGTTTAGGTATAAGATTAAATCAAAATCGGATATATATATAAATATATATATATATATATATATATATATATATATATAATTAGAATCTCGGAAACGGCTTCAACGATTTTCATGAAATTTAGTATGCAGGGGCTTTCGGGGGCGATAAATCGATCTAGCTAGGTTTCATTTTCCAATAAACAAGATTTACGAGAAAAAAACCGAGCAAAGCTCGGTCAACCAGGTACTTTAATTTAATTGTGTAATTTAGATTTTAAGTCATTTTGTAAACAAAATAAATATTTTTCTTTCTCTCTTTCTTTCTTTCTTTCTTTCTTTATTTGTTTGAAAGATTAATTTTTCGGAAGTGTTCTTAGTTATGTTTGATGGAAATCGGTTCAAGATGGCCGCCGCGCAAAATAGCGGGCAAACTTGTGTCGAGGGTTTTACTAATTTTATAAACACACTATTATTTTATTTTCATTTTTTGGTACTTCTGTATTACTTACAAATTTGAATAAATAAAATGAATACTTACTTACTTATAGGGATGTCGATTTGTCCTTACCAAATAATGTTGGTAGATTGGAAAAATAATATTTCTTATAATGGGATTTGTCCTCGAAACGGTTTACTTTCAAAACAAATAGGTATCAAGTAGCTACGTAAATAACATCGCGAAATCAATCAATTGCTTACTCCTTGAAAAAACAATAAACCAACAGAGGTAACTGTACATTGTTATCCTTAAATTACCTTTTTTATATTTTATTTCGTTCTATCCTTGTTTTTTGTGCCTTTGTTAGTTTTATAATCTGTATTTATTCCGTTCCGTTGTTTATGTCTGTCCAATACTGACTACATCCTGTACTTATTTGCTGTCGGGAGTATCATCAAAGGTGGGTCAATTGCAAGGGATAAAAGGGTGTTTTCTATCATAATAATATATTATCACTAGCTGACCAGCGCGCAACTTTGTCTGGAGTTTTAAGTGATGATATAAAGCCTATAGCCTTCCTCAAATATGAACTATCCATCACAAAGATATTTTTTCACAAACAAACTAACAAACAAACTTCAGCTTTATAATATTATGTAGAGATAATAGAGGCACTTCCCGCGACTTCGTTCGCGTATTGCTTTTTCAAAAAAACTTCAACCTCCCACTGCATCTCTTAGAGGTTGAATTTCGAGAAATCCTTTCTTAGTACCTACACCTCTACGAGCCAAGACAAACATACTCTCTAAATTTCAAGACTATAAACCAGCGGTTTAGGCTGTGCATTGTCTATATGGCAGGACTTCTTGAAATACCTACTATATTATTTATGAATAGTGATAATCTATATATATAAAAATGGATTGCTGTTCGTTAGTCTCGCTAAAACTCGAGAACGGCTAAACGGATTTATCTTATCTTGGTCTTGAAATGTTCGTGGAGGTCTAGGGAAGGTTTAAAAGGTAAGAAAAATTCAAATAACTGCCGGGAAACCCCTAAAAATAGCCCTTTTCTATTTCCCATACAAACGTTTTCCAAATAATATGTAGAGTCAATTTGAAGTTTATTACTATTTAATAAAGTTCATGTTAAATTATAATCACTCACTGTTGTCAAAGCAATGTAGAAGGCGGTACGAAGTTTGCCGGGACAGCTAGTAAACTATATTTTTCTATTTTTATAATTAAAGGAACGAAACTTAATTAAGCCGGCAACATCCCCGATTCCCCAAAATCCCCGCGCGTGTAATGAGTCTGGGATCCGAGTTGCACAGGACATGACGTCACGTGCCGATTTGACGGCTCCACGTGACGTCATACATGCGGGTGATGAGGTAAGAATTTTCATTATAAAAAATGCGTCAAATTAACGCTTTATTTAGTTACTTTAGTAACTATAACAGATCACTGTTTATTTCATAAAATATATATATAAAATATACAAACAGACAAACTTACAGGATATTCTAAAAAGTGCTGTTTCGGCATCTACATAAACATCAAATACTTGCTTTACTTCTATTCCCCCAATTTAAATTTTCCAAATTTATTTCTTTTACAGATTTTACTCAGTTATGTGGTTTTACAATAGTAGGTATAGATAAAAATGTTTTTGTGTAGGTAATGTGTAAATGTGTTTGGGGTGTATGAGAGTTTTTTTGGCTATCGCTGCAGCCCAAACGGCTGGACAGATTTTGACAAATGAGGTGTCGTTGTATCATTCTGGATCTCAAAAATTACATGGACTATACAAAATGTAAATAAAATTGAATTATGGCGGCTGTAAAAATCTATTTTCAGTTAAGTTCAGTGTTTTTTTTTAAATTTTTGCAACAAAATACGTATTAGTTAAAACTATTATTAAGATATGTTACGCTTATTTGGTCTTTCTATTGAACAAAACTGGATCGTACCTCCTTTAACACTTTCTCAAAATTAATAGACAAGTACCTACGTACATACTTTTTTAGTAGTTACTTATTCAAGTTCCTTAAAAAATATTTTAATCTCTTAGGTACTCGTATTTATCCCCAAAAATATCTTTAAAACGTTGTCACAATTCAATAACTCTGTCAGTAACAGTTCAGCAGTTTTTACAAGAGGGGTTGCGACCACCCCGCCCGCTCCCACTGGTGTGTAGAATACCCATGTAGAACCGGCACATTACCAGCGCTACTGTAATATCAGACCCGACTAATATCCGTACCTTCTGCGCCATTTCCGGCAAATTACATTTTTCTGTTGAAATTTTTGGGGAAAATGTTTTTGACTTCATGGCGGGGATCGTGTAATGGTGGAACTGCTGGTATTACTGACACAAGGTTTACCTGCAAAAGTTTTAATGAAAAAAAAAATAATTTTACTGAAAAAAGTACGTAAGAAAGTATATAAAATGTGTTACAATATAGCATCCGGCGTTTTGATCTTGGAGCCTTAGGTTTAAACTTGGTGCAATAATGGATATATCCTCAAAAACTCCTAAACGGTGAAGGAAAACAACGCCATCTAGCCCCAAACTGAGCAAAGCTTGTACTATGGGAAGCAGATAGCTGATTGACAAATCATAATACCTCTTTTTGTAAATACATAGGTACGTAGAATACATAATAACACCCAGACATAGAACAAACATCTGATTTTAACACACAAATTCTAGTCCTGGGTGGGGATCGAACCCACAACCTACAGCGCAGAAGGCAGAGCTACTACCAACTGAGCTGTTAGAACGAAAAATTCGTACGCGTGCTTTATCGGTGCTTTTCTTATAATGTCAATGGATTTGCAACCTGTAAGTACTGTGAACATGCCTCTGACTACCCTCTTATTTATCCTCTTCTCCAAGATTAAAGTAACCGAGACCTGGGGACACGTCCATTAAACCTGGTAATTTGTTTCCGTAAATTATAAACGAAGTTCGTTGATTGAAATATTTTCATTAATTTCAATTAATCATGATGGTTCTGCTCGAGAGTTGTGAAACTAATAAATGGGACATATTACAGAGGGACTGTAATATCCGGTCGACCACTTCCGGTCGGCCTCTTAAACGGAGAATTAATTAATTTATTTAATTAAGCATCCTATTTCGGACATATTTCAAGTTACTCAAATAGCATCTTGGCTATTTTCGAAATTGATCGCGAGTATTGAGCCTGGTGGAATAGGTACGGAAGGAAGATGCAGGGATGGATATGAAACGGCAGTGGAAATGAAACAAGTTTTGTGACTGTTTGAGACAGGTTTATGGGACGAAATATGTCTGTTTCTCGAACGTAGTGTAAGAGATAACGTCATATTTGTATTTTAATATTAGATGTGTTTGGGGTGTGTATGTTTGTATGTATGCGAGTTCCTTTGGTTGTCGCTGTAGCTGGACAGATTTTGACAAAATCTGGATTCGTCTGGATCATAAAAGTGATAGGCGATACAATATGGCGGCTATAGTTTTAGCCATTGTAAAATTGAGTAACTTGGCCAAGTTTTCATGAACCTGCAACTTTTGCCCTGTGCTTTCAGGCATGAGAAAAACACACGAATCAACCCAGTCAATATTTTTCATGTTTCCCATTCATTAAATTTCACAATCTTTCTCTATACTCAACCTTTATATATTTGTCATAGGTATTTCTTGTGACGAGGAGTGTTAGTATGAATGTGGATGGATACAGGGGTAGAGGTAGGCAAAGAAAAGATGAATGAACTGTGTGAAAGGAGTGAGTACTGAGATAACGAATGACAGAGGGAGATGGAGGAAGATCACACGTTGTGCCGACCCAACATAACGTAGAAAAAGGGCAGGAAGATGATGATGATATATTAATGTGAACTCCTGCTCTACAAGTTCTGCCGGTTCATAACGAATAGGGCCCATTATTCAGCGCGGGCCACACCGACGCCGGCTCACTTTCAATTTGGCCCGAATTGGATTCCGTTTCTTGTGCTGATTAGTTCTGACTTGCGGATAATTGGATATCCATTGTATGCTATGGAAATGTAAGTTTCGCCACATTCATTTAACTCTGAATATTGCTATTAATTACGCCGTGGAAATAATAAATGCAACTATAAAGAGCGGTTTCGCACTACGTCCGATCCGAATCCGATCCGAACCCGTGAAAATATGGTCCGGAGTAGTTGTAAAACTATTTCTATGGTAATTTACGCGCTAGACCCGATTTCCGTCATCCGATTTCTTTCCGTTATTCGTCATTTTCGTCACGTAAAATGACGTATGCCAAACAGTGGCTCCTAAATTGCTTTGGTTTGTATCAGAAATCGGACTAGTGCGTAAGCAATATCCGAGTTTTCTAGGGCCATATTTTCACGGGTTCGGATCAGACGTAGTGCGAAACCGCTCTAACGCTTTCGATCCGAATCCGATCCGAACCCGTGAAAATATGGATATTAAATATAAAATAGGTATTGAACTTTTGTATGAAGCTGTTTTTTTGCGCTCAGTGTTGGTTTCTTAGAAAAAGTTGTTTATTGATTGATGGGTACTTTAACAAAATTACGCGAGTGAGATAAGTGTGTAGCAAAAATACAGATAAGTACACAACTTACGGTTTGAAACTTACCTACTAGACTATAGTTTTTTTACAATTGCATATAGCCCATCTAATGGTAAACAGTTATTGTAACTTATGGGCGCTTGCAATAAAAGGTGGTCCATTCTCCTCTACAGTTTTATCATTGTTCTCACTATTCGTCATTGATCGCAACAAACAATTTTGGTCATCTCGTAAAATATGAGTTAATTTTAAGTGTACCCTTCGTGAAATTACTTATTATCAACCAATCTTTTATTGCTCCATCTTCATGCTATCAGCTTGAAAGATGAGGTATAAAATCGAAGTTTTTTTTAAACAACGACAAAAATAATTTGACAAAAAGAATTACTAGGAAGGTTTTACAGGTGAGCATAATTGGAAGCAGAATTTAGACTTTGTTTAACACAAAATCGAATGTCGAAAAAAAAATTATCGCTGACGAAATCGCTGTCAAAAGCTAGTGTATATTGTTCCAATATCCTGATGCCTTAAGGTACTCTCGATTTTCCTCAAAGAGTTCATCAAATAACATACTCCTTCCACAATGTCAGAAGCACTCCTGGAAGCTGCATCATGACGTCACGGAGCCAATGTTATACGTGACCACATTACGGCGAACTGCGTCTCACAAAGAATAAATATTTGAACATCGCTTTACCCCTTACAACTTACTCCTGCTTTCCTTTATTTCGACGACTCACCCCTTTTTCAACAATATCTATTAGGTAGGTACTCTTAGTCATTCAGTCATTCTAATCATCTATACAGGGTGTACTAGACTACTTCCGAAAACTTCAGGGGGTTTGCAGTAACTGTTTACCATTAGATTGGCTGTATGCATATTGCAAAATAATAAAAGCGTGATAAAAATGATAGTCTTCTAGTAAGTTTCAAACCGAAAGTTGTGTATCTGGATTTTTGCTACACACTTATCTCACTCGCGTAATTTTGTTAATAACTACTTATTTATCAGCCGGTCGGTTTTTAATCTATACAGTACACGGCAGATAGTGATATATAAAAGGAGTTTAAATTATTCAATTATTTAGGTAAGTACTTATAATTAATGCCTTTTGTTCGCCCGACACTGTTATATTATTGCTGTGGTTAATGTAGGTAAACTTATCTCTTTTTGTTTGTTTGTAAAATCGATTTACTTATATTAATTACTAAAGTAAAGTAAGTAGGTTTAAAAAATTAGTTTGTAATGTGTATTGTGTGCCTAAACAAATAAATGAATAAGGATATAAAAAATAATAAAGTAATTCCCTGTTTGGTAATTCAAATAATATAAAATATCTCCTTAGATCTCTAGAATTAAAAAAAAACGCGCTATATCAATTTAACTAGTGGGAAATAGTAGAATCTATTAAAACATTTAAAAATAAATTAAATCGGAAGAAGTTGCGGGCAAGAAGTATTTTAATAACATTGTCCAGTACTGTAACTAGCATGTAGATAGGTACACACAAGTGCTTTACATTTCAACCCATGACAATTATTTCAACCCAATTATTATTTTTCTTCATTCGATCCATTTCGTTAATTATTAGTTATTTTTCAACCACAAATAAATAATGATAGCTCGCCTTTTTTTATCCCTCTCTCAACTTTATTCAAGTACTACATAATGTTTTTAAGGTATTTGTACGTCACATCGCTGCTCGTGTGCCATGTCCACTGCCGCGTACTGCACACCAGTTTTCAAGGAATAGAGAGTCGGCGCGAGTACCTGCACCCGATTATTAGCTAGATTGATAAAGTGCAGTGTGGATTATTTTCTAATTTTCCTTCGCCGGCTAATTATAAGGCGTGTACTGTAGTCTAGACTTCCGCCAAATATTGGTATCTAGATAATTTATAATATCCTAATTATCTGGAAAGTTGTGGGTGTGTTATGGTTCAGTGTTTTAGGGTGCAGGTTTGAGTTCCGGAGCGGGAGAAAATTAAAGGTTTCCTACAAGTTTTATACACATTTATTCAACACAAGTTGTTTAAGGTGTAAACAAAAAATGAAAAAGTTTGAAATGTACACTCTAGCCAAGTAGGTATTTTGAAGTTTTGTATGAAACAGTGTTTTTTTTAGCGCTCACAGTGTAGGTTTCTTAGAAAAAGTTGTTTATATTGATGGTTACTTTAACCCCCTGAAGTTTTCGGCAGTAGTCTGGTAACACCCTATATCTTTACTTTAGACTTCATCAATAATAATGATAAATATTCAGGAAGTTCCGTAAAGCTGAGAGGTTTGTTTGATTATTTTCCTTTTGAGTGGGAAAAGTATGTTACTAATAATAACAAAAATGTTGTTACAAAATTATTGATCCGTTTCTAATAGGAACATCTCCTTAGGGTTGTTATTGGAAGTGAAGTTGTTATCCAGTTCAGCACAGTCAAGGGAAATATATATTAATATACTAGCTTCCGCCCACGGCTTCGCCCGCGTGCTTGAAAAACACGAACAAATCTATCCCACAGGAACCGTACATTTTTCTGGGATAAAAAGTAGTTTGTGTGATATTTCAGGCTTTAATCTACATATCGCACCGTGAGAATAGAAGTGACTCAATTAAGAAAACATGATTTTTGGGAAATGCGATTTAAAGATTTTATGATTGTGTGTTTTTTACTAAATTGTGCTATGACATAACCAAATTATGACTTATCTTCATTTTTTTACAAATTATGGGATACTTTAGGGTTTTATCTAAATTTTAAACTTATTACTGATTCAAAATAAATTTAATTAATTACTCTATTTACCATTTCAAAGAAACCTTCCGACATTTAAGTCGGTTTTGTACTATAGCAATAATTTATTAGTATTTACTAATGACTTAAACCTTAAACGGTCATTAAAATAAGCCTTAATATAGTAATAAACTGATTTAACTCGATTTAAGTCACAATGATTTACTCAACTTAATGCAATAAAATGACACAAAACAAACATCGGTCATTTTATTACTCTAAATTTCAACAAAATTTTACCAAATATTTGCATACAAAACTGTAATATTGAAGTTTAGGTCACATTAATACTAAACACGTGACGTCTCACGGCAATCCTGGCTGACGCAATACTGAATATAATCACTTTTTCACGGGGTGACGGACGAGGGATCGCCGAAATGAAAGAGACTCACCTATTATGTTTTGTCGCATTCTAACCAAAAAGCGGCAGTTTTTTAATCACTAGGCGATGCAGTTTTTTTTTCTGAATCTTTCTACATATTTAACTCATTTTACCTGTTGTCAAAAAAAAAATAAAAAAATATTCTCATGGTGCGATATATCTGTGCCAAATTTGATCTACATAGATCCTTTCAGCAGTTTCAGCATGAAAGAGTAACGAACATACATCCATACATCCACACATCCATACATTCTTACAAACTTTCGCGTTTATAATATTAGTAAGATAAGCTTTTCTGTTTAAATACATTTCTGAACTGAATTTTTACTAGTTCTTGACCATAAGAACCTTGGCCGTAAAGTAGGTATACTTCAAAGTTCACTATTGGCTTGTTGGTAATAAGGTTGCGTAAGCGGACCGTTGGTCTGAACAATTGGAAAAGTTTCACGAACTTAGGCAATGGATCCTCTGATTTATGCTGCACTGTAAATAACGTTTATTTGTTGTTTTAGGATGGAATAACCGAAAGATACCGCGACCCTTGACACACACATAGGTAGCTACGACTGTAATCCCCAGGCTCGGTAGATATCTCAGATCTCCAGTTACTTAGATCTTTGAGGATATCTAAAGATAGCCAGAGGCACGTCTAAACATGATAGGCCCATATTTTGCACAGTAGTGAGTATTCCATGACAGGTTGCAAGCCCATCGCCGCTTTTAGAATACTAAATTACGACAGTACATATGCCGGTTTCCACACGATGTTTTTCTTCACCGTTTTAGAGCACTGGCATTGCGCACATAATGTTTTCGAATGTATAAAGTCATTGCTGCACCAGTTTTGAACCCACGATCTTCGGATCACGAGGCAGGGTGATTCAAAATGATCCCTGTTGAATAAATATATTTTGAATTTTTGATTTTATTAACAAACAAACACACAATCGCAACATTATATAATATTAGTAAGTAAATGATGTTGGATTAATATCTACCCCGTTATTAAAGAAACAGAGGAGAAGGATGTTTAGTGTTTACCGGATGTAGCCTGTTGTACCGGAAGTGAGCTGCCGGAGATATTATATCCTGGGAATCTTCAATATTAATGTGTTCCTTGAACATTGAACAAGTAAACAAACAGTAATGGTTTCCTAATAACCGGCGACTGTTATTTAGCGGTCGTCTTTGGCTAAAGTTGGGATAAGACGGTGCAGAAAAAGGTCACTCGAGTGAATTGGTTTTATTTAGGTATTAAGAGCACTAATGGGTATACTGGTGGGTAGCCTTTCGTTTTTTAAGGTCGTGGGTTCAAATCCAGTTGTTCACCAAATGTTGTGATTTGAGCAAAACTGAGATTTCTTTTACGTAGAGAAAAAAAATGTGTGTCTATGGTATCTGGGGTACATATAAATCTATATCTATACTTCAATACTATACTTCGTATTATAAAGAGGAAAGTTTTGTATTTTTGTTTGTAACGAATAAACTCAAAAACTACTGGTTCGATTTCAAAAATTCTTTCACCATTAGAATGCTACGTTATCCCTGAGTAACATAGGTTATATTTAATGTAGGTACCTCGCGAGCAAAGCCGCGAACAGAAGCTAGTAATAAATAAATAAATATTGTTGGAACTTTCACACAACGCCATCTGACTAAGCAAAGCTTGTACTAAAAGGATAAAAATAACTGATAGACGAATAATATACCTACCTTTTTTTTTTAAACTTACATAGAATATACAGAAAAGATCAATGGACTGTGTGAAAGATGACATGGGTACTGAGATGACGAAAGATAGAGGGAGATGGAAGAAGATCATAATATGTTGTGCCGACCATATAACGTGGGAAAAGGGCAGGAAGATGATGATGATATACATAGAATATATAATAAAAAACCAGCTAAAGAACAAAAATTTGCGTTCATCACACAAATGTTCGTCCTGGGTGAGGATCGAACCCACAACCTGCAGCGCAGAAGGCAGAGCTACTACCAACTGAGCTGGGAGACCAATCGCAGATGCGATATATCTTGACGGCCTCTGTGGCGCAGCGGGCGAAGGTCCGCCTGAGACGCAGAAGGTTGCGGGTTCGATTCCCGCCGTGGGACAAATGTTTGCATTATTTGCAGATATTTGTCTCAGGTCTGGGTGTTTTCTATGAATAATATGTATGTATTTACAAAAAAAAAAAAAGTATATCTATGTAGTTTATCAGTCATGTGGTTCCCATAATACAAGCTCTGCTTGGTTTGGGGCTAGATGATGCTGTGTGATAGTGTCCAGCATTATTTATTTATTTATTTATTTAAAAGCTACCAGTTATCTCGCTAGAACCACGACAGCTAAGTCAGCTATAAGTAAGTCCCCAAATAAACGGGGACAGTATAATGACACCGTTTATCAGCACAGTTGGTTATTGCACTTCAGTTTATGAATATTAAAATAATTTAATCTTTTGTTAGTGGCCCCGGGCGACGGCGCCGGCGCAGATGATTGCCGGCCGAGCTGCAGTGTAGGAAATGCAGTAGCTTCATTCATGGTAGATTTTTTTGTATCTCTTTTATTAGTCTATTCGCAGAGCGAATATCGTAATAAAAATGGTAGAATCTTGATTTGAAATTTCTTGATGAGTTATCTTTTGTATTTTTTCTTAAGCTATACCACTGTTTTAACCCGACTGTGATGCGAAAAAGGAGGGTAATGTGTTTGTATGTATGTATTTATGTTTGTTTGTGTGCAAGTCAGTGGCTCGAACTCTATTTGTATCCTTAACGTACGTAGTTAGTTGTCGTTGTTAATAATTTGGTAGTAGCTTAGCCTTTTGCGCTGTAGGTTGGGGGTTCGATCCCCACCCAGGGCAAAAATTTGTGTGATGAACACAGATGTTTGTTCTGTCTGTGTCTGGGTGTTATTATGTATTTACAAAAAAAAATTATCAGCTATCTGGTTTGCTTAGTTTAGGGCTATTATTATTAGTATTAGACGAGTATTTATCGCGTTTAAATTACCTTATATTTTCCCGACGTTTCGACAGGTTTGCACGCTGTCGTGGTCACGGGTAGACTACGGTCAGTCAATACCCGTCTAATACTAATAATAATGTGTTCAGATCGCGTAAGTTTAAAAGTACATATAGTTTAGGGCTAGGTTGCGTTGTGTGAAATGTTCACCAATATATTTTACCTAACCACTTGGACTATGAGAAGGTGAATTTCATAGTTATCATTTTGATGAGAAAATGGTCTTATACTTGTAGTACTGTTGTTCGTCCGCTGTGTCCGCGTTGGGCAATAGGTACATCGGATCAGCACAACCTTTCTAATGGCGGCGCGGCGCCGGCGCAACAAGAAAGCGCCAAGCCCTGCGCACTAAAGGTGAAGCCATGTTGTACACATTTTACTAACTCTACCGATCCATCTACCTATACCATCTATACACTTAAAGGCCTTACCACAAGCTCTTGATAATAAAAAAAATCGACTGATCACGACTGTAATACCCAGGCTCGGTAGATATCTAAGAACTTTAGTTAGATCTTTGAGGATATCTAAAGGGGGTAGTCAGAGGCACTTAAGAACATGACATTTAGCACATGCTCACAAGTTGTACCTTTTTCTTCTTCCATTTTTTTTATCATCCGTCATCTCAGTACCTACTCGCTCCTTTTTTACCATCTTCCACACAATCCATCCATCTTTTCTTTGGCCTACCTCTACTCCTGTATCCATCCACATTTATACCTAACACTCTCCTCATAACATGCACGCTAGTAATAAGATATTCCGTCCCCGGCGCCATTTTTAAAATCTTTTTATATACCTACTCATTCCATATTTTGTCCATCCTTGTCACTCCACTCATCCATCTCAACATTCTCATCTTCGTAGCATGCACTATACTCATCCGTTCCCTTGGCGGCCAAATCCTCAGGACCCCTAGTGTGACTTTTTGATAGGTTACGAAAACTTTTTTCGAATAGTATCCTTTCATACATTTACTTCCATCGGAAATGTTAAGGAACAAAAATAAGATCGATAATATCTAAAATATGTAATCGGCAGTCCCAGCAACAATGTTCAAACCAAGTTTTCACGATATCGACCTATTTTAGTTCCTTAACATTTCCGATGGAGGTATAATATACCTCCATCGGAAATGTTTTTTCGGAATGTTACTATTCGAAAAACTTTTTTCGAATAGTATCCCTTTATACATAATATGTATAAAGGGATACTATTCTTAGTATTACTATTCCTTATTAGTATCCCTTTATACATAATAATGTATAAAGGGATACTATTCGAAAAAAGTTTTCTTAAACTATCGAAAACTCATACTAGGGGTACAGATCCATACAATGGATGGATAGGTTATGGATAGGATGGGGTCATGTGGTGTGAAGATTCAGTGTGCACTCGCCCTATGCTAGGTTCGAGCGACACGTAACGCGGAGGCAACCGGAGGTTTCTTCACTGATTGTCGGTGAAAGGCGCGCCCAGTGGACCACTGCCTAGTGGTTCTGCTTCACCATCTTAGGGACGTGAGTTCAAATCTCGGTCAAGATGTTTCTGAAAAGTTTGTGAAATACCGTGCTCGATTTTATTTTTTTATATCTTCTTCTTTGTTTGCATGTCTCTTTTGAGATTAATTTTGCCAGTGTCAAGTGTTTGTATAGTAGTATTGTCAATGTCACAAAGTCAGTCAAATTGTCAAGTCGATTTTAAATAAAAGATGGCTGTTTTGTTCACAATTCTATAAATTTAGAAAATATTCACTAGTTCTGGAAATAATAGCTTATGTTGCTTAAAGAGATGCTTAGTCAAAAGAGTTAAATAGACTATATCCTGGAGAGGAGCATAGGCTATCTTTTGTCAAAAAAAATCATCATCATCCGCAGCCTGACTTCACCCACTGCTGGGTATAGGCTTCTCTCATGAACGGGCTGAAATAGGGGTTGAAAATTTGTACGGGGAAGTGACCGCTTCTTTTTGCACTTCATAGAAATTTCCCAAATAATTTCAGAATAATACGTTATTTGATGGCTTTTGCAGACGAAATCGCGGGTAACAACTAGTCTAGCCTATAAAATTCAATTACCCTACACATTTGGGTGTCTCCCTCGCAATAGGTACTTGCCAACTTCGTAACGATACACTTGAACATTCAGACAAACAAAAGTTGGGCTCTCCATCGTAATACCGGGCAGGAACCCTCAAAATTACCAAGAATAAACAAGTTGTTCCCAAGGAAATTATTTCGTAAAAGTTTAATTTTACTTTTTCCTCGTTATTTTCTTTTTATATAGCTACATACCTAACGCGATTCAGCAGCGTCCAGTCCACTCAAGACGGTTACTCCTAGCTAGCTAACTAGCTACTCCTAGTTAGTATTTCAATAGACTTTGCAAATAGAAAACTATGTACAGTTAGTACACACGCTACAAGTATACGCAAATATATATAAATTGAGATACTTTCTGAAGCTTCTTCTTCTTCTTCCGACCCTTTTCCTACGCTATGTGGGATCGGCACAAGATTTTTCTTCTTCCATTTCCCTCTATCATCCTCTCAGTACTCACTCCTTTCTTACACATTATCTAGACACGCGGCAGCGTGTCAGCCAAGTTCAAGCGAAGCGAACGGGCGATGCGCGCCTAGTGTAATATTACAGGAACCATTTGGGTGATTTTTCACCCCCTCGTAACTCAAAAACTATTTCACATAAACAAGTCAAATTTGGCTCATCTATTGCCACTTGCGAGTAAAATATGTGCACCGAATTTCATAAACACACCTCAAACGGTTATTTAGATATTAACGTCCAAAAATGGCTGGTTATGGAAAATTTTATCACTGACTGATCTATAGACGTTAATTATAACCCAGTTCTAGATGACCTAGAACGTTCAAATTTGGCATCCAGGTAGGTAGTGGGGTGGATACAAAGGAAAAAATCTGAAACTCGTAATTTTTTTTTTTTTTATCGTACTTTTTCAATTAATTGATTCTCCTAGGAACCCTTACTAGCGCCTGTAATATAAGAATAGCAATCTAAATAGATGACAGTCGGTCATTATGTGGATTTTAATAGGGTCTTGACGTGAATATAATAACGAGTGGAAGTAGTGTCTTGGATTGGTAAGTAGTACACTCTCGGTAAGTACCTACTATTATCGGGCTTACCTATCTACTTAGGTACCTAGGTATACAATGTGCTAATAGTTGAGCCGTCTATGTAGATAGGTAAGTATGACTAGATAAGTATTTAGGTTTAGACTAATAAAGTACTCTCGGTAAGTACCTATTATTATCGGGCTAACCTATCTACTTAGGTACCTAGGTATACAATGTGCTAATAGTTGAGCCGTCTATGTAGATAGGTAAGTATGACTAGATAAGTATTTAGGTTTAGACTAATATCTACTCTCGGTAAGTACCTACTATTATCGGGTTAACCTATCTACTTAGGTACCTAGGTATACAATGTGCCAATAGTTGAGCCGTCTAAGCAGATAGGTAAGTATGACTATAGGTATGTATACCTACAATGTGCCAATAGTTTGAGCAGTCTATGCAGGTAGGTAGATATGGCTAGATAACTATTCAGGCCTAGATTATAGTGTGTCTCGGCTTGTCGGATTGGTAGTAGGTAGGTATACTTATTCAGTAAGTACCTACTCAAGTACCTACCTACCTGCTTAGTATGTATACCTACAATGTGCCAATAGTTTGAGCCGTTTATGCAGGTAGATTATATAAGTGTAATAATATAAGAATAAGTACTTATTTACTAATAATTTCTGTACAAAAAGTAATGATATCCCATCAAAAACATAAATGTGAAATGAGAGCCAAGTTCAATAAGTATGTTTTACTTAGTCGTTGACTTCAGCGACAAAAGAAGTGAGATCTAAACGGGTGCCAAGTACAATGGTCAGTCCTGAAACTTATTTATAACAATATGAAATATTTTTAACAACTTTAAAATATCATTTCATCTTAAAACTTAGGATATTATATTGAAGCCTAAGGTCTTACTTGGCTAGTTTTCTTAAGAGTACAAATTATATTAGGTATAGCCTTTGCAAGTTTTTATTTTATTCTTTTTAAAAATTTGGATTGCTGGTAGAAACTAGCGATTGGACATAGTAAGTAAGTAGTTAATTCCTATATGAGAACTAGCCAAGTTAGACCTTAGGCTTCAATATAATATCCTAAGTTTTAAGATGAAATTATATTTTAAAGTTGTTAAAAATATTTCATATTGTTATAAATAAGTTTCAGGACTGACCATTGTACTTGGCACCCGTTTAGATCTCACTTCTTTTGTCGCTGAAGTCAACGACTAAGTAAAACATACTTATTGAACTTGGCTCTCATTTCACATTTATGTTTTTGATGGGATCATCTTTCACACAGTCCATCCATCTTTTCTTTGGTCTACCTTTACTCCTGTATCCATATTCATACCTAACACTCTCACATGACATTCATCCCTCCGCATAACATGCCCATACCACGCTGCCTGCTCACATATGTTTATAGTTTTACCCACTGTTTTACCCTAGTTAAAGTAAGTTTGTTAAAATGTCATCTGTCTGTAAATTGATAACATATTACTTAATATGTACTTACTAGCTTTGTTCCTCTACCTCTCCCGCGTGGAATAGTTTTTTTAATGCAGTATTTTTATTTATTTTAAATTCTTATTTTGTACTTAACTTTCAACCCCTTCGTGATAAAAGGCAGTCTATATCTATCTCATCAAGCTCTAGTCTATCTATGTACCAAATTACATCAAAATAGGTTCTTCGGTTTAAGTGTGAAAGCGTAACAGACAGACAGAGTTCAACAACAACATGATCACGACATGAACATGACACGAATCCCCAGGCTCGGTAGATATCTCCTCAGATCTCTAGTTACTTAGATCTTTGAGGAGGATACCTAAAGAGGGTAGTCAGAGACACGTCCAAATATGATATTTGGCACATGCCCAAATATTGCAGTCACTTTCGCATATAATATTAGTATGGTATTGTTAGTATTTACCCCGTACAGGGTAATAAATATCGTCCCAAAAACTTCTCGCCAGAAATAACCCGAAATGGACGATCAAAGGGTTAGAAATACATTTGTTAAATTTATGGTCTGAAATGAACCCGCGACTAATGTGAGGATGTACGCATTTATACTTTCTGAGTAGACCTATTTTTGTAATGCTACTAGGGCCTTACCACGAGCTCTTACAAAACCATAATGTTTCAGGAACGTTGTATTTCAAGCTTGAAGTAACACTACTTCAATACATTTTTTATAGGTTATGGTACGAAATATCAAAGTTTTATTACTTTGATATTGCCCGAAGAGCTTATGGTAAAGCCCCAGGTCTATTTAAAAAGGTGTGTAAAGCAAATAACATACATACCTACGCTAACAATTAGTTCAAATATCAAAAAACCCACCAAAAATTACGAGAAATACCCGCCATATTGGATTTTTTGACATTTCATTAGCCCATTGTCACTCTTGTCACTGGACTAGCCTAATAGTTCAGTTGGTGGTAGCTCTGCCTTCTGCGCTGTAGGTTGTGGGTTCAATCCCCACCCAGGATAAACATTTGTGTGATGAACAGATGTTTGTTCTGAATCTGGGTGTTATTATGTATTCTGTGTATGTATTTACAAAAATAAGTATATAATTAATCTATCAGATAACTGGTTCCCATAGTACAAGGTTTGCTTAGTTTGGGGCTAGATGGCGTTGGGTGACAGGTCTATCAATATTTTTTTTTGTTTTTCTAGTTTCGCTATAAAAATGTGTATATACATTGTCACGTAGTTAAGCTGATGTATGGAGCTGATAGTAATTGCACGTGGGCCCGGCGTGTGCGCACGTGGGCGTGGTTTGACGAGGTAGGTACCTAGGGACTAGCACGAGTTACCCTAGTAACATTTTATTCGAGTCTAGGTTGTAAAAATTGCCTTTAAGACTTGCGAGCAGATTTCCATACAAAGGTTCTAAAACCTTTTCAGAACCTTTCTAAAACCTAAAATGTTACTTGGGTAGTGTAACCTTGCCTCTCGATCTTTAGGTTGTGGGTTCAAACCTGCTCGTGCACCAAAGAGTTTTTCGAAAAAAATATAATATGCGCAATGCCAGTGCTCTTAAACGTTGAAAGAAAAGGCTTATTCCCAAAGTACTCCATTCTTTTGTTCAAAAAAGATAAGAATCTCGAACATTAGTTCCCAATCTACTCCAAAGAATTATTATTAATAAAAGGTAAAATAAAAATAGTGCGTTTAAGTTTCAAGACTACTCCATTCAAAACATCGAAACAAAATAATGTTAGGAGTACAGTCTGTCACAGTATTTCTGTAATAAAATTAGGTATGCTGGCAAAAGTTTTCTTCAAATTAGGAATTTAGAACGTTTACGTCTGCGGTAAATAAAGTAAATTGTAATATCACTTCAATATCACTTAGGTACATACTTTTAATGCATTATTATTTAGAAAAAAAGGGTAGCAAAAGAGATAAGTTTTGTTTACACCTAGGTATGTTAATGTTACAAGCAAATACCAAATTACAAATGATTTAATTTCTGATAATAAGAGCGCTGGTGGTGTAGTGGTAGCACCCCTGCCGAAGGTCGTGGGTTCAAACATGGTCGTGCACCAATGAGTTTTTCTATTCGAAAAAATGCCAATGCTCTTAAACGGTGAACGAAAACATCGTGAGGAAACCGGCATACCCTAGAACAAAAAATTCGAAGGTATATGTCATAGGTTAGTATTCTTATAAGCGGCGATGGGCTTGCAACCTGTCACGTACGGAATACTAACTACTGTGCAAAATGTGGGCATGTACCAAATGTCATGTTTGGACTTGCCTCTGACTACCCCCTTTAGATATCCTCAAAGGTCTAAGTAACTAAAGATCTGAGGAGATATCTACCGAGCCTGGGGATTACAGTCGTGATCATATTTATTTATTTATTTTATTTTTTTATTTCTGAATATATTCTAAGACCTAATATGTCTTGCATTAGCATAATGCATAGCTGAAGAGACTGATTTTTACGGGTGTTTTTTAGAGGCGAAGAACTTTAAACTGAAATAAAACAGAGAAAAACGTTATTAATTTATACATCCAGTTGGCTTTATTCATAGCGTTTTTTTTTATTTCAATTTAAAGTTTCTAAGCTTTTAAAAAAACACCCTTCTGTTAATACGTCATGGTTTTTTTTCTATCAATATTTATGGTAAACTTCTAAATTTTGGTTTCTCATAATTAAGTAGGTGTGTACTTATGTTGATCTTCTTCTTCTTTTTCTTGATGTTGATTAGATTAATATATTTTTTTTTAAATCAGTTAAGAACTGTATTTTATTTTAAATCTTCATTCATTTAGGTTTAGGTAAGGCATTTTATGACGTTATAGGCGGTTATCGCTATAATAAGAGTAGAAAAATCTGTTTATTGTACTATTAAAATATGTATTTCTTAAGCTGCCTGTACGTCAGTTACCTTGTGGAGTAAAATGCGAAATAAAACAGTATTATTTACATTACTGATGACTAATATTAAATGTTTGGAGGAGTTTGAGAACGAATGTATGAGATAATTATTTTTGGACACCAGTAGGGTGGAGTCGAATTTAACTAAAAAAACAATATTTTGTTTGTGGAGTAGTTTGAGAATATTTCTTGGAGTACTTTGGGAACAAAACGTGGAGTACTTTGGGAATAAGCCAAAGAAAATATCGTGAGACAACCGATTGAGTAACAAACATACATCCATCCAAACATTCGCTTTTATAATACTACTAGTTTCCGAGCGTGGCTTTGCTCGCGTGGTACCTACTTGAATAAATATTTGCCTGTGTTATTCCAGATTATAAACTACGCGTGTTCCAAGATTCATCCAGATCTGTTCAGCCGATTCAGCGTGACTGAGCAAAAAACATTGATCTAAACTTTCGTATTTATAACGTTACTAGCTTCCGCCCGCGGCTTCCTCCGCATGTCACTTTGAAAAACCAAAACGCATCTATCCCACGGGAACCGTACATTTTTCCGGGATTAAAAGTAAGCTAGGGCTATTCCGGACTATAATCTATCTCTTTCCCATATTTCATGCAGATCCGTTGAGCCGTTTCAGCGTGAAAGAGTAACAAACGCATACATCCAGACATCCTTACAAACTATCGCGTTTATAATTAGTAAGATTTAAGTCGTTTTTTAGCTTTGAATATAACAAGCTCTAATTTTCTTCTACACACATTTTTACTCCTATTTCTGCACAAGCCAAAACCACATTTTGTGCGGTTCGTGGGAAAAGAAAAAAAAAATATTATAAAAATTTGTCCCATTTCTGCTCAAATCGTAATAACGATGTAGTGATCATGTGAGTGAGTGAGTGAGTGAGTGATGGAGTATCCACAGTATATTATTGTTGGAATGATGTCACGCGGCATCGATCGGCGGGTTCGCACCGGTGCTAGGAGTGCTCAGTGTTAGAGTCTTTGTGTGCTACAATATTTGTCGTTCGCCGTCCAAAAATTATGAGCCACGCACGTGGCAAGCCCAGCCTTGTACACTCGCATACACAACTCTGTACGTTAGTTATTTGTACGTCAAAACATCCCAAAATGTCTCGCAAATTCTATAAATGTTACATTTTAGTTATTAGATTAGTACTATACGGGTATTTTTCACGTTTTATTTACCTATTTAGGATCAGATTCATTCAGATCAGAGATTCAGATCGCGTAAGTTTAAAAGTATATATAATTATGAAAGTCGTTTAAGTAATAAGAGCTACTTAAATATAGATTCACCTGGCATGTAAGACGTTTCATAGTGATCCATATGTCATTTTATTGAATAAATATATTTCGATTGATCGATTGATTGACTCATTTCCTCAACTCTATCTCACCTTTGTCACCCTACGTGACAGTACCAAAATAAAATATTTTCAAAACACTTTTGTGACTAAGTATACTTCGAGTTGGTCGAACCGCCTCGAATGATGCATCTACGGAAATCTTTTTATGGCGTAAAATAAATAAGCTGTCACACAACACGCGTGAAGCCATTACTGGCGCCAGTAACTCGCCTGCCAGTAAAAGCTCGGGTTACTAAATACTTGATATATTTTACGGTAAAAATGTTGGACAGCCGCATCAAAGTTTGAACATTACCTATTAATATGGTACAGTCACCGCCATTTTTTTACATTTTAGGCATTTTACTTCCTAGGCATTTTGGAAATTAGACTTTCTGATCAGGAAACCCATTAAGATGATAGGATCAGCAAAAATATCGAACTGTAAACTTTTAAAAAAAAGATTAATATGGTCACAAACAAACATCCAAACTTTCGCATTTTTAATATTAGTCGGACTATGATCTCATAATAACGTTTCTAAGATTTAATAATTTAGAATATGGTGGTATTATTATAGACTTATAATTAATTAATTAAAGATCGCTGTAACATAATCAGTTCAGCCGACACCCGCGTTGAGCCCACTCATTAGTACATAGTCGTTTTACATAGCACATAGGGCCTAGCAGCTGCACGAGCGGAGCGACAAGCGTTATACACACCACGTTACAGTTTTGAATTTTCTGGTATTTGAAATACTTCCCAAGATGCTACGCCAAATTATAAACATAAATACGTCACGCTGATTGCTACACAAAATGCTACGCAAAACTCTAGACATAGTTACGCTGAATGCTACACAAGATGCTACGCCAATTTCTAGACATGCCTTGCTGAATGCTACACAAGATGCTACGCCAATTTCTAGACATGCCTTGCTGAATGCGACACAAGATGCTACGCTAAACTCTAGACATGCCTCTCAGATTGCTATACAAGATGCTACGCTAAACTTTAGATATGCCACGCTGAATGCTACACAAGATACTACGCCAAATTCTAGACGTGCCACTCTGAATACTACACACGATGCTACGCCAAACTCTAGACATGCCACGCTGAATACTACACAAGATGCTACGCCAAACTCTAGACATGACACTCTGAATACTACACAAGAACGCTATTCTACACGGTACGCTTATCACACTGGCCATACAAACACTATAGCATTACATACAGCTGTACACAAATACGTACTTGGAGTATATACAGCGTATCAGTTACGCGGACACGTGCTCGTGGTTAACAAACAGTAATTAATTATTGAGTTTCTTTCTTTCTTTTTTTTTTTTTTTTTTTTTAATAAATAAATTAATAAATAAATAATGCTGGACAATCCACACAGCATCATCTAGCCCCAAAGTAAGCTACTCAAAGCTTGTGTTATGGGTACTAGATAACTGATATATTTAATACATGATGTAGGTACATAGATAGATATTTTTTATTATACATACACACCCAGACCAACGGAACAAATTTTTGCAGATCGTACACAAATTTGTTCCGAGGCGGGAATCGAACCCGCAACCTCTTGCGTCGCAGGCGGACTCTTGCCCGCTGCGCCACTGAGGTCGTCAATCATTACCATACTTGCATAATTATTTGACGTAGTTCGCGATCTTATAATTTTTTAATTATAATTATCTAACTTACCTAACTGGTTCTGTTTTTATAAACACTTTAATCAAAAAAAAGTCCATATACTTTTTTAGTTTTTGAATGTACCTACATTAAAATTAATGTACTTACAATTAGCTTCCGCCCGTGGTTTCGCCCGCCGTGGTACTTTGAAAAACAAAAACAGACCTATCCCGCGGGAAACATACATTTTTCCAGGATAAAAAGTAGCTTAGATGCTATTCCACACTATAATCTATATCTGTGCCAAATTTCATCTAAATCCGTTCAGCCGTTTCAGCGTGAAAGAGTAACAAACATACTTAATGATTAAACGAACTTACCGGTAGGTACGTGAAGTTCTATCATAATTATACGAAGTGCTTAGTCCGAATAGGTTAGTAGAATTAATTATTATTTGAACACATGTAGTACGCTCATTAGTAGTTACTACCACTTCCACTATAGTAGAAAGTTTGCCACAGATGGCAACCAAATTCTTTAAATCCCCCTACCTAGTTCATTAGGCCACCTACCTACCTTTCTTGCATAGGTTCAGTCTACTTCCCATCATTTAGTTTAGAGATAATATTTCCGTAACTTCTTGGGGTTCCTAGGGAGGGCGGGTATCTACTAACCTATTCGGACTAAGCACTTCGTATAATTATGATAGAACTTCACGTACCTACCGGTAAGTTCGTTTAATCATTAATTATACTCGTGCTTAGTCCTCTAGGTTAGTAGAATTAATTATTATTTGAACACATGTAGATGTTGAGAGCAACTAGTGTAGGAAATATAGAATAAAATAACGAATATGCATCATTTTCATTATTATTTCAAAAAAAAAAGTCATATTGACATAACAGGCAAAAAACTTAAAAATATACTTGTATTAAAATATATACTAATCATCGAGAACATAATGTTCTTGCTAAAGCTGTATTATCATTAGTATTGATTACAGGTCTATTATAAAATTTGGCAAATGTGGTGGAATTGCCGGTCCATCCTGCAGTTTGTCTAATAATATCTAAATTGACTCCAAGTTTATAAGCCTTTGAAGTTGCCGCATGGCGAGTGCTATGCGAAGAAAATACGGATACGTCAATTCCACTTTTGTTTAACATACATTTGATCCATCTACTGAGTGTTTGTGAGGAGACAACATTGTGAGGTTTACGAAAACTTATAAAAAGTTCATTAGATTTCCTTAAACTTTAAGTTTTATCTAAATATGCTGTGAGGGTTTTTCCCGGACATATACCAGGTCTGTCTTCGAAGAATGGTAAGTATAGAGTTGGTTGCTTAGATCCTGCTTTAGGCGTCTTAATTATTTCAGATATCTTAATTATGATTTGAGTATCTAATGTTATAATATGATCAACTTGAATTTTTGACAATGTTTGAATCCGATGAGCTGTAGCGAGCGCAAGTATTGTAACACATTTTTTAGAAAGATGTTCTAATGTAAGAGTATCATTAGGATAAAGCAATTCAAGGTAATTTAAGACAACACTAGCATCCCAAGTTGCGTTGTAACGCGGCAGTGGAGGTCTTAATCTATAGACTCCTTTGCAATATCTGGTAATCCTATCATCGTCGGACATAATATTTCCCACAATAAGGGCTAAGGCACTTCGGTGGGTGTTAATTGTACCAAATTGACCACCATCATTAAAAACTTGGGTTAGGAATTCAAGAATTATTGGAATAGATGGTTCGTACATATTTATGTTGTTGGCCGTGCAAAAAGAAAACCATCGTTTAAAACATACATCATACTGCTTAAGGGTGTTTATCGACCAAGATGCCATGATGATTTCTATAGCAGAGTCAGGGACTAATCGTTGCAGCATCGCAGTCCGGACAATACTCCTGCAACCAGGGTAGTGTGGGCTCGGATGTTTCGATTGCTGGAAGGAGGAATTACTATATCAGTAGATTGTAATTTTATTGTATCTGAGGTAAGTAGTCGAATGAATAAAGGGTACCAGGGTTGCGTCGGCCAATTTGGGACAACAACTATACCCTCAGCTTTGTCAAATATGATTTTTCGAAGAGTCTTCAGGATAACAGCCACTGGTGGAAAGGCGTAAAATAAATAATTGGACCAGTTCAACGTGAAGGCGTCTATGGCTACGGCTTCCGGATCTCTTTGCCAGGACACGAATTTGTCACATTTTTTATTAATGCGGGTAGCAAATAAATCAATTACGGGAGAAGGAAAATTGTCTTTAAGTTTTTGAAATCCTGTTTCAGATAATTCCCATTCTACGTCAGGGTGGGTTCGTCTAGATTCTCTATCTGCCAAATAATTATCTGATGATTTGATATAGGAGGCTGTAACAAAAATTTTTCGGACCTCACACCATTGCCATATGTCTCTAGAGACTTGATTTAAATGGGGGTATTGAATACCACCCATACGATTAATATAACTAACTGTAGTCGTGTTATCAGTCCTCAGTAATATCTGACAGTTATAGTAATTCTTTGCAAAAGTTTTGATGGCAAAGTAGGCGGCTAAGAGTTCAAGGTGATTAATGTGCAACTTTTTTTCCCCAAGGGACCAACTACCGCTAGCAGTAAGTTCATTGCAGGCTGCCCCCCACCCCGTTGTTGAGGCGTCAGAAAATATTTCTAAAACGTAATTATCAATTCTAATTCTGTGACTAGAATTCATAATAACCTTTAACCACCAGTTTATGTCGGGTAGTAAGGATTGAGGTATAGTCATAAAACTATCGTAGTTATCGGAACTTATTTGCAAATTAAGGAACTTACAACGTTCCAGTTCCTTTGTGTAGAGCCTATATTCTATAGCGGGGCACGCAGATACTAATAATCCTATAAGTTGCGCAAAGTTCCTAATTTTGCAACGTTTTAATTTTTTAATCATTTCTAGTTCTGACCTGATTCGCAACCTCTTTTCTAAAGGGAGTCTAAGTTGCCATTTATGGGTGTTTATGATGTATCCTAAGTACTTACAAGATCTAGAAGGTGTTATTATACTCTTCTCGTGGTTTATAATGAATCCCAGTGATCCGAGTAGGGTTTGCGAAATCTGAATATTATATAGACATTCATGAAAAGTTAATCCGGTTAGAAATAAGTCATCTAAGTAGATAGATGATATGTATCCGCAAGCTCGAAGTAAACCCACAACTGGCTTCATAATTTTGGTAAAAATGTATGGAGCAGTACAAATCCCAAACGGAAGAACATTGAATTCGTACATTGTGTCGTCAATGAGGAAGCGCAGATATTTTCGTGAATCTGGATGGATATTAACAAGAAAGTAAGCATCTTTCAGGTCTAAGCTTGTCATAAAACAATCTTTAGAAACAAGTTTGAGTGCTGTGCGAATATCTTCAAGTTTAAAATGTTGTGTATTAATAAATTTATTTAATTTCTTCAAATTTAAAATGAATCTTAATTTTCCATTAGGTTTTGGTATCATGAAAACACGGGACAAAAATTGATTAGGACATGGCATACACTGTGTTATAGCTCCTATAGACAATAGGTTATTAATTGTTTCATCCAGATGTGGTTTCTCAGAATCTGAAAAGCTATTTACAGGTACATGCGTCTGATGTACAGGCTGATTAAACTCAATTTTATAGCCATTAATCCACGACAAAATAGTACGATCTTTAGTTAACAAGGACCATTGCTTATAGAAGATAGCGAGTCTACCGGCGTAGCGTACCTTGTCTACTGGCGGCGGGTCTGCTTGGACCGATGCGCGTAGTTTTGCGACGAGTTCACACGCGGCGGAGCGTTCTGGTTCTGAGGCGCAGATGGCTGCTGTCGTGGCGGCTGGGGCATCGGCTGCCTGCGTGGCCGGCCCCTCGCCTTCCAGTTTAAATGTCTGCTTGATGGACCTGCTGAGGTAGCCGGTTTCGGCTTCTTAATGGGATCTGGTTTCAGATCCGAAGAAGATTTGGAGACCGCCTTCGCAGTTTTGATGGTTTCGGTGAAATTTTTCCCGAATAAAAGCTGGTCAATTTTAGTAGTGGACAACTGGTCTTTTAGTTCTTTTCGAACAGAATACAGCGCAAAGTTTCGGCGCATTTCGGAATCTGAGTGTTGGATGTCGCAGAATATGCGACCAACTTCCATTAATTCCTTTATAAGCTCATTGTCCTTCTCAGTTTTGGAGAGTTGATCAGAAATTATCTTCCCCAGACAAGAAATTCCAGCAGCCATTTGTTTCTGCCTTGTTTCGATAGCCTTGTCTCTTTTGGCCACCGCATCAGGTACAGCAGCTTTAATTTCGGCATTCAACTGTGGCGCCGATATATTAGAACAATTACCTGGCGTTATATTTTTCTTTATAAATTCCACGCGAATATTCTTATCTAAACCATTTGTCGCCACGTGCGTGAATCGAGTTGCAACATCTTTATTGATGTCGGGGCCATACTCCTGTGTGATCGTTGGGTCAGCTCCCAAAATTTCCGCAATGTCTTCTTCTGGATCAGGCGCAGCGATCGGGCCTTCAAGATTATCTGTTAAATTTATCACAGATATTTCTGCAGGAGGTTCTTCCGCAGGAGGTTCTTCTGCAGGAGGTTCTTCTGCAAGAGGTGCTACCGTGTTCTCCACTGGTAGCCGTGAGCAGTCATTGCTAGCGTCTATACGCACAATTGGGTTAGCCTCCTGGTCTGTAACAAGGAGACGAAAGTTTTAATGGCCGCAAGTATGTAGAACATAACGCCATATGTTATAAGACCGCACTACACGATGACAGTTTCTTAGACTACCAGGATCTAAAATAGTGCTGCTAATGCGGCGAGATAGTCCTGCAGACTACTCTGGTGCATTGCATTGTCAGGCTTAAAGAAGCTTTTCTAAAATCATTGCGGCGAAATAGTCCTGCGGACTACTCTGATGCAAATAACAATATATATAAATTGCGGTTTTTTGGCCTTCATTACGGCGAGATAGTCCTACAGACTACTCTGATGTAATAAGTTAAATAAGTGCGGCGAAATAGTTCTACTAACTACTCTGGTGCATTTTGTGCAGTCTGTATAAATTCATTGCGGTGAATAGTCCTGCTGACTATTCTGATGCAATGACGATAGATATCAATTCCAGCTTTTTTGGTCTTTACTACGGTGAGATAGTCCTACAGACTACTCTGATGTAATAAGTTAAATAAATGCGGCGAGGTAGTTCTACAAACTACTCTGGTGCATTTTATGCCAGGCCCGTATACAATCATTGCGGCGAAGTAGCCCTGCAGACTATTCTGATGCAATATTTATGAGGCGGCGTATAAAAAGCGGATTCACATTACAAATGTGGCAAGTAATCATAAAACAATTTTTTGAGGGTAGGTACTTACAATTTTGAGTTCGTTCCGGTGAGGAATCCCGCGATGATGACGAACTCGATGATCGGCTTGAAGACGAAGAACTGATAGTCGGGACACTGTTCCGAAAATAGCGAGCTTTTTTAAAACTTTGCTCCAATTTTAACAATTTTTTAACTATAAATTCCATGTCATGGCGGCGTTTCGGCATGACTTTATTTTTTATATGAACACTGTCCGAAGTTATGAGAGAAGTGTGGAGTGGTTGAACACTAAAAAACGAATGATGGGAAGTAGACTGAACCTATGCAAGAAAGGTAGGTAGGTGGCCTAATGAACTAGGTAGGGGGATTTAAAGAATTTGGTTGCCATCTGTGGCAAACTTTCTACTATAGTGGAAGTGGTAGTAACTACTAATGAGCGTACTACATGTGTTCAAATAATAATTAATTCTACTAACCTAGAGGACTAAGCACGAGTATAAATCCAGACATCCTAACATCCATACATTCTTACAAACTTTCGCGTTAATAATATATGTAGGATTGATAATTTCATAATTCAATGTCATATAGAATTTTTGCAGGCGAAGTCGCGGGTATCAGCTAGTATATAATATATTTTAGTCATTGTATTTATCTCCACGTGTAAGTTGTATACAATTGTATTATATACCCACCTTATATACCACTATGTATATTTATCAGTAAAACTAAACGTTCCTAAATACCGGTGACCGACACACTATCATGTGGAGATAGAGGTAACTTTAACATTCCTATTGCCGCTATTGAGCGGTCGCTATGTGCTGTTGGTCGGTTGTTAAAGATAGCTAAGGCCAAGGTCACACGTGGTATTATGCAACGGTTCGACTTTATGTTAACTAGTAGAGGCCCGCGACTTTGTTGTGTTAATCCAAACTTCCACCTCTCGCTGCACCTCTCTCAGGGATTAGAGGTTGAATTTTACTATATCTGTATATCTGTCTATGTATCTACAAGTATATACATTATAATAAATTCGTTCAAAAGCTGTGTCTGTAGGTATTTTGATATTTTCAAATGAAAATTAGTCCCACAAGAAGACACGCTACTTAGACTAAAACAGGCTAAAACATTTTTTTTGAAAAATGGTCTCTTGTCTGTTTATCTGTGCGTTTGTGCACGCTAATCTTCCCTACGGCTGAACCAAATCGAATGCAGTTTCCACTAATGTATTGAGATAAGCTTGGATTAAAATTAAGGTTTTGTTTCATCGAAATCGGTCGACATATAAAAAAGATAAGAATTTAATATCCTGCTAATATTATAAACGCGAAAGTTTGTAAGAATGTATGGATGTATGTTTGTTACTCTTTCACGCTGAAACGGCTGAACGGATCTAAATGAAATTTGGCACTGATATAGATTACAATCTGGAATAGCACATACTTTTTATCCCGGAAAATGTTTTTCAAGGTACTTAGCGGGCGAAGCTAGTCTATACTAATATTATAAAGAGGAAAGTTTTGTATTTTTATATTTTTGTTTGTAACGAATAAACTCAAAAACTACTGGTCCGATTTCAAAAATTCTTTTACCATTAGAATGCTACATTATCTCTGAGTAACATAGGATATATTTTACGTAGGTACTTTGCGAGCAAAGCCGCGAACGGAAGCTAGTATCTTATAAAAAACCTTTTTCTTATAAAAAGTAATCTAAAGCGTATAATGTACTCGCGGGTATCGAATAGTACCTTATATTGGTGTAATCGATTCGGCTGCGGTCCGCATCGAGCGGTCGCGATCTGACACAGTAGGTACACTCAGCTACATTAACATAACAAAAGGATAATGTCAAGGACGGATTAACTCATACTTATTTGTTTACAAACTCGTTGTAAATGGCTGTATTTTATGTATCTGTTTATATACTAGTTATGTACATCAGCTTTGTTTATAGATTACAGATAGAACTTTTTCAATTAATAAAATAAATATTATATGGCAGATGGTGGGAGACCTCGAAGGATAGAGATGGTTGGCGTGATTTGGGGGAGACCTTTGCCCAGCAGTGGGACGATATAGGTTATATAAAAAAAAAAAAAAAATAACCCTACTATCTTACTAATATCATAAACGCGAAAGTTTGTATGAATGTATGGATGTGTGGATGTAAGGATGTCTGGATGTATATTTATTATCCTTTTACGCTGAAACGGCTGAACGGCTCTGGATGAAATTTGGCACAGAAGTAGATTGTAGTCTGGAATAGCACATAGGCTACTTTTTATCCCGGAAAAATGTACGGTTACCGTATAGATTTGTTTTTGTTTTTCAAGGTACCACGCGGGCGAAGCCGTGAGCGGAAGTTAGTTTTAGCATATTTTAAGTTAATCTGTGGAACTACAGAATTAGCACCTTGTAAACAAAATTAAGTACTATTCCTTTGAACATGAGTAAACACTGCAGTAATAATTGCAATAGTCTTTAGATTGTTCTATAATTTATCGTCTGTTTTAATTGGTTACTTTATGGACGTTTTCTAAAAAGCCATATCCGTATAATGCCGGTCGTAATCCTTACTAAATTATAAATACGAATATAACTCTGCCTGTTACGCAGTCACGTCTAAACTACTGAACCGATTTGGTACATAGATAGAATAAACTTTGGGAAAGGACATAGGCTACATTTTATCCCTAAAAATTATAATGTGCTTGGGGTGTAGGTAGGTATGCATATATGCAAGTGCCTTTGGCTGTCGCTGTAGCCCAAACGGCTGGACAGATTTTGACAAATAATATGTCATTGGATTCGTCTGGATTACTAAAGTGACATAGGCTATACGAAATGTCAAAAAATCCAAAATATGGCGACTGTAAGAAGCTATTTTCAAGTGTTAAATACTAGAATCTTTTGCAATCCTATAGAATCCTATATCAATATACGCTAATTCCATACCTAATTGTCATTTCAATAGCAATATTTGCGAACGATAGCGACGGCCTTGGGCCAGCCAAATGCCTCCACAACACAAGCCAAACTCAACTCTATTCCCAAACCACTCATGCACAAAATCGATTGAAACTATCGAGCTGATAGCACGCGTGACCAGTATTGTAAATAACCTTAAGAAAATACCAATTTAAATTATATCCTTCTAGAATTACAGTCTATTTTTCAGTGCAACCTGTAAATGTTACTCTAATTTGAATTATAGACCTTATTGTTAGGGGAGTAGAGTAGAAATTCAGTTGTGTGCGATGTGGTAAACAACATTTGGCGAATTTGAGGCCACATTTCCTGATGTTTGGAGCATCAAGTTAATTCTAGAGTAATGCTTCACCAAATATTATTATAGTTATTATAATTAATGTGCTTTTAGGGCACTGGTGGTGTAGTGGTAGCCTTCATATCCTGGGTATCCGGTTCAAACCCGGTCGTTGACAGAAGAGCCATTCTACTCAACGGTTTTGTTATTGTTCTCACTTTCGTCACTGTTCGCAAAAAAACTATATTATTTTCTAGTAAACTATTAATTACTAGCTTCCGCCCACGGCTTCGCCCGCGTAGAACCTTGAAAAACAAAAACAAACCTATCCCACGGGAACCGTACATTTTTCCGGAATAAAAAGTAGCCTATATGTTATTCCATTATATAATCTATATCTGTGCCAAATTTTATCAAGATCCGTTCAGCCGTTTCAGCGTGGAAGAGTAACAAACACACATCCAGACATCCTTACATCCACACATTGTTACAAACTTTCGCGTTTATAATATTAGTAGGATTTCTAAATGTACTTTTCGTGAAATAACTTATTATCAACCAATCTTTTATTGCTTCATCTTCATGGTATCAGTTTGAAAGACGAGATCTAAAATAAGGTTAAAAAAGTTTTTAAAAAACGGTACAATATCAAATTGAGTAGACTCAAAAGAGTAATTTTTTGCAAAAATATGTCCCTTTTTTCTATTAATGATAGTCTCACATACATTCATACATACATACATACATAACCCAAAATACTTTACCCGACTGCGAAGCGAAGGAGGGTAAAAACTAAATAAATCCTACTAATATTATAAACGCGAAAGTTTGTGAGGATGTCTGGATGTATGTTTGTTACTCTTTCACGCTGAAACGGCTCAAATTAAATTTGACATAGTTATAGATTATAGTCTGGAATAGCACATAGGCTACTTTTTAACCCGGAAAAATTTCCGGTTCCCGTGGGATAGTTTTTTTTGTTTTTCAACGTGCCACACGGGCGAAGCCGTGGGTGGAAGCTAGTCTAAACTAATAAGTACCTATATAATATAGTAATGTAATGTAGCTATATACACCGAGAAATTTGAATGGTTGTTTTCCCGCAGCTAAATGGTTTTGTCTTGATAATACAATCGTTGTATAAACAAATTAAATATTAGAAACAAAAAATACAGATATACATACTTTGTAAAAATTTAATTCGAAAGCGACCACGAACCAATAGTAATTCATCCCGATACCTGCGCGAAGGCGGCCGGCGGCGCGTGCGATTCGAATAGTACCTACAAGTTACGTCTAATGTTACTATCGTTCCTCACGTTTTCGAGTTGATGAATATTTTTTAAATTATTTTAAAACAAAAACATCTTTATTTTTTACTTTTACTCCATGTTTCCAAAGTACTCAATATGGCAAGTTGTTCTGCCGCGGGAAAACAACCATTAAAATTTCACGGTGTATAAATACCCGTGCGAAGCCGGGGTGGACCACTAGTACATAATATTTTCAGTACAATATCAGTTCGCCTACGTTATTCATAGACAATTTGTCGAGGGACTTCACTCGCGTTGGCTTCTTAAAGCTAATTCAACATTTATAGAGTGAACTCAGAGTGCTACTGACCTAGTTATAGTTGTGTGTATGAACCGTAAGCACACGGGGTTAATATTTTGATTAAAAATGTTCGTAGCTACGATTACTCCGCCAATCAAGAACGGAATTTAATTTTGATGATTCTTTTTTGTTTGAATGGTCATGAAAAATAACTTGAAAATGTATTAAGTGGATTATCAAATGATAGGCCTTTACTTGCACATTCCAAAATAGTTTTTATTTTTAGTCTAGGTTAGATAGTTTTTGAAATATAACGAAAAAAGTAAAATTATGAAATCAGCTGACATCTTAGCACGGGTATAAGTACATACCTAGGTAGGATAATCAAATTTGTTTTTGATTAGGACCAACTTACGTACCATAGACACCTACCTATGTAAGTAGTATGTACATTACGTGTGTCCAAAAACTTTAGGGCGTAAATACAAATGGGTGTAAGCAATGCGCGTGAAATCTCAGTTCGGGGTAAACCACACTACGTCTACCATGCAGTTGTCACATTTAGATCGGCTGACGTTACTACAGTAGTAATAGTACGTTACTATGACATCTGTCAAAATTGTTACTCATGCTACCAAATTCCAAGCAAATGAATGAAGCGCAAACTAAAGTCGCTGTAGTACGCTGTGACGTAAGATAGTTAACTACGTGACGTTTTAGTACCCAACTATTCGCTAGAGGCGCTGTACAAGTTTTCATACATTTATTTTAACTACAGTCGCTAGCGGGTGTAGATTGTGAAAACTCATGGTCCGTGGCTGGTTCTGTGATCTAGGTCTATAGCTGTGTGTCACTACTCTAAGGCTGGAGTACTTCGAGACTTCCCAAGTTTGGAACAAACTGTCGTGTCGTCTCCTGGGGGCAGCATTTAGGGCTGTATGTAGCATCTCGAAATAATATACAGAAATTAGTAACTAAACTACGGAACCCTAAAAACGAGTGTGCTTTATACCCCACGACTGAAGAAAAACTTAGCTCCATTTACAGGGTGTTACCAGAATACTTCCGAAAACTTCAGGGGGTTAAAGTACCCATCAATATAAACAACTTTTTCTAAGAAACCAACACTGAGAGCGAAAAAAAACAACTGTTCTCAAAAATCTGTCCCACGGAAACCGTACATTTTTCCGAGATAAAAAGTAACCTATGTGCAATTCCGGACTATAATCTATCTCTGTGCCAAATTTCATCTAGATCCGTTCAGCCGTTTCAGCGTGAAAGAGTAACAAACATACATACATACAAAGTTTCACGTTTATATTATTAAGTAGGATTAGTTAATATACATTTTCGTAATTTGGATGCCTTTTATACAGAAGCAACACCCAAATGCTATAAAAATCATTTAATATTTATGCTAAAAGTCATAAAACTTATTTTTACTGAGCAAGTATTATTAACGAGCTGTGACCCGCGACTATGTAGGTACGCGTTAGATTACTTTACACAGCGTCCAGCGCGCGCGAGGAATAAGTAAAATTATCATATCTTTTTTATTTGTTAATCTATCTCGATGAAACAAAGCCTAAGTTTTAATCCAAGCTTATCTCAATACATTAGTGGAAACTGCATTCGATTTGGTTGAGCCGTTGCGGAGTTTAGCGCGCACAAACGCAAAGATAAACGATTTTATTATATGTATAGATATGATGTAATATTGTTAAATCATTTCGGTATATATTTATTTAATTCGCCCGCTGACCTATCTGGCAATAATTAAACAATTTGTCCAAACTTAATCAATGATTTTGTTATTATTATGATCCATCATTATCGACAGATTAATATCAACTTAAAAGCTATAAAACTATCATTAATATCTATTTTGAGATATTACTAGGTGTTGCCAGCGACTTCGTTACCGAATTACAAGTTTTTTTCCGAAAATCGATTTTAATGAAGTAGGTATGCTTATAATGCTTCTAATGAAATAAATCTGAATCTAGATCTAATTATGGCCTATCTTACTCTATAAACTGCATGAAATACCATTCAGTAGTTTCGGAGATATGCGCGAAGAACGTAAATCATAGATATCTCATCAGATCTCTTATTTACCTACTTAGATAATTTTAAGGATATCTAAAGAAGGTAGTCAGAGGAACGTCCAAACATGACATTTGGCACAATGCGCACATTTTGCACAGTAGTTAGTATTCCGTACGTGACAGGTTGCAAGCGCTTATAATATAAGAATACTAACCTATGACACACACCTTTGAACTTTTGGTTCTAGGGTATGCTATTTCCTCGCGATGTTTTCCTTCACCGTTTAAGAGCACTGGCATTGCGCACATACATTTTTCGAATGGAAAAACTCATTGGTGCACGACCAGGTTTGAACCCACGACCTTCGGATCGTGAGGAAGGGGTGCCACTACACTACCAGTGCATTTTCATACTGAAAAAATAATTTAACCCTTCGCTGGACCAAACCCCACCCCTAAAAGCTAGCGGTGTTTACAAAACTTTCCACTTCTGATCGTCTAAATTAATTAACGTCTTCCAGTGGGTTCAGGAGGAGGGAGGACGTAGAACCACCCCCCTTTCCCCACTAAAGGGTAACAATGGGAATGGGCAAGTCCGCTCCAATGGAAAAATAGAACAATGAGAAATAATTTACTTATATAAATTACTTGATTAGCTGTATATATAGCTGTAAAATATATCTTTTTTAGTGTTCCGTACCCAAAGGGTAAAACGGGATCCTATTACTAAGACTCCGCTGTCCGTCCGACTGTCACCAGGCTGTATCTCATGAACCGTGATAGTTAGACAGTTGAAATTTTGACAGATGATGTATTTCTGTTGCCGCTATAACATAAAATACTATAAAACAAAATAAAATAAATGTTTAAGGGGGCTCCCATACAACAACGTGTTTTTTTTTTGCCGTTTTTATGAACAATGGTACGGAACTCTTCGTGCGCGAGTCCGACTCGCACTTGGCTGGTTTTTTTTAACTGACCATGACTGCCTTTTCAGCTCAGTCGGTAGTAGCTCTGCCTTCTGCACTGTAGGTTGTGGGTTCGATCCCCACGCATGATATATACATTTGTATGATAAACACAGATGTTTGTTCTGTGTCTGGGTGTTATTACATGCTATGTAAATACATATTTAAAAAGTTTATAATTAATCTATCAGCTATCTGGTTCCCATAGTACAAGCTTTGCTTAGTTTGGGGCTAGATGGCGTTGTGTGAAATGTACCTATCATTATACCTAATAACCTATTTTTTTAAACTTACGCGATCTGAACACATTATTATTAGTATTAAACGGGTATTCGTCGGGAAAATAGGTAAATAAAACGCGATAAATACCCGTTTAATACTAATAATAATAACTTATCTATCCAACTGGATAGATCATTCGTATTATCATTAACCCTATATCAAAGCCTTCATCATTGCCAGTTAAGAGTACACCCCTTAAGCGTTTGTTGTCCCAAAAAATGCGTTCCCACTGGTGGGTTGTCGTCCCTCGGCCGTGGACGACACAGGACATCAACGGGATGACAGTTTTTAATGAAATTTACATTTTGCATGAATATAATCAGCTTGTTTACTCACAAACTCGGAGGGTTTAGTAACTTTCAGCAAGTCTTCAAAATAAGATCATAATTTGCCCGATTTAATTAGGAAAGTCGCTTTTGACACGGTCCTTGAGAGCGGTGGGCCGAAAGATATAGAATATTTTGATGTTTTTGAAGTTTAACAGCCTTAAATTTGCACTGGTTGTGTAGTGGTAGCACCTCTGCTTCACGATCCGAAGGTCGTGCGTTCAAACCTGGTCGTGCAACGAGTTTTTCCATTCGAAAAAGATATGTGCGCAATGCCAGTCCTCCCGCATACCGTAGAACCAAATATTCGATGGTATGTGTCATAGGTTAATCTAAATATATATTCAAAGGTGACTGACTGACTGACTGACTTACTGACTGACTGACATAGTGATCTATCAACGCACAGCCCAAACCACTGGACGGATCGGGCTGAAATTTGGCATGCAGGTAGATGTTATGACGTAGGCATCCGCTAAGAAAGGATTTTGATTAATTCTACCCCCAAGGGGATCAAATAGGGATGAAAGTTTGTATGAAAAGTCGCGATAATCGACATTCACGCGGGCGAAGCTGCGGGCATCAGCTCGTATTCTTATAAGCGGCGATGGGCTTGCAACCTGTCACGTAAGGAATACTAACTACTGTGCAAAATGTGGTTATGTGCCAAATATTATTCTACGTGTCTCTGACTACTCTCAAAGATATAAGTAACTAGAGATCTGAGGAGATAATTATCTATCGAGCTTGGGGATTACAGTCGTGATTTTTTTAATATCGTTTAATTTTGCTTATGTCGCTCAACTTTCAAAAACAAGCCAATGTTTAATTTTGCATATGTCGCTCGACTTTCAAACGAGCCAATCTCGAGCACAAGCTCAGTAATAATTGAAGCACAAGCAGCCCTTTCAAGTCCTATTACGCATTATCTCTGATTCAATGCGCGTCGCCAAGTTGAGCATTTGACAAACTTTGAAAGTGGTATACCAAGGTGGAACCCGTAGCGTTTAACGCAAATTATGACATCCGTTGGCAAATTGTGCGTCGATAGGCACGTGTCAAAGGAGGCACGCGGCTTTACCATAGGTAGTATTAAAAGCAAAGGTGCGAAATTTATGTTTTTCACGTGGTTTATAGATATTTTTATTTAAACCAAGGAGGTCCTATGAATGTAAATTTGAGTTTGGAATTTGAATTGGTGTAAATTCGAGCATTTGAATTAAGAATCAATCCGAAAGATATGCCACACTGTATGAACTCGATAAAGCAGATTCACCAATCAGAAATTTGGAACAATTTTTAGACCAATGAATTGGTGCAAATTCGCGAATTTAAATTCATCAATCCGAAAGATAGTCTTATGAACTCGATAAAGCAATGTCTCAAGTTATCAATCAAAAATTTGGAACACATTTTAGACCAATGATTTGGTGCGAATTTCGAGCATTTGAATTTAGAATCAGCTTGAAATAGTCTATGTATGAACTCGCTAAAGGAGTTTTGTCACCATTAAGAATGAGATTGGTCCATTTTTCCCAAGTGTAGAAACGCTCACGGCCGTCACACAAACTGTGCTGTAATTAATCCCATTCCTCACACAAGCGAATACAGCCAAAGCTAAATTACGAAATTCTCACTCGGATTACAATACAATACAATATATCTTTATTGTAAAACATAAAACAAACAATAACAAAGAAAAAAAAATAAGTATAGGCACAGAAAAAAAAAAATATGAATTACAATGGGCGGCCTTATCGCTAAAAGCGATCTCTTCCAGGATTAAACTTTTGATCCAAGTTTTAAGGCATGTTTTGTATTTATTGTAAATAGAGACTTAGATAAAAGTGCAATAATTTGAGTCAAACAATTTTTTTAAATTATTTAAGTACTTTTTTTTGAAGGGTTCTCATTTGGTTGGAATTTTAAAACAAATATTTTTTTTTCGAAAATATTTTAATCAGACAGGCTCGAAATCTTCGACCTTGATTGTGCTGTTATTTACATAGCTACATGCTATGTGTACCTATGTGGTTTACATAAAACTGTTATTTACAAAAACCACTTTAATTTAACTTCATTTTAACGAGGGTTTAAACCGTCGATTTGCAGATAAGAGCCATGTAGTTGTTATATAATCGGCACTAAAACTTTTTTGTACAAAAACAAAGTCGTAAACTCGATCCAAATTAAAACCACTTCGGGATATTTTGGATAGTGATAAATATCTTTGGATAGTAGTGTAGGTATCCGAGGATGGTATGAAGTATCATCGTAAAATGAAATCGTGTTTGTTTGAGCCGGATTTTGTCAGTGAGTTTTTAACGTTTATTTCAAGAAAAAAATATAGTAATAGGTTCTATATTATGTCAAATGTATGCCTACTGAAAGTATCATTTTTCTTTTTTGTTTATGGCAACATGTCAAGTGTTAAATTAGTTAGTAGTATTGTCAATGTCACAAAGTCAGTCAAATTGTCAAGTTTATTTTAAAACAAAAGATGGCTGTTTTGTTCAAAATTCTCGGGATTTCCTCCGATGGATTTAGAAAGGAACTATTAACATTCACATATTTTATACTCGCGTCAAGAACTCGGGCTTTATTGGAAAAATAACCACAAAAATTACACAATAAAACTCAAAATAACACGAGAAAAAATATAAAAACTAGAGCGACATAATTGACAGTCGAATGCATCACAGAAAATGTTGCTAAAGTCATTCGGTATGTATGATTAATGAGTCATAATTCACGTGACTACAAATCTCACTACAAGTCTAGTCAGTCAAACAGCTTTCTATCTGCAATGGTACGGTAGGTAAGTCAAAATTTTATGTAAAACTAGCAGTCCGCCCCGGCTTCGCACGGGTATTTATATATACATACATGGTCACGACTGTAATCACCAGGCTCGGTAGATATCTCCTCAGATCTCTAGTTTCAGATCTTTAGTTAGATCTTTGAGGATATTTAAAGAGGGTACTCACACTCAGAGGCACGTCCAAACATGATATTTGACACATGGCCACATTTTGCACAGTACTTAGTATTCATACGTCACAGGTTGCAAGCCCATCGCCGCTTAAAAGAATACTAACATATGACACAAACCTTCGAATTTTTGGTTCTAGGTTATGCCGGTTTCCTCAAGATGTTTTCCTTCACCGTTTAAGAATACAGGCATTGCGCACATTATTTTCTCAAATGGAAAAATTCATAAGTGTACGACCAGGTTTGAACCCACGACCTTCAATGATGAGGCAAGGGTGCTACCACTACACCACCAGAGCTCTCAAATTAAAAAAAAAACAAAATTCAAAATTATAATACACACTTGTCATAACCATGATACTCTTCTTTAATGAAAGAATTTATATAGAAAGTTTTAGTTTTATTATTTTAGTGAACTTTTTTTTAAAAGAGCGCTGGTGGTGCAGTGGTAGTACCCCGGCCTCACGATCCGAAATCGTGGGTTCAAACCTGGTCGTGCACCAATGAGTTTTTCCATTCGAAAAATGTATGTGCGCAATGCCAGTGCTCTTAAACGGTGAAGGAAAACATCGTGAGGAAACCGGCATACCCTAGAACCAAAAAATTCGAAGGTATGTATTCTTATAAGCGGCGATGGGCTTGCAACCTGTCACGTACGGAATACTAACTACTGTGTAAAATGTGGGCATGTACCAAATGTCATGTTTGGACGTGCCTCTGACTACCCTCTTTAGATATCCTCAAAGATCTAAGTAACTAAAGATCTGAGGAAGATATCTACCGAGCCCGGGGATAACAGTCGTGATCATATTTTTTTTTTTGCTTTTTTTTTTACTTCCCCCTCCCGTACACCCAGTGACCCCTACATTGCATAAAGCTAGCCGAGAGTAGAGGGTCTACCATGAGTTTTCACAATCTACACTCGCTAGCGACTGTAGTTAAAAAAATGTATGAAAACTTGGTACAACGCCTCTAGCGGATAGTTGGGTACTAAAACCTCACGTATAAAACTATCCTACGTCACAGCGTACTACAGCGACTGTAGTTTGCGCTCATTAATTTGCTTAGAATTTGGTACCATGAGTAGCAATTTTGACAGATGACATAGTAACGTACTATTACTACTGTAGTAACGTCAGCGGATCTAAATGCGACAACTCATGGTAGACCTACAGGGTGAGGCTCTCACGCAACTTTATTCTAATACATACTTACATTTTTAATTTCGTGGTATCTTTCGCATGGAATGTCCGAATTGAGTAATTCAAAAAGCTATATAAAGGTATTGAAGCAGTCTAAAACATGATGTGATTTATTTTGATAAAGATTAATACTAAGATACAAATAAAGAGCGTTTTTCTAAGCGTAGCCTTCAATTAAAATGTTAAAATAAAAGAACTCTTATTGTGGCATAACTATAATAGTTGGACATATGCTATCGCGCCACTTTTTGTAAATAATGATGTGTTCTACAAAGTCGTAGTACATTATTTTATTCTATCGTCAATAGTTTTCGCAGCGCACGCGATGTAAAGAATATTTTAGATATTTTTTTTACACCTTGGGTTACATTATTGAAGTTTTAGTAAGGATCCCTAATTTTTTTGAAAATATTATATAGCCTATGTCACCCGCTGATAATGTAGCTTCCCAACTGTGAAAGAATTTTTCAAATCGGTTCAGTAGTTTCGGAGCCTATTCATTTCAAACAAACAAACAAACAATCAAAGTTTTCCTCTTTATAATATTAGTGTAGATTTATAGGTCACTTTCCTCCACCCGCGGCTTCGCCCGCGTGGTACCTTGAAAAACAAAAACTAAACTATCCCACGAGAACCGTACATTTTTCCGGTATTAAAAGTAGCCTATGTGCTATTTCAGATTATAATCTTACTCTTTGCCAAATTTCTTTCAGATCCGTTCAGCCGTTTCAGCGTGAAAGAGTGACAAACATCCATAATACAAACTTGCACGTTAATAATATTAGTAGGATAATATTTTGAATTTGATGTGTCCCACCACTAGAGAGTTTAGTGATAATTAGAAGCACAAATGAATGCTAAGTTAAACTCGGCTGAGCCGCGGGTAATGAGGCTCGAAGCGCTCAGAGCGTTAATCGAGCCGAAACGAGCGCTCGCGAGCGCTACGTTCGCGAAGTATCGGTATGATTTTCATCAGAGTTAGTTCCTTTGAGCAATAAAAAAGTCGAACATTGCATTTTATGTCCTATGTCATTGACATAAAGTTAACACGACTTTTTACTGAACAAACTTTTATGAAGTAAAGGTGTTGAATCACCTGTTATGTAAGTTGTAACACTTTTCAAATTGTGCTAGATCCTACTAATATTATAAACGTGAAAGTTTATGACAGAAAAATATGTATAGTATGTTAAAAAAAACAGCTGTTCCATACAAAAATTCAATACCTACTTGGCCAAAATGTATGAAACAGCTGTTTTTTTTCGCGCTCTTAGTGTTGGTTTCTTAGAAAAAGTTGTTTATATTGATGGGTACTTTAACCCCCTGAAGTTTTCGGAAGTAGTCTGGTATCACCCTGTACATTTCTGAAGAATTGTTGCTACCCAACATCGGTGGCCAGAGAGGCCACCCTAGAAGACTGTTCTGTACCCTTAGTATGAGTTTTTGATAGTTTACTTTTGTCGTATAGTAGATATCCTTTCATACATTTACCTCCGTTGGAAATGTTAAGGAACTAAAATAAGGTCGATATCGTGAAAACTTGGTTTGAAATCATTGCTGGGACTGCCGATTAGATAATTGCGATATTATCGACCTTATTTTAGTTCCTTAACATTTCCGATGGAGGTGAATAATGAAAGGATATACTATTCGAAATCAGTTTTCGTAAACTATAAAAAACTCATACTAGGGGTAAGTACTAATGCCTGTAACTAGCACCCAACATAATTTGAGAAGTTTATTATGATGACAACTCACTCAGCTTTACTACCGATGTCGACCTCAAAATAGCAATACCCATTTAACTGACATGCACCCCAAAATAAATAGTGTCAAGTGCCTACCCACTTTGTAGTCGGTTAGTTTGTCACAGTAAAGTTTTATTGGTCGTAAAAAATATTATTGCGTCCCGGGTGATGTGTGGTCGCTCCTCAAATTGACGATGTAGGCCGTAAAACGGAATATACTCCCGTATTCTGGGCCTAAATTGGAAAATAGGAATGTTATGAAATCGTGGTTTGCACAGAAATTACATAGATTCCAGCATTGATAAAATCAGAGAGAGATGTGCTTATCTGCTATGTGTTTAAGGATCAATTTAGAACGACGACTTTAAGGTATAGTGTTGTAAGCACTAACCCAGACTTGGTTCAATCTAAACTTTCTAGTAATGGTCATGTTCATTATTAGTTTGTCTAGTACAACTATAATCTACAACTATACTATAAAACTACACTATAATCAGAGAAAAACAGACACTTTTATTTACATTAAAACATGAACACGACTGAAACTCCTACCCATGTTTTTTCAGTAGTATTCCGTACGTGACAGGTTGCAGGCCCTTCACCGCTTATGCAATACTAACCAATGAAACACGTTTAAATGTTCCTTCAACTAACTCTGTAGGAGGTCGGGTTACTAAATAATTTCGACTTAGTCGCAATCGACTTTAATTTCGACTTTAAAGTCGCCATGCTCACTTAGAACTATGTTGGTTGAGGAACCCGTTTTTAGGGGTCTGTAGGTCTACCATGAGTTGTCGCATTTAGATCGGCTGACGTTACTACTGTAGTAATAGAACGTTACTATGACATCTGTCAAGTTTGTTACTCATGGTACCAAATCAAATTAATGAAGCGCAAACTACCTACAGTCGCTGTAGTACTGTGACGTAGGACAGTTAGCTACGTGAAGTTTTAGTACCCAACTATCCGCTAGAGGCGCTGTACCAAGTTTTCATACATTTTTTTAACTAATGTCGCTAGCGAGTGTAGATTGTGAAAACTCATGGTAGACCCTCTGTTGTGTTAACGTAAACATGATGTAATTTTGTAAGTTAAAACTATATACACTCTCAAGCGGTGAAGGAAAACATCAATACAGTTATTGTTCGCATTAGCAATTCTAATGTTATTCATTAGAACTAATCCTACTAATATATTAAACGTGAAAGTTTGTATGGATGTTTGTTACTCTTTCACGCTGAAACAGCTGAACGGATCTAGATGAAATTTGGCACAGAGATAGATAATAGTCTGGAATAGCATATACTACATACTTTTTACCCCGTGGTATGAATTTGTTTTGTTTTTCAAGGTATCGCGCGGACGAAGCCGTGGGCGGAAGCTAGTACCTACATAAATATGTTAAACTTATAACTTTACCTATCGTATAATTATAAAAGGAGGTATTGTGTCATAGCATGGCCAGCCTTGACATATTTTTAGAACTGTTTGCCAAAATTCTTATTTTTACATTTACAGAAGGTATCTTTGGGATTTCTTGAAATGCGGCGTTCGGATATAACGGTCGTCTTGCGTTTTGAAATCTGGTGTCTACTTCGCAAAACGATAACGATGTAATCGGAACGAAAATTCGTATTCTGTGGTGTAGTGGTAGCACCCCTGCCTCATGATCCGTAGGTCGTGGGTTCAAACCTGGCCGTGTACCAATGAGTTTTTCCATTCGAAAAATATTATGTCCGCAATGCCAGCGCTCTTAAACGTTGAAGGAAAACATCGTGAGGAAACCGGCATACCCTAGAACCAACAATTCGATGGTGTGTGTCATAGATTAGTATTCTTTTAAAGCGGCGATGGGCTTGCAACCTGACACGTACTGAATACTAACTACATCATGTCATGATGATATGATAATATTTTCGTTTTTTTTTATGTCGTCTGTGGTCGAGTTTTCCACAAATTTGTTAAACAAAAATTTGTCAATCTTGTTCGAATTAATAGTAGTTCATATTTCACATTATCGTATTGTCCATAATGGTATTAATGGTGTTATAGTAGGTTTACGAGATCAATTATCATAACTATTGTTTGTCGGTCCATTGTTCAAATGATGGTCGAAATGATGTAGCTTAGAGTAGGGTACGGTTGAACGATAATTGTGTAGATATTATCGTTCATTGTTCGCAGAGTAGACATCCTTACTGTAATATTATAAATGCGATAGTAACTGTGTGTCCCTTGATCAAGCCTAAACTATTGAACCGATTTTGATGAAATTTGGTACAAAGATAGGTATAAAGCTTGAGAAACATATAAATACCTACTACCCTTTTATCCCGAAAAAAGGTACGTTTCCAGTGGGATAGACATGTTTTTTTTTTCAAGGTACTACGCAGGCGAAGCCGTGGACGGAAGCTAGCTATAAATGCGATAGTATCTCTACGTGTTACGCAATCACGACTAAACTACTGAACTGATTTTGATGAAAATTGGTACAAAGATAGATTATAACTTGAGAAAGGATAGGCTACCTTTTATACCGAAAAATGGAACGGTTTTCGTGGGATAGACATGTTTTTGTTTTTCAAGGTAACATGCGGGCGAAGCCGCTAACGGAAGCTAGTCCTGTGACTGCTACATAACGTTTTAGAAACCTTAGAAAATCAGGTGAACACAACTATACAATTAACTTGAACTATTCATGGACGTTGGCGTAGGAAATTATATCGGCTAAATATTTTGTCCAAATGTTTTGAAAATTTAAATTTCCTTTGTTTACATATTTATGCTTTGTGTGAACAATTGTAAGACAGCTGAAAACAGGTACCTACATTATCAAAATAAAAACATACGTGTTACAAGAAGGGTGATGGTTTGAATGTATGGATATAAGGGTAGAGGTAGATCAAGAAAAGATGGATGGACTGTGTGAAAGATGATATGTGTAAGAAGAGATACTTCTGAGATGACGGATGATAGAGGGAAATGGAGGAAGATCACATATTGTGCCAACCACACGTAACATGGGAAAAGGACAGGAAGATAATGATGGTTCTTTATAAAAAAACGATCTATAGATCGCTCTACTAATCCAGATCACTGACAAAGGGAAGCGTCCTCAAAACTCCGTCGGTATCACCACGAAATAAAATAAATAAAAACTAATTCAGATCTGTATTTCCCGAACAAGAAATACTTTCCGAAAATCTTTGAATTTAATTTCGATTTGAGGCAGCTTCGATTCGATTGGACAATGCTTCTGTCCCAGCTGCTTCTGTGCTTATTTCACTCGCTCTCCTGCACCGTACCCTTATCAATGATACATTTCAAATTAAATTATTATTTATGCCTCGACCCTCGTCTGATTGGCTGGCCGTACAATACGATTCACAGATTGGTACAGGGTGTAACATTGAGATCGGTCAGTATGGAAAATCTAAAACTATAGTACACTGGCTTCAACCCACGGTTTCGCTCGCGTGGTACCTTGAAAAACAAAGCTATCCCACTGGAACCTTACATTTTTTTTTGAAAAAGTAGCCTATTTTTTATTCCAGACTATAATTTATATCTGTGCCAAATTTCATCGAGATCCGTTCAGCCGTTTCAGCGTGAAAGAGTAACAAACATACATCCGAACATCCTTAATTCCTTACATCCATACATTCTTACAAACTTTCGCGTTTATAATATTAGTAGGATAGGATACGAAGATCTGTTCTTATGAACCATGTCATCGATTTTAGAACAAAGAAAACTGCTTTGATACATTAAAAAAAAACTCTTACTCAGCTCGGGAGAGAAGTAGTGGGATAATGTACTAGGCAAACATGACTACCCAAGAGTTGTTTACTTTCAAGACAATAGCGTGAATATTGAGGTAATACTAGCTCCCGCCCACGGTTTCGCCCGCGTACATTGAAATACAAAAAGAAAAAACCTACGGGAACCGTACATTTTTCCGGAATCAGAGTAGCCTATGTGCTAATCCAGACTATAATCTATCTCTGTGTCAAATTTCATCAAAATCCATTTTGTAATTTTTGCGTTAAAGTGCAATAAACATAAATCTATACATTCTTACAAACATTCACGTTTATAATATTAGTAGGATGTTCGCTCTGGTAGCGTGATGGGGAGTTTCTCTAGTTTCATGATGCTTCTGGTGTGTTCTGAACTCCTGGTGGCCAGTGAGTTTGGCCATTATTCGAAAGCACGCCCCATTCGAATGAAAAGTGCTATTACATTTTTCCGGATGAGAGAATTACTTCATAAAGGAACGTGTGGACTACATGCAACCGGTTTCAGAAGCCCCAAAGAAAGGCACCGCGGTCAAAAATAAAAAATAAAAAAAAATATTACGACTGTAATCCCCAGGCTCGGTAATATCTCCTCAGATCTCTAGTTAATTAGATCTTTGAGGATATCTAAAGGGTCAGATGCACGTAAAAACATGATATTTGGCACATGACCACATTTTGCACAGGGATTATGAATTTTATTAGTAGTGTATATATTTCTGTAAATAAATATGATTGCTACTTATTAGTTAAAGAAACAAGAGAATAATTTTAATATGAGGTAAGTACTTATTATTTATTTTTTCAAAAAACCGTGAGTACATCAGTGATTCCGAACGCATGTAGTCCGAATATAATACCGAATGAATCCGGATATCATTTCGTACGAGAGAATATCGTAAAATTCTATGCAGTAATTTGTATAATTTTGGCAGTTATTGCGGGCGCGAGTGCACCCTCGACCCTCGCTGAAGCTTTCGGCTTAATTTCGCTAATTTCTATCGTTTTATTCGGCTCATATTCGGGATCTTGCCAGCGCTATAAGAAAACATCACTAATCTGTCGCTTTTTCATCATTTTTCACCTCTTTTTACTCTATCTAGCTTCAAGAACTTTGAAATTCTAATCGCTAGCATAAAAATCAATATTATCACTTCTAACGCTCACTTTAGTTCTTCCACCACTCTTACAATAACCGGTGTGGTGTAAGAATAAGAATAAGCGCATTTGCTTAGCTGCTGGGCTATGCTTTTTTTGGCAGTATTTTTTGTATGAAGTAGATATTTTGTTTTCTACATTTTGGACCTTTAATGTCTCGCGCATAAGCTTTGGGGGTTTACTCTGCAAAATGACCAACGATATATCGGCACAATAATCATGCAAAACCTATAAAATGGAAGTTACTAGGTATTATTAGTTCTATAGAACAAATGGGCTAATTTTCATTTCAATAGTCCTAGCATAGAAGTTTTAACAGTTCTATGACGTCATAGTTCTATAGAACAAATGGGAGTTACTGCTCTAAGCTACATCGTTTTGACTATCATTAGGAATTACAGGACAGACATTACTTTTGACAATTGATTTCGTAAACCACTTACGGAGTTTGACAACAAAAATACTATTAGTTCAACTGAATTTGACGAAAATTTCGTTCCGTTTATATCGTTGTCTTTTTGTGGAGTAGACGGCCAGAGTTCAGCAATTCGGCTTCAGTTTCGGCCTCAAGCTGACCACAGCACCTCGCTATTTCTGCATTATGCAACCCATTTCATAGAAATTATCGTGTTTGGGTGGAAATTAGGCTGTCACACAATAAACATTACGGTGTAATGGCTTTATTTTGCCGGAAATTATGCTATTGGTTATTTGTTGGGGTTGCAATTATTGTTCCATTTCGAGGTTCGGGGTAATTTTCTACGTGCAAATGGCTTTGAAAATGTTATTCTTTTACTGTAGGATATTTATTGATACTGTTCGTGAGTTTATCGCGTAAATATTACTGAATCATAAAAGGACTGGTCAGAAATACGTGTGGCACGTATAAAAGGAGATCGAGAGATTAGTCCAGCTATAAACTTTATGAGTAGAATAACGAAATTTTTCTATTCTATTCTTCACACCACTTAACTTGACATAACTTTATCCGAGGCAACAGTTTTATATCCCTTAAAATCCATTCTCTATGGCCTATTAAGCCCTCAGCTGCACAACCCGTGAAATTTCCCGCGGGACGTCAAAAAATATTCAACTTAAAACGCGTTGTATTAACTTTGAAGGCCGCCATTTTTCTTAGTCATTTCCTTTCGCGGGGACGCCATAAATCTTGAGTGTATTGTGTTTAGGAGATTATGCAAATTGCGGCTTTCTTCGGTGATCTTAAGAGAGCAATTTAAGTTGCTCCATGTTGGGCAATAATCAGAATTTTCCTTTTTCTGCTTCCTCATGACCTATCTACAAAGAACATGCTAATGACTGTAATCCTGAGGCATGATAAGCAAACATCTTCTTAAACCTCTTGTTACCATGATCTTTGAGGATATCTAAATGGGAGTAGGCAGACGTCCAAACATTGTATTTGCGTTGTGCCAACAGTAGCTTTGTGAGCTCGTAAGTTTCGAAAGCTAGAAAGAAATGCAGACCAACCAGTCGTGAGGTATACTATGTGGTAGAATTGGCATTGAGGTCGCCGCCAAAGCAGGTGCTTTCCATGCTCAAAGCCTGCATTATAATACAATCCATTGTTCGATCCAATCGAGCCGACCCTGCTATAGCTCACATTACGTAAAAAACAGGCGTTTACTGACTCTTCATTAGTTTGTCGTAGTATCTACAACATTTCCAAAAATGTATCAAATATTGGACTAAGTTTAAGGGGTGCAAAACGTTATTGCTTTTGTATGAAAATGTACAGCTTCACAATCCTCTTAAGCTTGAAAAAACAATTCTAAGTCTCCAAGTTTCATTTTTTTCCTGCCCTTATAGCTGTGAGGTCGGCACAACATGATTTCTTCCTCCACTCACTCCTATCATTCGTCAGCTCTGAGTCTACTCCTATATATTCATATCATCTTTCACATAATCTAACCATTTTTTCTTTGACTTTCCTCTGCGTACACCCTTACCCATAACTTTTTTGGTGACATGGTTTTCATCCCTCCTCATCACGTGTTCATACCATGCTAATCTAACACTCCATCTTTTCAGTAACAGGCGCTACTTTAAGACTTCCCCTGGCATACTCATTTCTTATCTTTGTCCAGCCGTGTCACCCCACACATGGATCTTAACATTCGCATCATCATTTTCATCTTCATCTTCATTTTCATGCGTCTTCTTCATTGGCCAACACTCTGATCCATACATCTAGAAAAGTCTGATTACAGTCTTGTCTAAGTCTCCAAGTTTATCAGGACTTGTCAGCAAGATTCCGACTTTCCATAAGTAACATTGGACTTATAAGTATTAGGTAGGTTTATCTTATTATTCTTACGTTGTTTATTTTTTAAGAAATAATGTCTGTATTTATTTCCTTGTTTACGTGATTTGAGAATTGTATACTTGTTAATGTGTGTGTGATCTTTCATATGACAGGTAAGAGCCGGAAAGCTTGTAAACCTGCTTTTTGTGTAAGTGTGCTTAACCCTCACGTATGCGATGGGCATCAGGGCCGCGTGCATAATATTACTAATTATAATTTTACCTATTCCCGCCGCCTTCTGGCGCATTAGTATGCAATACGCGTGTCCGTCATATTGCGTGGATTTAAATCGTAGTGCAGGAGGTGGTGGCCACTATCACACTATGATTATATTCTATCTCCTAAAAATATTATGTTTTCGATAAATATTTAGTTCATGAAAAATATTGTAATTGGAGGTAGGCAAAAGAAAAGATGGATGGACTGTGTGAAAGATGATATGTGTAAGGAGTGAGTACTGAGATGACGGACGATAGAGGGAAATGGAAGAAGAAAACGTGGTGTGCCGACCCTAAATAACGTGGAAAAAGGGCAGGAAGAAGAAGAAGAGGAATTATGGTTAAAAAATGTAGGTAAGTAGGTATATAATTAATCTATCAGCTATCTAGTTTTCATAATACAAGCTTTGCTTAGTTTAGGCTAGATAGCGTTGTGTAAATTTTCCACCGATATTTATATTACTTTTGATTAGATCACTTTTTCGTCAAGAACTGAAATTCAATGTTGGCAACACCGCAAATTTCAAGCAGAGTAAAGATAATGAGAGAGAGAATTTATTGTAAAGATTTGGTTTGTCCCTCGATCTTGTACTTTATTGCTTTTCAAGTAAGGTGCTGTTTAGATTGATGCTCGTGAATTACGTTGAAAACAGTTTCTCCAAAGCCTTTTACCTGGCCACAGGACCTTTCTACTCAAAGTTTACATCATTGTTCTCACTTTTATCTCGTAAAATATTAGTTAATTTTAAATGTATCTTTCGGGCAATAACTTATTATCAACCAATCTTTATTACTCCATCTTCTATCAGATTGAAAGACTAGCTCTAAAATCAAGGGTAAAAAGTTTTTAACATAACGGTACAATATCAAATTGAGTAGAAAAGCCCACTACCTCCAACTCTTCGTACTGTAACCATCAGTTTGTAAACAATACTGCATTGGTATTCATTACAGCCAATCGACAACCAGATGACAAGGTACCTAGGTACCTGCAGGCACAACCGGTGAATACAGCTATGCTAATTTTGAACGGGACTTGCCAAGGATACGTAATTATGTATTTAGTTACTTACCTACATTTTATTGAAAAGTTTACAAAAATACAAAATTAAAAATTGTAAAAACCCCCCGACATCTAAACCTTACCATAACATGTCATTTCACTATTATTGAAGTAATACGGTACCCATTTTTGAATGAATAGGACATATGGAAGGTAGTCAGAACCTCTCATCAACTATTAAAGAGCTGATGATCTTCAAACGGCTGAACAGATTTTCATGAAACATGGCTAAGAACACTGGGGATAAAATTATCTATGACACAAAAAAAAACATCTATCCCCAGGCGCGGTAGATATATCTTTCCGACCTCTAGTGACTTAGATATTTGAGGATATCTAAAGAGAGTCAGAGGCACGTCCGAATATGACATTGCTGACATTTTGCACAGTAGTTAGTATTCCGTACGTGACAGATTGCAAGCCCATCGCCGCTTACAAGAATGCTAACCTATGACATCTTCGAATTTTTGGTTGAAAAGTTTGCATAAAGCGTTTTGGTCGCATTGCTTCTTTTTATTTATACCTTATTTTAGTTCCTTAATATTTCCAATGGAGGTAAATATATGAAAGGATACTATTCGAAAAAAGTTTTCGTAAACTATCAAAAACTCATACTAGGGGTAGGGTAGCTTGGACCATTACAAGGTCATCCGTTGTCAGATAAGCAACAGATTTAAGTTCCAGCGTAGATGATGTTTACATCAGCCAGTGTTGTCCAATTAGGGTGCATGGCACTCCCACGCCGCATCTACTCGTATTAGCATAACGCGTTTTGACTATTCGTGTCCATTGTCATACGACTAGTCAATAGTCAGTAGTCAATAATCATTTATTCAGTAATATCACAGGGATCATTTTGAATCGTTTTACATGCTAGGTGAGTCTAGGTGCCAATTCCAGTCCTATCCCCAGTACGAGAAGAACTGGCAAGAAACTCGCTGGGCCCTAGCGCTTTTTTTGTATTATGAATCTTGTTAACATTGTTAGGGACACCTAGCAGAGTTGGAGCTGATTCGTCCCAAGCTTTTTTGTCATCTAAGTACTCTGATATTCTATAATAAGCTTTACGAGACAAGTTTTGTTTAATTACATTTTTCAATTTTGCAATCGATAGATCAAGCATGTCGCTTGGGATCTTGTTATAGAAGCGTACACATTGCCCTATAAAGGATTTGCTTATAGTCAGTAGTCAATAATCATTTATTCAGTAATATCACAGGGATCATTTTGAATCGTTTTACATGCTAGGTGAGTCTAGGTGCCAATTCCAATCCTATCCCCAGTACGAGAAGAACTGACAAGAAACACGCTGGGCCCTTTGTCCTGCTGTTAGTTGTGTGGACTGTGTCCTTTTGTTACATGTTAACATGTTAACAGCATTTCCCGATGGTGAATATAAAACAGAACGGACAAGTGTTTCAATGTTGTCACGCAAACATTATGTACCTAAGTTTGCATCTCTTTAAAAAAAACATGGTCTGTATTCCCCAGGCTCGGTAGATATCTCCTTAGATCTCTTGTTACTTAGATCTCTGAGGAGATTTAAAGAGGAGACAGAGGCACGTGATATTTGGCACATGCCCACATTTTGCAATGTGGATAATATTCCGTACATGTCAGGTTGCAAGCCCATCGCCTCATAACATAACACTTAAAATAAAGCATAATAATAACATATTACAACCTTTCTATGTATTATTTTAGTTTCTAATTTTAAGTTTCATTTGAATTATGAACATAAAAACAAATCTTAGCAATGTTTTTTCTATTTATTATTGTCCATTGATTTGGACGGTGGCGTGTACCCGCAACGTGACGTCTGACATCTAATAATGGAAACGCGCACGCATTACCAGTTATAATTTGTTTTCTTATCGATCGTACTTTATCGGGTTTCGTAAATAACAACGGGTCGTGAGTTTGAATCTCGCCAAAGCTTATAGAATTAGATACTAGTGGAACGTCCAAGGTTCTGTTCGCTTTGACTAGAGCCTGCATCTTGTGATGTTACTAAAACTTATTTCACCTCACAGCTCAGTTGGTAGTAGCTCTGCCTTCTGCGCTGCAGGTTGTGGGTTCGATCACTGTTCTGCCGACCCCACATAACGTGGGAAAAGGGCAGGAAGATGATGGTACAAAAACCAACTACAAACAACTACAAACTACCCCCAAACTAGCTATAACTACATATGAATATGTATTTTCATTGCCTTTTCTTGTTTTTTCATTGCCATTAAGACAATGCTAAAGATATTAATAGTTGACTTATTCGTCAACTGGCGTTTATGAAACTATGAAACTAATATGCGCCCACACTTAATTCACACGATTAAGTATGATTTAAATTCATTAAGATCAGTTGGAATCGACATCACGTCGCCATTATCTCTACTCGGAACCGGTCTGAGCGGAGTTATAAAAATAATACAGTTTTTATTAAAATAATGTATGCTAACAGCTTTGTTTGTCGAAAAGATGACGTAGCTGAGCGAGGCGCCATGTTTTAAGAGCAACCTAGAGCTAACGATAGACCCGCTATAAGACCACGCTTCGAGCATGCATTTTTTTAAATTTGATTACAATAAAATTGTTCTTTGAAGAAAAATATATTATATTTTTATTTATTTATAAAATTTTAAACCTCTAACGACATAATTATATTTAAGTTTCTAAATGTAGTTATGTGTTATACTAATCTGTGACGTTAAAATTGTACTAAGTTTTTAATCGTATTAAATGTGTTATCCCTATCTGTAATGTCAAAAGCTTACTTAAGTTTTTAAATGTAGTTTCGTGCTATAATAATCACGAATGTAATCTTAATTTTTAAGTTTTTATGCTTATTTGTACATTCTAAACATTATTCGAACAATATTTCAATACAAGACTGAAGATCATGAATCAAAACTAAAATGAGGAAAGTTGCGTGCAACGTCATCTCATTACCGAATTGCCGTTCGCTCCGGGAATTTTAACATGTTTTAAAGTATTCGTGTGTTTTCGTATGAGAACGTTAAATTGCTCGTCACAGTGGTTCGTTCATTATATCTGGAGCACTTACGTACTTAGTGGTAGCTACAGTATTTTGCTAGAGTTCTTTGTATGACGGATTTGGGTGAAAACTATTTATAATGAAATTTAAACGTTGACCGTTGGTAAGAACGGCTGAAACAATTTAACATTTTTTATATTAATTTATTTCATGTGACGAAGAGAGTGTTAGATATGAATGTGGATGGATACAGGGGTAGAGGTACTAGTATCACATGTATGAAAGATGACATGGGTAAGAAAGGAGTGAGTAGTGAGATGACGAATGACAGAGAGAAAGGGAAGATCACATGTTGTGCCAAACCCACGTAACGTGGAAAAAGGGCAGCAAGAAGAAGAAGAAGAAGAAGAATGTTAGTGTGATTAAAAAATAGAAAAGAGAAAAAAATAGTGAAACTACTAAAGGAATAGTGGGATTAATAGTAGATATGGAGTAAACTGAAATTTGGACAGGACATCGTCTAACGGATCAACTAATTTAGAATAGTATTATCAGGATATCATTATACTAGGGTTAGTTAGTTTTATGTTACAGCGTATGCAACGCTGCGGCAGAATTTTATATTGTGTGTACAAATACGAGCAAATAATGAAATTATACAGGTTTCTATCTTAGGTTTTCCACACGTGCGTCCTTACAGCCATTTCACACGGCAGTGCAGCCATCAAACAGTTAACTCTGTCAGCATTAGTACTGTACAAGCTCGAGAATAATGCTTAGAAAAGATAAAAAGCCACGATTTCAAAGAAGTCTCGATTAGAAACATAACTCGTACTAATAAATCAAGTAATTAACGTCAACAACTTCTGAAATACAACATTCGTTGGTCAAGAATGCGTTTACACCGATTTGAATGCAATGATCGAATTAATGATCATTTTACTGACTAGTACAAAGATATTGATAAAGCTCGTCCAAAGAAGTACCTACTACCAATAAAAAACATTGATATTTCTGCCACCGTCAGTTAAAATGCACATTTCCGATTTGAATATAGCTTCAATAGCTCATTGGAAGAAAATCTTTCGTCAAGCTTACCGCTTGTGTGTTTGTTTGTAATGAATGAACGCATTTAGTGTGAATCTAATTATAGATTACTAGCTTCCGCCCACGCCTTCGCCTATATGGTACCTTGAAAAAACAAAAAACTAACCTGTACATTTTTTCGGGATACAAAGTAGCCTATGTGCTATGTGCTAGACTATAATCTATATCTGTGCCAAATTTCATCCAGATCCGTTCAGCCATTTCAGCGTTAAAGAATAACAAACATCCACACATACAAACTTTCACGTTTATATTATTAGTAGGATCTACCGAGCCTGAGGATTACACTCGTGATCATTAATTCATTCATTCTGTTGCAGTTCGGTGTGACAGGCACTTTCAATTTGTAACACCAAAATAAACAATGGCGGTGTGGTTTTTGGAAAGTCGTGTTTGCTGACACAAGGAGCTTTGAACTTGTGAACGTACAGACATACACACGTAGGTACATACATACGTACTTCTTAGTAGGTACTCGTACATACTAGTAACGGCCTATGTGTGATAGAAAATGAGCAAAGACGATTGTAGAGTAACAGATAATCTATAATATAAAAAAATCTAGCTTCAGCGGTTTTGGCTCGGCGATGATGAATCAGTCAGTCAGTCTTTCAGGTTAAGCTCTTATATAGGTATAGATAAATCCCTATTTCCCTTGGCCACGGCATCACGCGTGTACGGCTGGACCAATATCGATAATTATTTTTTGTTGTGTCTCTTATTGTAAGAAGGTTCTTATGAAAGGAAAAAAATAGAGTGTGACCATACGACTGAAGTAAAACTTCTTTAGCTCCATCTATATAAATATTTTTTATGAAACCCGAGTTACTCTTAAACGGTGAAGGAAAACATCGTGATGAAACCAATACACCCAAAAATTCGAAGATAGTCAAAGTACAAAAAAGCCTCTGAAGTGAACTTAAATCCTTTCATCACACTAGTTCGTAAGAACTTGTGACACGTTGAAGAAGAAGAAGACTTAGTGTAAGCCTTTCGCTAGTTTTCCGTGTTCCAGTGTTTATTATGGAGTCGGGACAAATTTAAATAATATTTTTTAGATCTAAGTTCGTAGTTACTAATCAGTGCCTTTTAAGGGTAATCATAAGACCATCTTAGGTGTGGCGTGGGCATGTGTATAGCAGTCTCGCCTTATATATGTATGTAAGTGTATATACTAGCATCTATTTACTCTAATAACTGGTATACACCGTGAAATTATAATGGTTGTTTTCCCGCGGCCGCGGCAGAACAACTTTCCATATAAAAAATATTCATCAACTATCGGGTATCGGGATGAATTACTATTGGTTCGTGGTCGCTTTTGAATTAAATTTTCACAATGGTATATCTGTATTTTTTGTTTCTAATATTTAATTTGTTTATACAACGATTGTATTACCAAGACAAAACCATTTCGCTGCGGGAAAACTACCATTAAAATTTCTCAGTGTATATAACTAGACTTATGTACACTAGCAACCACGCGTGGCTCCGCTCGCGTCGTAACTATCTACCCGGATAAAAGTAACCCATGTGTTATTCTTAGGTCATAAACTACACGTAAGTATTCCAAGTTTCATTTAAATCTGTTCAGCCATTTCAGTGTTAAAGAGTAACAAACATTCAGACATCCCCACAAACTTTCAAAGATTTGTGTGATGAACACAGATTTTTGTTGTGTCTGGGGGGGTTATTGTGTATTCTATGTATTTACTAAAAATAGTATAATAATTAATCTATCAGGTACCTGGTTCCGATAGTACGAGCTTTGATTAGTTTGGGGCTAGATGGCGTTGTGTGAACTGGCCACCAATATTTATTTTATTTATTAGTAGTTGATATCCACGACTAAGTACCTACGCGTTATATTACTTTTTAATATTCTGTGACTAGGGCTGTACGAATGTTTTTTATAAGATATATCAAATTCTTAAATTTTTATTTGTCAACCGATTTCGATGAAACAAGGCCTAAGTTTTAATCCAAGCTTATCTCAATACATTAGTGAAAACTGCATTAGAATTGGTTCAAACGTTGCAAAGATTAGCGTGCACAAACGCATAGATAAAAGATTTTATCTTCTTTCTTCTTTATATATAAAAATGAATTGCTGTTCGTTAGTCTCGCTAAAACTCGAGAACGGCTAAACGGATTTATCTTATCTTGGTCTTGAAATGTTTGTGGAGATCTAGGGAAGGTTTAAAAGGTAAGAAAAATTCGAATAACTGCCGGGAAAACCCTAAACATAGCCCTTTTCTATTTTCCATACAAATGTTTTCTAAATATGTACGAAGTCTGCCGGGTCAGCTAGTTATTGCATAGATAAATAGATATCATTACTTCTAACTTCATAAACTTTTCATTGAAATACTAAACAGGTATTGAATCGTTCACTTCGAAGGTTCTCGGCACGCACACATGCACAGTGTGTCATTGAGTGTGCATGTGTGCAGCTCAGCTGATGTTTGTATCGGAGGCATCGAGTGGAGGGTTGATGACCTGGCCAAAGAAAAGTTGCGCAGACCAGTCTGTTTTTAGGGCAAGGGAACCTACCTTTGTACATTAAGTTACGTGTTTAGGTACTTTATTGTATCGTAGTTACGACATCTAGTTCAAATCAAATAAAAACCAATAATGAAAGTGATAAATTGTGTTGAGTCAGTTATTATATTAGCTCAGTTTTACAGATAGATTTGCCCTTACCACAAGCTCCTACAAATCATCATGTTTCAGAAACGTCACATTTCAAGCTTGAAGTAGTACTACTACTATACAATATTTGATAGGTCATGGAACGAGATATATTACTTTAATATTGCCCAATGAGCTTGTGGTAAGGCCCCAGTTTAGTGCCTAAAAGTCTAGATACTATTTTTAAGAATGAGCTTGGTTTGTGAAATAAAAGTGAAATACCTACCAAACGGTTACGTTTTGTAACTTAGGATTACGAAATGAAAAGTTGTCGAAATAGGATATATACCCTAGATCCAAAAATTTTGTATTAATTGAACGTCATTGGTTAATCGACGATGGGCTTGCAACCTATCACGGATGTATAATTCAAATAGATTTTAAAAAAATGCCTTTGGCTTCCAACTTTAGATATCCTCAAAGATCTAGTAACCCGGAAGATTACAATCGTGATCATGTTTGTTTTTTTCGTGAGATACAATAGCGAGTGTCCAGTCTGTGCCCCGCTCTGTGCCGCGTAGCAACAGCGAGTCGCTGGTTGCGCAACCCATCCACTCAAGGCTCGCTCGATATAAACAACATATTGTTTATTGTGTGGGCCGAAGGTACACCTCGCCCCAGGGATGGCGGTGCGACATCGTTCATTTTCCTTCCACTATTAGTGCCTTGAAAGTTTGATTACATTACTCCTATTTCACTTTAATCAGCATCAAGGTGATTCTCTTCTAAAGTTTCATCATTGTTCTTACTATTCGTCATTGTTTGCAACAAACTAATTTGATTATCTCGTAAAATCTCGTGAAATAATTTATTATCATCCAATATTTTATTCCTCCATCTTCACGCTATCAGCTTGAAAGACGAGCTTTAAAATAAAAAAAAAAAGTTCTTAACGACCAAAATAATAAATTGAGAACCACCATCAGTCCTTTCACCACACTGGTTTGAGAAAACTAGCGACATGATAAGATAAAATATGTACCCTTCGTGAAATAACTTATTATCATCCAATCTTTTATTCCTCCATCTTCACGCTATCAGCTTGAAAGACGAGTTTTAAAATCAAAGTTAAAAAAGTTCTTAAAATAACGACAAAATTAATAAATTGAAAACCACCATCAGTTTTTTTGCCACACTGGTTTTAAAGAACTAGCGACATGATAAGAAAGAAGATAACCATAACACCATCTGAATAACATCATGCTTCAGAATTATCTGGACACTGCCCAAAAGAAAAAGATGCAAGATGCAAAAGATCTGCCAGTATAGGGCTGCCAGAAATAGTTTCTGGCAGCCCTGTGGACGATATCCAAGATAAGCAGATGAATTATGGCATTTATGGGCGAATCTGTGTACAATCGTCTTGTTTTTGTTTAGGAACAAATGGTGATTGATTGTAATGTCGCTTACGCATGAGCGATAGCGTTCAAGGACAGTTTGGTTTATTTAATGTTTTACAATTTATCATTGAAATTGTGAGCGCTTGTTTGAGAAGTATGTGTGGTTTAACTTTGAATGATAGAGTGAAGAACAGTGTGATAAGAGAACGTTGTGGAGAGAAAGAAGACGTAATGATGAAAATTGAGAGGGGTATGCTAAGATGGTTTGGACATGTAGAACAAGGGATGAAAGAAGATTGACGAAACAGATACGTACATAAGTGAAGAACAGTGTGATAAGAGAACGTTGTGGAGTGAAAGAAGACGTAATGATGAAAATTGAGAGGGGTATAGTAATGGTTTGGGCATGTAGAATGGATGGATGAAAAAAGACGAAACAGATACATAGGACGAGTGTGAATGGGACAGTTGGAAAGGGAAGACCTCGGCGTACGTACCTCGATCAAATTGGGGACGTTTTAGTGAAAGGCCAGGTCAAGACTACCCTTAACCGACGCGCATGTATGAAAAATGTAATGAGAGTGAATGAACCAAAAGAGGTATGTTAGGATCGTAGCAAGTGGAGATCCGTGGTCTCTGCCACCGTTGAGAAACAGGCATGATTTTTTTTGAGAGCTTTGTTGCTTCAAGACATGTAAGTCCTGGCTACAAAAAGTCATAAGATCACTGTGGAAGCCTTAAGACGACCTACAAATTACGTTGTATAACCAAAAAACCAAAATAATGTGGGTGAGTTTGTGGTGAAAGCAAAATTTCATTCAAAACTTATCACAAAATCTTAATAGCCAGAATATAATGTGTAAAATGTTCTAATGGCTGTCTTATCGCCACTTGTCTTATCTTCCGGAGTCCGAAACTAATTAAAGAACCATAAGTATTTATTGCCCAACGCTGGGCGTTATCTGACCCCCTGCCTCCGTGTGATAGGACTGGGAGGAGCACCTACAGTATTAGACCCGTACGTTCGGACTCCGAAATGTTTAAGGAGCGGTTCTTAGGACGCTTTAGATACGCCACTCAACATCGCCTCTGGTCTTCGAAAATTGCTCCCAATTTACTATTTGGTTAAGTTTTTTCTTATTAGATTTGGTTGTGGCTGTCCGGACCTTTATTCGTTGGCTTTATCATGGTAGGTAGATAATGGTAAGTACTTTCTTTCATCCCTTTTTAGTTTCTCTTAATCTTTGGTATGCCAAATCGCAGGTCACGCATGAAACTGGTTAATAGTGATGTTTTTTTAATTCAAAGATCTGTGTCATAGGTAATATTCTTAAGCGGCGATAGGCTTTCATCCTGTCACGTACGGAATATCAACTACTGTGCAAAATGCGGCTATGTGCAAAGGTCCTGTTCGGACGTGCCTCAGACCTTTATAATTATCCTCAAAAGATCTAATTAACTTTTAATCTGAGGAGATATTACCGAACCTGGGGATTACATTCGTGATCATGTTTTTTAATTTATGCTATGCGAATAACCTATGTAATGTTATGACCATCGTTTCGGAGTGCGGTCGGCGTGGCACATCCCTGCCGGGCACGGGTTACAGCGCACTGCTCCGTATTCTGTGACCAGATAAAAACCGGCCACAGCTGACACTGTGCCCTCTGAACCCGATGAGTTATGATACCTTTTATCGTCCACACGGAAATTGTTGCGACTTTGGCTGCGAATGTGTCTGGAACTGTTTGTTACATAGCTGTGTTCATGTTGAGGAGTCATCTTCTATCTGTTATGCTGCCGTGCTGCCGACTGGGAGCGCGCCTTCCGCATGCAGAAGCGTGCTATACGAGCAATGGTGAACGCGCCGCAGGATGTCTCCGTTAAACCACACTTTAAAGAGCTGGAGATACTAACCCTTCCATGCATTGTTTTATTCCAGGTAGCGGTATACGTGAGGAGCAACTTGGAATTGTTCACTAGGAACGGAAACGTTCACCGGTACAATACCAGGCGAGCGGACAAACTTACTACCCTCCCTCGTACTCTCGCGAAATCGGGGAAGCTAACACGCATAATGGGACCGACGGTGTACAACAGTCTTCCTGAAATTATTACGAAATCAACTTCCTTAACATCCTTTAAGAATAAACTAAAGCACTGGCTCACTGACAACAGCTTTTACAGCTATGAGGAATTCTTAGCCTTTAAGGGTGACTAATGTTATCATAATTATTATTATTACTAACTAGTTAGTAGATAATCTATTTAGAATAGTATTATTATTATTATTTTTTTTGTGACGTGTTATTCTTGTAATTAACGAAATAAATGATTATGATTATGATTATGATTATGCCTCGATTAGATGGACCTCGCCTCTTCAAGTCATCATCATCATCAACCTATTGCAGTCCACTGCTGTACATAGGCCTCTATTGAGTGCCATTGCGCCTCGTCCTCGACGCATCCAGGCTCTACCAGCCTCTTCAATTACTAAATAAGTTCTGCAAAGAAATATCATGTTGTTTGGTTGTTAGAATTTATCCCCTAAATGGTGAAGCGAGAGTGTTGAAGGTTGTTAAATAACGTTGGATGCGAGCGAAGTCACGGCAAGTTCAGCTATTAAAATTATACTTGTTCAGTTCAGTATTGTGTAAATGGTGGTCTCGTAAGCGATTCGGTAACGCAAGCCCCATTAAAAAGGCACACAAAGAGCTCCGGAAATAGCCTCATTCAATTTATTTTCATCCAGTTTCTTATCCGTAATAAACTTCCATTGCTTTGAAAAGGAACGTAACTTGTCTTTCAGTAAAAAGTCTTCGGTAATAAATTAAATTTCGTAAAAGCTTTCTTCCGCCAAAAAATAACAGTCGCAAATCAAGCTGGGAACGTTTTAATTTCGTTTCGTGTTTCATTTTCGTGTTTGCCGAAGTCCGCGGGACACGGCAGTGGGGACACCACGCTCGACCACCACGTAGGATTCAAACGCACATTACTCGTAACACTCTACAGTCAAACAAAGTGACAGAGTTGGCCGTACAAAAATATCACTTTCGACTTCACAAATTTCGCTCTTCAGGAAATCCCAAGAATTTTTAACAAATCAGCCATATTTTGTTTAAAATTGACTTGACAATATGACCATGACTTTGTGATATTGATAGTACTAATAATTAAAACACTTGACACTAGCAAAATTAATCTCAAAAGAGACAGTCGCCATAAAAAAAGATGAATAAAAACGCTGACTAGGGTGCTAGGAGGGCTGGTCAATATGGTCATGGTACTTAGCATTTAATTTTTATTTTTAAATAATAATAACAATGTAATCCACTAATTTCTAGTACAAATTTGATATACATAGGTACTTTTTATTATACTACAGTACGATGAAACAAGTAGAATACCTTTTCTATAACTTGGCGTTCAGGTGTGGTCATATATCTTCAAATTGTACCTACATCTGGTAAGAGGTTTTCATTTCAGGGTCTGGAGGAAATTCAAAATTCACTGTACGTCGATTCTGTAAAATTCAAACATCAACTCGCATCTCATATCGCTATTCACTCTCACTTTGCTTTTTATTTGACACTTTGAATCGGGCTCAAGTGCGAAGCGAGCGTCGAAATGACTTGAAAATTACCGTATAGAATGGCACTTCTTACGTCATCTCATACTTTATCTGTCAAAATCTCCCCGTCAATTTTGTTCACCTCGCTGACACGCTCGCAAGACTGGCGCTAGTGTAAATTCGAATTATCAACCGAGTTTTTAGATTGCCAATCAAGAAACTCACAGCGGATTCAGATTCGAAGTTTAAAATGAGGTCTTACAGAATCACACGGCTGGTTTCAAATCAAGCGGATGGAGAAGAGGGTGCTATTTTGGAAGAAGATAAGTATGTGGTTTTCAAGTATTTTTCCAAGAGGCTCGTTCATGGTTGCTAAGCAATCATCAGCACCGGCCCGCAGGGATTGCGTGACACGCGCCTGCGTTTACATTGCACAATGCAATTTGAATGCAATTACTCACAACAATGAGCCATTATAGAATTATGCAAATGTTTTGTGATACTTATTAAATTATAAGGTGCTTGTTATCTCACTGATGTTGTTATTTTAATTCGTTGGTTCTGCGCTTGGAAAGTGAAAATACAATTCTGAACATTGTCTTGTCCGTCGGTTTGTCATCTTATTCTCTTGTTTTGGTATGTAACAAGGGGTAGATTCTACTCAATTTGATATTTTACCGTTATTTAAAAAAAAATTAACCTTGATTGTAGACCTCGTCTTTCAAACTGATAGCATGAAGATGGAGCAATAAAAGATTGGTTGATAATAAGTTATTTCACGAAGGGTACATTTCAAATTAACTTATATTTTATGAAACCGTTGAGTAGAAAGGTCCGGTTACTCATCACGGCGCAATACATTGCTTAGCCCAGTTGATATTTATGAGTAAGCAAGCAAAACCATGGTCACCCTAAAAAGAAGCGACACAAATCAACACAGGTAATTTTCATTGCGATCGTAGAACAGCCGAATCGAGCGGTCACTTTTACGACCGCAGCCGTCAGCTGATAAATAAAATGAACTACCCTCGATATCTAAAAATTAAACTGTGCTTTATTTCAACTTTCCTAAGGTACAAAATACTTTGAGTGGTTTTTGCTCTGTGCTTAAGTCAATTTGCCCTAAGGAAATGAGGTCCCACAGATAAAGAATGGCGAGATAAGGGAACAAAATGGTGAAAGTCGAGTGTGCACGATCGCTCGATAAAAATAACGATTGTAGATTTAAAATGGGGATTTTCATGTCAACGCGTGCCTTGACGAGGTCTACTCAAGGCGACGATCGCTACAGATAACTTTTGGATGGTTGCCTGATAGTAGCAACGAGCGCTTTTATTGTTCAGAGGGCTCAGTTAAACTATCTGTTCTGGCTACAGTTGAACTATTAGGCTTTTGGTAGAATTATAGAGTGGCCATCATACTAAAATAACTTTCTTTTAAACTTCGAAAATAGGAGGATTATAATAAAAAAACATGATCACGGCTGTAATCCCCATTGCACAGTGATTAGTAATTCCGTACGTGACAGGTTGCAAACCCATCACCGCTTAAAATATTTCTTAGTCAAAAACCAACAATATTCCCGTAAACGTAGTAAAAAAGCACACGAGTGAAGTTGCGGGCGTTTTACTAGTAATAAAATATTATCATAATTTATAAATTCAAATGACTTGCCAACTTATTATAAAGTATTTACCCTGATAATGAGTAATTTGTATTAATATTTCTATTTTTACAGCTAAATGTGTTTTCAGTTATATCTGGTTATATTCTAATTAGTAGGAAAATTTTCAAGAGCTTGAAATATTCATAATTACTACCATATTAACCGTTTCGATGATTATCATCGTAAAAATAGGTCTTATTATGTAAAACAAAGTGGGGTTTGTTCGAACACTTATAACTCTAGAATGGCTAGATCGCTTTTCATGGTTTTTGATTTGTCGTATTTGTCTCCGCCCGAATAGCAGAATAATTCTTAAAACCATTGGAAAATTGACAAAAAAATAATATAAAAGAAAATACATTTTCCGTTGACTTTCCCATTCAAATGTTCATGGGTTTCGTAACGTCAAACACGGTAGACTTTGATGAAATTTGGTACAAAGATAGATAAGAGCTTGAGAAAGGACATAGGCTTTTATCGCGAAAAAACTTATAATGCTATGTTGAAATAAGAATCCTTAAAAAAAATAAAATAAAGTAATATACCATGCAGACGAAGTCGCGGGCAAAAGCTATTAGATATTATTATAGATGTCAAATATTTTGCCAGTAGTCAAAGTCAAAAAGTCAAAATTAAGTGGAGTATCGCAGCAAGTGACGAGCTAAAGGCGGCGACACGCGAGTCATTCTAGTAAATCTCTAGTAAATATTGCACATAGGTTACGGTATCTACTTGCCATCGTGTTTACTAGTTTTGCTGAACAAAAAGAGATGTATAAAATGTCTGTGCCAGTTTCTAGAGCTGTAAAATTTTCTATTTCAGTATAATCTAATCATTATTAATTATTTTGGTTGTAAAATATATCACAGTCAATATAGCTCGCTTAAAATACTTATCTGCAGGAGATAACCTCAATAATGTCGCAAAAACAAAACCTTGTTATTATTTCTGCTGGGCATTGGCATAAGTACCTATTTTTGTAATAAGTCAGTCACCTTTATACATACTACGAGGTACGTAGGTTCCTAATGAGAATTCTTTCGTGATGTATTCAACTGTTAACTTTATCGCTCTAGTACCTATATTGTTTCTCATGTTATTTCATGTTTGTTTTTAGCTTATCTATAATTTTGGAGGTAATTTTTCAAATAAAGCTCGAATTCTAGACACGGGTGTTAAAATAATGTGAATTAAAGTGAATAGTTACTTTCTAAATCGGAAAAAATCCCGAATTTTAAATAAAAGATGCCTTTTTTTGTTAAAAATTAAATAAAAGATGCCTTTTTTTGTTAAAAATTAACAAAAAGACATCTTTTATTTAAAATTGACATAACATTTTGACTATGACATTGTGACATTGACAATAGGTAGGTACTATTCATTTAAAAAACACAATACTGGCAAAATTTAACTCAAAAGAGACATAATGCCATAAAAAAAGAAGAAAAAGTAAAAAGAGACAGATGTCATATAAAAAGAAGAAGAAGGTGCCTAATGCTGGTATTTCCACGTTGCCGGTAATATGAAAATAGCACATTCCGGTAATAATATCCAATTGTAACATTTCAGCACTCACACGACATTTTCACGCAACAACATAAACATTTGCCGTAATTTACGACGTACCCTACTCCGACCATTGGATGTAGATCCCGGAAAATGTAGCTAAAGCGTGGTTTATACGTGGGTTTGCGTGGAGTTTGTGTGAGGCGGGTCAGCGTACACTGGTGTTTTACTTCCGTATAATAATGTAACTATTTTTAATGTATGAAATGGGACGAGGTTGCCTCATGCGTAGGGTTGGCCAGCGTCCGGCTGTCCGGCCAATATGGTTATACATATGTACGCTCGTTTTTTAGCCGGATATTTTGAGGAAAATAAAGTGAGTTTGTTAAAGTGATAGTGTCTATTTTTAATAATAGCAGCAAACAAGCTTTGATTAGTTTTCTTTTAACCACTACAAATAATCAATGTTTTAGTAAAGACTATGTTAAAAAAATACACACTCTTACGTTCGAATGATTTTTTTCTGTTTTAACAGTTGAGTAATGAAGATAGACTAAGTTGTCGGGCTATTAATATACAGTTAGAAATTTTATAACAATACGTCTATTTTCTTTCTATCGGAAATCACTACATATCTACATTGAAGTAAATATTGTTTAATCCGGAATTTATTTCAAAAGAAAGTCCGGCTTTTCCTCTTGATCAGCTGACAGCACTACCCGTTGAATCCATGCCAGATTGCAATTTTGTATTTTATCTTTCTGGATGATAGTTTGATTGTGAATGTTTTATATCCACTTTATGTGTTCAATGTACTTTAATCGATTATTTTTAAGATCGAGTGGAAAAAACCTACCTACCCTTTCGGAAAACAGGCATACCTACAGTGTACGAGTGTTTGTACAACGAATTTGTAGTAAACAAATAGACTGGATACGATAGAAACAAATAATTAATACGGAAATCTAAGAATCCTATGATCCGTAAAAATATTTAAATCCGTCAATAATAGTGTACTAAAATCTACACGCTCCATAAATATCACAAAATTGAGCAGCGGATCACACAATATTTATGGAGCGTCTAAACCCATCCTTATGATTCATTCACTCTTAGACTCTGATGTGTTCTGTCGATTGAAATATCACTTATTCAGATAATTATATTTGTGATTGTGATGATCGCGCGCAATATTTGACACTGTCCCACTTGAGCCGAGCGGCGCCGTAATCACTCAAATTATTACAAAAGGCAAATACGGAGGGGCCGTATTTATCTGTGCTTACGTTCCTGGGAAGCGGAAGCCGTTATATGAATGTAGACAGGCCGCACATTGACAAGAAAAAAATTAATCTTCAAATAATTTTGCATACATACATCGGTGAACTCTTTATATAACGCCATCTAGTCCCAAACGAATGGATAAGGCCCTCGTGCACCTACACTTAGATCTAAGCTGCCTTAATTATAGACCTGTGTCAATTGATTATTTTGTGCGACCCGGGTCGATCGTAACCCATCGGCTATGTGATCGGGTTAAAAAGATTTGATCAATCGACCCATGCGGGTTATCTAGGAGACAGATGTATTTGTTGTACGCATGGGTCCCTTGACTAACAGGTTATTACTAAACAAGTCGCGGGTTAGAATGATCGACAATCGATTGGGTCGCGCGCGAGCCTTGCAATCTAGCCCAAACAAAAGGGTTGGCGGATCAAAAATGATCGAATCACATAATATTCATGATTCATGTCATGATCGACTTACTCGCTTATGGGTTGCGATCGAATCAAAATGACCCAATCGATCGTGATCGACACAAGTCTAAATTACGTATTGACACCGCAATAACACAAATACGTTATGTACAACTATAAATTGTAAGTACATAATGTATTAAGTGATGAGTAATTAACACGTGGACGCTATACAGAATTGCAAATCTACAATTAATTAAATTAACATCAATTACCTAGGGTTTCATCGTGCTGACGATTTGCGCGCGTGTCTGCGATTCATGATCGTTTTTGTTGCGTGTGCGCAACTCTCAATAATTAATCTTACATTTTGTTGCGTTCTATTCTTATGATATCTATAGATATTATTAATTTAGCTAAGTTTTATATTATTTTGAATTTCTTAAAACACAATATTAATTTTATCCACCCATGTTATAGCTTCTCTCTAATCTTTAAGGTTTGCCGGTAGAAAACTCTTGTAGGGTTAAGCTCGCATTACATGTATTTTTTCAATGACTTGCTTGTAAATATTTTACTGTGTATAATAAAGAATTACACGATATTTTCTGTGATATTGACATAGCAATAATTAACAGTTTATTTTAGGGATATTAACCCACATTAAAACCCACATAGCGTAAGATTTATTTGAAGTAATATTTCCTCAATAAAAATTGACAAAATCAAAATTGAACATTTTTGACATTCGTGAGTATCGAGAATTGTCCCAATTAAGTTAACAGACTAGTTCAGTAGTGCGATTACGGAACTCTGATACAATCAACACTTGTCAAAACTGGCTTAAATTTATTGAATAAACACTCTTATGTCATACCAAATCACTTGATTACAATGAAAACGTATTGACATTGATTGTAAGAAAAGATCCATAAGCCCCACAGGACACACTATTAAAACCTTTTAACCGTTATATTGAGAACCGCCAGCGCCGCTTTTTTGAAAACCGGGTTTCCGAGAACATTAGTGTACAAAGGTCAACGCATTGTGCAATGTGTGTACGCGCCTTTATGTTTGTCTGCACGTGTGCTCTGTTTGTATTGCAGCTGTGTGTGGGAAGCTTTAGTTTCTTTCAGTCGATTTGCTAACTGGTCGTTACACCTTTCCAACTAGGGTGGTGATAGGATTAACATAGAGAGCCTATTTTTCAATATTACGAAAACTGGTAAAAATCTTCTATTGGTTATATTCAGATGTTATCCTTCTAATATTATTAACGTGAAAGTGTGTATGGATGTTTAATGTGTAATATCAAGTTTGGACGTGCCTCTGACTATCCCTTTTGGATATCCTCAGAAGATCTTTAGATCTTTTATCCTCGTAAGACTTAATAAGGTAACATTCTCCATCTAAACGCGACTTAAAGCTATCGTAACCTCTAAATATAACATAATTTATTTCAAGTACCGGCTCTAGGCAGGGCCCAATCTTAGGCCCAATAATCCGTATTCAATTATATGTTTCGTAACCCGCGCAGTGTCATATAGGGCCATAAAAATATTAGAATTATGATCAAATTATACAAGTATCTGAAACCTTTCTGGTGGTCAAACACCGCGTGTCGTAACTCATCAATAATGCAACAGGTATGTAACTACTCGGCTATGTAATTAATGAATTATTGTACATACATACATGAAATCACGCCGGTTTCCCGACGGGGTAGGCAGAGACCACGGATCTCCACTTGCATATTTACTCTCATTACATTCGTCATAAATGCACGTCGGTTTAGGATACTCTGGACCTGGGGCCTCACCACGAATTCATAATACATTACCGAATTAATATTACATTGGTATTTTGTACCATGACCTATGAAAATTGTATTGAAGTAGTGTTACTTCGTGACGTTCCTATAATGGAATCGTTACGGAATCGTTCTGGAAGAGGCCTTTCTCTGAAATGTCCCCCGAGTTAATAAACGTTAATGTTGATTAAAAGTTGATGAACGTAAATGTTGATTAAAAGTTGATAAATGTAAATGATGATTAAAAGTTGATGAATGTAAATGTTGATGAACGTAAATGTTGATTAAAAGTTGATGAATGTAAATGTTGATTAAAAGTTGATGAACGTAAATAAGTTATTATAATTTTATTTATCCCTGTACTTACAAGGTGCTGTTTAATCTGGAAAAACAAACTTATATCGCAAATTAAAAAACCTGACTGAACGAAACTGAAAATTTATTTATTTATTTATTTAATAAAATAGATTTTTACAGCTACTAGACTCGAGCTGCACATTCGGTTAAAAACTAGCTTCCGTCTGCGACTTCGCTCTCGTGGTACCTCGTTAAATTATAGCCTATCTACTGTTCCAGACTTCTGTTTAATATCTAACTATCTAACTCTGTGCCTTACATCCAGATCCGTTCAGCCGTTTCAGCGTGATAGAGTAACAAACATCCAAACATCCATCCAAACTTTCGCATTTATAATAATACCCGGGTTACAGAGCTTTGCCCGTTTTGTTTTGGTAAACGACTTTTTCTAAAAATGAAACCTAGCTAGATCGATTTATCGCGGCCGAAACCCTTTGCATACTAAATTTCATGAAAATCTTTGGAGCCGTTTCTGAGATTCAAATTATATACGAGTATATACAAGAATTGCTCGTTTAAAGGTATAAGATTAGTAACTAAGAGTAGCAACATTGAACAATTGAAAAACTTAAATATTTATCCTAAACTATCTGACCCGGCAGACTTCGTACTTATTTAGAAAGCGTTTGTATGGGAAATAGAAAAGGGCTATTTTAGGGTTTTCCCGGTAGTTATTCGAATTTTTCTTACCTTTTAAACCTTCCCTAGACCTCCACGAACATTTCAAGACCAAGATAAGATAAATCCGTTTAGCCGTTCTCGAGTTTTAGCGAGACTAACGAACAGCAATTCATTATATATAAGAAGAAGAAGAAGAAGAATAGATTAAAACTAAGTCACTATATAATTATACTTACCTGTATAAAAAATAAAAAACCTCTCACCTCATATTGATCGGACTGACGACATCACTCGCTACAAAATCTTCAAAGCAATATTCGCCAGCTTCACGCTTGACCACTTTTCAATTTAAATCTGTAAATACTCCAAGCTTTAATATATAGCAGAGATAAATAGTGGCGAGGCTGTCTATTAATAAGGCGATAGAACGCCCTTTGTGAGTCGTTATTAAAAGCGCCGTGGGACGGTTTCATGCAACGTTGAGCTATTCTCTCTATTTTCTTAAGGCCGTGTATTCCAACAGAGGCCGCGCTTTTATGATTTTTAAAATCACCTGAGACATGGAATATAGTTAAGAGTTCTGAAAAAAAAAATAATACTTAAGGATCTAATCTAGTCAAAATCGCAGTCAGTTAAAAGATCTAATGAACTTCACTTGCTAAAAAAGAGTACCAAAGTTACCCCATTTTGTATTTGTTTTTTTTAAATATTATGACTGAAAAACTAACATCTTACATATTTTTTTTGTACTTAAGTAAAGAATAGAACTATTTCTAGACGAACTCGCAGAGTTTGGCTTGATAACATTATTTTCATAATCACTATGTTTAAATAACTACAAAATATATAAGCGCCGTGGCTTGGCGGCCCGGGACAGCGCCTAATGTCTACTGCTGCTGGAATACCTGGCCTTAAGGAAACAGGAAACAAACAGTAATTTATAATATGCGATATTGTCATGGACAATGACACTAGACGATTGGAAAACTTATTATAAATAACTAAGTATTACGATAAAAACTATTGACCAATTTGTATGTTCCTTAAAACGTGTAATATGTAATTCTAGTCTCCAACAACCAACAATTTGTTTGTAACTCAATAACGCCTAAACCTCTAGGTAGATATTGCTAAATATAAAAATAAATATTAAAGAATAAATAAGTGATATAATATAGCCACCGTTACAAGCTAGTGAAAAAAAAGTATGAACCTATTACAGACTTCGGTATTTACATATTGTTTTTTTAATATTTTCGTTTAGAACAACATATTTTCATTGGTAATAGTTGACCCACTCTTTTATCTATGATCACTTCGGTACAGAACAATCTATCCTAAGTGTCTATGTCTACAAAGTGAGATAGCAAACAAATTAAAATTGGTTTCATGTTGTATAATCCCGTCCCTGCAAGTTCCAACAACAGAAGTGTGGCAATAAGTTGTTTATTGAGCGATAAATCGCGCTCGCACAATGATGATGATCCACATTATTGATGATGGTGTTCGTGAGGAGCGCTGAGGAGTGATCGCGGGAGGTATTTGGCAAGGTGTGCTATGAGGATTGTTCACTGAACTAATAAAATCATCAACTTGACATCCCCAGCTGTTTCTACAGATTGTCAACAATGTGATTCAATATTATACAGGGTCTTACCAGACTACACAGAGGCGATGAGCTTGCAACCTGTCACGTACGGAATACTAATCACTGTGCAAAATGTGGTCATGTGCCAAAGGTCCAGTGGGTACAGTTGCAGTAGGGTCTAATCCTGAAGGTCCAGTAGGTACCAGGCAAATTCAGAAAAGAGGTCCAATAGGCGCATCGAATGTATTTTTTTTAAGAAGACTGAATGGGCCATACAAATGAGGTCCAATGGGCACTTTTTGCTTTTGGGTCGAATCTTGAAGGTCCAGTGGGTACTGAACCCAAATATCATGTTTGGACGTGTCTCTGACTTAGATATCCTCAAAGATCTCAGTAACTAGAGGTCTGAGGAGATGTCTACCGAGCCTGTGGATTACAGTCGTGATCATGGTTTTTTTTTGTACCAGACTATTTCCGAAAACTTCAGGGGGTTAAAGTACCCATCAATATAAACAACTTTTTCTAAGAAACCAACACTGTGAGCGCAAAAAACAGCTGTTCCATGCAAAAGTTCAATATCTACTTGGCTAAAATGTACCCCTTGAAGTTTTCGGAAGTATGTAGTTTGGTAACACCCTGTATATTATATAATGTATAATTATGTTTCGTTTTTCCACCATTGGACTGATCTCAAGTCTATCGAAAAGCAATAGAAAAGCGAAAATAAAGTAAACCTTTTTTGTCTAAATACTCTTAACAGTGCTATTATTTTTAATTTTGGATAGTAATCTCCCTTTTTTGTCGGTTAAGTAATAAAACTGGTTCCCGTACTGTAACTTGCGCGTATAATAACTCAAGTCAAGCAGCATTCAGCGCGGTCACAGCTTAGACAGTAACCGCGCACGTAGGGCACACAAACCTTCAAACCCACATTATTTATCTCAAAATAATCAATACAAACTACAAATTACTCATCGGTTAGTTAGATCAATATATTTTACCTATAATAAAGTTATTATTGACACTGACTGACACATAGAATCAACTGCTGGTCGTAGAGACTCGAAATTTGAATGTGTAGACTTAGGTACACTAAGAACGAAATTTCCAAAGTTCAATTCCTAAATAGTGCAACGGAAGGGTATAGTTTGTATGAATCAAATTAAAATTATTTAGTCTTTGCGTCGAATGATAGAGGGAGATGGAAGATCAATGTTGTGCCGACCCCATATATCGTGGGAAAAGGACAGAAAGATGATAATTTGGCCCAGCATTTTGAAAATTGCAAGTATTGCAACCCTAATCATTCTATTACCGCTTAATAGATTACATTGAAATTGAACTACACGATACTCAAGGGTATAAGTGATAAATCAACCGGAGCTAAAACACGAATTAGTTAGAAAACCTTGGTTAAAAATCATGTCCAAAACACCTCTGAAAATTCAGAAATTCCCTAATTTATCCAGAACAGTAAGGTATTTTGAATTTCTATTTCACATGAATGTAAATCAGATAATTTGAAACAAATCAACCCAGCCCTTTTTTGAAATAAGCTATTTACTTAAACATATTTATGTTTTTTATAAATTGTCGCTTTCGTTATGTAATTCAGAGCAGCCATATTATCATGCCGCACTCTACTTACTTGTCATTTGGGTATTTCGCTTCGTGCTATGTCTGATTCCGCGGAGATCCGCGTTGCTATACGGACCTATGTCACTTTGTAACTTTTACGTATGGAATAGAGTGACGAGTATTCTAGGCCTTAAAAGTTGAGAAATTTCACTCGTCTATACTAGTATTACAAAGAGTTTGTGAATATGTACATATAATTGGATGTAGGAAACACTATGAACTATCATACAATTTGCAAAATTCCTTCACTTAGCTAGAATATCGCGGAACGTTATGGTAGTTTTGGAGATACAATAGGTATTATCCGCGAGTGAAGCCGCAGGGCGCGTTGCTAGTGTAATATAAACGAGGTCACGCCTGTTTGTCTGTTCTCAACCTTATTATATTTATTTAGCACCAAGGGCCCAAGGGTACGGTAAATAGATATAGACGACGCAGCTTCCGGCGTCCATTGTCTGATTCGGAGGTGACGTCACGCGCCAATACAAGTCCCCGATTCAATTAAGGTAACTCCATGGACAATGGCGGCGATTCTGTTGTTCATGGAGTTACTAAAATATCATATAACATGCTCTAAAGATCAAAACAGAATGGTATTCGAAGTAGCATTTTTAAATGAAGTAATTAGAATAAAAAACAAAATATGATACTTACAAGAATTTGTAAAAGGTTGGAACTTCGAACCATACCAAGAATTATTCCCATCCATCCTCCGGGGGCGGGGGTGGGGGCAGTTGGGAATAAAAATGTTCAATCTGTCCCTTTTTTTTGCAACAAGGGGACAGATCAAACCTTAACGAGGGGTAACCAGTTGATGACACCTACATCTTGTACGAAAAAAATTACGAACGCTCGAAAGTATTTAAAAATATTTATCTAGGTAGACGCTATCGATTCTAAGGTTGTTGGTTCAAATTCGGTTATAAACAAATGGATTTTTCTGATCGAAAAATGTAAATGGATTATACATTACTCTCAAATGGTGAAGGAAAACATCATGAGAAAACCGGCATGTCGTAAAACCTAAAAATATCGAAAACCCGGTATGCTAGTGAGGCCAAAATTGAATCTGCAATCAAATATCTTTACAATCAGGTTGGTAAAGGAACGACTAAAGATATGGGCATCAGCTGAATCTACGTCACCCGCTATAGCAAAACAAGAAATATTAAAATATTGGTAGACATAGACTAAGTAAAGTTGTAGTATGGGAACTAGATAGTTGATAGTTTTTTTTTATAAATACATACATAGAATACATGATAACACCCGGACACAGAACAAACATCTGCGTTCATCACAAATGCTAGTCCTGGGTGGGGATCGAACCCACAACCTGCAGCGCAGAAGGCAGAGCTACTACCAACTGAGCTGTGAGGCCAGTCAATGAGATATTTTTTTTAAATTTTTAATTTCAGGCGTGACTTTTCGGGAATATCTAGTACTTTCCCGCTAAACTATTATCTAATGAGCTTAACAACACAAACTCAAATAGAAATTCGACACGTGTTTCGCTTCTCCACGAAGCATCCTCAGGACCGTTGACTCGCTCTGTAGGTCTACCATGAGTTTTCACAATTTACACTCGCTAGCGACTGTAGTAAAAAAAATGTATGAAAACTTGTACAGCGCCTCTAGCGGATAGTTGGGTACTGAAACCTCACGTAGCTAACTATCCTACGTCACAGCGTACTACAACGACTGTAGTTTGCGCTCATAATTTGCTTACAATTTGGTACCATGAGTAACAATTATGATGACAAACGTCATAGTAACGTACTATTACTACGGTAGTAACGACAGCCGATCTAAATGTGACAACTCATGGTAGATGTACTTGCTCCGCCATGACGTAAACTAAAGTATTGCAGAAATTTGAAGATTTAAAGATTTGAAGCTATCCTCGATCGGGGATCGAGCAGTCGGGATGACCGCCGCCCCCGGACGGATCACGTCCGCGCTCGGCGTCACCCCCCGGGTCCGGCCGCTTACCCGGATCCTCACAAATCCCCCAGGAACTGCCTTTTTATCCGGGACCTACCGGGTCAGACTATCTTCAGCGCATGCATTATCTGCCCTATAAATTATAATCCTACTAATATTATAAACGCGAAAGTTTGTAAGAATGTATGGATGTATGTTTGTTCCTCTTTCACGCTGAAACGGCTGAACGGATCTGGATGAATTTTGGCACAGATATAGATTGTAGTCTGGAATAGCACAGAAGCTACATTTTATCCCGGAAAAATGTATGGTTCCCGCGGGATAGATTTTTTTTTGTTTTTCAAGTACCACGCAGGCGAAGCCGTGGGCGGAAGCTAGTTCTATATAATCGTGATGTTCTTTATTATTATGACATTATTTTTATCGAAACCAGCCTGGTGAAAGGATTAAAATACGCTCAGATGCTCTTTTCAAATTCAAATTTAGTTTTCACTTAAAGTAAATTACTGATATTTTCGTATGATGTGTAACTATTTTTTTTTGTGTTCCATGTTCATCTGCGATCAGTCATCAGACTATGAGCAGGTTTGTTGCGAGTAATCAGGCATTTAAGAGTTTCGCTCCAGTGAACGTTATCTTTTCGTTTCTTGCTTCATGGTCCATCCAGTTCCATGATGTGTTGTCTGCATATCTTTTGGGGTAGCTGATGGTGGTTAGCTGTGTAGCTAGGTTATTTGGATGAGCGTTCAGACGCTTTTTGTACTTCGTCGAGAATTTCCTTATTTCGTCATTGACTGTGTTGACATCCAGTTCGCTATGCAGCTCATTGTTCATAAGGAACCAGGGAGCATTAGAGAGGTTTCTTAAAATACTATTTTGTGCTCTTTGAATTATTTGTGTATTTGACTTGCAGGCCGAACCCCAGAGTTGTATACCATATGTCCAGATAGGTTTTAGTACGACCTTGTATATCAGAAGTTTGTTGTCTATACTCAGAATTGAGTTTCTACCCACAAGCCAATGCAGGTGTAACTATTTAAAGTATAAATATATGAAGTCCACTCAGTGCTGTGACGTGCCGTGGTGTGTAGTGTGACCTCCATTCGGGTACCTTTTACCCGGTTTGCTATTCAATCAATGTGCAGAGACGTATTGGCAGTTTTATTGTACAAGATTTTTTAGTAAACCGTTAGGCTTTCCGTATCCGTATCCGCACCCGGAGCACAAGTTTATGGCGATCTATTGAATAGTGAGCGGAACCGAAAAACATCTCATCGGCTTTTCAATGGCTATTCGACGGATTTAATACATTATTTTGGTTTAGCAGCGATTTCATGTCTGTAGTTGTTGTTTAAGTTACTAATAAAAGATTTTAAAACCAACTTTACAAAGAAAATAAACATGAAACCCGACTTAAAGTAATTGCCAATAGTTTCTTTGCAATAATTACATTTTTTGACATTTTGTTTTCCAGATAAATCCATTAATCAAAAAATAATGGAAATGAAGGAAGAAAACGTGTTGTACCGATACCACTTAGGGACGGAAAAGGGCAGGAAGAAGAAGAAGAAGATTCCAGATAAATCCAATGGTACATTTGTCAAAATCCGTCTAGCCGGGCGACTGACAGTGGCAAACTCACATACATAGCATACCCTAAATATACCTTCGTCATATTTTACTCCTAAGGGATATTTTCATGAATTCATGCCTAAAAGAGCATCTTTTATTTTTCAGAAGTTGTCAAGCAAAGAGCCAGGAAACATTCCCCCAGAGGGCACTTATGCAAAGAACGCGTTTTAACGAGTGTTAAAACGTCAACAGTAAAGCTTATAAGCAGGGGCGCAGAGTGAGCTAAGCGAAGATATGAAGCGAAGCGATACAAGACTATGGCATTTTATATGAGTTAGGGTGGATTTGACCAATTTCTGGTATAAATATTCTCAGAATTATGTAATGAATGATAAAGGCAATTAGAATGTCAGTTTACTCTTGGATAACTATGATGATAGTCTCGGGACAGTTCTTAAATTTATTTGGTCGAATCCACTCTTTATGTCATTTATAGATTTGAGTTTCTATGAATAAAATATGATTAATGTTATTTCAAAATTCTTGGCATTTTAATGTATCTATCATGTAAGAGGTTTTAAAATTTACTAATAAAACTAAGGAGCCCTCAATGGATAGGGTTCCCTGAGATGTTTTGCGTGATTTGCGCTGAAACCAGCGCTACCTCCTTAACATTAGGTGGTAGCATTAAGCTGAGATTGGTCCTATTCAGCCACGCGACTTGCATGCAGGAAAGACAATTTATATCTTTTTTTTTATTTTACTTTCTGTGTTACTTTTCTAATTTTGTTTGGTTTTACCTTTGTTTTGTTTTTTTTATCTACTTTTATTTTCCTGTATGTGTCCGTGTCTGAATAAAAATCTATTCTATTCTATTCTATTCTATTCTATTTGCATTTCTTTTTGCCTAACAGTGGGATGAATCAGGTTAAAAAAAGCTATCATTTGGTTTTCAGTGACTAATTCGTAAAGAAATTCACTAGAGGCTAGTGAACAAAAAGAACTTCTAAAGAGCACTTAAATCCTCTCACAACACTGGTTTAAAAGAACGAATGACATATAAAAAGAACTCGTAATGCAATTCAAAAGTCGCTCAAAAGCAAGTCCAAGCTTTGATATCTTAAAAAAGATTTATAATTAAATAAAGCATAGCTGTGTATACTCCGCAGTCCGAAACATCTCTGAAGGAAAGTATTTTAGCAAGTTTAATTAGTAAATTATGCTAAGTAAAGTCAGCCGGGCGCCCTGCCCTGGCTTTAATCCGGCCGGACCGGCAGGGAGCCGGGCACAGCACAGCAAACGTAGTGCCACTAACAGTATCTACAGTTTGTTTCAAGAATCAAGAATGTTTATTTGCTCAATAAGTGTTACATTAACTTAAATTTAGTATTGCACTTAAAAACTTAACTAACTACATAACTAATTACTAATTACATAACGTTACAGCATGCAAGACATGAATCTGACCTAGTTAGGGTAGATTCGACCAAACTAAGCAATACTTCTTCTTCTTTTTCTTCCTGCCCTTTGCCCACGCTGGAACGTGGGATGTGGAATCAGCACATTTTTTTTGAAACGTAATGTAAAATGCAAGTAACATGTCAGAGGGTCTACCATGAGTTTTCACAATCTACACTCGCTAGCGACTGTAGTTAAAAAGATGTATGAAAACTTGGTACAGCGCCTCTAGCGGATAGTTGGGTACTAAAACGTCACGTAGCTAACTATCCTACGTCACCACAGCGTACTACAGCGACTGTAGTTTGCGCTCATTAATTTGCTTAGAGTTTGGTACCATGAGTAACAATATGTACTTTTAAACTTACGCGATCTGAACACATTATTATTAGTATTAGACGGGTATTTATCGCGTTTAAATTACCTTATATTTTCCCGACGTTTCCCCGTGACCACGACAGCGTGCAAACCTGTCGAAACGTCGGGAAAATATAAGGTAATTTAAACGCGATAAATACCCGTCTAATACTAATAATCATGAGTAACAATTTTGACAGATGTCATAGTAACGTACTATTACTACTGTAGTGACGTCAGCGGATCTAAATGCAACAACTCATGGTAGTAAAGTACTCGTATACCTACTCTTTGCTAACTACGATTTATTCTGGGGATAGTACTAAAAATAGTTTGGTCAAATCTGCCTTTAATAGCTGTTATTTGATCTACTGTTTGTGTTGCGTTGTCTGTGGCCCAGGGTCACTGCTTGAGACTTTGCAAATCAAATTAGTTATTTCTGTTACTTAAGGATTTGCATGAAACATCTGTTTTCAAGTCTATTGCTGTTATTTTAATCAGAATCTAAATATTATATCAAATTCTTAGGGTAGGTACTGAAAGTTCAATGCACAACCTAAACCAGAAGTCCTAGACAGTTGAGTATTAAAAAATTTTTAATCCTAGAAATTTAAACTCTAAGGAAAGCAGATTTTTTTGTTCTATGAAAAAATGTGGTTTTCCACTAATATTTTATATTGTCAGTACCTTTGATGGTACAACCGTACCTTTTGGGTCACCGTCAGTACCTTTTGGGGTCTAAAAAAATGCATTAAAGTATTCTATAAAGTATTAGACGGGTATTTATCGCGTTTAAATTACCTTATATTCGACGTTTCGACAGGTTTGCACGCTGTCGTGGTCACGGGTCGTCCCGTCTAATACTAATAATAATGTGTTCAGATCGCGTAAGTTTAAAAGTACGTATTCTAGAAATTCAACCTCTAAGAAAGGCCCATTTGTTGTAAGAAAAAAAAAATGATTTTCCACTAATATTCTATAGTGTCAGTACCTTAAATGTTACAACTGATCCGGTTTTGAATCAGATGTACCATCAATAGTACAACTAACACCAATCAGTCCCCGTATAGTTACTATTCGGCTGAAAACGATCACAAATAACTCTAATGTACTGCTAATTTTATTCGCAGTTAATAATTCATTTTTTATTGAGTTCATTTTTGCCACAGAATAATGTTAGTGAGTGCGCTAAATCCACGATCTAGATACAATGCTTCATGTCAGTTTCGCTGATATATCTCACTATATTAAAATTCTAGGGCACAGAATCTCGCGCGTTTCTGAATTATCAGTATTTATTGTTACACGCACGTTACTCTACTGTTGTAGATGAGCTAGGGTCAGATGGTGTAGGTGTTTGTAAAATGTGCCTACAGCAATTATGACAGTGTTGTTAGATATTTTTAAATCATATTTTTTTTAATTACAAAAGTTCAATATGTTATTATTATATTCTTGGCAACGGGGGGTCAAATAGAAATTTTTAGTTTTTGTTTTTTCCCAATTGTTCCCCTAATATGACAGAGTAGGAGGGCAGATGGGAATAATCTGGTTTTAATGATGGTTCAATGCAAATGAAGATACTTCACTGACATAAACTGGTATTTCGTATTTCGCTTTGTTTTTTTTGACAGAAAATCGAAATACTTGTACTAGCAGTTGCTTTTTATCGGCATTTATAACAATAAATATACGAATAAAGTGCAAAATAAAATAAATTGTTATTACGTAAACGTAAAAAGGCGTCGTAAATCAAGTTTTAGTTAACGACGTCAATTAATTTATGCGTTTAGTGTTCAGAGAAATAGGTAAGTGCTTTATCAAAACTCATTTAATATGTAAATTATGAATATTAAATCCAGTTTAGTGGCTCTGGCTATGCAACGTTACACCCACTCATTGACTTTACTATCGCTGTAGTGTGTAAATACACACTTTATTACGTGTTTTGATTACGTTCTAAATGGTTCAATTTAAAAGTAATTTCAGTCTCCTCAACTCATCGTGTCATTAGTTGTTTTGAACCATTGTGGTGAAAGGATTCAAGTGCCTCTCAGAGGCTTTTTTCGTGCACTTATACGTAAGTTTCACAATATACGTCTATTATGTAAGTTACTGCCATTAGTTTAGGTTGAACTGTTGATATCTTAAACTTGACTGGCCTCACAGCTCAGTTGATAGTAGCTCTGCCTTCTGCGCTGCAGGTTGTGGGTTCGATCCCCACCCAGGACAAACATTCGTGTGATAAACACAGATGTTTATTCTGTATCTGGGAGATACAATGTACTCTATGTAGGTATTTACAAAAAAATATAACTAATCTATTAACTATTTGGTTCACATAGTATAGGTACCTAAACTTTGCTTAGTTTGGGGCTAGATGGCGTTGTGTGAAATGTCCACTAATATTATAATTATACCTAATGCGAAAATTATGTGTGTATGTTTGACTGTCTCTATCTCTGTAACGGCTAGACAAATTAAGCATGAATGAGTATTATACCCGGATTAACAGGGTATAGGAGGCTTTTTAATTCTGATGAAATCAAACCGGAGGTGAAACCGCGTGGTGCGGCTAATATAATAAATAATTTAAAAAATCACTCAGTATTACGAGTGCTTATCTATCAAACCATGATCTTTTCACTCAGTTTGAAATTGCAGCATAAATAGAAGGTGTTGTTTATTTCAAGATCGCATAGGCACTAATTGATGCGTCAATGTCAAGTGGCCCGTCTGTTTTGTAATCTTTGAGTTGATTTAATCCAGACCATTTATATAGGTCAACCGATCGCGATCTCGCCCACGTTCGTGAAATTATCACTTTAAGAATCGCGAATAGAATCGAATAAAACACTTATTTTCTGTGTTATCCTACTCGTAATAAACGTGAAAGTTTGCAATGTAACAAATATTACATCCATACATTCTTACAAACTTTCGCGTTTACAAATACTTAATATAAAATTTATGTATGGATGTATGTTTGTTACTTTTTTACGGTGAAACGGGTGGACGGATCTGGATGAAATTTGGCATAGATATAGATTATAGGACATGCTATTTTTTATCCCGGAAAAATGTACGGTTCCCGTGGGATAGATTTGTTTTCGTTTTTCAAGGTACCACGCGGGCGAAGCCGTGGGCGTAAGCTAGTTTCTGATAAATTTATTTCTGAGCAAGTAAAACTATTTGACATCTATTGCAACTTTTATTTAAATTACGAAAACTTTTAAAAGTTCGCCTCCATTTTATATTTATTTATGTATCTTTTACAAAAAAATGTATTTATATTTAATTATTCTATCAACTATCCAAATCCCGTAGTACAAACTTATCTTAGTTCGGGGCTAGATGGCGTTGTGTGAACTGTCCACCATTATTTATTTATCTATACTAATATTATAAAGAGGAAAACTTTGATTGTTTGTTTGTTTGTTTGTTTGAAACGAATAGGCTCCGAAACTACTGATCCGATTTGAAAAATTCTTTCACCAATGTGTAGAATATACTTTCAGGATGAACATAGGCTATATTTTATGTAGGTACTTCGCGGGCGACGCCGCGAGCGGAAGCTAGTAACAAATAATTTTATGTTCCTATTCTATATCAGCAGCTGATTCTCATATACTATGCAATGCAGAAAACGTGCAGTAAACGCAGTTTTGTCAAGTTTCTACAACTTTGTATTTACCCACGTAACTTTTGCGCTTCCTGCACGTTTCCCGCACGTTATAGAATCCGAGAATCAAGCTTTTGAATCTGTTCGTTAGATCTGTGTCGTTAGCAATTGTAGAATGCCAATTACTGACAAAGGAGGTTGGCCTATTTCCGTACTGTTTGATCTAAAGGTAGAGGGAAGGGGGGGGGGGGGAGGGAGGCAAGTCCGTCAACGCCTGAACGGATCTGGATGAAATTTGGCACAGGTATAGATTATAATCTGGAATAGCATATAGGCTACTTTTTATCCCGGAAAAATGTATGGTTTCCGTGGGATACGTTTGTTTTTCAAGGTACCACGCGGGCGAAGCCACGGGCTGAATCTAGTACAGAAATAAAACATAATACATAACTGAAACTTAAAATTAAAAGAAAAGTTTTCAACAGTAGCTCTTACTTCTGCTCACGACTGTAATCCCCAGGCTCGGTAGATATCTCCTCAGATCTCTACTTACTTAGATCTTGGCGGATATCTAAAGAGAGTAGTCAGAGGCACGTTCAAACATGATAAATGTTTGGCACATGCCCACATTTTACATAGTAGTTAGTAACTTATTTGGCAGCTCAATAAAAACTTTACTTTTAAAATTTAACTTCTAGCACGCTATAGTGTACGACCATGTTAAGTGCAGGCTTACCCTCTTCTAAGCTTAGTCAGCCGTATGCACAAGAAATACATGCTCAAAATATGTGGCGCTGACTAAGAAAAGCATCTTTTATGTATATTAACCTAATTGTTTCGTTGTAAAACAGTGGTCTGTGGGCGGAACACTTGTTTTCACGATCTTTTGAACACGTGTAAACTAGCTATTGTTTTTATTAATGTTACGTTAGCGTAGGTACTACTAAAATTTAGTTATTTCATTTTAACAATTGATTGAGCAAGCGAAGCGAGCGTAAATCTCAGTGGCAAGGCGATTTGGCGTTGTATGTTTGTGTATATGTTTGAGAGCATAACTTAAGAACCGTTAATTAACTTGGAAGGTTTATATGAAGATTTTTGACACCGCGCGGGAAATTTCAAATAAATAAATAAATATGATCACGACTGTAATCCCCGGGCTCGGTAGATATCTCCTCAGATCTTTTAGTTACTTAGATCCTTTGAGGATTTCTAAAGAGGGTTTTTGGTAGACATTTAGGTTTAAAGAATATTTATTTCCCAAAGAAGAAATTACATTTCACTTTTTATGAGAAACATCTTAGGTTTAGATAAGTTACATAGAGCTTCGAGCGTCAGTTAATGTTAATCGTGTACAAAAGTTCTACAAATTGGTAGATACATGCTTACATTTTGCACAGTACTTAGTATTCCGGGGCTTAGTTCAGGGCGAACGACTACCTTGTATGTAATCTAGACACAGTAGTGTGTCAACCAAGTTCGGAAAAAAATACGCACGGAGTTACTTGACACTCCCATAATTCAAAACGTAGGAAGCCTACATTAAGTACTATTTTGATTGCATAAGGGCTAGTTTCATTATGCTCTGTTAATTAAACTAACAGCTAGTTAGCCTTTTAATCGCCTGTTAAACTTTTGCGTTCCACCATGTCCTGACAAAGGATAAATGAAATGATGTAAAATACATAATGATACTTTAACATTAATTTTTCAGGTGAGTTGTGAACAAAAGTTTGGTGAAATTGGACCTAATTTACATTGTGGTGGTATTCAATTATTACCACACTGAAGGTTTATTTTTTGTAAAAAGGCTCATAAAGCGTTTCGAAAGGAGTTTCTTACCCGTTCAAACTTCATTTGGCCGGATTTGGCACTTATCACTTAGCTAAAGACGTTTCAAAATGGTCTTGTGATTGTATTGAATATAATTATTTCATCTTTGACTTTACTAAGATCGAAAAGCTACTGAAAGTTGAAGTAGAACGTATCCCTGTTTTAACCCAGAACAAAAATATAATACAATATGTACCTACTTGTTATGTTATGTATTATGTAAAGTTTCATCAGACGAGTCCTTGCTGTTTTCCCTACACAGAGTTGTAAGGTCGGCCGCTACAATTTGTTTTGCATTCACTGATATATTCAAAATATTGACTTGTCTTTCCAAGTATTTTACATGCCTGCCTATACTTAAATCGGTATATTTTGAAGTAAGTAGGTATTGGTTAGTACCTACAGGTGTTTATAATAATTGATCTTATATTTTTGTTTCAAAACATCGATCGTGAGGAATGTCGTAAAAGGAATGTCGTTGGAAGACTAGTGTTATAAAAAATCCTTCCTAATATTATAAACGCAAAAGTAACTCTGTCTGTGTATCACGCTGACGCCTAAACTACTGAACTGATTTTGATGAAATTTGGTACACAGATAGAATAGAGCTTGAAAAAGGACATGACTACCTTTCATCCCGAAAAAATATACGGTTTCCGTAAGATAGATATGTTTTTCAAGGTGACATGCGGGCGCAGCCGCTGGAGAAAGCTAGTTTATTCAATAAAATAACAGAGATCATTAAAAGGAAACACGAAAAGTCTATGAGGTACTAATCCTTTCATCACGCTGGTTTGACAGAACAGAGACGATAATAAGAATCTATTTTCGCAAGTGTATAGTGATAGAGTGATACCACTTCCTATTGCCAGCAAAAATAAAATGAAAAACAAAATAAAGAATGTACTGACGCATGGCGAGAGCGCTGTGACGTGTACCACCAGGGTGACCACTCCTGGCCAGGAGATCAGGAAAAATTTATATAAAAATGAAATCACAAAACTATCAAAACCTTTTCAAAATAAAGTCGTAAGGCCTTGTACCTCCTTAGTGTCTTGACATGATTTTTTTCTGTTTTTGGTTAGCTATTAATCATTGAAAAAAATATTTTGAATTTATATAAAAACCACCTGTACCTACTCGCGAGACGTTAGTGATTAATCATATTCAAATCATATTCTTTGTAATTTTATATCGTGAATTATAATCAAATAACTCAAGAATAACTTAAAAACTAGTAAAAATTAACGTAATAAAATAAAAAATACCAACTAGTGAAATTAATCTACTATATAAAAGGATAAGTCCTGACTGATTTGAATAGATACAACGCACAGCCCAAACCGCCGGTCGTACAGACCTGAGATTTGGTGGGTGTGTTCGTTTTAGTATGTAGGCGAGCAATAAGACGGGATTTTTGGAAATTCCACTTTTAAGGGGTGAAAAAGGCTAAAAACGGTTGTATGAAACTTTTTAACGCGCTGTACGATTTTCATGAATCTTTGTGTGTGTAATGTAAATACAAAACAAATGTATACGTATTTCGAGATTTTTCAATATAACCTTTAAAAAGGGGTAAAATGGGGGCTCAATGTTTATATGGGAACTTTTTAAGGGGTGGTACGATCGGTCTGAATCTTGGTTTGGATACTTTAGATGCAAAATGATGAAAAACGTATATCTTGATTTTACAAAATAACCCTCCCAAAAGGGTTAAATGGGGTGTCAAAGTTCTTTTGACGAGTGGTGTAACTCGGTTGAAATACTATCTGTCTTGGTACGTAAGCGCCCACTAAGACGGGATTTTTGGAAATTCCACTTTTAAGGGGGTGAAAAGGTCTAAAAACGTTTGTATGAAACTTTTTAACGCGTTGTACGATTTTCATGAAACTTTGTGTGTGTAATGTAAATACAAAACAAATGTACACGTATTTCAAGATTTTTCAATATGAACTTTAAAAAGGGGTAAAATGGGAGCTCAATGTTTATATGGGAAGTTTTAAACGGGTGGTATAATTGGTCTGAATCTTGGTTTGGATACTTTGAATACGAAATAATTCAAAAAGCATATCTGGATTTTTAAAAATAACCCTTCAAAAAGGGTTAAATGGGGTGTTAAAGTTTTTTCGACATGTGTTGTGATTTGTTTAGACCCGGTTGAAATACTGTTTGTCTTGGTATGTAGGCGCCTACTAAGACGGGATTTTTGGAAATTCCACTTTTAAGGGGGTGAAAAGGGCTAAAAACATTTGTATGAAACTTTTTAATGCGTTGTACGATTTTCGTGAAACTTTGTTTGTGTAATGTAAATACAAAACAAATGTAAACGTGTTTCAAGATTTTTCAATATCACCTTTAAAAAGGGGTAAAATGGGGGCTCAATGTTTATATGAGAACTTTTTAACGAGTGGTGCTATTGGTCTGAATCTTGGTTTGGATACCTTAAATACAAAATAATATAAAACGTATATCTGGATTTTTCAAAATAACCCTCCAAAAACCGTTCAATGGGGTGTAAATTTTTTTTTGACGAGTGGTGTGATATCTTTAAAACTCGGTTTGAATACTTAATAGACAAAAAAATGGACACATATTTAAGGGTTTTTTAAAATAACCTTCACAAACGGAAAAAAGGGGTGATTAAATTCATATGGTCTTTTTGAAGAGAAGATTAGTTTGAAACACAATTTAGATACATGAATTGCAAAATAAATAGACACTTATTGGTTTAAATACACTACATACGAAATACATACAAAAAGACGGGTTTCTTCGAACACTTATAACTCTTGAACTGCTGGACCGATTTTCATGGTATTTGATTTGTTGTATTTGTATTAAATAAAAAATTTACAAATGAAACGCGGACGAAGTCGCGGGCGACCACTGGTATGAAATATAACACAATATTTTTTAATGTTGGAAAAAACCCACGGGAACTGTATATTTTTCCGGGATAAAAGTAACCTATGTGCTATTCTAGACTATAATCTATATCTGTGCTAAATTTCATCCAGATGAAATCAGACGTTTCAGCGTGAAAGAGTAACAAACATACATCCATACATTCTTACAAACTTTCGCGTTTATAATATTAGTACAAATACAGGTTATTTTTCTAAATGTCCGATGAAAGTTGGACGTGTGGTGTCAGTGTGACACCAGGAATTGGACGGAGACCGTGACATCTTATTTACGAGAGTGCCACACCGGCCGTTAGATCGTTATTTCCGTCGTTACTCGAGCACAAGTGGAAGTGTTTGACGAGAACAAAATAACTAAAGGTCCTTGAGGTAGGTACCTGAGTTTTTCGACATAACTCGTTCTATTACGTAATACGGAAGTACTTTGTGCTTGCCAAATTATTCTTTTATTTATGTACAAAATCTCTCGTAAATTACAAACCTCTAGAACCTACAGAATGTTGGCGCCGAGGGAAGACGAAGGCTACTTTATTTATAATCGAAAATAAACTTTAGTTTATTCAAAATCGTGATATGCGTAGCGGCTCTACACGTGGCATGTGTGTGGGTTCAGCGAGGTCACACGTGGCCCTAAGTACCTACAAAGTTGTAATAAATTACAAGGTTTTTTAGACTGTAATCCCAGTCTTGGAAGATATCTCCTCAGATCTCTAGTTACTCAGATCTTTGAGATTATCTAAAAAGAGGCACGTCCAAACATGACATTTGGCATAATATGGCCACAAATTGCATAGTAGTTAGTATTCCGAACGTGACAGGTTGCAAGCCCATCGCCACTTATAAGAATACTAATCTATGACATACACTTTACAATTTTTGGTTTTAGGGAATGCCGGTTCCCTAACGATGTTTTCCTTCACTGTCATATGTAATTATAAATAAATAAAAAATATTTTTGGTTATTCCCCACAACGCCAACTAGCCCCAAACTAATCAAAGCTTGAATCAAGCTTTAAGCACCCAGACACAGAACAAGCAAACTTTAGTTATGGGTGGGGATCGAACCCACAACCTGCAGCGCAGAAGGCAGAGCTATACCAACTGAGCTGTGAGACCAGTCAGCAACAAAGTTTTAATCCGAAATTAAAGAGTAAATCTTTCTCACCGGATGCGTACAGTTTTTCTTAATCGAATACTTCTTTGACTTCCTGTTTATTCATAAAAGTTATTTATTACGTTCGTTAAAAATTGCCGCTTTTTATGATCGCTCTCATTCATTTGTAAATGGTGAACAACGAGAGTAATGCCCCAAGTTCTGTTGGCGAAGTCTTTTCAAACTTCACAACTTTTTTCTTTTATCTTCAGTTCTTTCTAAATTTTTATGTTTGCATCGTTCATTTTTATTATCATACACAAAGTTTTGTTTTTTTACAAGCTGCTGAGAGTATTTTTATTAAGTACTAGCTTCCGCTCGCGGCGTCGCCCGCGAAGTACCTACATAAAATATAGCCTATGTTCATCCTGAAAGTTCATTCTACACATTGGTGAAAGAATTTTTCAAATCGGTTCAGTAGTTTCGGAGCCTATTCATTTCAAACAAACAAACAAACAATCAAAGTTTTCCTCTTTATAATATTAGTATAGACTAGCAACACGCCCCGGCTTCACACGGGTAGCAAAAGTATCTCTATTTTCATATGAAATATAGCCTGTGTCACCCTGGGATAGTGTTGACAGGTGCTTCCTTACAGTGAAAGAATTTTCGAAATTGGTTCAGTAGTTTTGGAGCCTATTCAATGCAAACAATCAAACATTCAAATCTTTCCTCCATATAATATTAGTATAGACATTTTAGGATTCCGTACCTCAAAAAGAAAAAGCGGATCCCTCATCGGATCACAAAGAGGAGTGATTTTCTAAATTTGAAAAAATCTTTTATCGATATTGTCATCAACTTTCGCCGGCATAAATAAAATAAATTAGCCTGAACATAACATTTTCACCGCTCTCATTTAGTATTCACACCTCTATCACATGTCGCATCAACAATTCATCTGGTACTTTCACATGGGGCAATGGGGTCGTCGACCCGGTGACGTCACCACACCACTCTGCTTGACACTTCGGTCAGCCGATTTCAGTATCTCGGTCATACCGTCACGTGATTTTTTTTAAACAATTGCAAAATAAATAAATAATAGAAATTTCTTCCTACTGATCTAGCAAGATGAATCTTGCACGTGAGTGTTTATTTTGCATGTTGTGTGTGGAGTTTGCAAATTTTATTGCAAACGAATTTATTAATATCTGTGTCTTGCTGACAAAATAGATTGGCTACTCTTGAATATTCAATACGAAAATTATGTAGGTCAAAATTCAATTCAATAGGCAAATCTTGATTATTTTAAGACTACAACTATTTATGAAATTTAACTTTCAAATTTTAAGATCGCGCGTGACTGTAAATTTTTGAAGAAATATTACACAAAGCGCTAGGACAGAGACGAGTTTTTTGTCTTGGGTTAGGCTGAAATTGGCACAGATTCACCGCATGTAAGAAATTTCAAAGTGATGTATATAGAACAAATTATATACTTTGATGTAAGTTGCATAGTACAACACTGGTAGTGTAGTGGTACCTACTTCGAAGGACGAGTGTTCGAACCTGGTCGTGCACCAATGAGTTTTACGATTCGTAAAAAAAATATCAAGAGGAAACCGGCATACCCTAGAACCAAAAGTTAAAAGCGGCGATGGGTTTGCAAACTGTAACGTACGGAATACTAACTAGGTACTGTGCAAAATGTTGGCATGTACCAAATAATATGTTTGAACGTGCCTCAGACTACCCTCTTTAGATATCTGAAAAGAGTCAACCGAGCCTGGGGATTACAATCGTGATCATGTTTTTTTTGATTTGCATAATTTTCGTAGGTATATTTATATTTATAATTCCATTTGCGACACGGTCAGTTTAATTAATAAGTTGTACCCGCGAGACCTCAGTTAACTAAGTTTCATAATTAGTTGGCAGCCGTATTTCCGGTTTAATTTGTGAAGTAAAAGTTCGGAAGGACAGCGTAGTTATTCTATCGTCAGCGGGCCCTGTGGACTGCTAAGTTAGTTTTGATAAAACTATTAAAGTTTAAATTGATTGCGGCAAACGCTCCAATTCATAATACCGGCAACAACGACTTTAGTTTGTGAACTATCAAATTAAACCGACGACTTTCAGTTCTATCATTATTATTACCTACCTACATAATATTATGTATATTTATATTTATATTTTTCTGACATCAACGTTACTTCGTTACTAGAGTTACTGAATTGGCAAGCTCAAATTTTGAGGTTTCTTTTGAGACCTGGCCCCTATTCAATAAACATTACAAAATTGTAAAATACAATTTATTGTAAGCGGCTACAATTCTACAAGTTTCTGTTTAATAAATAATACGATTTACTTGAGGAAAATTTACAAATATGTAAAATTTTCTTACAATCTATATCTATATAAGAGCTTAACCTGACTGACTGACTGACTGACTGACTGACTGACTGACTGATTTATCATCGCCCAGCCGAAACCGCTGAAGCTAGAAAGCTGAAATTTGAAAGGTGGGTTCCTTTTATAACAAAACCACCCACTAAGACGGGATTTTTGGAAATTCCACCTCTAAGGGGGTGAAAAAGGGTGAAAACGTTAGTATGAAACTTTTTAACGCGTGGAGCGATTTTCATGAAACTTTGTTTGTGCACTGTAAATGCAAAATTAATGGACACGTGTTTCAGGATTTTTCAATAAAACCATCAAAAAGGGGTCAAATGTGGGGTCAATTTTTGTATGGGAACTTTTTAACGGGTAATGCGATTAGCCTGAAACTTTGTTTGTGTACTGTAAATGCAAAATAAATGAAGACGTGTTTCAGGATATTTCAATATAACCTTCAAAAAGGGGTCAAATGTGGGGTCAATGTTTGTATGGGAACTTTTTAACGGGTGGTGCGATTGGCTTGAAACTTTGTTTGTGTACTGTAAATGCAAAATGAATGGACACGTGTTTCAGGATTTTTCAAAATAACTTTCAAAAAAGGGTCAAATGTGGGGTCAATGTTTGTATGTGAACTTTTTAACGGGTGGTGCGACTGGTCTGAAACTTTGTTTATGTACTGTAAATACAAAATGAACGGACACGTGTTTCAGGATATTTCAATATAACCTTCAAAAAGGGGTCAAATATGAGGTCAATGTTTGTATGGGATCTTTTTAACCTGGTGCGATTGGTCTGAAACTTAATTTCGTGTTAAAGGATTTTTCAATATACCTAACTCTAAAAAAGGGGGTCAATGTTTGTATGGGATTTTTTTAACGGGTGGTGCGATTGGCCTGAAACTTTGTTTTCTGTTTCAGGATTTTTCAATATAACTCTAAAAAAGGGGTCAATGTTTGTATGGGATTTTTTTTGACGGGTGGTGCGATTGGTCTGAAACTTTGTTTACTGTAAATACAAAATGAATGAACAAGTGTTTCAGGATTTTTCAATATGACCTTCAAAAAGGGGTCAAATGTGGGGTCAATGTTTTTATGGCTACTTACTTTATAAAAGGGTGGTGTGATTGGTCTTAGTTTTGGTTTGGATACTTTAAATGCAAAATAAATGGAAACGTATTCCTGGATATTTCAAAATAGCCCTCTAATATGGGTAAAATTGGGTGTCAAAGTTATTTATGGGATTTTTTTATTAGTGTAATTTGTTTGAAACTCAGTTTAGATACCTACTTTAAGTGAACGAAGTCGCGGGCGGGGCAGCTAGTTCTACATATTTGTAGGTTTTATTAAACAGCACTTGTCATAAAATTCGACAATATTGTCACTTTTTTACAAATTTGTAGACTTGTAATTTTTATTGAATAGGGGCCTGAAGTCTACAGAATTTCTGAAAATCAAACTTCCCGAATCCCAAGTTAAATCATGTTTTTTACCTGACTGCGAAGAAGGAGGTAAATTATTTGTTTGAGGTGTTTGTATGTATGCGAGTTCCTTTGGCTATCGCTGTAGCCAAAATGGCTGGACCGATTTTGACAGATAAGGTAACATTGGATTTGTTTGGATCACAAGAGTGACATAAGCTATACAAAATGTCAAAAGATTTTATACTTAGCGACTGTAAAAAAATATATTCCGTTACGTTAGTCGGATTTTTAAATTATTGCAATAAATACTAGTTTATCATCAAAAATCAAATCTTCATTTATCAAATTTGACAAAATAATACCAATTTAGTTAATGATCGCACATAATGGCCACACGAAAGTAGGCTCATTGGTGACGTCATTGTATTGTATAACACCGATGTCATTAGCTAGGGTAGGCACTCGCGAGTGGTGAACCTTTCCAATGCGACACAGAACGGTATTAATACGCGAGCCACTGTGCACCATTAGAGGTGACCATACTCTCCTAAATATAAGGACAGCCAAACAGAACAAAGATTTTTTTTATTTAGTTCATTTATTATTTATTTATTTATTTTATTTAATAACTAGCACGGTTACAGAAGCACCAATTACACTAATTATGAAAGAATAAAATGTCAATGTCAAATATTCGAGTCAATTGTTATACATTATAAAAAAAAAATAAAAAAATATTATATATTGTAGGTAATTATGTCATATTTCAATTAAGTATTTTATTTCATCTTTTCATCGTGTTACTTTTACTAGTTTTTTTGAACAGTGTGGTGAAAAGATTAATGTGTACCTTAGAGTCTCTTTTCGTGTACTTTACCTTGGTCAGTGGTAGCAGCGCGACTTTCGATCCTAAGGTTGTGGGTTCAAACTCGTGCACCAATGAGTTTAAAAAAAAATAAGTTCGCTATACCAGTACTATCAAACGGTGATGGAAAACATCGTTAGGAAACCGACCTGTATGAGACTTCCGTCGACTTTCGTTGCTAGGTATTTTAGTAAGTCTTCACTAAAGTACTTTATTTACTAATAAGATTTTTTCTTTACTTTTACAGTGAGCCAGTCATTATTCTAGGTCAAAACGTAGGTTTTACTCAGGCTTAGACTCGCAAACAGACAGACAACGAAGTGATTATTATCTAGGTTCTTTTTTATCAATCCTCGATCAAAAGATCTAAAGATCTAAATATTCAACGGCTCGAAACGTCTAATATAAGTCTAATTAGCAACATTTTTGAGGTACTATTACCTAATTTTTTTTTCAAAGTCTGAAACAGAAAACTGTGGAACTTTGTTCCGCCCCAACAGTATTAATTCACATTATATTTTCATTAGATATGAACATCAGCGGCACACCTCACTGTGATTAATGACAGCTCCAATTATACAGAGCCGTGGTCACCCCGGCCATTACTGTGTGTTGTTGTGGTGAAGGCTGAATAAGAGCGTAGCACACGGCGTATTTTAAGCGCGCAAACAACGCGCAGGGACCTTACCACGAAGTCTTCCAGAACGATTCCGTTATAGAAACTTCATCCTACTTCAATACAATTTGCATAGGTACGAAATAAAAATGTTATAATAATTCGGTAATGTAAGTATTATGAATTCGTGGTGAGGCCACAGATGACGCGCGTTAACGCGATTCAAACGAGATTCAGTCGCAGCCTTGTAACCTAAGCACACGTAAAAAAATCAGTGGTGCTGTAAACGCACGTTCGTGAAACGCGCGTCGTCTGCGCGTATCTGCCCCTTCCCCCGCCCCTATAATCACTTTTGTATCGATACAAACGTGCGCGAGAAGCGCGTTCGAAACGCGTTTGTATCGCTTTTTACGCGCGTTCGAAACGCGTTTGTATCGCTTTTTACGCGCGTTTGAATCGATACAAATGCAATAATTCTTTTTTCTCGGCTACTACGGCGCCGTAAACGCGCGTTCGTGAAACGCGCGCATAAAATACGTGTGCTTAGGCTCTTATGTTGTTTTGTTTATGTTTCGTACATAATACTATGGACGAATATTATTACACGATCAACAAGATACCTCATGCCCTTTCTATTTTTATTTTAGTCATTCATGTTGCCTGGCAGAGTTCACTGTAAGCGATAAGGCCTCCCATTGAGTTACAAAAGGCGCCGACCTAGCTCTAAACCAGACTGGGTTGGCTGGTCGAAAATGCCCCCTAAGCATTAAGCCCTTCTTTTGTCACACATAATATTGTTATCTGTGTACAGCAAAGAATAAAAAATATATAAATTTCAACTAAAAATATATGGCCACGACTGTAATCCCCAGGCTCGGTAGATATCTCCTCACATCTTTAGTTATTTAGATTTTTGGATATCTAAAGAGATTAGTCAGAGACAGGTATAAACATGGCTATGGGCTTGCAACATCTCACGGACGGAATACTAACTAAGTACTGTGTAAAATGGAGGCATGTGCCAAATATCATGTTTGGACGTGCCTCTGACTACCTTCTTACGATATCATCAGATCTAAGTACCGAACTAGAGATCTAACACCCTTTATCTTTATCAACCACTGAATAATTCTTCCAAAAATAAAAATGTAAGTATCCAAAATTGTATCTAAAATAATTATAGTTAAAGCTGAATTTACACCACAAGCCGAGTAGCAGTGACTCGGGTAAGTTCGTGCAAGTTCGGGCGCGCTCGCACGGGTCATCGATCTGACCTAGATCTGCGCGAGCGCTGTTGCTACGCGAACGTTTATGGCTTTGTCGCGGGCGCTGAGGGAACCCGGCGTTTATAGATGTGGCTGGGTTTGTAAAGAGTAATCCCATCAAAAACATAAATGTGAAATGAGAGCCAAGTTCAATAAGTATGTTTTAGTCGTTGACTTCAGCGACAAAAGAATTGAGATCTAAACGGGTGCCAAGTACAATGGTCAGTCCTGAAACTTATTTATAACAATATGAAATATTTTTAACAACTTTAAAATATCATTTCATCTCATAATTTCATCTCATAATTAAGTTAGTTTTTCAGTTCTTTACGCTACAACGGCCAGAAAAAAATATATTAACGTAAAGTATACCCTCACACAAAAGTTTCATAACCGGGAGAGACCGCGGGGCGCAGCTAGTACCAACGTAAAGTAACTGTAGGTTTCCAAATAAGTCTGTTTATAGACATAACTGCAACATGGCCGTATCTATTAGTAGATGCGTGTCAGATAAACGCGATAGATGGCGTGGTGGTGCCAATCCCACCACCACAACCACTTGTTGGTGTCCTAACCGGTGGGCGTTGAACCACTACGTCTACCATGAGTTGTCACATTTAGATCGGCTGACGTTACTACAGTAGTAATAGTACGTTACTATGACATCTGTCAAAATTGTTACTCGTGGTACCAAATTCTAAGCAAAAGAATGAAGCGCAAACTACAGTCGCTGTAGTACGCTGTGACGTAGGATAGTTAGCTACGTGAGGTTTTAGTACCCAACTATCCGCTAGAGGCGCTGTACAAGTTTTCGTACATTTTTTTAACTACAGTCGCTAGCGAGTGTAGATTGTGAAAACTCATGGTAGACCTACAGTAGCTAGATCTGGTGACCTTCTTTAGGTGGCCTAAGGCCTACGGAGAGAAACAGGTTACCCTTCAAAGTACCTATAGAAACGTTATGCAGTTGTAATGTCTTGTTTAGATGGTTCGATTTCCTTTAAGAGATTTAAGGAACATTAGGAGCAATTTATACGTTCTCATTACGAACAGACAATTTGTGTTTTTGTTTAGTGCGGCGAAATATTAGCATGAAGCATGATACAATTTGCGTAGATGTTTTTGTTGAGTGTGTATGTGTAGGGCAAAACATTAGAAGGAGATAAAAGAAACACAATTACGACTGTAATCCCCATATTAGTAAACTTATCTTTAGATCGTTACTTATATCTTTGAAGATTTAATGAGTCTAGTGAGAGGCACGTCCGATATTATACCTGTTTAGGACATTTTGCACAGTAATTATTAATCCGTGACAGGTCGCAAACATAGAAAAGTTGCCTTATATAATACGAATCTCTATTTATTTATAGCTAAGTAACAAAATTAGATAAACGAATATCCTACTAATATTATAAACGTGAAAGTTTGTGAAGATAGATGTATGAATGCTTGTTACTCATTCACGCTCAAACGGCTGAACGGATCTTGATAAAACTTGGAATACGCGTAGTTTATGACCTGGAATAACACATAGGCTACTTTTTAACCGGTTGGGTAGGTACAACGCGAGCGGAGTCGCGCGCGTTTGAAAGTCGTTTATAAATAAATAAACACCTCAATATTTCCCGTACGTCTATAAACAGTCGGATGTGACGTAGACGCGGGATGTCAGTTCGTATCTGACAGACTGACAGGAACATGATGTTAGTAATGTCCAAACATGTCCAGACTTTGTATTTACTAGTTAGGTGGTTTTTGGGTCTATAAAGATGGATGGACTGTGTGAAAGATGGCATAGGTAAGAAAGGAGTGAGTACTGAGACAGAGGGAAATGGAAGAAGATCGCATGTTGTGCCGACCACATAACGTGGAAAAAGGGCAGGAAGATGATGATGGCATATAACTATGAGTCGAGTTTTTAGCCGACTGCGAAGCGAAGGTAATGTGTTTTGGGTGTATGTATGTATGTTTTTGATTATTTTTTATTTTTGACATAGAATAAATAACCACTTTTAATATTTGCATACCTGCTTGCGGGTTGAATACATTTGACATTACTCTAGTTATAAGACCTGACATGTTACCATTATTAATGTATTTGGCAAATAAATAATTTGATTTGATTTGATTTGATTTGATATGAGAGTTCTTTTGGATGTCGATGTAGCCCAATCGGCTTTGACGGATTTTGACTAATGATTTTGACGGATTTTGACTAATGATTTTGACGGATTTTGACTAATGATTTTGACGGATTTTGACTAATGATTTTGACGGATTTTGACTAATGATTTTGACGGATTTTGACTAATGAGGTGTCATTCGATTTGTCTGGATCACAAAAGTGACATAAGTTATACAAAATGTCAAAAAACGTAATATGGCGGCTGTAAAAATCTATTTTCATACGTTCAGTCGGGGTTTTTTTTATAAATCAGTAAGTACTTGTTTTATTGTTTAGCATTTTGTACCTAATGGTACATTATAGTTTTTAGCATTTTGTACCTAATGGTAAACTAAGTAACTAAAGATCTGAGAAGATATCTACCGAGCCTGGGGATTACAGTCGTGATCATATGTATGTATGTATGTAAACTAAACTGTAAAGTAAGCCAGGCTACCATAACTACCAACTTAAGCAATGGTAGTCCAAATGCAAGAAATTGTAGGTTTATAAAAGTTACGAAATTACACTTTGATAGTTACGAAATGGAAAGTTGTCAAAAGGGAAGTTGCGAATTCATCTTGTCTTCAAGTTATATATAACATAGAAAGTACCTCGATGAACGGGCTTCGCTGAGATTAATTTATCGCCCCCAAAACCCCCTGTTGGAGCCGTTTCCGAGATTCAGATTATATACATAATATACAAGAATTGCTCCATTAAAGGTATTATCTTATACCTTTAAACGAACAATTCTTGTATATATGTATATAATCTGAATCTCGGAAACGGCTCCAACGATTTTCATGAAATTTAGTATCCAGGGGGTTTCGGGGGTGGTAAATTGATCTAGCTAGGTTTCATTTTTGGAAAACGTCGTTTACGAAGAAAAAACACCGAGCAAAGCTCGGTCACCAGGTACTTATTAACACAGATATAAAGATTATCTAATTGTTATTTTTTTTTAATCCAAACATTTTGCCTTTGCCTACGTTTGAACTTTTAAGTTTTGATCTAAGTTGCAGGTTCGAATCTCGTACACCAATGGATTTTTCCATTCAAAAAATGTATGAACGGAACACCTAGGCTCTTGCCTTCACCAAACAGTCAATATTAGAAAGCGCCGCGCAGGCGCGGCGTGGCGCCAGGCGTCTTTAATTATGTACAACAATATGAAAGTTGTTTCTAACCAAAGGCACTATTTTCCAAAACTTTTACATATAAGTACCTAATTAGTATACTTTATTTGAAACTCGCCAAAATGTTATCGCGATTAATTTTCAAATCGGGCTGAAAATAAGTTTATAATCAAAGATTACTTCTAATAGCTAAATTTCTAAATCAAAAATTGTGTTGAACTATTTATATTGCTGACCTATCATTTATCACTTGATTTTGTTATTTTAATATAAATTTCATTCACCATTAATGCTGATTGCAAGTAACTCGGGTGACAGTTTTTGAAGGTAGCTGATGTAGTTTTATACTAAAACTACCTTACGAGTAATTACCCATAAACTTCGCTGCCCTTCTAGGTATATATTATACGAGTAGCAGATGATTTGTTTTATGCCCTGATTGAATCAGAACAAAAGAAAATTAATTTTTATTTTTTCCAAAAAAATATTTATGATCTGTCTGAATTGTGGGTAAATCAGTTGATTCCAAGGACGTTCTATCTACTGGTAGAACGTCCTTGGTTGATTCACACATTAAAAATGTTAACCCTATTTCATAATCTGTTTGTCATTTTAGATCTTAATTACAATCTTTGTTTGTCATTTTAATGTCAATAAAACTAAAGATGACAACCGATTTATGACACAATTTAAAAGCTAATTATTATAATGTTATTTACCATGTAAATTAGTATGTCGTGCTCTCGCTGCTGTCATTACTAAATTGACGTTTGTGTCTGTAATGGGGTGACATTTGCAAAATGCTTTTTATAATTCGTGTTTTTATATAACCTGAAGGTGTGTTCACCTTGTTGATACGTTAATATCTTGACTGACTGACTGACTATCAATGCAGCCTATACCATAGGTCTTACAGAGCTAAAGTCCTTGCAAGATCTAGACAGGCGTGATTAGAATAGAATTCTCTAAATTCAGCCCAAAAGGGCTGTAAAAATTGTCCTAATGTGCCACATCTTTTTGTTAACATAATACAAGTAGGTGTACCTGGTTGACCGAGCTTTACTCGGTGTTCTTTTGGGACAAACGATGTTTTCTAAAAATGTTTTCTAATTTTTGAGTAATGAGTATGAGTATCTGGGTACGCAAGTAGAGGAAGGCCGAAGAAGTGGTTTGATTGTGTGAAAGATGATATGAATGTAAGAAGAGTTGATTCAGATTTGACGAATGATAGGAATTAATGGAAGAAGAAAACATGTTGTGCCGACCCCACTTAGCGTGGAATATGGGCAGGAGAATGATGATGATGATGTATTCTAAAAATGAAACCTAGCTAGATCAATTTATCACCCTCGAAACCCCTGCATACTAAATATCATGAAAATCGTTGGAGCCGTTTCCGAGACTCAGATTATATTTAAACATGAATTGCTCGTTTAAAAGTTACACACAGCGCCATCTAGGTCTGAACTACGAAAAGTATGCTTAATCAGACCCTGAAGATGAAGATAAAAAATCTGCGCATTTTGTAGCCGGAACACGAAGCACAGGAGCGCTCAGATGTGAATACCACCGGTCACCCATCCAAGAGATTGCGATCGAATACGGTGAGCTCCAGAACGCGAGCGCAGCCAGGTGAAACTGTAAGTGTAAGCGGTAATTGGCCGCAATATATTTCACGATAAGGCCACAAAAGGCCAGGGGTGAGCTAGTTCAAAATTAATATTTCATCCTTGCAACATTGTAGTTCATGACATTTTAGTCAGTCACTGAGTTGTGTAGCTATTTGTTTTTGGTAAACAAGTGCAGTATTTGTATTTGCAATGGCTGGCGAATGGTGGAGCGCGCTTTACTAAAGAATGAACAAAACAAAAGTAACTAAGTATTTCAAGTGCTATGCTATAGTGTCTTTGACATTTTAGATGGAGTAGGCTACATCACATACCTACCATCCTGTCATCTTACCTGTATCCTCAGGATAAGCATACGGAGGTGACAAACCGCGAGTTTCCTCGCGATGTTTTCCTTCACCGATTGAGAGACATAAATTTTAAGAATCGAAAAGTCTCAATGGACTTTTCGATTCTTAAATTCTTTATTCATAAATTCGTGCCCCAATAGTCAAACCCACGTCCTTAAAATTCGGAGGCAGGGGGCTACCACTACACCACCAGTGCTCAGCATTACGATTATAAATCACGCGTTATTGTTTTAAATGTATAAAGGAAAAGCAACCGTCCGTAGTAACTGTTGCGTAAGCTGCGGATTACATGACCACGTCCATACAGGCTTAGCTTACGAAAGTGGACCAGAAACAAAATGGCGGATAAAATGACACGACCAAACGGTAACACTCGGAAATATTTATATTTTTCACATTGGGGTAGGTTCAGAGATACCTACTGCGCGGGTCGATGACTCCTCACTAGGTACCACTCACACGAAAACAACCCAGTTTTATTCTACAAACGTAACATAGCACCTCGACTCTTAACCTAAAAACCTTACTGTGATACAAATAGAGACTAATATAGAGAGGACTCACCTTTAGAAAGTGTCTCGTTACCTTGGTCGTGCTGTAATCGAATGCACTGTGCGTCTGTGTGGGTACCGCTTTACAGATAATAATAGTGTTGAGCAATAATTGCAATTTTTTGTCGAAATAAGATTGGCTATCGTTGCGATCGTACAGTTTTGATTGTTTTACGATTGCTGATTCGTGTTAGATCGTGATTATGAAATCTATTAGAGTTTGAATGCATGTAATTTGTTTGAATAAACAGGTGGGTTTCTATTGTTAAGATCTATGTTGCCATCGTGAGTGTCTGTAATCTGTTTTATTATTATCATTTAAAATTAGGTCGCGGTGTGACCTTACTTTCAAAGGGCATCATAATTATTATCTTTGTAATACATTTTCCTTTCCCTACCTACCTTGTAAAATGATTGTATTGAGCACTTATTAAAGCTATTGTACCAACATAATGCTGACAAGTCGACTTTGTGGAGTTAATAACTGAACTATCGATTCTTTTAATTATATTTTATTCAAATTACTAGGCTGTATCGATACAAAGATTATACTAATAAGGTATTTAATCAAACAGTTAGTAACCTCATTTCATCGATAGAGTCGATAACCTCATCTGGCCACCCCTACTTGCCGGCCGCTGCACTCACTCACACATGCACAGCGCTCAGCTAGCAACCGATGAAGGCAGAAAGATCTACTACGCTGGTCTCACCACTTCCATATTCAAAACGGATTCTCATCCAACTTTGATACACATTGCTGGTTTTATTAGATTTATACAAATTAGTTATGATGTAAAGAGCGATGGATAGCGTTGTAAGTCAAAAGTCGTGTTGAAAGAGTATTGTAGTGACTTTTCATAGAACTGCATCCATTTTCTAGGTTAGGTAGCTGTGGCCAGGCAAAAACAAGTTGGTACATGGGCTTATATTTTATATGACGGATGCATTCGCCATGTAGGACGGGCTAGGTTTTCTAAAACGGTCTAGAAATGCATTCTTAGTGTCTGGTTGAAAAAAGATTGGCAACCGGGCGTATTCAGGAGTTTCAGGTGCGCATACTTTCAGTATTTTCCGGATATTTTTTCAGCCCGGAAATTACTCTATGGAATTAATTTGAAATTGGAATGCTGTTACTTATACCATATTTTTTTTATTTGTTCGGCTGGTAGACCGACCTTTTTAGACTAAAAAATGCTTAATTTAGCAATAGCTTATATGAATAATATACAATGACAAAACACAGCCGTAAATATTCTTTCTATGACTTGAAAACATGTGAAAAGTTTACATACGTAATAAATGATTGTTCTAGTCTGAACAATAACTATACTTAGTAGAAACTTTTAATTGGCCATCATAAACATGTCACTACACTAAATAGGCACATGTTAATTTAATTATCTATTTCTATGTTTATATAGCTGTAACTTTTCCAAAAAATAAAAAATAAATCAATGTCTTTACAACCTTGACTTACCTAATACTCGTAGTAGGTACAGCCCCAGTTTCCGCCCTGAATCCGTCTCTGCTAGCCCCTAGATTTATTAATCCAGGTTTCTATTTAGCTTAGCTTTAGAATATGGCGTCTCATTTGTAAGGCTTTTTGGTTTTATGGGGATAGATGAAATGTCAATTTGTCTCGACGGAAAACTGGTATTGTGTAATCTACAATACTAACTGAACTTTGGATTAAATTCCACTCTAATCCATCGCCCATTATGGATTTGATTCCAGTTTTTTTTAGTTTAACTTTAATAATGATATTTTATTTTATTCTACTCTACTAAGGTAGTAGGGTATTTAGAACGAGTCTTGCTTCTTTTTGTGTTACTAGGTCGGTTAATATTCGTAAAAGGGTTAAAGGATAAGTATACTAGTTTCCACCCACGGCTTCATGGTAGGTAGGTACGTCACCACGTGGTAGGTACCTTAAAATACAGAAAAAAAATATCCCACGCTAACCGTACTTTTTACCGAGATAAAAAGTAACTTATGTGCTTTCCAGACTATAATCTATATTTACGCTAATTTTCATTCTGATGCGTTCAGCGTGAAAGAGTAACAAACATACCTACATCATCACAAACATTCACGTTTATAATATCAGTTGGATTTAAATAGATTATGTAATATATAACTAGGGATTAAAAATGAAATACGAATGGAACAGGCCATAAAGAACCTACGACAATAAATCCATTATTGTGTATTTATCGCTCGCACACGATTTAACATCGTAAACTATTTTTCAACATAAATTGCATCGCTGTCCTTGGCGACATTTTGTTTTGACTTACCAACTGTTTGCATTGTGATTATGTGGCAAAGCTGACGTGGCCATCTTGAATCTGGGTGTCTACTCCGCAAAACTATATTCAACGATGACCAACGATATTTCGGCACAATAATAATGCAAAACCTACTCTGAGGTACATCGTTTTGACTATCTATTTGATATTACTTTTGACAATTGATCTCGTAAAATAATAACACCACGTACGAAAGATACGATTATTATTCACGATTATTGGTCATGGGATGTCATCCCATAACGACGACAGTGTGTAAACCTGTTGAAACGTCGCGAAAAATAGGTAAATAAAACGCGATAAATACCCGTTTACCTAATACTAATAGATAATAGTGTGTTCAGTACCCCTAGTATGAGTTTTTGTTAGTTTACGAAAACTTTTTTCGAATAGTATCCTTTCAAACGTTTACCTCCATCGGAAATGTTAAGGAACTAAAATAAAGTCGATATCGTGAAAACTTGGTTTGGAAATCATTGCTGGGACTGCCGATTAGATAATATTTTCGATATTATCGACCTTATTTTGAGTTCCTTAACATTTCCGATGGAGGTAAATGTATGAAAGGATACTATTCGAAAAAAGTTTTCGTAAATCAAAAACTCATACTAGGGGTACAGATCGCGTAAGGTTAAAAATTTGCACGATACGATAGTTTGAACTTGACAACAATACCACTTATTTATAACTGTTTATTCGACAAAATTTAACGAACATTTCGTTCCGATTATAATTGTCGTTTTGTGGAGTAGGCATAATCTACGAATGTGTCGAGTAGCGACAAACACACTTTAGTATAGCTACAGCTTTATGTTACTTACATAATTAAAGGCGGTGTGGTCGCTCAGCGACAAAGCCTTTTGTTTTGTGTGGATAATTGGAGGATAATTGGAATTTGATAATTCTGTACGTAGGCACAGGTAGATAGATAGGTGATAGATAAAAACTATAAGTTACTTCAGACTACATACAGACTTCAGCAGTTATAAAAAACAAATAAAAAAAATATGATCACGACTGTAATCCCCACGCTCGGTAGATATCTCCTCAGATCTTTAGTTATTTAGATCTTTGAAGATATCTAAAGAGGGTAGTCAGAGGCAAGTCCAAACATGACATTTGGTACATGCCCACATTTTGCACAATAGTTAGTATTCCGTACGTGACAGGTTGCAAGCCCATCGCCGCTTATAAGAATAATAACCTATGACACATACCTTCGAATTTTTGGTTCTAGGGTATGCCGGTTTCCTCACGATGGTTTCCTTTACCGTTTAAGAGCACTGGCATTGCGCACATAAATTTTTCGAATGGAACTCATTGGTGCACGACCATCGGATCGTGAGGCAGAGGTGCTACCACTACACCAGCAGCGCTCTATAAAAAACACTAGTAAAAAAAAATACAGTGGACAAACAGAAACAGACAATTAGATAAGAAATCTAAGTAGAATGTCTGTGTGTGCTGCAGGTAGAATCTTTTCACTTAATAAAAGTTCTATCTGTCCCTCGTAGCAAAAATGGAGACAGATACAACTTTTACAACGAATAATAGTTCTATCTGTACTCATGTTGCAAAAAGAGAAGATCGAACTTTTTTATTCCCATCTGTCTACCCAGACAGATAGGAATAATTAAAATTACGACCAATCCAGAATAATAATGTAATAGACCGAACAATGTCTAAAAACAACGTCGTGTTATGGCGTCGCGAATGAACATGTTTTAGTATGTCATGCATTATTCGTACAATGTCGTAAACAGAAAGTGAACACAGTTCATCTGACAGACTTTCAGCCCTTCCAATAGGTAAATCTCACCGAAAAACACAGCTTTTTCCGATTACAATTTTCCTGGAAATAATGTTCAACTGGCTTCCGTCCGCGGCTTCACCCGCGTGGTACATTGGTAAATTATTATCTTCTTCTTCTTCTTCTTATATATAAATGTCGGATCCGGTCATGAGTACGGACATAATGTCAAACAACAAGAAACAAAAAGATGGCGTCTTTTGGCGGAGTCTATATAAATCCGTGTTCGACTTGACTCGCGCTCAGTCTTCTTCAGCTCTCAGTCGAGTCAACACGGGTCTCTAGAACCCGTCCCGTGTTCCGTTTGTGATTCAAAGTACCTAGTTATAGTCTAAGTTTAATTATTGCTGTATTTGATTAGTAAAGTGAGTTTATAACCTCCATTACCGTTCGTTCGTTATTTTTCCATCTCGCCCACAATGTCCGAGAATAGTAAAGATAGGCAATCTTTATCCGATATAAAAATGTCTCGCTAAAACTCGAGAACGGCTAAACGATTTATCTTATCTTGGTCTTGAAATGTTCGTGGAGGTCTAGGGAAGGTTTAAAAGGTAAGAAAAAATCGAATAACTGCCGGGAAAACCCTAAAAATAGCCCTTTTCTATTTCCCATACAAACGTTTTCTAAATAAGTACGAAGTCTGCCGGGTCAGCTAGTATCTTATATATTCATCAGGGATAATGTAGGATTCAAACATTGAAATATTTTTTCAAGTCGGCCCTGTTGTTTCGGAGCTTATTTAAATTCAAACAAACAAATCTTTCCTGTTTATATAATATTCTTATTAATAGTGTACATTAAAAAATATTCTCAAGCAAATAATTCGCTTACTAACGAACTTAATGTTTATTTATATAAATTGCGTTGACATTGTTTTAATACGGACGTGTCATGGGCGATGCTTAGTAATGCTTAGTCAGGAGTCACGTGACCGCCATGACCAGCCGCAACAGTCTCCACTTACAGTGTTTCAGTAAAGTGCAGTACATGCCGCCGGCACGTTCAGACGGACTGCATCTTTGAAGTCTGGTTACTCCAATCTATTTTATGCAGTCGTCTGTTTGATAACTTTAGTGACGTAACGTGCTAAGGGTAGCAAAATGCGAGCAAGCGGATTTTATTATCGTTCCTAATTTAAATATCTATTATTAAAAGTCACATTCATTTTTTGGGTTTTCTAGTGTTTATTATGGTTGGTTAGAAGAGACGCGACGCGCTCACGAGGGAGGCCAGCGAGGAGATGGAGCGACGATGTCGTGGAGGTTGCGGGGAGGACATGGACTCGAGAAGCACAGGACCGCCGGCAATGGGATCGCATGGAGGAGGCCTACATCCACTTTTGGGTGCCAAAATAAAATAAATTGAACAAAATTATTTACTTACTGTAAATTTGGAAATAAAGGCTTTATTTATTTATTTATTTATTTATTATGGTTGGTTTTGACAGCAATGGCGTAGAAAATTTTCATATTGTTCCAAAACTACATTATTTATTCGATTTTTCGTCTAATTCGTCTCGTAAACAAGTAAAATCGATGCTGAAACAAGCTTATTTTATTTTTTGCAATCATCGACTGCAAACATGCGGTCCTTTAGCTCGGCTTGTGAAGTCTGTCTACAAAGTTCCTTAGCAACATGCAAATTGTTTCTTATACTGTCACGTTCGGAATGAGGCGAGCATTAGTGCAAGTGGGTTTAGCTGTAATTGTATGCAACATTGTCATCAATGTCAGTCATAAAAATATCACCATGTATAACTTAGGTAATAAAACCATAGACAAAGTATCTTCAATAGTTTTGTATACTAAGTCTAATTTCTGCAAACTTTTACCAAAGTATTACCTGGGGCCTTACCACGAAGTCTTGCAGAACGATTCCGTAACTATTCCATTATAGAAACGTCTAAACGTCACTACTTCCATACAATTTGCATTTTTCATGGTAAGAAATAACAATGTTATACTAATACAGTAATGTATTATGAATTCGTGGTCAGGCCTCTGGGCTGCGATTACGTAATTCTGATACTAACAAAACATTATTACTAACTACATCTAGTTACCAGCTGTGAATTGTTTTATGGAAAGTTTATTTGCCATAAAATTATTATTATTATATTTTGATTTATTGCTTAAGGTATGTATATTGTTTGTAAGTATAAGAATTACGCAATCACAGCACAGTTTCTGATATACATTCATTGTAATTGATTGCAACTAGAATTCCGTAATATCCACTCTGATCGGGCATCAAAATTAACCTTCCGTCCCCACGGTACAACTGTGAGGATCAAGTAATTGTGCCGTGGGTAAGTACTTTAAGTTCCCTTCTGCACAACTATTTGGTCCGTTCTGGAAAAAAAATATACCTATAGCCCGACCGATGAAAAAGAGAATCTCTGGTTGTGCAAACCTGATTGCTCCGTTGGAATGTTAAAGTATTTTTATCTATTTTACGTCAAGATAATCCTTTGTCACATGGTGGAACATAAAACAACTTTAACAGGCGATTAAAAGGTTAACAAGCTGTTAATTTAAGTAACAGAGAATGCTGAAATTAGCGTAATTCTATTTGTAATTGTGTTTTTTGGCAAAATATTGTAGCAGTATCTATCTATTTCTAGTACTAGCGTTGAAGTTTTTGGATAAAATAAAGCTTTGATCGATCAAAGTGCCAACACAAGAGTCAACAGAATTGACAATATTTGTTCCACCAAGGGAATCGAACCCACATCTCAATTCACTACTCACGGTCCACTAGCGGTACAAGCTGCAATCCTGTCGGAATCGAACCTACACCCAACCCTCAACCAGTCGTCCACGCAGACATCTAACAAGCTCCAGTAAACAGGAAGTGATCCCGCGTACCCTCGCTCGGAGCCGGATATCCATCCGCCATGCACAAGGATGCACTGTTTAATGCATCAGCTGATACATCGGAAGTCGTAAGTCAACCAGCAGAATCCAAACACAAAACTAACAAACAAAATGTATAAAAAATTCAATAAATAGACCAGTAAAAAAAAATTATATCAATAAATATTGGTGGGCAGTTCACACAACACCATCTAGCCCCAAACTAAGCAAGATTTGTACTATGGGACCTAGATAGCAAATAGATTAATTATATGTACTTTTTTTGTAAATCATCATCATCATCATCATCTTCCTGCCCTTTTCCACGTTATGTGGTCGGCACAACGTGTGATCTTCTTCCATTTCCCTCTATCATTCGTGATCTCATTACTCACTCCTTTCTTACCTTATTTTTTTGTCAATATTTACATAGAATACATAGTAACACCCAGAAACACCTTTGTTTAAAAATACCATCTTTTAAGGTAATTTTATAAGGATACCTTTTTTCCCTGTTGAGGAGAACAAAGGATTGAGGTTATAAGTATTTATATAAGTTATACAAATCATTTTGACAGAGTATATTTGCTCACTTTCCATTACCGTAGGGGTGGAGGGAGGGGGGGGGGGGGAAAGAAGAGGGGGAAAGGGGGGGACGAATGCGATTTACGACCGGTAGGCTTTTACCAGAACCACGCCCTCACTGATGCCACAGGAAAACGATCACGGTACAAAAAAGTCAATCAATTATTTGCGTCCTGTCTGAAATCCTCCCGACTTTTCTTCTTTCTATCTTTGGATCCATATCAATGAAATGCTAAAGTCACTCTGTTTGTTTGTTACGAATTCACGGCTTAACGACAACCAATCAGGAGTTAGAGTTTACTGTCTGGGGAAGGACATAGGCTACATTTTGTCTCAAAATATAAATAAACAAAAGCTAAACTAAACCCTGTGCACTAAACCCGCGAGCAAGGAATATAAGACACATTCCATTAAACAAGTTCGCATACCTCATGCGCAAAGTCAACTCCCCTCTGTGTGAGCTATGTGGTAGAGTCGAAGACGTGTACCACGTCATGATGGAGTGTGTCCGAAATGAAGGGCCCATCAGGCGAGTTTTGTTCGACAGCTGTGACAGTTCCACTGGGTTATGCAACTCCTACCTTAGCTTCCATCCAAACAAGACCAAATCGATACTAGCCTTAGTCCATAGTGCTGTAAATAATAGGTAATTAGGTAGGTAGATAACATTAGGGGCTTTTATTTTTAGTTTTAAGTTGTGAAGTGTTTTTTAATTTGTTTTTTGATGTATATAGTTGTATTTTTTTCCATGTAATCCCATATTCGCTCAGCGAAGAGATTAATAAAGATATAAAAAAAAAAAAAGGAATATAAGTTTGATCTGACTTACCAACGCACAACCTAAACTATAAGTGATGGAAAACTCGAATTTCGAGGTTAAATTTCAAAGGTTTTATTTAATGGATAAGGCTTTACTAAAATTCAACCAGAATTTGGCTAGTTATGAATCTATATCAGATCTATACTAATATTATAAAGAGGAAAGTTTTGTATTTTATTATTTTTGTATTTTTGTTTGTAATAAATAAACTCAAAAACTGCTGGTCCGATTTCAAAAATTCTTTCACCTTTAGAATGCTACGTTATCCCTGAGTAGCATAGGCTATATTTTATGTAGGTACCTTGCGAGCAAAGCCGCGAACGGAAGCTAGTAAATAAACAAACATGATCACGACTGTAATCCCCAGGCTCCATCTCCTCAGATCTGTAGTTACTTAGATCTTTGATATCTAAAGGGTAGTTTAAGGGTAGTCAGAGGCATGTCTAAACATGATATTGGCACACGCTCACATTTATTCCGCCCATCGTCGCTTATAAGAATACTAACTTATAACACAAACCTTCGAATTTTTGATTCTAGGCTATATGCCGGTTTCCTCACGATGATCAATAAAAGCGGACGTTTATGCTCAATCAAGGTTATTTATTATACTCCGGCCCTCCTCTGCACTCCTTAAATTTCAGCAAAACTTGAATTTCAGAAATTTATTTCCTACTAGCAGTCCGCCCCGGCTTTGCACGGGTATTAACCAAAAATAAAAAATAAAAAATTATAATACACACATAAACCTTGGGTTACATTATTGGAGTTATAGTAAGGGACCCTATTTTTTTTGAAAATATAATAGCTTTCACCTGGGGATAGTGTAGCTTCCCAACAGTGAAAGAATTTTTCAAATCGGTTCAATAGATTTGGAGCCTAATCAATGCAAACAAACAAATAATCAAAACTTTCCTCTTGCTTTAATATAACTAACTTCCGCCCACGGCTTCCACACGTGGCATCTTGAAAAACAAAAACAAATCTATCCCACGGGAACCGTACATTTTTCCGGGATAAAAGTCCTAAAGAGTCTCCTTTAGTCCTTTCACCACACTGGTCTGTAACAACTAGTGACACAATAAAAAGAAGAAGAAGCCGTTTGTAGCTATGTTTGCATAATCACTGCCTATTTTAGGTCCAAATATGGATTTTACGAGACACGGTTGAACTTAGATTTATAGAGGTTGCGAAATCCGCGGAATTGAGACACAGTCAAGCCGGTCGTGACCACCATCAGCGGCGTACGCGCAGGTATGGCCAGGACTCCACCAAAGCGGAGATGTGTGTGCTGTGTGCTGTGCGAGAAGAGATGTTTTTCAGCTCGGGGAACTCCACCAAAGCGGAGATGTGTGCATTCGCTCGTCTCCACTGCGCGTCGTCCGCGCACAGCTCACATCTCCGCTGCCATACAAATATTACACACTAGCTTCCGCTCGCGGCGTCGCCCGCGAAGTACCTACATAAAATATAGCCTATGTTCATCCTGAAAGTTCATTCTACACATTGGTGAAAGAATTTTTCAAATCGGTTCAGTAGTTTCGGAGCCTATTCGTTTCAAACAAACAAACAAACAATCAAATCTTTCCTCTTTATAATATTATTAGTATAGACTAGCTGACTCCCGCGCAACGTTGTCTACGCGTTTTGAGTATTTTTTCCCGTTTTTGCAACACTTTTTATTGATGCTCCGCTCCTATCGGTCGTAGCGTGATGTTATAAAGCCTTTAGCGTTCCTCGATACATGGACTATACCACACAACAATCATATTTCAATTCGAACTAGTAGTTCCTGAGATTAGCGCGTTCAACCAAACAAACTCTTCAGCTTTATAATATTACTAGCTTCTGCCCACGGCTTTGCCCGTGTGGTACCTTGAAAAGCAAAACAAACCTATCCCACGAGAACCGTACATTTTTCCGGGATAAAAAGTAGCCTATGTGTTATTCCAGACTATAATCTGTGGCAAATTTCATTAAGATCCGTTCAGCCGTTTCAGCGTGAAAGAGTAACAAACATACATGAATGGATCTGGATTAAATTTGGCACAGAGATAGATTATAGTCTGGAATAGCACATAGATTACTTTTTATCCCGAAAAAATGTACGGTGCCCATAGGATAGATTTTTTTTCAAGGTAGTACGCGGGCAAAGCCGCTGGCGGAAGATAGTACACTGTATAAAAGATTTTACTGTTTTTAATTTGGAGCAGCCTCAATATCATGCCGCACTCTTCTCACTTGCCACTTGCGTATTTCGCTTCGTGCTTTATCTCATTCGGCGGCGATCCGCGTTGCTGAGTGGACCTGTGTCGTTTTTTGTCGAAATTTTTACTGACAAAAACCAGAATAAATGGCTAAAAAATCATACAAAAAGACTTGCATTAGGCGTTGGAAGCACATGATAGACAAAGTAAAATAGATAAACGTTTTGTTTATAAATATTAAGAAACAATTTAATATTAGCATTACCACAGATTATTACTACGTACGGTTGGCGTTGTGTTTGTTCAACCCTGCCAGATTTTTTTTGTTTTTTTTTTACCTACTTACCTACATTTTATCAAGTAACTATTTTTTTTAGATCAAAGAAGAAAGGTGAAAATCTACACAATATATTAATACCATCTGGTGAAAGGTAAGGAAAACTATCATCTTTTTCGGTCGTCCCCGTCCATCCCGCTTAGCATAAGAACTGTAGACAACGGTTGTTTCGACAACGAATCCAACTTGAACCTGCACTCTTCTCCTGCGGTGCATTTGTCTGACAACTACGTCGCTCTGGTTTTTATATTATTTCTCGTGTTATTTAGAGTTTTATTGCGTAATTTTGGTGGTTATTTTGCCAATAAAGTCCGGGTTCTTGACGCGAGTGTAAAGTATGTGAATTAGAGTGAATAGTTCTCTTCAAATTCCATCGGAGGAAATCCCGAGAATTTTCAACATAACAGCCATCTTTTGTTTAAAATTGACTTGACTACTTGACTATGACTCTGTGACGTTGACAATACTTATAATTAAATACACTTGACACTGGCAAAATTGTTCTCTAAGAGACAGATGCCATAATTGAAGAAGAAGAAGAAGAACCTGCACTCACTGCTATTGCCGCTTTTGATCATTTATTCAGTTTGTTGTCGATAATTTACTAATTTTTTACTTGCCACCAACGCGCAGTGCGTTTCTCACAAGTATTTGTACATAGATAAGTTAAAAACGCACTCAAACACACCATATACTTACCTATACAGATAGATGGTGTTATTATCAACTTCGCTGCCTATTTCTGCTAATTTCCGCAACGAGAAATTGTGAATGGGGTGAGAAAGTAAGGGTGAAAACTGAAGTCAGTGCGACAGTATACTGTCTTTAAAAGTTAGTTAGAGATTCAAATGTTTCAAGTGTATTTTTAAAGTAAAGACAGTTGTTTTCCCGTGAAGTTGCGTCTACAGAAGCGATCGAACGGAGCCCTACGCTCCGGGCGGTAAAACCACGCAGCTTACGGCCGAGACTGAGGCCGGCCAATGGCAGCGGGGCGGCGCGGCGCGGGGAGCGGCGCGGGGAGCGGTGCGGGGAGCGGCGCGGGGAGCGGCGCGGCGCGGCCGCGGCAGTCGCGCGCACACCGTCGCCTTGCACGTTTGAACGCGACTGTACTTGCGTGGCTAGCGTCCTATTTTTGCGTTCAAACAAGGTAATAAGTCTTATAATAGTGTTCACAAATCGGTGATACTGCGCGTTTTGTGTTCACAAGGATAAGTATCAAGTGCACACGCGGAGCGGCGAGTGTGAGCGCGAGATTATCGAGCGATCGCGTGCTCTTGTATAATCTGTGGCGGATACGTCATAGCGCGGCGAAGTAAGAACTTCACACCGTGCGTTGCATCTCGCGGAGGTGCGAACGTAAGCTTTTTTGAGACAAGCGAAAGAGAGCAACAGCCGTGGCGGACCATAAAAGGTAGGACCCTACCTTTGCACCGACATTTATGACGTTTCTTCTTAAAAATTGTAGTTTAGTGTTTCTTTATTGAACGAACTTACATAATATCTTAATAAAATCCTTTGTTATAATTTAATAATACCTAAAGAAACGAGTAACTCAAAACCATAATAAAATGTGTTTAGTTTTTTACTACAACTAAAAAGGTAAGTAATATACAATAATAAGTAGGTACGTCTAATAAACAATAGTTTTTAAATTATTTATAGATTGCCCATGTCCAGAATCCCCCCGGATACAATGAACCTGGACACGGTGGAACTGATCAACGAGATCATGATCAGACCGGAGATCTGGATGTCCAAGCACCCCGCCAACAAGAACAAGTGGAAGACCCTCAGGAAATGGGAGGAGATGAAAAACAATAAGTTTCCACTCTACACAGGTAGATACTTATATAAATTGTTAGCAACCTAAAATTTTAATAATAGAAATCAGTAAACTACTTAAAGCAATGTTGTCTATGCTTACTTTTCGTTATTAAAGACATCATAACAAAATAAATAAATCAAAATTTCAAATATTCAAACGTTCAGTGTGGATAAAGCTTGAGTGAGTGAGCGCTAGTGGAATTTGAGCGCTGCCAGCATTGACTTCTGGCGTCCTATGTATATTCACACTTTTCTGTATGAACCAACAAATCGATACGCCACATATTTTTATTCTCTTCCAACCTGTCAATTTGAAAGAAAACACACACCAAACATAAATCGACACTATTATAAACTTTACAAGTGACGGAATAAAGTTCATTATAGACGGCAGCGAGTGTTGTTTACTTGTCGTTTCATTCGCACTCGGCCGGCTTCACGTCGCGTTCTCTCTCGCTTGCACTTCCTTCTCAGCTGACACCCGCCATGTTTATGCTGACTGCTGAGTTCTGCGCATGCCCGAGACACGGCACTCTATCCCATCCAATAATACAAAGGTCCTCTAACTGTCAAGGTCAAATTGGGCTTGCAAAATGAGGGTTGCACAACGAAAGACTTTAATTAATGTGGTTTTGTATGCTGGAGAAGGTTAAGTTTGAGCTGATATCTTCATAATGTTATAGTTTACGCTTACTACGTTGAATAATAATGCTGATAAGGGCTAGTTTCACCACGCTCTGTTAATTCAACTTACAGCTTGAAAGCCTTTTAATCTCCTGTTAAGATTGTTCTGTATTCCACCATGTCCTGTCAAAAGACCTTCCGATACATTACCTACAGAGATGAAATGACGTAAAATAGATAACGATACTTTAACATTCTTGTTAATTTTGATGCCTGATCAGGTTATAATTTTTGTTTTAGTGAAATTTGACCTAAGCCCAAAAAGAATCAAAGACATCTTAATTTAATCTGATGACTTTCAGTGGATGACCTAAAAAAACGTTGGAAAAATATAAAAGACCAGTATCGCAAAGAACTCAAGAAGCTCCCTCAGTCCCGGCCGGGGGTTCCCCTCGAGAACATCACTTCCAACTGGAAGTACTTCGAGTACCTGGCCTTTATGAGGGACGAGCTGGTGATCTACAAAGATGCATCAGAACCGGAGCAAACCCTGGACATGGAGCATGACGTCATTGGGGAGGGATCTTCTGGTATGTTCTTTATAGCTACACTAGCCGAACACACCGGTCCCCTTATGTTTCCTCAGGCAAATGTTAAGCCCTCACTGCACCCCTTAAGTGCTTGACTCTAAAAGGTGCAGTGAGGGCTTTAAAATCTTTTCATACTAATTCTTTGAGGTTGAAAGAAAACCCTCAAAAATTTCAGCTTTTCATTCACTTCTCAAAATTGTATTAAATTATTTCATTTGGTTTGTAAGTAGGTAGCAAAGTTATAGATTATGTACTTACAGGTGGAGCCTCCCAAGATTACAGGATGACAGAAGTAGCAGAAGTCAAGAATGAGCAACCCGACTCACCCCAGCATTCCGATCCCAAATCCGATGAAGATGAATCAACGGAGCCCCAATTTACTTCTATCCCCATAAACAGACCCCGCGGCAGCCAGCCCCCGAAAGAGATGAGAGAAGAACTGCTCAAGATAGAGCAGAGGAAGTTGCAAATACTAGAAGCAGAGGTCGCGAAGAGCTCAGTCTTCATGAAGTCAGACAACTACCAGTTTCTGATGAGTCTTCTACCTGAGATGGAGAAGCTACCATCGGTGCATAAGATGAGGCTTAGAATGAAGATCAGTGAAGCGGTGCTGGATGAGGTGACTTCTTACGAGCAGCAGAAATTCAATAACATCGAGATAAACCATATCCAAGATGGCGGCTTGAATTCCATTAACGTTGAAATCAAAGAGGAGCCGATCAATATGTACGACTGACAATTGTATAATATAGTATAAGTTATATTACTATGTACACTACGATATTATGTATGAGTAGCGACTAACCTTAAATTTGCATTCCTAATAAGTACCTAATTCATAGTTTAGACTTTAGATGACGCTATGACACTAAGGGCTATAGCCTCTACAGTCTACAAGCTCTAGTACAGTAGGGTTATAAAGAATATGCAAGGGTTTAAAACTAAAAAAAGTATTTTATTAGTTTTCCCATAATATATCTAAGCTTTTTCTTTGCCTAGTTTTGAGCTAGGTCGAAATTTACATTCATAATTCCTACTTATGTGTTGATTTTTGAAAGAGATATCTATAGAGGCAATAAATTAAACTGCAAAAATAGTATTATGACTGATTACTTTTTAATTTTGTATAGTACCTAGCTATTTATTTACTTTAAAAATAAAAAATACACACATTCAACCTTTTTTGTTTTTCCTATATGACCTTTTTTTGTTGTCGCAAAGAGGTACAATAACTCACCTGTAAGCTGTCCAGTTATCCTGCAGGTGTCGTGTCTTGCCATGAACCATACGGCCTCTTTACACAAATACTTTCAAATGTATGCGTTTAGCACCATTCTGACATTGGCTTTATTTATCTTCACCATCGATTTATACATATTTACCAGTATAAGTGCAACTTCGACACGTGACCTCCTAAATATATAAAATCGATAGGTGACTGTTTGACTTTCACAGCCAAAACAAGTAAAAATTTTGGATTATGCCATAAAAGGCAGCTGAAAGATAAAGTTTGTACGAAAACAGAGACGAGGCCTTCAGAATAACGAGTTCTTTCATTTATAAATTGGATTCATTAAACGATTGGACATAATTTTGTTTAATACTTGTACTTATTAACATCGTCCCACTTTATGGTAAAGATTTTTGACAGTTTCACACAATCCATCTTTTCTTTGGCTTACCTCTACCCCTGTATCCATCCACATTCATACTCAACACTCCTCGTCACATGACATTCATACCATGCCCATACCACGCTAACCTATTACTCATCTTTTCTTTCACCGGCGCCCCTTTAAAACTTCCTCTAATATACCCATTTCTTATTATCTATCCTCGTCCTTCCACTAGTCACTAATGAGACATGAATATTTATAAAGGTTTACCCATTACCGTATAACCACAATCCTTCCGAGACGTTGCTAACTCCAAGAACACACAAGCCCCAGCTAGGACAACGCAAGAGAAACCGCAGGCTAACACTTGTCCTAAATAAACGGTACTTAATGAATAACTAGATGTCTTCCCTCTGTAAACGCTCTTTATACCTACCTACTTCTTTTGTGTTTACAATAAAGCTTCTATTCTAATCTTCTCGGACTTGAGTGAGGCTGTTGTGGTTTGATTTCATAAAAATATGTAAAAATGTAAGTATTTATCAAAAGGTTGGATTTGATCAACTTCTGGTATAGGTTTAACTCTTTAAATAAAGTTATGTCAAATGCAGTTAAATGTTAAGTTACTCTTATATTATAACTAATATTTAATATAGGAATAGTGCTTAAATGAGTTTTGTTGAGTCCAAGCTTAGTATCGTGAAGTTAAAAGGTCATTTTGTGTACCTATTTAAACGCTTCTGTGCTTCAAAAGCTCTAAAGTTCTTTTGAAAACCGATAAAAACGCTTCTTGCTATGTGGCGAAAGGATTGAAAATTGCCTCAGAGATACCTTTCGTGCACTTTTTGAACATTTTTTTATAAATTTCAGTATTATCATCTTTATAATCCAAGACTGGCAACACTAAGCAACTGTCAGATATTTTTTTTGTTATATTATTCGCTCATTTAAGCAGGCTATAGTCATAGACCTTACTGCCTAGTCTTATGTAAATTAATTTCTTCCGTTGTCTTTAAAGTCTAACCTAAAATCTAACCTAACCTAACCGCCATAATTTTTCTGTCAGATTTACTTTCTGAGGCGGTTGGCAACATGAGTGCTTGTCCTCTGTATCCAGGGCAGATGGCAACACCGGTGGTCACGTGGCGAGTTCCTTGCCCGGCGCATGCGTTGCAAATCTGCAGCCATTAACATTCAGTGGTCGACTGTACCTGCATTATTCATGCTCTGTATACATTTGAATGTGCTATTCATTTCTATTGATTTAAGTACTTGTGCCTAGATAAGCCTAGTCTTTCTAAGATCTGTCGACCGTCATAACGATTCTACTCAATTTGATATTTTACCGTTAATTTAAAAACTTTTCTAACCTTCATTTGAGACTCGTTTTTCAAGCTGATAGCATGAAGATGGAGTAATAAAGGAGAAATTCGTCTTTCACGAAGGGTACATTTAAAACGGGTAATTTTTTTTGACGAAATTACCAAAATGGTTTCTTGCGTATAATGACAAAAGTGAGAACAATGACGAAGCCGTTGAGTAGAATGGCCCTTGTACGATATGCAAGACTACAGTTTAAATAGCCGATTTCGGAATACCGGAAATCGGCTTTAAAGGTTTAATAGGTAATGTTTTGGGAAGAGGGAAAATTGATAGTGGGTAGAAAAATCTCGGGTTGAACGGGGCAGCAATCAATAAAAAAAATCAGAATTTAATCAAAAAGATGATGACTTAACTTTTTTTAAATTAACCACCAGAATTACACGTAAAACTCCAAATAGCACGATAAAATAATAATAACTAAAAAAATAAGGTAATAGTGGATAAATATGATCACGACTGTAATCCCCGGGCTCGGTAGATATCTTCCTCAGATCTTTAGTTACTTAGATCTTTGAGGATACCTAAAGAGGGTAGTCAGAGGCACGTCCAAACATGACATTTGGTACATGCCCACATTTTGCACAGTAGTTAGTATTCCATACGTGACAGGTTGCAAGCCCATCGCCGCTTATAAGAATACTAATGGGCTTGCAACCTGTCACGTACGGAATACTAACTACTGTGCAAAATGTGGGCATGTACCAAATGTCATGTTTGTACTTGCCTCTGACTACCCTCTTTAGATATCCTCAAAGATCTAAGTAACTAAAGATCTGAGGAGATATCTACCAAGCCTGGGGATTACAGTCGTGATCATATTTATTTTTTTATTTTATTGATGTCACTTGCAAAAACTATGACACAACATCATACGACCATATTACTTGTGCTGGCTCTAATGCGGGTTTATTTATATGGCAAAAAAAATCTTAGGCAGTTATTCTATTACAAACGATTTGTAAACCTTTTTATGACGGCCGTTATTTCTCATTAAGAAATAACCATTTAAGATTTTCTGTGGATATAATAAAATTAATGAAGTGGTAAACTCGATAGAATGCAAATTTATCGCTCGAATTTATACCTTTTAAATCAAGACTAGCTATGTCAAGCATAGTTTCTGACAGATTTCAAAACTGACAAGAAAACGATGTATTTTTTGAGTTTTATTGCGTAATTTTGGTGGTTATGAATGGTAATAAAGTATGTGAATTAGAGTGAATAGTTCTCTTCAAATTCCATCGGAGGAAATCCCGAAAATTTTCAACAAAACAGCCATCTTTTGTTTAAAATTGACTTGACAACTTGACTATGACTCTGTGACGTTGACAATACTTATAAATAAATACACTTGACACTGGCAAAATTGTTCTCTAAGAGACAGATGCCATAATTGAAGAAGAAGAAGAAGAAGAAAATTGAGCCACATTATACCATTGCTAGGGATTTTACTACAATTTTTAATGATTGGGAGAATCAAATATAAAATAGTATAGATTATACATACTTAAATATATAAAATCACGCCTGTTTCCCGATAGGATGGCAGATACCACGGATCTCCACTAAATATAGGATAGAATATAATAATTAGAAAAAAAAATGATGTTTCACTGAGTACAAAATGTTGATGGAGTGACTGATATTTTTAGATATTATAACAACATCATTAAAAAGTATACCATTACTGATAGATATTTAAAGATAGAGGCGAATGGCAAAAGCGAAGAGAGGCCTATGCCCAGCAGTGGGATGAGAAGGGCTGATGCTGATGATGATGATGATACCATGACATAAAAAAAAAAATATGATCAAGACTGTAATCCCCGGTCTCGGTAGATATCTTCCTCAGATCTTTAGTTACTTAGATCTTTGAGGATACCTAAAGAGGGTAGTCAGAGGCACGTCCAAACATGCCATTTGGTACATGCCCACATTTTGCACAGTAGTTAGTATTCCGTACGTGACAGGTTGCAAGCCCATCGCCGCTTATAAGAATATTTTTCGAATGGAAAACTCATTGGTGCACGACCAGGTTTGAACCCTCGACCTTCGGATCGTGAGGCCGGGGTGCTACCACTGCGCCACCGGCGCTCTTGACCATGACATGTAATAGAATAATATAAATACCAAACATTTGTTTATGGACCAACAGTTTAATTTAATTCTTCACCTTAGTTTAAGCTTCATTTGCAAGAACCTAAATGTTATTACGGCTAAAAATTCTACAAAGCTATTCTTCAATTAATAAATTAAAACTCAAATATGTAAAACATAACACAAATGGCGCACGAGTTGATAGTGACGTCACTTGACATACGTCATACAGTCACAAACATTAATGTCTGCCAAAAGTGAGCGACACGCAGACAAACTACACTTACATAATTAATCTAAAACCACACGTGGATATAAATCAGAAAATGCAATTTTCAAAAAAGATTTCCCCCAATTTCTTCCATCTTTCCGGTTGCGGCGACGGGCTTGCAACCTGTCACGTACGGAATACTAACTACTGTGCAAAATGTGGTCATGTGCCAAATATCACGTGTATCAATATCAATATATTTGGACGTGGCTTTAACTACCCTTTTTAGATACCATCAAAAGATCTTAGTTACTAGAGATCTGAGGAGATCTACCGAGCCTGGATATTACACTCGTGTTAATTTGATGTATTTATTGTATAATTATGTATGTATTTAAGTTTTAATCCAAGCTTACCTCAATACTAGTGAAAACTGCATTCAATTTTATTCAGCCTACATTTTGCATAGTTTTAGAGTTACAGAGATTATTAAGATATCTGTACCTACCTATATTTCTATGAATAAATCTGTTATGTGAGTACAAAAGAAATAAATAGGCAACAATGCCGGAAAAGTTGGGAAAACCCGGAAAAACCTCGAGTTTCTTATATTTTTACAGAATATTTTCAGTAGTTACTTAAATAAACAAGGTCGAGATACTTCCTGAAACTCTTTATAATTTAGAATCAATTACGTAGTGCTCGTATTATGTGGACATGTGCCAAAGAACGTGCCTCTGACTACCCTTTAGATATTATCTTCAAAGATCTAAAACCAGAGATCTGAGATCCGTCTGTCACCAGGCTGTATCTCATGAACCGTGATAGTTAGACAGTTGAAATTTTCACAGATGGTGTATATTTGTTGCCGCTATAACAGAAAATATTAAAAAACTGAATAAAATTTCGGCAACAACGTTTCGGCCAATTTATCATGGCCCATGTGTATAACTGTGTAACTAAGTACTGTGACTTGATGAATAAAAGTGTGTTTAAAGTTAAGCATTTATTAAAAGAATGGTTATCGAATGGCAATAGAGCGCTGGTGGTGTAGTGGTAGCACCCCTGCCTCACGATCCGTAGGTCGTGGGTTCAAACCTGGTCGTGCACCAATGAGTTTTTCCATTCGAAAAATTTATGTGCGCAATGCCAGTGCTCTTAAACGGTGAAGGAAAACATCGTGAGGAAACCGGCATACCCTAGAACCAAAAATTCGAAGGTGTGTGTCATAGGTTAGTATTCTTATAAGCGGCGATGGGCTTGCAACCTGTCACGTACGGAATACTAACTACTGTGCAAAATGTAGGCATGTACCAAATGTCATGTTTGGACTTGCCTCTGACTACCCCCTTTAGATATCCTCATAGATCTAAGTGTCTAAAGATCTAAGGAGATACCTATTGAGCCCGGGGATTACAGTCGTGATCATATTTATTTATTTATTTATTATTTATATTTTTGGTTATCGACACTGTCATACAATGATACCGAAGAAATTTTACGTATAATAACCTAATTCATATATATTTACATTATTATCTATTTACATTATCACCTGTCCAATCGTATTATATATATATTTTATTATTATTATTATTTTATTTTTTTATATATTAAGTACCTATATATTTTTATGTAATTATGATATGCTAACTATTAGCTTATAGATATATCTGTTTTTCCTTCTCCCAAAAGGAGCAAACTTTGTAAATAACTTTGAATCCAAGTACGTTTTTGATCGAGGCACCCGTTTTGTTTTGTTAAACTGAAACTATACTGGTCTTCACAATACGGGCTATGCCTAGTGTGAACTGCTGACGACTACATATTCCTGAAATCCTTGAATTAGCAATCAACTTTAATAATAAGTATAGCAACTATTATCTATGTTTGTAGGTATCTATCTAGTTTTAAGTTTTTGGCTAAAATAAATATTTTTTCATTTTCATTCATTTTTTCATTTTTTCAAAATAAATATTTAAGTGGGCTCCCATACAACAAACAATACACATTCCTTACAACATTTTTTTCCGTTACAGCCGTTTTACTTACAGCCGTTTTTATAGATAACTAACTGACCCCCGCGCGATTTCGTCTGCGCGTTTTAAGTACTATACGTTTTCTTACCTTTTAAACCTTCCCTAGACCTCCACGAACATTTCAAGACCAAGATAAGATAAATCCGTTTAGCCGTTCTCGAGTTTTAGCGAGACTAACGAACAGCAATTCATTTTTATATATATAGATGGTGCGGTACCCTTCGTGCGCGAGTACGATTCGCACATGGCCGGTTTTTTTCAGCGTGGCAACATTACTGCTCAGTGATAGATAGAGGGGGGAGTAGGCAAGTCCCCCCACAAGTTATATCACAGCTTTACTAAGTAGTATTAAACACACGTAGTATTTCGCAAATCGATTACCGCCCTTCGTTGGCGGTGCGCCAGCGCTGTGTTTTTTGTCAATCCGCGACGCACGCGCCGCTATTTATAATGGGCTACCAGCATTCTGCTTCTTCCGTACGACTAGTTCTTTTTAACTAGCGTGGTGAAAGGATTCAAGGTTGCTCTCTTTTATAGTTAACTTAATACATTGATTTATAATTAAATGCAACGTTTAACAGAGTTGTTATTAGATGGGTGACCACTAGTTAGTTTTTGTAACAAGGAGCATACAATGAAGCGCTAAGATCGAAACAAGTATCTTAACTATTAATTCTCGGACTAAGTATGAATGACGTGACTCTCAAACGGTGAAGGAAAACATCATAAGATAAGACGAAGAAAGTAAGACGTTTTAAAATGGTTCCCGTGAATGTGATTTTTTTCACTCACACTTGATCATGACTGTAATCCCCAGGCTCGGTAGATATCTTCTCAGATCTCTAGTTACTTAAATCTTTGAGGATATCTAAAAGGGTAGTCAAAGGCACGTCCAAACAGATAGACATATACGAGTAACATACTTTTTTCAATAAAACTATTTTGATTTAATTTTTGCGTTTGACATTTTACACGAAGGTTCCATTTAAAATGTTGGTATAAGTCTATAGTCTATACTAATAGTCTAATAGTCTATATCTATACTATAATATTATAAAGAGGAAGGTTTTGTATTTCTGTATTTTTGTTTGTTAGAATGCTACATTATCCCTGAGTAACATAGACTATATTTTATGTAGTTAAAAATAGTAAAGTATAAAATTTGTATTATAAAAGTCATATTCAATCTCTATAAAACAACAACCAGATTACAACGCTCGTAAAAGCCATAACTTTAATCCTCAGTCTAAACACCGGTTCATCATAAAATAACTTTCGCATGCACTGACTCTTTAAGTGCAAGAGTCACAGGTGATTTTCTCACATAATGGCATGATGTTTCTCGCTTGTTCTTTTCGGAGCTGGATTAGGCTGTAATTGACACTTAAATTACCCAAAATTAAGACGTTTCAATTGTGATTTTTGGTTTGAATTTATATTTTTTTTAAATGTCTATGGATTTGGCGCCCTCTTAACTACTAAGTAAAAGCGGCCATCTTTTTTAATTTATCATACATACCTAATCTCAGTTTTATTATAAGTCCTGCCAGTCATTGTAGAACTCGTCCAGGTTATTTTTATCTGCCTCGGCGTTGATTTCCGTGTCCATTTTTGTAGTGGTCTTGGTTCACTTTTGACTATAATTAGAATTTTATTACCTTGACGTAACAAACCCACCGCTGGCTCCTAAGCTCTTTTGACCTAGGGCTAGGTGACAAACAGATCGCACTTGACTATAATAAATTACAGTTGCTATTCCACCATCACAACATGTTTTCGAATTAGAGCCAAAATGGCAAATTGGTATGAAACGAGTTATTAATTTTTTGCAATAAAAATGCAACTTGTGTTTAATAAAACTGTAGTTTTTATTTTAGAGATGCATCTCCCGCGTTAAAGCGATCGTTTTAAAGCGGAGACGTATTTACATTGGGTAGCTCCACCGCGCTCAAAATGCTATTGTTCTCAAAAAATTAAAGTTCATACATTGATTCCACTGCGCTCCAAGAATTTATATGTCATAAAATAATTAAATATTTGAGTTCCACCGCGCTCCAAGAAATTTTGAGTATAACATATTTGTATTTTAATAAAAACTACCTAAAACTTTTCTAATTGGCTGTCTGATTGTCGTTTCGTACTAAACGCAAGATTGAAGTCAATAACCGCGTTTTGTATCAATAAAGATTGACCATGTAATACTTATCGATATTATATTACTAAAAGTATCTAATACTGGTCAATACTTACATGGTTTTCAAAATGTATTGTACCTAGCTGTCCCGCTCGCGACTTCGTTCACTTAAAGTATCTAAACCGAGTTTCAAACTACAAGTACTAACTTTGACACCCTATTTATTGTTATTTTAAAATATCCAGAAATACGTAACCATTTATTTTGCATTTAAAGTATCCAAACTCCAGACCAATCCCACCATCCGTTAAAAAGTTCCCATACAAACATTGACGTTAGAAAGGATCTATAGATCAACTGATCCAGATCACTGACACAAGGAAGTGTCCCCAAGACGCTGTCGGCATTACCACGTGTGATGGCAATGATGCATCGACACATCGCGTCACTTTGCGAAATTAAATACGTAATTTATATATTGCCAGCCGCGGCCACTTTCACTGACTTCCATCCACACATGCGTCCATCCACACACGCATCCCTCCACAAGCGCATCCATATGCGCAGACATCCACACGCGCATCCTTCCACACGCGCAGACATCCACACGCGCAGACATCCACACGCGCAGACATCCACACGCGTTTTATCTCCATGTGCAGCCACAGTTTACATAACAGTCTAACATACATTAATGTCGTAATACATTATGTACAAGCTAATTCTAATTTGGATTGGAAATAGATATACGTTTTTGGAATCGGCCATTGATTAAAGTAGCTACACGTTTGTGTGCTAGCTATTTTTGTACTTGTCTAGTGTATATCATGTCGTCAATAAGTACGACGCCTCATTCTTTGCAATGTCGTATTTTAGGAAACGCTACGACGTTAGGTCTTTCCCTACACTAGAAGTTAAATGTTCGGAACTCAAACCCACAACCTTCGAGTGAAACGTAGAATCTTTCCAATACGCCATCCAGAGACCTAACCATAAGCTCTTACAAAGTTTCGGAAAGGTCACATTTTAACCTTGAAGTAACACTACTTCATCATGATACGAAATATCAAAGTTTTATTACTTTAATATTGCTTAAAGAGCTTGCGGAATAGCCCCTGTTCTTTACATCAAAACATATTTAGGTATCCATATGTACTGTGAGTTGTCTAAGGTAAGCTTGTAGTTCTTAAGTCTGTTGAATAAAGCTTATTTTAAAATGACAGGTCTATAAAGTATTACGAAAATAGCATGATAAATAACAGGTTCATTAAACAAGTATAAGTACTCTAGGTAAGCGTAAGATTTTCCTCAACAGCTATTTTTAAAACGATCTAACGAAACGAATGTAGATAAATAACTCTGTAGTGATCTCGGGCGGCTTTATCGCTATCAGCGATCGCTTTTAGGAAACCGTTTATAAACTCTGGTATATTATAGAAGATGAATTGCTGGGGCTAATGATGATGATGATGTTTCGCACAACGAGATACTCATAAAATCAAAGGCATTATTTTCCTTCTTTAGACAGGCCATAAAGCTTATGTATTATCACAAAGACTTAATAAAAAAATTGAAGATGTGTCGTACGTTGTGTGTTCATGTGTTATACGTTAGTGTTCTTTTAAGAGGCGATAGACTTGCAACCTGTCACGTACAGAATACTAACTACAGATGCAAAATGTGGGCATGTGTCAAGTACTTATAAAGTTTTGGTTTTCTTCTGAGGGGAAAATCTACAAAACGATCATAAGACCTGTCGTATTGTATGGGTCTGAATGTTGGGCCACCAAGGGAACGGATGAGAAAAGAGTGCATGCGGCGGAGATGCGAATGTTGAGATGGATGTGTGGAGTGACAAGGATGGATAAAATAAGGAATGAGTATGTTAGAGGAAGTCTGAAAGTGGCACCGGTGACAGAAAAGATGAGGAGTAATAGGTTAGCGTGGTATGGGCATGTATGAGAAGAGATGAATGTCATGTGACGAGGAGAGTGTTAGATATGAATGTGGATGGATACAAGGGTAGAGGTAGACCAAAGAAAAGATGGATGGACTGTGTGAAAGATGACATGGGTAAGAAAGGAGTGAGTACTGAGATGACGAATGATAGAGGGAAATGGAAGAAGATCACATGTTGTGCCGACCACACATAACGTGGGAAAAGGGCAGGAAGATGATGGTTTTCTTCTGAGGAGATCTCAGCCAAGCCTGGGGATTACAGTCGTGATCATATTTTTTTAATTAATAAAATAACAAAAGAGATATGAAAGTTTTCTAAACATAAGTACTTAGATAAGTTTCAAAGAAACCTGCGAAATTTTGATACTAATTTATCCCTTTGTTCCTGTTTCGGCTACTTCCGACTCGGGAAAGGGCAGCCATTTGTCACAGCAGAGGATGTGACGTCACGAGGGGTGAAGCCGCCATCTTGCTTATCGTGCCACCGTTTTCTTAACCTGCAGTTGTGTTGATGGACGATTCATATTTTTATAGACTAGTAAAACTCCCTACGTCTTTGTCCGTGTGAAATACTTCATTGCAAGCAATTTGACGTACCTAACCCTGTTTAGGGGTGTAATTTTCATGTTATTATTGGTATTAAACGGTTATTATTAGTATTAAACGGTTATTATTAGTATTAAACGGTTATTACGGTTAGTAACGCGTTTTATTTACCTATTTTTCCCGACTTTTCGACAGGTTTACACACTGTCGTGGTCACGGGATGACACGGGATGAATTTTTATGGTTTCTTAGGCTAAAATGAAGATATCTTTTGTCTCCAACAAGTAATTGGTTACCAATCAGGGTAACTAAGAAAGAAACAGTGTAATATCATCACCATTAGCTGGACATGGTCTATGTCAGATATCCTCCAAAAAAATGCTATGATGAACGGTCTTAAATCACCACCATTTACCGTCTTCCTATTTTCGTCTACCTAGTCTACAGTCCAAGCTAAAGTCTACAGTCCTGGCTATAGTATACAGTCCTAGCTACAGTCTACACAGTCCTCATGAGTTTCCTTTTACACTTTGACCAACATCACCAGTTGTCAATGTAAAGTTCACTAGTAGCAATGACTAAGTAGATCCTTTTGTCAAATTTTGGAGTGGGACTTTGCATGAGCCTATGAAAGCACTGCAAAAACAAACGCCCTAGCGCATCCTTTTCAAGGTCGCTCCGTTTATCATAATTACTAGAAAACTTAACTTTAATTATAAACTAACTACAATACATAAAAAAAAAATTGAAATTGAAAAGTAATTTCAATAATTTACTATTTCGATCAAATACAGTAGTATATAAAAATCCAATTAAGAACTTAATAACAAAGTCAAAATTCTTTTTTATTAATCTACCGGGTACCAAGACTAATCCACTTTGTTGGGTAAAAAAGAAGATGCAGTCTCATAATACTAATGAAAAATGAAAAATCGGGGACAGCGGGCATAATTTTTGCATATTTTATTCAACTATATTATCGGGGACAGGGCTCGGGGACAACGGGAAGTCATTTTAAATATTTAATTAAAGTACCGCTGTCCCCGATAGTCGGGGACACGGAATTAGGGGACAACGGGAATACACGGTACCTACATACAGTCCACAGTCCTACCTACAGTCTACAGTCCTGCCTACAGTCTGAACTAAGCCCATTAAATAAAGTGTTCCTCTGTTGCAAAAAATTGAAGTTTTTCTCATAAAACGTTTTTCTTCGTAAAATACTTTATTTTCCTTTCCCGAGCTTTATTTATAAAACTGTTTTATCTAAGGGTCACCTTGGACTCTGAAGGCCTTCTTACTTTTTAATAGAGACACAAATCTATAAGGCTCCATATACACGGGGACAGTGCTAAAAAGGTATAGACCTTACTGTTTAGTGTAGAGTTTATACTAAAAGATGTGGGCATCAAACGAAAAGCTCTATTATATAAATAATATAATGTATTTTTTTTTGTAATGAGAGTGAATGAAGATAAAATGGTATGTCAAGATCGTAGCAAGTGGAAATCCGTGGTCTCTGCCTACACCGTCGAGATATAGGCGTGATTTTATGTACCTGTATGTTTATTGATCAGTGATGTGTGGCATCAAACGAAATTTTTTGAAATTTCCACCAACATTTATTAATTTACCTTTGTATCATTGATTTGTACCATTGATGGTACAAGTGACACAGCTTTTTATACTTAGTAGTACTACGCATACATTGCCATAAAATTGTCACTAGTATTGACACTAGTAATTATTTAGGATCAGTAGTACCATCATAAATATTGACGTCTCGCTAGTACCAATATCTATAATAGCCTCGTTTATAAGGGCCCTAAGTTGGAGCCTAACAAGCTCAGTTAACGTTAGCACACGCTATTGTTTATACTGAGCCACAGAAATAGTACTGTTCATAGTGTTATGAAAACTAACTATGTTTATTATTTTGACCTAATTTCATTCTCAGGTAGGCCTATATAATATACATATATTTGTATTCCCTAAATTGTTAGGTATAAATAGACATCTTGTTATACTTATACCATAATGTAAGCTGTATTAGGGCTAGTTTCAACATGCTCTGTTAATTAAACTAACAGCTTGCTAGCCCTTTAATCGCCTGTTAAAGTTGTTTTGTGTGCCACCATGTCCTAACAAAAGATTATTGACGTAAAATAGATAACAATTCTTTAACATTCTTGTTAATTCTCGATCGATCGATCGATCAATTAATGCTTTGTTAACACTATCCTCACAGATCAGTTGTTAGAAGCTCTACCTTCTGCGCTGCAGGTTGTGGGTTCGATCCCCACCCAGGACGTTTGTTCTGTGTCTGGGTATTTTATATAATGCTGGACAAATAAATAAATAAATAAATAATATCTGGTTCTAATAGTACAAGCTTTGCTTAATTTGGGGCTTGATGGCGTTAATGACCAACAATATTTATTTATTATCATTTATTTAATTAATGTTTCGTAAAATTAGACCTAAGGGCTAGTTTCTTTCGATTGAAATGAGACAAGATGCGAGATGCGGATACGCACCGTATTTTAACGGAGGGTGAAAACTAGGTAATTTTTTTATCTTTTCTTATTGTTTTTTAAAGTAGATTGATTTACAAGTGGCTCAGATAACAATTGGAAATGATTTATCGTTGGGAGTGTGCACGAAACGCAAATCCCCAGCTAATTAAAAAGCAGTAACAAAACGACATTGACCAGCCCTAAATCATAGTATAATCCATTTTTAAATTGAACACATTTTTTCATGAACATTTTTCGTGACCAAGTGTCATTGGGTGTACGTTTATACAACAAAATATACTCTATCTTGTAGGTAATAAGAACTAGTTTGGGTTAGGATTAATTTATTTTAGTTTTTAGGGTCTATTAATTTATTTGGTGGCCAGTTTGTTTATTTTATCGTCCTCCAAGGACGCCGAATGGCTATAAAGGGATCTTACTTCCTGAAAACACGAAATAATATGAAAACCCTGAATCGCATTTGGCTAGGGTTGCCAGATGGTATCCAAAAGGAGGACAAGTCCTCCTTTTCCACATAATGTCCTCCCGTCCTCCCTTACCTACTGTATGTCCTCCTTTTGCGAATGTTGAAAGGGTGTTTTCACTAATAAATACTCAGTGGAGCAAAGAAAGGAACCAATTAAGTGTAGAGTCAGTAAAATCTTTGATTCTCACACAATACAATTTAAAAAACATTATATGTGAAGATTTTTAAAATTATTTGATTAAATACCAAGAACTCCTTTCTAAAGTTGGCAGCTCCGCTAAGTATGATTAAAATAAAAAAAGTTATATGAAAAAAACTTGTTTCATTGTAAATGTCCTCCTTTTTTACAGAAAATCCTCCTTTTTAGACCCATCTGCCCTCCTTTATAATTTACATCTGGCAACCCTACATTTGGCTAAATAATGGGGTAGATAATCTGGAGCCTAATAGGGGGTTGGGTACTTCAGAACTACCCCTCACAGAGCCTTTGTAGGGTTAGTATTAAAATCATTTTCTTTTAAGGGTTAGTTAGATACTAAGTACCTTAGGATTAATCTTTAAAACCCAGTTTCTACTAATAAAATTATAAACGTGAAAGTTTGTAAGAATGGATGCTCGTTACTATTTCACGATGAAACGGCTGAACGGTTCTGGATGAAACTTGGAATACACGTAGTTTATGACCTGGAATAACAGATAGGCTACTTTTTATCCAGGTAGGTACCAAGCTATTAATTACAGGCTGGTACCACATGTAATTAATCTGTATATTTTTAGAAATAAAATATTTTATTGGTGTAAATAATAAATTGGTTTAAACAAAAGTTCAAAGGTGTGTGACATAGGTTAGTATTATTAAGCGGCGATGGGCTTGCAACCTATCACGTACGGAATAATAACTACAGTGCAAAATGTGGGCAAGTGCCAAATATCATATTTGAACGTGCCTCTAGACTCTAGACAATCAAAGATCTAAGTGCCTAGAGATCTGAGGAGATGTCTACCGAGCCTGGTGATTACAGTGTGAGTGTTAGTTTGTTGGACAAACCTGCAGGAAAAGCTAGTAAGTTACAACTCCCAATGTCTCGATAAACAAAAATAAACATGTCAACTCCATCCAAAAATAATCACGGCCTTCCATTCGAGGCAGTAACGAGGCTGGCTACTCTGCAAACCGAAAACGATATATTCGGAGCCGAATGTTCGAAGAATTTAGTCGAAGTCAGTTGTTTCCGTTTAAGACGGGTGTACCTAATGTATAGATGGACTAAGTCGCGTTATGACTAGTCATAGTGCGATGTAGGTATTACGTTAGTTAGACTTACTGCGATATAGGTTAGAAGAGAGAAAGGTAAAAATGTCAGTCGTTCTATCGTTCAAATGTATACATATAAAATGCTTTGGCCTGAATGACTGACTGACGGATCAACGCACAGCCTAAACCGCTGATCATAGAGACCTGAAACATGGAAGGCGTGTTCTTTGTATGACGTAGGCATCCGATAAGAAAGAATTTTCGGAAATTCTACCTCTAAGGGGTGAAAAAGGGGGGCAAAGCTGTGACCAATTCACTTAAAATTTTGCAACTTTTTTAAATAGAATTTATGGAAGACGTGTTTCGTATTTTATTGAAATTCATTTAAAATAAAACACAGAAAACACAAACGGAGTTGCGTGCGGCCCAGCTAGTAATAGCATAATGTAACTAAGAGTAGGTTTTGCACGGTTATTGTGCCGATATATCGTTGATCGTTTTGCAGAGTAGGCGCCCTGGCTCCCGACCCTCGGTTCCGTCCGAGCTGGTAGTATTTCGTACAATCGTTTAAATTTAATTTGCCGTCCCAGTTGCTATGCACAAAGGGAGGGACGCCCGCGCCACCCGACTGTATCTCCGAGCGTGTGTCCATTCACAACCGTTAACTCGTCCCATGATGATGCTTCTTTAACACTTTATAAAGTTTTCGTGTGTTCGAAAAACAACCATAATTTGAAATAATGAAAACTATGTACCTACTTTTACATATATTTTTCGAACAGAAAAATTCATTGGCGCACGACTGGATTGAACACACGACCTTAAAATCAAAATGGAGGACATTACTAGACCACCAGTACCTTGATCCCGTACGATTTTATAATCGTAGCTCATCTCTAAGTCTTTCCACACAGTAACTTAGATAATAGAGTAAAAATCGTAGCCGCCATTAACTAGCAATTGAGAATTCTTATTTTTAAACAGGATACGATTATCTATAATTACAAAGCAGTTCATCCTGCTTAACAGTTTTCCATGAAAATTCGTAAAATGTCACGAAATAAGACTTGCCTAGTGACAATTTTATGCAAAGTTAAATTTGCTAGTGATTTATTTTTGGAAACAGTTTTCAAAGTGACCATTTTAGGTAAACTGGTCTGTTGTCATAGCTTTACCGGGTACGTATCGCGAGATTCTCGTGTATCAATGAAAACACGCGCGATGGCTATCGAAGTAACAAATGTACGCGTACAGATCAGATGGACATTGCGATAATTCTTTTATTTCCTTTCTGGGTCAGAAGGTGCGTGTTAATGAGGTATTAGATACTCAGCTAGCTTTAATGTGGCTTTTATAGTCAGATAGTTAACGTACGAACTGAATTTTTTATACGTATTACTAGTTAAGCTAGTTTAGCTTCTGTCCGCGGCTTCCCTCGCGTGGTGCTTATATAAAAAGTATCGGAAATTCTATTCTAGATTTCAGGCTATATTTATTCCGAATTTCATTTAAATGGTTTCAGACGCTGTAGCGTTATCTATACTAAATATTATAAAGAGGAAAGATTTGATTGTTTGTTTGTTTGTTTGAATTGAATAGGCTCCAAAACTACTGGACCGATTTGAAAAATTCTTTCACCAATGTGTAGAATGAACTTTCAGGATGAACATAGGCTATGTTTCATGTAGGTAATTCGCGGGCGACGCCGCGAGCGGACGCTAGTTAAACTATAAATTTAGAAAAAGTATCATAGCTATTCTAGATTTCAAGCTATATATTCCGAATTTCATTAGAATTCGGCCAGCCGCTGGCGCTGTAGCGTGATTGAATTACAAACTCCAAAAAACTTACAAGAACTACTTCCGTGAATTTGATCGTTTAAAAGTATCCTGTTACAGACATAAGCAACGCTGAGCGCGATCATCATTAAGATTGTATAACAGAGTATAACCGCCATTACTTCTATTGATAACTTGATTATAACGATTTAAATTTTCATACTGATCGCTCCTGTCGTGGTAATTAACCCAAATTGATACTACACATAAAAAACCAGACAAGTGCGTGCGAGTCGGACTAGAGTCTGAAGGTTCCGCAGTTTTTTAATGTGATTAAAGTACTGTTGCGTGTGCGATCTACTCCTTGCATGTATTTTCTCCTTCTGATTATACTTTTAATGAAAAGAACTTTCTTTGATACAATTTAGTTTTAATCCGTTAGTTTTTAATTTTACAATAAAGGATAGACGACTCAGTCTCAGTCAGTAAAGAATGAATGTATGTATAAATATCGTACGATTAAGCACTTTTTTATCTCTTCTTCTTCTTCATAGATGAGATTACTGCTATAGAGTGTGTCACTTGCCATTATGACAGTTCCATGACATTGACGTTGACTTGTGGTGATTTATGCCAATTTGGCCGGAACAAGTAAAAAATAAAATACTGATCTGGCTCATATTTTGCTCAACGTATCATATGGCAGTGATCTGGATCTGTTGAGCTATCTATAGATCGTTTATTACGGTCTTCAGAAAACTCAAATGTTTCACAGTATTTTTTATTAGTATACCTATAATAACGATAGATGTATATCACTGTAAATAAAGTGTATATGATATTATTGGATATTTTCCTTTGACAATTTGGTTCCCTACATAAGTACCCTACAGTTTTGATTTATTGTAAGAGAGACAACGAAAGGATTTCTTTTTTCTCTTTGAGGTATGGAACCCTAATAATGATTATTTCGACCGTAACATTACATTGACATGTCCGGCTCTCAGCCAGCCGACAATGTTAACAAAATTATCGCCATTCCCCCATTATCTCAAAATGAGATTCTTATCAAAATTAATTTAGCTTCTGACACCGACCAATCTAACATGAAACTTGTGAGTTACTGTTTCTTCTGAAACGAGAGAGATGGATGACGAGGGTTACTGTTGAGTGAAAGAGAAAGCTAGAGTATTGTTTTTCCGAACAAAGGAAAGAATTTACGGGCGTAAGTTCGCTAGTTCCGCTTTTGTTTCAGTTCAGTGAGTTTGTGTAATAGGATAGTAGTTTCAAAAGGGCCTTTTTAAATATCTTGTAAAGCTTATTTGCTTTGCGAATATCGAACTTATTGTAATATAATAAAAGCTAACAAGAAGCAAATCAATTGTAAAGTATTTTAATTAACTCACACAACTGTTTTATGATATTTCCAGCACTTCTGGGTATTTTTACCCAACTACGTAGCAGGAGGGTAATGTGTTTCGGCTACGTATATAAATGGCTAGACAGATTTTGATAGATGAAGTGGATTTGGATTACAAGAGTGATAAAATTTACCTATATCAAAAAATCCAATATGGCTGCCGTTTGAAGTTATTTTCAATGAAATTCAGCTCTTTTTCATTTTTGAAATAAATACTGTTTTTAGTGAAATTGAAGCTTAAATGAAATGTGTCAGTGTAACGGCACCATAATCAGTCCAACTTTGATATTTACGGCTCATGTAACGGCCCCTTAGCGACGGTATTATGACCTTTACGTCCCCAAATGTCATAAGTTTTAATATTTGAACACGAAAATAATTGACCTCAGCCCGAGAGTGGAGAATCCTTCAGACACACGCTACGAGTATAATGACTGCATGAGCGCGGTCACCGGAGTGATCGCGCTGAGCGTTGTGTAACTTAGTTCGTCAGCGATGCTAGGAGAATACTTTGAAAACTTGTAAGAGCAATATCTTCCTTTAGATATGTTTTTTATTTACTATTTTTTACACACCTGGTTGACCGAGCTTTGCTCGGATTTTTTTCGGTAAATCTTGTTTTTTGCACAATGAAACCTAGCTAGATAGATTTATCGCCCCCGAAACCCCCTGCATACTAAATTTCATGAAAATCGTTGAAGCCATTTTCGAGATTCGTATTCGTTCGATAATGTACATATATTCAAGAATTGCTCATTTTAAGGTATAAGATAAACAGCCTACAGCCCCCGTTGGGGTGAACGCGCGTACAGACCGGCCGACGACACCGACCGAATTATTTCGACGTATGTTATCCACCCTTAGTATTACTTACCAGCACATTTCCACAATTCTTTTCCACATCCCTAAGCCCAGCTTGAAAAAACCCCATTACGAAGCAAACAAATGTTTCCACCAACAAAAACAGGCCGTACACTACATTGCACAAAAACAGCCAACAAAAGCTCGCACAGACAGAGGAACTATGAAAAGTTATTAACTGGCTCCGGAAGTTTGCCCAAAAAAGTTAGTGCGCGCCTCGCGTGCTCCCCGGACGTGAGCGTAAACCTGCGGGAGTACACTGCGGGACACGCGAACAGCACAACTAAAAAAAGCTTATTATTAAATTATAGATGAAACATTTCAACGTTTGCAGTCTACTAATGTCTATTGGATTTTAAACCCTGTTTTCTAAATAATTATTTAATAATAATTGGTATAATTAGTGTTTTTTGAATACTTACGTAAAATGTTATTCACTTTAAGTTTATGATGTCTGTCATAACTCTGACTTAAATGTTAAAAGCATAATAATTATCTTAAGAAAAGTGTCGAAACTGAACCCAGGAACACTCTCAATCACACTGTCGTCATAAATATATTTAATGCCTACCCGTAATGTTGCCAGCTCATATTCACTACAAATAATTGCTAAATTTCCGGTAGGAAGTGCGTATTCACTTCGCATTCAGCCGGATAATTGGCGATAATAATAAATCAAAACTGGTTTTGAATGTAGGTGATCAAGATGCATTTTACTGCTATTATTATTTTAATTAAGGACTTGCACTATTAATAAATCAGAACCTGTTTGACATTAATAATGCTGAATTTATTCAGTTTCGTAAATAAGATAATTTTGCTTGTTGCATTGAAATCAGCGATTATGAATAATTGTTTAGTAATAATAAAGACACCTTCATGTTATAATTTGTTTATAATCACAACACGCACTCATGTTAAAATTGTAAGTATTGCTCGCTGTGTATTATATCATTTTTTACATAGTTATGTTGTTATGGTAGGATTTTTAGTTAATATTATAGTTTATCTTTTTGTTAATTTATATGTATTATAGTATCGCGTACGTGACGCAACGCAATGGTTTCGACGGAAGATCAGCGTTGTGTTAGCTATAACCTATAGCTATCACAACATATGCTGAGTCGAACGCCATTTTGTAGCTTTAAGGTAGGCTTAAGTGGGTTATTTAGTTTATAATGGTGTTGGTAATATATTAGGTTAGCAAGTCAGGATTTTTTATTTTAATGCCTACTACTTTAGCTACAAATAAAGTATATCTTTATCTTTATCTTTTTTTTATGTTATGTTATTTATATCATACATTTTCTTTAAATAACTACCTTATTACCTATCTCTTTTTCTCTTCCGAGCTATGCATCCTACATAATGATGGTCGCATTAACATTCCATAGTGTTACAGTACTTAAATTGTTAGTTTTATATATTTTTTGTCCCGAAGTAGACACTAGAACATTGCAGTAAACAGTGTTGCCGCTACAGACAAACAGAACTAGTGCCCCGCTGGCAACACCACCACTTGTACAATAAAATGTATATCTACCCACATTCTCTTTGTTATTAGTAGTTTTGTGTAATCACCAGGGAGGTTTGTAAGGGAGGATTTCATAATTGTAATGTTCATAGTTCTCATAGTAGTTATAATTACAGGATAGTCATTTTAATTACACCTTAAAAATGTTTTTTGACGGCTTTTATGTAACTAAGGCCTTACCAAGCTCTTCGGGCAATATCAAAGTAATATAACTTTGATATTTCGTACCCTGACATTTAAATATTGTATAAAAGTAAGCTATGTGCTATAACAGACTATAATATCTGTGCTAAATTTCATCCAGATCTTTTCAGCCGTTTCAGCGTGACATGGATTTTCTAGAGATTCCTTTCCAATATGGCGGATGTAAGAAGTAATTATCGATTACATACTTTTAGTGCGGGTTTTTTTAATTTATGCAATAAATACTAGTTTCTTCAGCGGCTTCGGCGATGTTGAAACAGTCATATCATGTTTTATAGATATAGATAATAATAATGACTAGAACAGAATAGCGTGCCATTCAACACTTTATTCATCAGAAACCGGATAGAATTCCTCCGTTTGTAAACAACATGTATTTGAATAAATGAACAACAAGCTAATGGTTGTTTTGAAATATTTGCATTATTAACGTGAAATTGCTTCGATTGTGTTCTAACTCCGTATTGTTTGACCCGATAGATGTTTCACCCACACATCGCGGTAGTTTTTAGCATATTTACCATAGCCAATACACATTTTAAACAAACATACTATACCTACATGGTCATGATAGTAATTCCCAGTTTCAGTAGCTATCTCCTCAGATCTCCAGTTACTTAGATCTTTATGGATATCTAAAAGAGAGTCAGAGGAACGTCTAAACAATATTTGGCACATGAGTATATCAGAGGAAGCCTGAAAGTGGCACCGCGCCGGTGACAGAAAAGATGAGGAGTAATAGGTTAGCGTGGTATGGACATGTTATGAGGAGAGATGAATGTCATGTGATGAGAGTGTTAGGTATGAATGTGGATGGATACAGAGGTAGGGCGAAGAAAATATGGATGGACTGTGTGAAAGATGATATGAGTATAAAAGGAGTGAGTACTGAGATGACACCTTTGAATTTTCGGTTCTGGGGTATGCCGGTTTCCTCATGATATTTGCATTAACCTAAACCGCTTTCTTCGGAATGCTTCAAACACTGTCAAAACTGGCCTTACCACACTTACCTTAGCTTTTCGGGCAATATCAAAGTAATATAATTTCGGTTTTCGTACCATGACCTATCAAAATTGTATCGAAGTAGTGTTACTTTAAGCTTAAAACTTTACCGTTTCTGAAACATTATGGTTTGTAAGAGCTTGTGGTAAGGTCCCTGCTGTCAAACAAGTACAGCCATTTTGTTCCAGAGATATCTGAAGTCGATTTTCAAAATATAAATTCTGCCAGTTTACCTTTTGAACCAATCAGAAGCGGCAATATCGTCTCATTATCTATAGCCTTCTGAAGTAAGCTGACTAAATTGAATCGTTTCGAGACGCGTTAACTTTAACGATAATTACTGTACCTCGGTAACTGGTACGGTTATAGTGCAGAGGTACAGTCGGCGACGGAAGAACATGCCTAATGTCATAATTAACCTTAAAATCATTTATATTATAATGCAAAACTATTTTAGGTAAACCTTTAATAGATACCTACTGTTCATAATATATTAGCTTGATTGTAATTTGTGATATTATTATTTTTCTAAACTAATATTATAATATCAATTTTTACAAGTTTTTAATCTCTGAAATAACTCATCAAATTATCCTACTAATATCATAAACGCGAAAGTTTGTATGGATGTATGGATGTACCTATGTTTGTTAGTCTTTCACGCTGAAACAGATGAACGGCTCTGGAAGAAATTCGGCACAGATTATATAGTCTGGAATAGCACATATGCTACTTTTTATCTCGGAATAATCAACGGTTCTCGTGGAATAGATTTCTTTTTGTTTTTCAAGGTACCACACGGGCGAAGCCGCGGGCGGGAGCTAGTAAAAAATATTTGAAGAGATGGCTGAATTATCCCTGAGTGACATAGGCTATGTTTTAGTGGAATAGTTAGTACCTAATACGGGTAAAACCGCAGAGCGTACATATAGATAATCACTTTTTTAATCTGCTTATAACTGGTTTATTCCTAACTACTGTATTTGCTTTACTTTTTAACATTAAGTGTTATATTTTTTTAATTGCTGTTTTAAAAATGATTTCTAGTTAAAACGTTACGTGTTTCATAATTACCCTCGGCGTCCGAGGTACCTTATTTACACCTATTACATATGATTCATAGACTTTAAAATCAGCGAAGCGTTCAAAGAAAACGTATAGTTAGTAAATAGATTGAGTTATAATACTCAAATTTGTCGGTTACATCTATATGAAACTTTCACGTGACTGAGTGAATGAGGGAATGAGTAAATGAGTGAATGAGGGCTCTACTTTGTCCAAGAGATTGTCACTTTTCACAATTCGCGACTTAACAAAGCCTTTTTTGGCGATGATTTTATTTTTATTTTTTATTAAAACACATCAGATTAATATTGCGATTAGTTTTTTATAAAAACGATAATATTAAAAAAGATTTATTTTACCATAATTAGTACTTGTACTCATTTAATGCATTACGATATGTTAAGTACAAAATACATACTAACCAGCTACATAGTTTTACATAATGTACAGTTTTCCAAACTATTATCTTGTCATCGACTTCCGTCGCCGTCTGTACCTACTTCAGTTCGATCGTAAAACGAAACGGTATCCTCAGTTTAAGGCGCAGTTTCTTAAACACCACGTCCGCTATAAGACGGAAGTAAGAAGCCAAGGTTGATGTAACCCCTATGTTACCGGAACCGACTGCTGTAGGGCTCTACGAGGCACGGAGCGCTCAGTAAATTATAGTGGTCACTGATCCTAGTCGAGCTGATAGCTCATCGTTGCTTTGCGTCAGTCAAAATTCAGCAGTACCTCAAGGTATTTTTAGTAAGTTATATAAAATATTGCTATGTATATGGTGGATATTCTGCGATTTCTTCAGAATAGCTAAAAATTCCTAAAATACGAAGGTGTCGATTAAACGTTTCTTTATTCAACATATTCGCCTTTTGTGTGAAACAATGGCATATTGATTTTTTATGACAAGTGCCATGGATAAAGAAAAATAAGACTTTAAAGAGAACATAAAATGATTTTTCGTATTATTAGGAACTTATATAGTTAGTCTAGGGGCGTCTAAACGGGCTATATTTTACGACAATTTGTGGCTGCAATTATTGGCAAACATTGCCCAGCCATCAAAAAAACATTTTAGTGCATTTTATGGCTGAGCAATCAATTGCAGGCAACATGTTGCAATATGGCTGCAATAGTATGGCCTTTAATTAAGAACCCTTTAATGAGCCATACAATCCAGCAACAATGGCCGACGAAATGACGCTCATCGCAGCCGCTTACATTGTTTTGGCAGAAAAACGAAAAAAAAGGACACGAATGTGGATTCGACCCTACCTAAGCCTAGCCTAAAATATGTGGCTATAATGCCAGGCCATCCTTAAAATATTGCATAGTGTGGCTGGTATTGCTAGCAATGTTGCCGGCCACAGTATTGCAGCCACAAATTGTCGTAAAATATAGCCCGTTTAGACGCCCCTTCATAAAGCAGCTGCACACTACAAACACCCCAATAGGACAACAGTGGATTGCTGAATAACCTTGTCCATCATATGACGGTACCGTCTTTCGGGAGAACAAAGCTAAGTTGCCATACTTCAAAACGTTCATTGGATAGTTATCTGGTAGATAAATCTCTTGCGGGTTGCCAGAGGAGAAAATTAACTATAAAACAAACAAACACTATAGATCGTTGGATTGACGTTCTTGCTGTAATTACCTGCGCGTACGCAGCCAGCTATTATGTAGGTTTGTTTGATTGACAGGAAGTGTTATTTTTACCCGACTGGGAAAGAGGAGGGTTATGTAGGGCGTATATTGTCTCTATTGTATGTATGAGAGTTCCTTTGGGTGTCGCTGTAGCCAAAATTCCTGGACAATTTTTGACAAATGAAGTTTCGTTAGATTCATCAGAGACTAGCTTCCGCTCACGGCGTCGCCCGCAAAGTACCTACATAAAATACAGTCTATATTCATCCTGAAAGTTCACTCTACACATTGGTGAATTTTTTTTTCAAATCGGTCCAGTAGTTTCGGAGCCTATTCAATGCAAACAAACAATCAAATCTTTTCTCTTTACAATATTATTAGTATAGATATTAGGCTATTATACAAAATGTTAAAAAATCTTATGGTGGATTTTCAATTTCCTATAATGTTACCAATTCTTTAAAAACCAGGGTGGAGAAAGGTAAGCTTTAAAGAGTCATCTCTAGGACATCTCTATATTTGGTCATTTTTCTGGTTGGCTATTTATATTCCTGGTGAGCTTTCTAGAGGGCCTTTTCTGTATATTATGGTAATTTTTCTAGTTGAGCATGTTTATATTTGGACGTTTTTCCGATTGAGCGTTTTTATGGTAGGATATTATTAAAATCTTGAAAAGATGGATAGACTGTGTGAAAGATGACATGGGTAAGAAAAGAGTGAGTACTGAGATGACGAATGATAGAAGGAAATGGAAGATCACATATTGTGCCGACCCAAATAACGAGAGAAAAGGGCAGGAAGATGATGATTATTAAAATCTTGGACATTTATTTTTTGACATTATTCTTGCAAATCCATCTAACACCGTGTCTTAAAACTTGAACTTTCCTTTTCACAACTAAACGGCTCTTAATAAAGCACAAAGGAGGAAGGATTTTGTCTTAACGTGGACAAAGTCGCGGGAACAGCTAGTTAAGAGTGAAGCCAGTTTCCCTTCTGCTGCGGCCGTGAGCGGAGCCCGAGGCGCGGGTCGCTGCCGTGACGACACAAAGTTCATGCCTCGCCAAATGGCGCCCTACATTACAAAGGTTTTGTTTGCCATTCCCTTATCCATTATCTATAGTACGAGTATATCTATTATATATAATCTATACTAGTATCTGCCTTGACTTCGTCTGCGTGGAAAAAACTATTTAAATAAATAAATATTAATGGAATGATAATAATATAAATAAAATAATGTTGGAGAAGGAATGGAAGAAGAATTTATGTTCTTTGTGTGATGTAATGTGACAGAGTGAATGAAGCAAAAGAGATATTATGTCAAGATCGTAGTGAGTGGAGATCCGTAGTCTCTGCCTACCCCGTCGGAAAACAGGCTTGATTTTATGTATGTATGAATGTAATACGAGTATATTAGATCCACGAATTAATTAATACAACGCCAGGTAGATGATGATGACTCAATCCCAACTAAAGCTTTAGAACTACGGAGTATCTAATCCAGTAGTAATCTCAGTTAATAACTTTTAATTGGTCGAGTGAACAGCTTTGTCGTACTTATAAGTTGAATAAGGTTCTATAAAGAGCCTTCACTGGCTGCTAATTGACAATTTAGGTGAAGGATCTGTTAATAGTTTTTGAGGACGTACTTTCGTTGGGACCCCTGAGCTGATGAGGGTTCTCCTGGTGACCCTCGTATTTGCTATAGGTACTTTGATACAAGATTATTATCCAACAAACTTTCACCCACGCACCTTGAAAAACAAAAACAAATCTATCCCGCGGGAACCGTACATTTTACCGGGATAAAAAATAGCCTATGTGCTATTCCAGACTATAATCTATATCTGTGCCAAATTTCATCCAGATCTGTTAAGCCGTTTCAGCGTGAAAGAGTTACAAACATACATCCATTTATTCTTAAGAGTACAAACTTTCGCGTTTATACTCGTAATATTAGTAGGATACACGCCGATATTATATTCGTGGCAACCATTTTATTTTATGTCATTTCACGACGTTTAGTGTGAGGCGACCTTTAAGTAATGGTCTTAACGTGAATATTTCTTAGCAGTAAGATAATCCACGAACACAAAGCATCAATAAAGTTAATAAACATTACGCCTCCGCAATTTCCAAGGTGGTTATCCGTTTGAGGTTTAATTATTTATTTACATACGAACATGCTAAATGTGTACAGTATAGTGACCTCCGCGCCTCAGGGCCAGAAGGGTTATTAAAGAAGTTTGTATCTGCCTGCTACTTTGCCTGCTTTTTGCTTTACCAGCTTAGTCTAATATTTATAACGTGAATTTCTTTATTCATCGAAACTTACAAGTTTTATCTTAATCTTATACCTTTAAACGAGCAATTCTTGTATATATATATATATATATAATCGGAATCTCGGAAACGGCTCCAGTGATTTTCATGAAATTTAGTATGCAGGGTGTTTTGGGTACGATAAATCGATCTAGCTAGGTTTCATTTTTAGAAAACGTCGTTTACCCATAAAAAAACCGAGCAAAGCTCGGTCACCCAGGTACTGTATATAATGTGAAACTGTTGATCTAACTTAGAGCTTTACATAGTAGTTAATATTCCTTTTGTGAAAGGTTGGAAGCCTATTGCCGATTGTTGTGACTGTTTTTTTTTTGCACTCACAGTGTTGGTTTCTTATAAAAAGTTGTTTTTATTGATGGGCACTATAACCCCCTGAAGTTTTCGGAAGTAGTCTGGTAACACCCTGTACGTAAGAAAATGAAGTATTTATAAATAAACTCTAAACAATCTTATTCAGAGTGACCAATATAGAATATGAAAAACATTTAAGTATAACAAATGATTACAAAGAATAAAGCTCTTTCCCAATTGTTCGTAATTAACCGACTTTCTACGACTAAAAAAATATTGTTTGTAATGAAACCTGAAAAATCACAAGTCGGGTAAAGCTAAGAGCACACTGATACTGCAAGAATTATTATATTTTATTTTTCTATTAGTAAAATATCAATTTGGAATAATATCGCTCAAGTTTGCGAGGTTGGAATAAGTGGGGGCTGGGGGGAGGCTCTTGCCCAGTAGTGGGACACTAACGGCTAATAAAATAATAAATACCTGGATGACCGAGCTTTGCTCAGTTTTTTTTGGTAAACGACGTTTTCTAAAAAAAACCTAGCTAAATCGATTCATCGCTCCCAAAACCCCCTGCATACTAAATTTTATGAAAATCATTGGAGCCGTTTCCGAGATTCAGATATTATACAAAAATTGCTCTTGTAAAGGTATAAGATAAAATAGAATTAAATGTATAGATATAATAAATGAACCACTATAAGGCATGTTACTCATGGCAAAAGCTTTTTTAGATGAAAACTCCTTTATCAGGATCTTTTTTCAGGTTCTCGAATTCGAAGGTGTGTGTCATAGGATAGTATCCTTATAAGCGGCGATGGGCTTGCAGCCTGTCACGTACGGAATACTAATCAGTGGGCATGTGTATGACTACTAAGTCTACCTCTTTAGATATCCTCAAAGATCTAAGTACCTAAAAAAAGATCTGAGGAGATATCTACCGAGACCGGGGATTACAGTCGTAATCATATTTTTTTTTTCATGTTTTGATCAGGTTTTCTTTTTCTATTTATCTAAGTAGCAAGATGGCAATGGGCTGTTAATTCAGCAAGTACTGACAGCTCTCAGTAGGTCTCCCTTCTCAAGCACCTGCCTACTTCTTGGTGGGTTTAGGGTTTGTAGGTAGCCTATATAGGCGAGTTTTATGCGTTTCGTCAAAACTGCTTGTCGTCAAAATACCATTTTTGCCAAAGATGCATGCAGTCAAATATTCTTGGTCAAAATTGCTTTTCGTCAAAATACCATTTTTGCCAAAGATGCATGCAGTCAAATATTCTTGGTCAAAATTGCTTTTCGTCAAAATAGGTATACCAATAGACAAAACTTCGTAATTGTGTTAAAAATTAGAAGCAAAACAATTATGTACTCGTGCTTTATTAACTGAGAGCGCTGGTGGTGTAGTGGTAGCACCCCTGCCTCACGATCAAATTCAAACCTGGTCGTGCACCAATGAGTTTTTCCATTCGAAAAATTTATGTGCGCAATGCCAGTGCTCTTAAACGGTGAAGGAAAACATCGTGAGGAAACCGGCATACCCTAGAACCAAAAATTCGAAGGTGTGTGTCATAGGTTAGTATTCTTATAAGCGGCGATGGGCTTGCAACCTGTCACGTACGGAATACTAACTACTGTGCAAAATGTGGGCATGTACCAAATGTCATGTTTGGACTTGCCTCTGACTACCCCCTTTAGATATCCTCATAGATCTAAGTGTCTAAAGATCTGAGGAGATACCTATTGAGCCCGGGGATTACAGTCGTGATCATATTTTTTTTTTTTTTTTTTTATTAACCAAAAAACCTTTTTATGACCATACCTACATTTTACACATAATTCGCAAGTATGGGCCAGCCCGCACGCGACCTACTTGTCTAAAATCATACAAACAAGAATAATGAGGGAAATGTTAGCGTTCTCTGACGTCACCTTTGATGTTGTACCTTTCAGAAGTTTTAGTACGAAATAGGTCGTTTTTACCCGACTGCGAAGCGGAGGGTTTATGTTTGTATGTTTGCATGTACGTGAATTGCTTTGGATGTCGCTGTAGCCTAAACGGCTGATCGGATTTTGACAAATGAGGTGTCTTAAGATTTGTCTAGATCACAAGAGTGACATAGGCTATACAAAATGTCGAAAAATCTTATATGGCGACTGTAAAAGAACTATTTTCAGTTACATCCAGTCGGGTCAGAGGTTATGACACAAAAAAACTAGTGTAAAGTACTTGATAAAAATTAAAAATTTACAATTTAAAACTGAAAAGTTCCAAAGTGTTATCCCGCCAGCTTAAATGCTCCGTCATCTGTGCCCTTTTCTTAATTAAATATATTTAATGCGTTAAATATTAAAATATCTGCCCTCGGCCAGAACATAAAATATTTTATGACCGAAATTAAATGAGCCACGAGTCCCTTTCAGAAAACGTTAATTATTACAAACTCTAATAGTTCTACCCTCTTTCGTTGAGGGGTAAGTATCTGAGTATCTACTAAGTTAATTTTCCAAACGGGGTACAAATGGGGGTATCTTAACGTCATCATTTCATCGTTTTGGTGAAGACTGATACGTAATTTCAGTATTTTCAGGATTTTAACATTGTACTTACATTGTTTTTACCCCTGACAACTTTTTTCATTGGCTTTGTGCCCCACTCAGTTGGGGTATATTAGTGTCCTAAGTCAATGACTACATACTATATTATAAGGACCCTAAATTACTCTCTTTATTATTCTACTATGAGTAATATTATAAACGTGAATCAGAATATCAAAGTAATATTACTTTGATATTTCCCGAAGAGCATGTGGTAAGGCCAGGTGCAGGTATAAACCAGGTTAAATGAGCAATGTATTCATTCTTGAATCCATGTATATACTTTAACGAAAAATAAGTATTATAATAATAATACGGAAAAGATGACGAGCAATAGGTAAACGTGGTATGGGCATGCTATAAGGAGAGTGTTAGGTATGAATGTGGATGGATACAGGGGTAGAGCCAAACAGGGGTAGAGGGTAGGCCAAAGAAAGGATGGATGGACTGTGTGAAAGATGATTGGGTAAAAAGGTACTGAGATAAAGATGATAGAAGGAGATGGAAGAATAAAACGCGTTGTGCCAACAATATATAGCGTGGGAAAAGGGCAGGAAGAAGAAGAAGAAGAAATTATCAATGTATGTTGCATAAACATAAAGTGCTTCAGAGATGGTGGGACGCGCATACTGTCACTGCGCGAAGAGTGGAAGAGGGCAAGAGATTTGCCCTGCAGTGGGACGATAATGGCTGAAAATAAATAAATAATAAATAATTGCTTCAGTCAATACAATCACAAATTGACGCGTAGCCACATAAATCCAATGAAGATTTCCTTGTCACCGAGTAATGTATAGCGAGCAGAAGGATTTTATTGCTTTAGGAAGGCATGAGTTATGGCTGTGAGGCATTTGCATTAATGAACCCGCTAAGGGATGAGGGGTGGAGGGAGGGGGGGGGAAGGGGAACGAATCGAACATTACGCAATAAGCAACTGTACCTCCTCCGGGCGCGGCTGATACACCGGTATTCTTATACTTTTGTTATCCAAAAGCAGGAAAAATTTTTCGACGACAAAAATTTGGCTAAAAATATTCTAAGATCTAAGTTACGAGAGATCCGAGATGTCTAACAAACTTGGGGATTATTATTAGTGTTAATTCAAGCTTTAAAATTAACGTTTTTAAAACATGATGGTTTGCAATAGCTTGTGGGAAGGCCCAGGTTTGAACTCACCAGCTTTAAAACCAAAATAAAAACATAAAATATAAATAAAAGGTTTAATAGGTACAATTGCCACCTCGTGTTAGTAATATAAAATTAGATTACATACAAACAACATAATTAAACCGATTGTGGTTTGTTTGTCACAGGAAGTGGCCTGTAATTATTATTAGGTACCTAGGAGTATGTTTAGCACAAAGCGATGTCGCAGGCAAAGTTAGAATTTGTTGATTATGTATTATTAGGTCACAGGAACCACGTGTGATCCGAGAATGCCCCTTAAACTTAAGGGGAGAATCTACAAAACGATCATAAGACCTGTCGTATTGTATGGGTCTGAATGTTGGGCCACCAAGGGAACGGAAGAGAGAAGAGTGCATGCGGCGGAGATGCGAATGCTGAGATGGATGTGTGGAGTGACAAGGATGGATAAAATAAGGAATAAGTATATCAGAGGAAGTCTGAAAGTGGCACCGGTGACAGAAAAGATGAGGAGTAATAGGTTAACGTGGTATGGGCATGTTATGAGAAGAGATGAATGTCATGTGACGAGGAGAGTGTTAGATATGAATGTGGATGGATACAGGGGTAGAGGTAGACCAAATAAAAGATGGATGGACTGTGTGAAAGATGACATGGGTAAGAAAGGAGTGAGTACTGAGATGACGAATGATAGAGGGAAATGGAAGAAGATCACATGTTGTGCCGACCCCACATAACGTGGGAAAAGGGCAGGAAGATGATGATGATGATGATGATGTATTACAACCGAGGGACAGTAAAAGTAACACCCATACATTTTTAAGGTCGTTAAAAAACATTCACGACTGTAATCCCCAGGCTCGGTAGTTATCTTCTAAGATCTCTAGTTACTTAGATCTTTGAGGATATCTAAAGAGGGTAGCCAGAGGCACGTCCAAACATGTCGTTTGGCGCATACCCACATCTTGCATAGAGGTTAGTATTCCATACGTGACAGGTTGTAAGCCCATCGCCGCTTATTTAAATACTAACCTATCAGACACACTTTTCGAATTTTTAGTTATAATAGGGTATGTCGGTTTCCTCACAATGTTTTCTCCCACCGTTTAAGAGCACAGGCATTGGGCACATCAATTTTTCGAAAGGAAAACTCATTGGTGCACGACCAGGTTTGAACCCACGACCTTCGGATCTAGAAAATGAAGCAGTTGATTCATAAAAATACCATTGCCATAACACACTCGTTATTTATGGTGTTTCCCAGATTCAAAGTTTATCTGCAACCTATAGGTACTACCTACATTATGGTGTAATTAATTATATGTATGAGAAGTCACTTCCGGCGTCGAATATGGGTCATACGCTTTATTATAATTATTAATTATAATATTTAATAATGTAAACAATGGCTTGCATTACAGGAGTTACAATAATTTGTTATCGCGGCCTATTTTGGGATGTTTAAATATAATAACACAAAATAACAAAATTATTTGTTAACCATTGCACAGTGCCTTCACACGAAGTCTTCCAGAACGATTCCGTTTTAGAATCGTCATATTTTGAAGCTTGAAGTAACACTACTTCAATACAATTTGCATAGGTCATGGTACGAAATAATAATGTAATATTAATTCGGTAATGTATTATGAATTCGTGGTGAGGCTCCAGGTTATATAATACTACTTTGAGCGTCTTTCAAATTGGGGACAAAGTAGGGGGACAGATGGGAATAATCCTGACCTTTAAGAATTAATAGAAAACCAAGGGAAATATCAAGAGAATTAGTTATTGGGCAGATAATGCTCGTGAGATAACTATTTAGGTACCTAATTATAGTTCACTGACACGCTCAATATGCTACTAGGGATGGGACGAATCGATAATATCTGAGGATCGATAAACTATCGATCTTTTATTTTTATCCTACTATTATTATAAACGTGAAAGTTTGTAAGGATGTATGGGTGTTTGTTACTTTTTCACGCAAACGGATGAACGGATCTGGATGAAAATTTAAATACGCGAAGTTTGTGAGCTGGAATAACAAGTAGGCTACTTTTTATCCCGGTAGGTAAGTATCACGTGAGCGGAGCCACGCGCGGTTATTAGTTTCCTTATGAACCCTAAAGCTAATTTCCTTTCTGAAGGTCTCAACCAGGTACCATGCTAGGGTGGTGAAGGGCCGTGTTAAGTGGCAGAAATCGCTTCCATCCCTAGGCTCCTGTACATTCAATAAAGCCTTACTGAGGGATGTTGACTTACATCTTTTAAAAACAGTTTTATTCTTAAATGATTCTCAAAAGTAAATCGTTGATGCCAGCTGCAAGCCTCTACTTGTCAGTTAATATATTTATCGATAAAAAAATCATCGACGTGTCACCTCCCTAGTGAGTGTATGCATTTGGACGAAACCCAACTCGTTGCAAACTCTTATTAGCTATAAACACTTTAACTCTATTGGTTTTCTGAAATACATTGACTTTTTTTTATTTTACTTTCTGTGTTACTTTTCTAATTTTGTTTGGTTTTACCTTTGTTTTGTTTTTTTTTTTTTATCTACTTTTATTTTCCTGTATGTGTCCGTGTCTGAATAAAAATCTATTCTATTCTATTCTATTCTATTCTACTATCCGAAGAATAATTAATGTGGTTTTTATCATCACACGATTCTTACACGTTCGCTTTGATGGAACCTTCCCTTTAATAATCCTGAGATTTCCACAGCCTTACAATGAATCTTCTATTCTATTCGTAATACTATGACCTATGTAATAGGAACAGCAGCAATAAGTAGATAGTGTAGCCACAGATTAGATAAGTGTAACGAACTCTGGGTCGGGTCAATGCCCTTTCAAGGATTCCTAGATTGTACCTTCTAGCTGTACAATCTGTAAAAACACACGCTCAAGCGAATTTATGTTCTGAAACTGTTGCGGTAGAGTTGGTTTTCGGTTGTGTCACGAGTTAGGTATCATTGGATAATGCTAAGGCATGAAAAATGAAAATTAAACTATGAACTTTCGTAGATGTAACATAAAATTATAGCTGTGAGTTTTCCTAAAATTCGTAAAATAAAAAAAATAATAAATCGGCCAGGAAAATCTAGAATATTATTATACGTAGGTATAATATTTTCTGCCAAATTCAAAGCATTTGTTCCATCTTTCCCTCCGCGATTTATATTCAAATTGTTTGAATAATTATTGTATTCACACAATTTCAAATAACGTAAGCTAAGCATATTATAATATTTTATATTTATGGTATACGGTGCATAATGATGAATTAAATTATAATTACCTATATCCATAAATAAAGGATTAAAACTAGTTACAAATAGAAAATAAAATATTAATAATACTTTATTTTACAATACATAATTACCTATGTAAATAAGAATATCTTTATTTAATACTAGGTTCCGCCCGCAGCTTCGCCCGCGTACCTTGATAAACAAAAACGAATCTATTCCGTACCGTACATTTTTCCGGGATAAAAATTATCCTATGTGCTATTCCAGACTATAATTTATATTTGTGCCAAATTTAATCCAGATCCGTTCACCCATTTCAGTGTGAACGAGTTACAGAGTAAACATTCTTACAAACTTTCGCGTTTAAAATATTAGTAGGACTGTCACATCTATTTTATTTTGCTGAATCGCCATTTTCTGCAATAACAATAACGACTTACCTCCACAAGGTAAACAGATTAGTCGATTATGTAAATGATGTAAACACTGAAATTGCCTTCATTTCATTCACACGTCACTTGTTGACTGCAGAAAGTGCATAATATTTGCCTTGTCATTCGTGAATTGCATAATGACTTTCTTGTTATGTTGCTATGTAGAAATAAATAAATAAATAATGCTGGTCAATCCACACAGCATCATCTAGCCCCAAAGTAAGCTACTCAAAGCTTGTGTTATGAGTACTAGATAACTGATATATTTAATACATTATGTACATAGATAGATATTTTTTATTGTACATAAAAAACACCCAGACCAACGGAACAAATTTCTGCAGATCGTACACAAATTGGTTCCGCGGCGGGAATCGAACCCGCAACCTCCAGCGTCGCAGGCGGACTCTCGCCCGCTGTGCCACTGAGGTAGTCTTAAATAGTGCCAGCCATTTTACTGTTGAGTCTTTTTTAGGGTTCCGTACCCGAAGGGTAACCTACGGGACCCTATTACTAAGCGTCCACTGTCCGTCCGTCTGTCAACAGGCTGTATCTCATGATCCGTAATAGATAGACAGTTGAAATTTTCACATAAATGTGTACCTATTTCTGTGATATTTCTTATAATTAGAGCGTGCGTCTACACTTGTGACATTTTGCCGTGTTTGTGATCGGAACACGTCTACAACGTGTATATTTTTTTGTTATCGTTGATTTTTCCAAAAAGTGCAAGGTACTACCTAATTTTTGATAAACTTTATTATGAAACCTCTAATGACTTACCAAACAAAAAATATCCTCATAATCCGTTCATAATTGACGGAGTAATCGCGTAACAAACATACATAATAAAAAAAATCCATTAAAAAAAGTCCTTTGAAAAAAGTTATTTCAAAAAAAGTCTTCCTTGAAGTTGTTTAAAACTAACATTTTAAATCCAGTGCAGGGGCCTTACCACGATGTCATCCAGAACGATTCCGTAACGATTCCATTATTGAAACGCCACTACTTCCATACAATTCGCATAGGTCATGGTAGGAAATAACAATATAATATTAATTCGGAAATGTACCTATTATGAATTCGTGGTGAGCCCGCGCTCCGGCCGGCGATAGTGCTGTCGTCAGTACGTCTACCATGAGTTGTCACATTTAGATCGGCTGACGTTACTACAGTAGTAATAGTACGTTACTGTTCAAGTTATAACAAAATAATATGTTGAGGACTATTAACGCCATCTGTTGCATATAAAATGTACCTACTTATGAGGGTAGATGTTTTTCATAAAGTAGAAAATAAAGTAGTCGTGTGTGAACCGCAACGGTGTTTTATTAGAGGTTATGGGCCTTACGCGTAATTAATAAAGTTTAAGAATAATAGTGGTTGCTAACGTGAAATTATGTCTACGAACATTATGTCAAGTGTGCCAAAGTTAAAAGGCAGAGAAAACTATGAAGATTGGGCGTTTGCAGTCGAAAATTTCCTTATTCTCGAGGGCATGCTAGAATGTATCAAAAAGGAGGGTGATGCAAACGATGCCAAGGCTAAAGCAAAAATTGTCCTAACAATCGATCCAGTGCTTTACGTGCATATCAAAACAGAAACCAGTGCAAAAGGATTATGGACAAAACTAAAACGAATGTTTGATGACACCGGCTTTTCAAGAAAAATTGGACTTCTACGATCCCTTATCTCAATTCGCCGTGATAATTGTGAATCGATGTCTCAGTATGTGACTTTAATAGTAGAAACAAGTCAGAGGCTAAATAATACTGGATTCAAGATCGACGACGAGTGGGTCGGATCGCTGTTATTAGCAGGATTACCAGAAAAGTTTTCGCCAATGATAATGGCGATTGAGCATTCAGGTATTGAAATAACGGCGGACTCCATCAAATCAAAACTCATTGATATGGAGGAAGGGAGTGACGTCACTAACGTGCAAAGTGCATTTGTATCAAAGAACTGGCAACATTTAAAAAACAAATCTAAAACTCAGTCAAGTTCTGAAACGTCAAAGTCAAAGTCAAATGTCAAGTGTCACAAATGTAAAGAGTACGGTCATTACAAAAACCAATGTGAAAAGTCAGAAAAATCAACAAAGAAAAAAGAATCAAATGCTTTCAGCGCAGTATTTCTCAGCACAAAATTTAACAATACAGATTGGTACATAGACTCAGGAGCTAGTATGCATATGACTTCCAACAAACATTGGCTAAAGAATGTGTCGAAACAATATGAAGTAGACGAGATTATTATTGCCGATAGGAGGAAGATTGCCGTGGAATGTTGTGGTGATATCCAAATCACAACAGTGGTGAACAGTACTGAGTACGAGATTCCAGTTACGGGAGTTTTGCATGTGCCGAGTCTAGCTACAAACTTGTTGTCAGTTAGTGAGTTGATAAAAAAAGGCAACAAAGTGAACTTTAATAACAATCACTGCATTATTCGTAATAAAAAGAATGAAATTGTGGCAACTGCAGACTCAGTTGAAGGTGTATACAAACTGAACATCAAGCAAGTTGGCTGTTTGTTGACATCGGGCAATGTGTGGCATAGGAGATTTGCTCACATTAACAATAATGACCTTGAAAAAATGAAGAATGGCGCGGTTCTTGGGTTATCATACACAGACAGACCCCAGGCCAGTAAAACAGATTGCATAGTGTGTTGTGAAGGGAAGCAAGAGCGGTTACCTTTTCCTAATAATGGTAACAGAAGCGAGAACTTGCTCGAGACAATACATGCAGATATCTGTGGGCCCATGGAAACAAAGTCGATAGGAGGTTCCAGATATTTTTTATTATTTGTTGATGACTACAGCAGAATGGCTCATGTTTTCTTTTTAAAAACGAAAGATGAAGTCTTTTCATATTTTGAAAATTACAAGTCATTAGTAGAGAATCAAACAGGAAAGAATATGAAGGTCCTCAGGACAGACAATGGATTGGAATTTTGTAATAAAGAATTTGATAAATACTTACAGTGTGCAGGAGTCATACATCAGAAAACTAATCCATACACACCCGAGCAAAATGGGTTATGTGAACGACTAAACAGAACAGTTGTTGAGAAAGCAAAATGCTTGTTGTTTGATGCAGATTTATCCAAGAAGTTTTGGGCAGAGGCGGTGAACACTGCAGTCTATCTACGGAATCGATCAGTGGCATCAGGATTAAACAACAGAACACCTTATGAGGTATGGACTGCTAGAAAACCAGATGTTAGTAATATCCGAATATTCGGAAGCAAGGTTATGGTCCACGTACCGAAACAGAAAAGGTTGAAATGGGACAAGAAGGCTGCTCAATGTATCCTAGTCGGCTATCCAGATAATATTAAAGGCTATAGAGTATACAACCCAATCAGTAACTTGATAACTACGAGCAGAGACATTATTGTGATCCAGGAGGGGGCCAATAGAAATGTGCTGCCGATCAGTATTAGTGAGAAAGAGGTTGAGTTTACAAATAAGGAAGAGGCCGAGTTGGAAGTAAAGTCAGAAGCAGTGGAGGATACAGAATATTGGAAGTCATACAAACCACAATCAGAGGAAGAAAAAGATAATAAAAGAGAGAAAGAAGAATTTGTCGATGCTTGAAATGAAATACTGGACAATGAGTTTTCACTGGAGGTGGAACCGGTACCTGTGCCAGAGTCATTGGAACCTGGGAAACAGAGGCGTATCAGAAAGAAACCAGATTTTTACGGTTTTACAGGTGTTTGTGTTTCAGGTGAACCAGGCGAGAACTGTGGTGAAATATCTATGCATGAGGTTTTAAATGGACCCGAGAGTTTGCAGTGGAAGCAAGCTATGGACGATGAACTTCAATCCTTCAATGACAACAGTGCTTGGGAAATTGTAGATGTACCTGACAATGGAACTGTAATTCAGTGTAAATGGGTATTTAAAAAGAAGCTTGATAGTGATAAAAATGTCATTTACAGAGCTAGGCTAGTAGCTAAAGGTTTTTCTCAAAGACCAGGTATTGATTTTGACGAAACGTTCTCTCCTGTGTTGAGACATTCAACTCTGAGATTATTGTTTGCTTTAGCAGTAAGATTAAATCTAGATGTAAGCCATCTTGATGTGAAAACAGCATTTTTAAATGGTTTTCTGGATGAAACTGTGTACATGAAAATTCCAGTAGGTTTAAAATGTAATAACATGAGTAATAAAGTTCTTAAGTTAAAAAGAGCTATTTATGGTCTTAAACAATCATCTAGAGCTTGGTACAAAAGGGTTGATGACCTTTTGCAGACATTAGATTTTAAAAAGTCACAATTGGAACCATGTTTGTTTACTAAAATTAGAGGTAATAAGAAAACTATTATTGCATTATATGTTGATGATTTTTTTGTATTTTCTAATTGTCAAACAGAAACTGATAAAATAAAAAGAGATTTGTCATTATCGTTTAAGATAAAAGATCTTGGTTGTGTAAAACAGTGTTTGGGTATGAGGGTCAACATAGATAAGAACAATGGTGTAATAACTTTGGATCAGGAAAATTATATTGATGAATTGTTAGTAAAATTTAATCTAGTTGACAGTAAATCGGTAGACACACCTATTGAACAAAAATTAAATGTAACTAAAAGTGAAATATGTGATAAAACTCTACCATACCAAGAACTGATTGGTAGCATTATGTATCTAGCAGTCTTAACAAGGCCGGATATTGTATTTTCTGTAAATTATTTAAGTCAGTTTAATAACTGTTTTAATGAAGAGCATTGGGTTTATGCTAAAAGAATTTTAAGATATTTAAAGAAAACAAAGAGTTATTGTTTGAGATTTACAGCTAAGGGTAATTCAGAATTGATGGCATATGTAGATGCGGACTGGGCCAGTAATCCAATAGATAGGAAATCATACACTGGTTATTTCTTTAAGTTATCTGATGGTGCAGTTTCTTGGGAAACAAAAAAGCAATGTACTGTAGCCCTGTCAAGTACTGAAGCTGAGTACATGAGTATTTCTGACTGTTGTAAGGAAGCTGTTTATTTAAGACATTTGCAGAAAGAAATAACAAATGAATTATATACTATAACTGTATTTAATGATAATCAGTCTGCTTTGAAATTGTCTGCCAATCCTGTGTTTCACAAAAGGTCAAAACATATTGATGTGCGTTATCATTTTTGTCGTGAGAAAATAGCAGAAAAAATTGTAAAAATGAAATACATGCCAACAACTGAAATGCCAGCTGATTTACTTACAAAGGGTTTGGCATCAGCTAAGCATTATAAGTTTGTTAAATTGTTTGGTCTCAATTAGGTTATTTGAATTAGGCTATTTAGTTATTTTGTTAAGTGGAGGTGTTCAAGTTATAACAAAATAATATGTTGAGGACTATTAACGCCATCTGTTGCATATAAAATGTACCTACTTATGAGGGTAGATGTTTTTCATAAAGTAGAAAATAAAGTAGTCGTGTGTGAACCGCAACGGTGTTTTATTAGAGTTACTATGACATCTGTCAAAATTGTTACTCGTGGTACCAAATTCTAAGCAAATTAATGAAGCGCAAACTACAGTCGCTGTAGTACGCTGTGACGTAGATAGTTAACTTCGTGACGTTTTAGTAACCAATTATCCGCTAGAGGCGCTGTACAAGTTTTCATACAATTTCCTTACTACAGTCGCTAGCGAGTGTAGATTGTGAAAACTCATGGTAGAGCTACAGGTCGAACTGGGTGAGGGTCGTTGATAACACGCCACTGCCTACTGCCTGTACCGCTATACAATCTACTTCACGTACCCACTAGCGGCGCGTGCGGCTTCACCCGCCACTATCATCATTACCCTGCCCTTATCCCACTAGGTGAGGTCGGACTTCACACACGACTATGAAGTTTTAGAATTTATTCCCATCTGTACATTATTCTGTCGTACTGGGGGACAGTTGGGAATAATAACTTCGATCTATAATAAAAATAAAACATTTATTTTAGGCAATATTATTCTAGTACAGGATGGAAAATACTTTAAAACTACGGCCCATATACAGGGTGTCCCAAAAAATAGTGTCAAGCGAAAGTCCAGAGATAAAACACCCCTTGGGTCACCCGAATCACCCCCATATATGTTCCGCGATTTTCTATAGTTTTCGAGTTATTAATTTTTTTCCGAATTTTTGAAAATTTACGACTTGAACAACTTAAAACATTCTTACAAAAAAAGTAGAAAATTTTCTTAAGATTTTTTTTTTGCTACTGAATTGTTATGAGTTGTTCTTTTATGCATAAAATAATCAGCTACGTGACTTTGATGAAAACTATGAAAATGTTGGTGTAAAGTCAAATAATTACATTCGGTGAATTATGACTTAAATTTTCAACTTAAAATTAAAAATCTTAACAAGTGATTTCATGGTTCTTAAATAAGTCTAAAAAATTCTCCAAATTCTCAGCTTTCATAATCATTAAAAAAAATACTACTTAATAGGCTACTTTGGCTAAAATCGGCCTTCAAAGACGGTGAGGTGGAAAATTCTTAAAATTAGCTATCTGATTAAAAAATAGATTTTGGCCATTTTATCATTCCTAAGCTTAATTCGTTTGTTAAATAACCAAAAATGACTGCAGGAAAGTAAGGTTTCATTAATATTTGAAGGTTTTATTTATTTAGTTTAGCTAAATTTATGAAATAAAATAACAAGTAAAACTTATAATTTTTTTACAAAAAGCTCTCAAAATGTCAACCTTCTAGGTCGATACAAATCTTGCGTCGTCTTAAAAAGGTTTCCTTTAATCGTATGAAAGCTATTTTAAGTGCCTTAATTTTTTCTTTGGCCTGTCTTTATTTTGTTCTTAATTCGGCCATATTGCTGATTTCTTTGGCATAAACTAATTTTTTGTAGTCATTTTTGGTTAGTTAACAAACAAATTAAGCCTAGGAATGATAAAAAGGCCAAAATCTATTTTTTAATCAGGTTGCTAATTTTGAGAATTTTCCACCTTACCGTCTTTGAAAGCCGATTTTAGCCAAAGTAGCCAATGAAGTACTACTTTTTTTTTAATGATTATGAAAGCTGAGAGTTTGGAAATTTTTTTAGACTTATTTAAAAACCATGAAATCACTTGTTAAGATTTTTAATTTAAAGTTGAAAATTTAAGTCATAATTCACCGAATATAATTATTTGACTTTACACCAACATTTTCATAGTTTTCATCAAAGTCACGTAGCTGATTATTTTATGCATAAAAGAACAACTCATAACAATTCAGTAGCAAAAATAAAATCTCAAGAAAGTTTTCTACTTTTTTTGTAAGAATGTTTTAAGCTGTTCAAGTCGTAAATTTTCAAAAATTCGGAAAAAAAATTAATAACTCGAAAACTATAGAAAATCGCGAAACATACATGGGGGTGATTCGGGTACCCCAAGGGGTGTTCTATCTCTGGACTTTCGCTTGACACTACTTTTTGGGACACCCTGTATATATCTTAGTTTATAAAACATAAAATAAACTTATTAAGTATCTACTTAATAAGAATACATATCTATCTTGATATGTACCTAGAACTTATAATTATTTAAATTGTTCCATTTTTTTCCTTTTTGTTACCTACGAGAGTATAGATAACACTTTTGTAATTAAAAAGGTTCTAACTATCCCCTTTCACGTTATTGTACAGTTTAGACCCCCATTATATCTCCTACAGGATTTTTTCCGGGCTACAAAATACCCTAAATAATCGTAAAGAGATACAAAAATAATATATTTTTTCAAGAAAAATACTATAACCGACTTTATATTACTAACATTAGACAACCAAGTGTTCTCACAGGAATTTATATAAAACACTTAAGTACGTCAGTTTACATATAGGGCAGTAGGTAGGTATATAATGTCCATAAGTGGTCAGTCATTGACGTATTAACTAGAATAAAATACTCATATACAAAATAATCTTCTGTTTTATTGCTATTAATTACAGTTAATCATGTCAAATGTAATCTTTATTGTATTATATGCATATAATATATTTTAAGACTGCGACTGTCAACTTTGTGGCTCTAGTTTTTATATCTATTCTCGTGTTATTTTATATTTATTGTGTAATTTTAGTGGTTAGTTTTCCAATAAATCCCGAGTTCTTGACGCGAGTGTAAAATATGTGAATGTGAATAGACCCTTTCTAAATCCATCGGAGAAAATCCCGAGAATTTTGATTAAAACAGCCATCTTTTGTTTAAAGTTGACTTGACAATTTGACTGACTTTGTGACATTGACATAACTACTAATTCAAACACTTGACACTGGCAAATTGATCTCAAACGAGACAGATGCCATAAACAAAAGAGAAGTATAGCTCTTCTTCTTTTTATCCTGTCACTAGTTCTTTCGGACCAGTGAGGATTACAGCCTGAAAGACTCTTTTCGTTCACATATCTTTGAATTTTTCTTATATCTACTAGCTTCCGGCATCACCCGCGTGGTACCTTGAAAAACAAAAACAAATTTATCCAACGGGAACCGTAAATTTTTCCTATTCCGGAAAAAAATACGGTAATAAAGTAGCCTTTTGTTACCGTAATTTCATAATTCCAGACTATAATCTATATCTGTGCCAAATTTCATCCAGATCCGTTGGGCCATTTCAGCGTAAAAGAGTAACAAACGTACAACCACACATTCTTACAAACTTTCGCATTTATAATAATTAGTAAGATTTTGCATGTTGGTTTTTTGCAGGTTAAAATGCGAAAAACGTGTGTGTTTAACAGTATATTATATATTTTATGAGCCTATAATGCAGTGGGGTCTACGACCTGCCCTAAGCTATCGTGCGCATGCGCGTCAGATAGTGCTGTGATTTATGCCGTGCGCCTGCGTCGGTGATTTGATACGCGTAGAGCAGGAGCCATTCTTTCAAACCTTTTGGTGAATAGTATGGGAAAATAACTACCTACTGACAACCAATTTTTACTTAGCTATAAATTGAAGTCTATTGTACATTTCACGCAGCGCCATCTATCGCAAAACTAAGCAAAGTTTGTTTATATATAAATCAGATAAATGATAAAATATTAAACTTTAAAATGTTGATTTAGTTACTTTTACTAAACAAAAAAGGGGAACTATCTATCTACTAATATCATAAAAAGTGAAAGTTTGTGAGGATGAATGGATGTTTGTTACTCTTTCACACTGAAATGGCAGGACGGATCTGGATGAACTTGGGATACGCGTAGGTAGTTTGATTTGGGATAACACATATTATTAGTTACCTACTTTTATTCGGAGATATCACGCGAGCGAAACTGCTCGCAGTTGCAAGTATTTTTCTGATATATAGGTACACTTATAATTTGTTCGGTACTCTAACTTGTAAGAACATGCAAAATAAACTTTTATACCCAATTTCTAGACGAATTTCTTACGTTTTTTGGAATCAACGCCAAATTTCACCGATTTAATGTCTAAATTGATCCATGTGATTTAAAAACCTTTATAATTTTGAATATCATGTGATGTATAATTCCATCGTCTGTCTCCTGCTCTAATATCCACAATAATGCAGTTTCAACTGCAGAGCTACACTACATTACAACTGATAACACTGTAACTTGTTTATTTTGGGTTTGTTGTTAATTTATTTGCATTGGCTACTAGGTACATACCAGAGAAAAAAGTCATGTTACAAGAATGGTTTAAATGTGGATGGATACAGGGGTAGAGGTAGACCTAAGAAAAGATGGATGAACTGTGTGAAAGATTATATGTGTAAGAAGGGAGTGAGTACTGAGATGACGGATGATAGGGGAGAGTGGAGGAAGAGAACCTGTTGTGCCGACCCCACCTAGTGGGATAAGGGCAGGAAGATGATGAGTCACCCTCTTTCTTTTTTATACTTATTATACTAAATATTTTATTATATGTTGTAGGTACATAATATGTATAAGTACATATGTATATATATACGGATTAGTCACCGCTACCGGTTTGTTCAGCTGTCGGCGAAGAACTCGCGTGGACCCCTCAATGGCATTATCAATCTGACTGATTGACTGACTGACTGATCAAAGCAGAGGGGAAATTTAATGGGAGGTCTCTAGGTTTCTAGAGGTGAAATTAAGAACGGAATTCCTAATATTTTACTTTTAAAGGGTGCGGGAGAGGAAATTGTACAAATACAACGCAAAGTCGCGGATAGTTCCATAACTTACAAATAATGGCGTCTTTTGTTGTAAGAAACAAAGTAATGTATAATTAAGCTATGACAAAGAAATAATGCTGGTAGGACAATACACTATACCGATGTATTTATGTAAAATATAAATACTTTGTTGTAAAGAATAAAAAAAACTTATCCCTAAATAAATACGAGTAGTAAAGCTTGAACGCTACTTTTTTTATTGCAAAGACAAAAATAAATAACAATGTAGAGAATTAAAAATCAGTGTGAAAAAATTATAATACGTATAAGTGATCTTTTAAAAGTGTTAAATTACGTGTGACTGAGTAACAGTGTAACGCGTTTACATGTAACCCGCTGAAAAACTGCCATATTCATTTAGCTTGGTGAACCATTGCAGCTTTATAAATAATTATCACAGTGAAAATGTATGTGCAAACATAAAAATGTATGTTTAAATATACCTATTCACCTTTTCTGTGTTCATTGTCTGATGTTATTGATCTTATTATAATATGCCAGTATGAAATCATAGCTTATTTTAGCAGTGTGCTGTATCCGAAAACATGTTGTTTGTACGACCGAATCAAATAATATAAAACGTTATCTTACCAGGGAGCAATCGCGGTAATTTAACGTTTTTACCAAAGCGACATTCGTAATCATTGCGTTAAGCACATTTATTATTGTCGAACGTTGCTCTACGCTGAAAAAGTTCCTCGGCACATTAAATGAAAAACGTTTCTTTGACAGAGTTTGAAGCATTCTGAACGGAGCGTTTTATATTATAGATGCTGTCAAAAAATATCGAGATAAACTAATACATAACGAGACGTTTACTATCGTGTTTTTGCTTTGATTAAAACGTTAGATTACCACAATTGCTCACGTTAAATTACCGCGGTTTTCCTCTAGTTTTTACCAGCAGAAATCCGACCAAATTCTATAACAGCACTGCACCTAGACCATAGTCTTAAAGAGCTGAAATTTGAAGGATAGATTCCTTTCAAGGTCTAGAAATTTCACAAAATTCTATTTCGAAGAAGCAGCGGCAGGTTTTTATGAAGAAAAACATTAATGTTTTTTCTAGTCCTTCCTATTGTGTCTCTCTAATCCTTTCGAATCAGTGTGGTACTTATGTGTCTCGATGTGTTCCCTCACCAGTAGACTACGTCTAATAAACATCAAATCAATTTAAAAGTGATGATTATAATCCTTAGTTTTTGCCTTCAAAGTAGATAATTGGTTCATCACATCCAACCTACGCTTTTAGAATTACAATAATTTACCTCCTTCTTATCTTAATCGTTGATCTGTGGCCTTGCGCCGTTTTTGGCGGTTTTTTAATTCGACATTGTATTAAATCAGTAGTATAAATATAGCCGGTTCTTTCGGACGCGACTTTTTGTCGCCATTTGTAATGGAGTTATTATGATAGCAAGTTTATCTACTTTATAACAAAATTGTTCTTAAATATCTCTTTTATTTTATGTTTCAAACTTGATTGTTAATTTTACGGTAATATTTTTTCACAATGCATGACATCATCATCATCTTCCAACTACAGGTTGTCTTTCTCCACTCTCCCCTATCATCCCATCATCCGTATGATAATATTCACAATGCATGACATCATCATCATCTTCCAACTACAGGTTGTCTTTCTCCACTCTCCCCTATCATCCCATCATCCGTATGATAATATTCACAATGCATGACATCATCATCATCTTCCAACTACAGGTTGTCTTTCTCCACTCTCCCCTATCATCCCATCATCCGTATGATAATATTCACAATGCATGACAACGCGACGTTAATAATGCATTCGTGTGAATTGTTACAATTTTTTTCAACTTCTACTAAATTATTAGAGAGCGCTGGTGGTGTAGTGGTAGCACCCCTGGCTCACGATCCGAAGGTCGTGGGTTCAAACCTGGTCGTGCACCAATGAGTTTTTCCATTCGAAAAATTTATGTGCGCAATGCCAGTGCTCTTAAACGGTGAAGGAAAACATCGTGAGGAAACCGGCATACCCTAGAACCAAAAATTCGAAGGTATGTGTCATAGGTTAGTATTCTTATAAGCGGCGATGGGCTTGCAACCTGTCACGTACGGAATACTAACTACTGTGCAAAATGTGGGCATGTACCAAATGTCATGTTTGGACGTGCCTCTGACCACCCTCTTTAGATATCCTCAAAGATCTAAATAACTAGAGATCTGAGGAGATATCTCCTGAGCCTGGGGATTACAGTCGTGATCATATTTATTTTATTTTTTACTAAATTATTTGCCATCTCGGCAAACTTTGGCTTTAAGGAGTAGGTACAATAGGTAAAGATTACTATTGTATTCTGCATAATATTACCTACATTATTATTATAATGAATTCTCTATGTAAGTTATCTAGTACAGCCGTGATCATGTAACATTGCATATATACAAAAAAAATAATCTTTCAGTCTGTCAGCTATCTGGTTCTCATAGTACAAGTCACCAATATTTACCAAAAGTCGCGTCCGAAAAATCTCCTAAATAAGTTGTACTTAGCTTCAACAGTGGCTTTAGGTAAATATGTTTTTTAATGATCGCAGACCACACTGTTGTAATATATTCTACACACTTTGAGGCGCTTTGTATAGAAATAAACGAAGCCCAAATTTTTTAATTTGTTATTTTTATCTGCGGGAAAATCTTATTATACTGATTAGAGACATGCTAATACTGTTGAAGGCACACAGCTTTGCTTGCATAGGTGGATTTAGTATTATTACAAAAAATTGGAATCCAGAGCAACTTCGAACGCGTAGTTATTTTTTTTAAACTTTATAGACAAAGATCTCAAAAAGAACATACTCGTACAGAAGCCTAAATTGAATAAAAATATATTTATTCAATGAAATCACAAGGATAACTTTGTAAGGTCTTACATGCGGTGAATTTATATGCCAATTCCAACCTAACCCAAGTCCGAGACAGGCGAGAAACTCGTCTCGGTCTTTTTTTAGGCTTTTTTGTATTAAACCTTTTTACAAAAATAGTAATCATATAAATACTAGGTAATAATATATTATCTATCTAATACCTTCCATCTGAATCTCGGAAACGGCTCCAACGATTTTCTTGAAGTTTAGGTTTCGGGAGCGATTAAAAAGAAGATACATAATAGATAAAGGTATAATAACAGATTACCACAAGCTCTTACAAACCATCATGTTTTCGAAATTTCATAGTATCAAGCTGTATCACTACTCCAATACAATTTATGTACATACATCATGGTAAATAATAATATTTTAATCATAAATTGTATAATGTTAAAGTAATGTATATATTGCCCGAAGATTGGAAATTGGTAAGTTACCTGTCGGACTGGCACAAGTAAGAGGGTAAGTAGTTAAGTAAGTATGTAAGTACGAGTAAGTAGAATAAAATCTCAAGTTAGTACTCCCTTGTCTCCATGCCACAGTGTGTTAGCAGTGAGTATAGAGACAATTGGAATCTATTTCTCATACTCGTTAATCAGTTTGACCCATATTCTGTATCGCGGCGCGCACTACGTGTCGATATAGCAAGTGCATGGCAATAGACGGAAAGAAACTGTCGCTATCAAAATCTGAGCTTTGGATTATGTTGACATACGAGTATCGTGTTCTATTATCATTATTATTTATATTATTGTTATTGAAAAATATATGTGCACAATGCCAGTGCTCTTAAACGGTGAAGGAAAACATCGTGAGGAAACCGGCATACCCTAGAACCAAAAATTCGAAGGTATGTGTCATAGGTTCTTATAAGCGGCGATGGGCTTGCAACCTGTCACGTACGGAATACTAACTACTGTGCAAAATGTGTGCATGTACCAAATGTCATGTTTGGACTTGCCTCTGACTACCCCCTTTAGATATCCTCAAAGATCTAAGTAACTAAAGATCTGAGGAGATATCTACCGAGCCTGGGGGTTACAGTCGTGATTATATTTATTTTATTGTAAATAAAAATGTGAGATGAAGAAAATAAAAACAGTGTATTGACCGGAAGTGAACGAGTTTGGGAGAGTGCGAGCAGGACGGATGCGAGAACTACGTATTAATTAGACTCTAGGTTATCTAAACTCTAGAATTCTAGGTCACAGTAGTTTGGAAGTGTAACAATGTAAGATACGCTAAGTAAATAAGTGGTAAAGTGATTATTCTAGTACAATGACTAAGTGTCGCTAGGTACATACTTAGGTACTATCTAGGCACATTGGAACAATAGGCATTACTGCATAATTATTCTTGTTTACATAGTTTATCGTTTTTATTATAGTTATTTATAGGCGAGCCTTCGATAACAATGTTAAATCGTTATTTACTACTCCAATAATTTTGTTTTTTAATGATACGAAGTATACACCGAGAAATTTTAATGGTTGTTTTCCCGCAGCGAAATGGTTTTGTCTTGGTAATACAATCGTTGCATAAACAAATTAAATATTAGAAACAAAAAATACAGATATACCATTGTGAAAATTTAATTCGAAAGCGACCACGAACTAATAGTAATTCATCCCGATACCTACGCGAAGGCGGCCGGCGGCGCGTGCGATTCGAATAGTACCTACAAGTTACGTCTAATGTTACTAACGTTCCTCACGTTTTCGAGTTGATGAATATTTCTTAAATTATTTTAAAACAAAAAAAACTTTTTTTTTAATTTTACTCTATGTTTCGAAAGTACTACTTAAGGCAAGTTGTTCTGCCGCGGGAAAACAACCATTAAAATTTCAAGGTGTAGGTATAGATGACTAATTTAAATGTTTTCGAAAAACGTAGTAAAGTAGGTACAGATAAAACCCGCGATTCCCGCGTCTTCGCCCGCGTGGATATCGCGACTTAAAAACTTGACATATTATATACTAAGAACTTCCTCGAGAACCACTCTACCCATCGGTGAAAACAGCATGAAAATCGGTGCAGTAGTTTTTGAGTTCGCGAACAGACAGACAGGCAGGAGTGGTGGAGGAATTTGTTTTATAATATGAGTAAATTTGTTGAAATTCATCATAAAACAAAAAAATATTACGAATTTTTAAACATTAAAACTTTGAAAATCACTGTCCCCGCTATATTACGGTCACTTGCAGTAGTACCTAATTGTTTCAGGCAGTTTAACCTCTTTGTGTTGACAATGAAATGGGTCTTTTGTCTCTGCTCACTGACTCATCCCTCGCACGTACTACTCACAATGCAATTATACTAAACATAGGAAATCGATGTAAATTCAATTACTTGCTAAGTGTGCTTTTTGCAATTGTTCTTTTTTTAATGGGTAGGTACCTAGACTATACTTATTATTATAGTGATGATAATTTCCAATTAGCGATTTAAATGGTCTGTAAAAAGATACAGAGCATTTAATAAAAATACATTGTGTTTTTATTCAAATACTAGCTTGCACCCGCGGCTTCGCCCGTGTGGTACCTTGAAAAACAAAAATAAACCTATCCCACGGGAACCGTGCTTTTTTCCGGGATGAAAAGTAGCATAAGTGCTATTCAAGATCTATCACTGTGCCTATTATAAGGGTAGAGGTAGACCTAAGAAAAGATGGATGGACTGTGTGAAAGATGAATGAGTAAGAAGGGAGTGAGTACTGAGATGACGGATGATAGGGGAGAGTGGAGGAAGAGAACCTGTTGTGCCGACCCCACCTAGTGGGATAAGGGCAGGAAGATGATGATGATGATGATGATGATGATGATGATGAATCTATCACTGTGCCAAATTTGATCTAGATCCGTTCAGCCGTTTCAGCGTGAAAGAGTAACAAAAATTCATACAAACTGACTTTCACGATATATTAGTAGGACATACGATTCTGAAACTGTGTGAGATGAAATCAAGTAAGTACCTACATAATTATACTTTATTTGATTACATTAGGAAAGTTTTTAAAAAAAAATATTTTAAAAATAAGTGTAGGTATAATAATATAATTGAAAGCCGTCCAAGGATGTGTTAATTAAAGTTGTGGGGTCCTATACCCTGTTTACTAATTAGTTATGCTAGTGAAGCTTCACCTTCCCAATGTGCTGTGACCGTCATCTGACGACCGTTACGTAGCGGGACGCTAACAGGTTATGGACTGAAGAACTGACTAGATGATGGCGCTAACTAAGCTACAATTATATTTAATACCATCTGAAAAAATATATTGAAAATACTATAAGTTACCCGTGGCGTATAATTACAGAGTTATCTATCAGTTTATTTTATTTATTGAGTTACCAAAACAGGAAAAGAACAAAGAAATACATTATTGATTAAATCATTTAACCACTGCCTGCAAGATCCTGAGAAGAAGAATCCTGGCAAATATATACTTTAATCCAAAAATAAATTATCTTCTTGCATATTACACCTCATGTTCTTGGTACAATCTTCAAAACAAAAAAAATACGTAATAAATTTTTTTTTATTAGGAGTTTTTTTGTTGGAGAATTAGGCTTGTAAGCTACTTTGGGCAATCAGAATTATTTTTCTAACGTTGTAAGTATATTAAAAAAATCGGAAATACAAAAACTTTATTGCTCTAGGCTGACTACAGTTTGATTTAAAATATAGATCGTAAGTTTTTTGTGTTGAACATTTATGACATTTTTTTATTTAAGTATACTACAGTTCCGTTCCCGCGTGTTTAAAAAGCATGATTTTCACATTACGACCGTAATTATAACGGTTACAGCATTTTCGAAACGAGAACTAAAACTAGCTAGTTCTATAAACTAGACAGGCTAAAATCTGTTATTATAATAATCAAAAATCACAGTCCTGACTGACTCACTCACTGACATTATAGACAACGTACAGCCTAAATCGCTGGTTATAGAGATTTGAAACTTAGAGGGTAGGTATGTCTGTTTTGGTTTAAAGAGGTCCTTTGAAAGGATTTTTCGAAATTTTACCTCTGGAAGGTGCAGCGGGAGGTTTATAAATTTATTTAAAACATTGCATCTTTTGTTAAGGTAAGATCTAATACAACCGAGTAGTAATCTAAATACTTACTTAAAAATATGTCGATCAATTTAATTAATTATTTTATTCGTCACAAACAAAAATACAAAAATACAAAACTTTCCTCTTTTTAATATTAGTATAGACAAATGTCAATAAGCAAAATAATTCAATTATTCACAAAAAAATATATAAAAAAAGATAATCTACTCAGATCTCTAGTTACTTAGCTCTTTGAGGATTTCTAAAGAGGGTAGAGGCACGTCCAAACATGATATTTGGCACATGACCACATTTTGCACAGTGATTACTGATTAGTATTCCGTACGTGACAGGTTGCAAGCCTATCGCAGCAAGTCAAAATAAAAACAATACGCGAACGAAATCGCGGAGAATCTTAGTTTTATATAATGTATGTATATGTAATAGGTCACGCGCGTTATCTATCCGGTTCGATCCGGTTAGATCAACCCAGTTTGCTATCTTCCTTTTTGCAAATCGTTTACACTATTGCTATCAAGCATACACGGCATTCTCGACCTAGCTTACCAGGTAATACGGTGGGGTTTCTTGTACAGGGGCAGAGGTAGATAGAATTCTATAGATCTGAAAACGAATTTATTCAAATATTACATTTTAGTTGTTCTGATATAAAACGCATGAGGTCACTCGGTCCAATATAGATTCTATTAAGCATTTTATTATTTTACTAATTAACTAATAAAAAAAAAATGGTAGCGACTGTAATCCCCAGGCTCGGTAGATATCTCCTCAGACCTCTAGTTACTTAGATCTTTGAGGGTATCTAAAGAGGGTAGTCAGAGACACGTCCAAACATGACATGTGAGGCAGGGGTGCTACCACTACACCACCAGCGCTACTACCTAATTAATTAATAACTCGAATTAGATAAATAATAAAATAAATGAATAAATAATGCTGGACAATTGGACAATCCACACAGCATCATCTAGCCCTAAAGTAAGCTACTCAAAGCTTGTGTTATGGGTAATAGATAACTGATATATTTAATACATTATATACATAGATAGATATATTTTATTATTCATAGAAAACACCCAGACCAACGGAACACATTTCTGCAGATCTTACACAAATTGGTTCCGAGGCGGGAATCGAACCCGCAACCTCTAGCTTCGCAGGCGGACTCTCGCCCGCTGCGCCACTGAGGACGTCAAAATAACTCAAATTATATGACTTGGAACTGAACCCGCGACTTTGCGTGATGTTATTTTCATACAGACTTCAACATCCCTCAGAGGTTTTTTTCACTGAAGTATACAAATAATTCTAAGTACCTATCTCAATAATTTCTAAGTATACTTAAACTCAAAATGCACCTACTCTCTTACCTAAAAGGCTGGTGTAGACTGTATGTTGTTTTTCAATCAGTCAGTCAGTCAGTTAGTCAGTCAGTCAGTCAGTCAGTCAGTCAGTCAGCTCTATAAGTATAAAAAAATACAAAAACTAACTCTATTTACACAAATAGCAGATTTTGATAGTGTGCGTGTCACAAGCTGTTGATAGATTATCCTCTGACTACCCCTAGCTAGTCGGATCGAGGTCGACTAAGCACAATCCCCTGACTTTGATCGAGTAGAGTTTTCTTAAAACTTAAATCCCCGCTCCGCTCTACCATTTTTAAGGGATCGAATGGTTTTTTTAAAATTGAAAAAGGTCTCTAGAATATGTGATTATTGTCAATCAAATTGTAGTAAGTACCTATTATTTTTTTTTATTTCGACCCCTTCCCCCATTTACCCCTTTCAAGGGTATGTCCCTGTAAAATATAGAGTAATTTTCTACCAGGAAATATCTCAGAGGAGGCCATTTGCGTTGTTTTTGTAATTCAATGATTCATCAGTCTTTGTCAATGTCGTCATTCTACGTCAGTCAAATGCTGACAAAGCAAACCATTTCGTGACGCGATACTGCATAAAATATGCAGTTGTTGTTACCGTACGCGTCAGTGTCCAGTCGCTTTAATCGCGTCGGTTTCGCCGTAGCTTTATAACCCCTGCCTAGCAACATAACCCGTTCACACAGGTCTTATGTACATATACGTACCTATATAATGTACGTACACTTATGTACACACACACATACAAGTTTCTATTTGCTGCCAGGAATAAATAAAGACAAGCTTTATCTGACAGACGTGACTTAGAACAGATAATGTGGGGGTAGCCAGCAATTGCCAATTTGTGAGACAAAATTATATTTTCTTATACGTTTGGATTGTCTAGCATTAATTATTTTATTTAACTTTTTGCATGGTACTACGATTTAAATTTGACGTTCGGCAAATTTCGTCTATCATCGGAAATACGAAAAATTGATATTTTACCTAGAGCTGTACAACATTATTACATTTTTATAGCCGTGAAATTCATAACCGGATATGAAACAATAACTCGGTTTTTTTTATTTCGGAAACACAAATGTTGCCAAAACGATAAATTAAAATCGTTATTTACTTACATTACTTACATCATAGCTAAAAAACTATAGACACAGATTGTGATTGCAAATCTACATGCTATAATGTCTATTCCAAATTTCATTTAAAACCCGTCCAGCCTTAAGCCCACCACTGTACAGATAACAGAGGCCTTACAACAAGCTCCTCAGGTAATGCCAAAGTAATATAACTTTGATATTTCGTACCCTTAAACTATAAAAGTTGTATTGAGGTATTGTTGATTCAAGCTTAAAAATTTGACGTTTCTGTATCATGATGGTTTGTAAGTGCTTGTGGTAAGTACGGCCCCAGATAGGTAGGTACCTAATATTTGGTACCTATGTTGACGTTGTGCCCCAAATTCTTTATGCATTAGTTAGTAGGTACTATATGGAGTAAGTCGCATTTTTTCACCATCTAATAGGACCAACTTTTTCAGTTTCTTGTATAGTGTGGTCACCCGATTCTACCCGTATCTATATTGGGCGTGTTTACGAGTTCCTTTTGACTCTGTTTGTTTGTCACAGCTTTCTACAAGTTGAACTCTGTCGTCAGATTTAGTAACTACATAATTTAGTCCATAATTTTTTAAATTATTTTTAGCTCTGTTGGTATCAGTTCTGCCTTCTGTAGGTAGTGGGTTCGATACTCAGCCAGGACAAATATTTGTGCTACGAGTATAGTTACTATAAAGGTGTTTACAAAAAAACTTCCTTTAATTCTCTTTGCTTAGTTTGAGGCTAAATGGCCACTAATATTAAATTGTTTACGACTGCGGCCGGCCATTTTGATAAGTTATCTCGACCCAAAAATGATTATTGACAAATTTAAAATTGCAACCGCTGTATTTGGAAAATATGAGTTTATTATTGCCTTACTAAATAAATACTCATGAACTTGGTTAAAATTATTTAATACTAGCTTCTGCACGCGGCGCCGCCCGCGAAGTACCTAGCCTATGTTCATCCTGAAAGTTCATTCTACACATTGGTGAAAGAATTTTTCAAATCGGTTCAGTAGTTTCGGAGCCTATTCATTTCAAACAAACAAACAAACAATCAAAGTTTTCCTCTTTATAATATTAGTATATAGTATAGAATACAAGAGATTTTTAAATCGTGAGAAAACTGGCATAAGTACCCTAGAACCAAAAATGAAGATGTGTGTCATAGATTAATATTCTTATGATGCGCCGATGGGCTAGCAACCTGTAACGTACCAAATGCCATGTTTGGACGTGCCACTGACTACCCTCTCTAAATATCCTCAAAGATCTAAGTAACTAAAGATCTGAGGAAGATATCTACCGAGCCCCGTGATAAGATAACAGTCGTGATCGTAATATATTTTTTTTATAAAAGTACTTCAGTAGTTATAATAAATGACTGAAAACATCAATAGCGTCCACACCCCCCACTTAATATTCAACCTTCAGTTGTGTACGGCGCGGGTCAGCGCGGGTTCGAACCCGCGACCCGCATTGTATGCTAAGCACTACTGAGTCATGCAAGCCGCTGCCGAGACAGGCGGTCGCCATTGATAAGTCATGCTATAGATAATTACAAGTCTTTTTAAACCTTCAGTTGTTATAAATTTTACGAGTCTGTCTGTGTGTGTGTCATAGGTAAGTATTCTTATAAGCGACGATGGGCTTGTAACCTGTCACGTATGGAAACTACTGTGCATAATTATCGACATGTGTCAAATAACATGTTTGGACGTGCCTCTGACTCTCTATCCTCAAAGATCTAAATAAAACTAGAGATCTGAAGAGATATCTACCGAGCCTGGGGATTACAGTCATGTGAGTGTTTTTTTTTGTTTTTACCCGCCTGCGAAGTAAAGGAGGGTGTGTTTAGGGTGTATTGTATTTATGCGAGCTCCTTTGACTGAAGCCAAAACGGCCTGGACAGATTTTGACAAATGAGTTGTAATTGGATTCGCCTGGAGTAGGTACAAGACATATAGGCTAGATAAAATGTCAAAAATCCAATATGGCGTCTTTAAGATTCCATTTTCAATTTACGATGAACTAAAAATATCAAAACTCTGTATAGTAGAGTAAAAATGGTGTCTTTGGATTTGTATTATTGATCATTAGGGTTGACCTAAGAGACAAATGCCATTAATAAAGAAGAAGAAGAAGGTGGCATAGGCTATCCAAAATGTCAAAAATCTAATATGGCGGCTATTACAATCTATTTTCGTCCACGCTCAGTTGGTTTTTTAATTTTTGCAATAATACTATTTTGTTATTTTTGATGTTTTTCTATATTATAATAATAAATAATAAAATCAGTTTATTGCAGGCACAAAAAAGACCCATATCACACAAAAAATAACAATAAGAATAAAAATTTAAAAAATACAAGAATAATACAGAGTATCTATTTTCTATTTCCATCCATGTGGACAGAAATCCAGTGTCTGTAGATGGGATTGGTCAGATAGCCAGAAACAGCCCCCAGGATTGTGTTGCTGGAGCGACTCAGTCTATTCCAGAAGGCTGCTATCCTCGTCCTAATTATAGCAAAGAAGTCGGGAACTCCCGCCTCAGAAAACATACTCGACGCACTGCAGTGTCTTGGGATATATATTGCTATACCAAAGTGTGTTTTCGAAAAAGGATAATGTCAAGGTAGAGCTTGAACAATTGCCGTGACCGCCTCGACAATGTTTCCTTGTTTCTAAAGGTTAGCTGGGAGATAATGATATCTAGCATTAAGTTTGCCTTTGTGTACGTTTACTAAGTAAATAGGTCTTTGCATCTATATCTATCTATACATACAATAAAATCGTTGAGAAACCGTGTCTGTACGTTTAATATTTTCAAATAAAAAATTAGTGCTACTTAGTTTAATTAGTTTTTGAAAAAATATCTGTTTATCTGTGCGTAGTGCACGCTAATCACTACAACGGCTGAAACAAATCGAATGCAATTTTCACTAAAGTAAATGAAAAAACTTATTATCAACAAATCTTTTATTGTTCCATCTTCATGCTATCAGCTTTAAAGACGAACTCTAAAATCAATTATAAAAAGTTTTTACAATAACGGTAATTTATCAAATTGAATAGGATCTCCCTTTCTGATATTCTATATATATTTACCTACTATTTATAACAATTATTTGTATTTTCGCTAATTTTAACTACTCTGTAAAATATTTATCTTTGAATAAACAGATAAAATTGGTTGTTTTGATGCTCAGAACATTGACCCTTTACCAATTTGTACTATTACTACTGCTAGGAACTTTTGGCAAGTTAATAGTGGATCTAGGAATTTAGAAGTTAGCCCTGTGACACTTGGTGCGTGTTCCACAGTTATGCGCGTCTACGCATACCATACTTCCTACTGATTTTATAAACGTGAAAGTTTGTGTGGATATATGGATATGTGTAACTCTTTCACGCTGAAACGGCTAAACGGATCTTTATGAAAATTGGAATACGCGTAGTTTATGACCTAGAATAACACATAGTCTCCTTTTCATCCGGGTAAGTGCCACCCGCGCGCAGAAGTCCTAAGTCTTCTTTTTTATTCTGTTCTTTTTAGTTCACTCAGGGTTAACATGCTTCTATTATCTTTAAACTAATTTTTAAAAGCATTTATGGAACATAATTACAAATAAAAATTATTTTATGTAAGAAGGATCACACAGAAATGCTAGAGCCAAGAAATGCGAGTTTCTTGCCTGTGTGTTTTAATACCCCTTACAAATAAACTAACAAACTTTACCTTATTACTATCCAAACTAAAATCTAGTAGAGATGACTTCTTCCTTTGTCAATATCAAATAATATTATCGATAATATTGTAGAGTAGGTACGTAAGCATTGATAACGGTCACACAAATATATTCAAGATACCACATCCATTTATTAGCTGTTTCATGTCACACCTAGAAACAGCCGCGTAGACTTGAAAGTCACCATTAACCACATCTGGATAAGCAATAACCGTTCCTATATCTATAATAAGAGGGTACACAATCGCGCCGCAATATAAATGCAATGAAAACATGTTTACAGTATGTGTGCTTACGTAATTCTATTTTTTAATTCATCCTTGAGATAAGAATTATCTGGATGTAGTTTGGTGTTTGTCTGTGCGGTTTGGGGTTCTTTGGGAACAGTGGGGAAACGGTAGGTAAGGATTGTTACTGTGTGCAGTGTTCTGAGCATTTTTTTACATTAGCACATACGCATTGGAACAACGAAATAATATTTCTTTTTAAATAAATCATGTTTTAAAAAGTGGAATAAAATCATATAAGAGTACCTACTGCCGGTATAAGAAAGAAGACTTTAACTTAATCAAAATTGGTTTCGAGAAAATTGCAGTCTTGCCTTAAATTTATTTAGAGACATTACAAAAATAAGGTACTGTATTGAAATTTTGTGAAAAAAAAGGAAAAATGAAGGAACACTGCGTCTTTTTTTATCGTGTCACTTGTAGTTTCGAACAAGTGTGGTGAAAGGATTAGAGTACGCCTCAGAGGCTCAATTTCGTGCACTAAACAAAATAAAATCACGACTGTAATCCCCAGGCTCGGTATATAATATATCTCGTCAGATCTCTAGACTTAGATCTTTGAGGAGATCTAATAAAAGAGATCCAAACATGATAATGGACATGCCCACATTTTGCGCAGTAGTTAGTATTCCGAACGTGACAGGTTACAAGCCCATCACCGCTTATAAGAACACTAACCTATGACATAACCCTTCGAATTATTCGAGTTCTGACTCTATCGATAAATATGTTATTCTTGAACGGAACCCTCACGCAATCTCGTGACACACACTTGATATTTTCTAGCTTTTTCAACAACACACTGTTGATAAGCCGACATTGACTGTTTGTTCGACTCAAAATAATAATGTATTTAATCACGTGTCAAAGATCAGAGCACCCACTGCTTCCTGGGGAGCATTTTCAATTAATTTTCATTATTTATTATACTTAACATACCCGGCCATTGTTACAAAAACTATTACACCTCGCGGAAGTTGCGATAATTTAACGTTTTAACCTAATCCAAAACGCATTCGCTAACGCTACGCTATGCACATTATCGTTAAACGTTGCTCAACGCTCAAAAAGTACCCCGAAACTCAATTAAAATGTTTATTTGACAGCATTTGAAGCATTCCAAATTGTGGTTAAGGACGCTGTCAATGCAAAAATTAAAAAAAACTTCAGAAAACTGCTTCTACGAGCCGCCATGTTGGATTTTTGTCATTTTGTATTACCTAGTTATGTCACTCTTGTAATCCAGACGAATTGATGTCAAAATCCGTATGAGCTACAGCGACAGCCAATGGAACTCGCATACATACATCTAAACTTTTATTATAAAGAAGAAAAATTTGATTGTTTGTTTGTTTGTTTCGAATAGGCTCCGAAACTACTGAACCGATTTGAAAAATTCTTTCACTGTTGGAAAGCTACACTATCAGAGGGTGACACAGACTATATTATATTAAATATACCCAAACACATAAGGTCGAAAATAAAATCGCGATACGAAACATGCATAACGTAACGCTAACGAATGGTGTTTTGGCTCTGATACGTTGAATTACGCTAGCCCCGGTTTTGCTTGTTTTAAAAATTTCATAACAAAATCCTATGTAACTCGATAACACATTATAATGTCAAATAGATTACAGTAACGCAACGTGTCGTGCGCATATGCGCGTGCGCACAGCCGATGCTCACTACATCTCATCGAGCTAATCCGTGTCAAGGTCTCGTGTGAATGAACCTTTACATTCAGGTACTTACTTACAAGTAATTTGCGAAACTTCCTACGTGGATACTAACCATTATTTTTAGTTTTATAAACAGGGTTATAATAGCTATAAGTATATAGTACATTATAGCTAGTGACAAAGACTATTTATAACATTAAGTGTCCCACTGCTGGGCAAAAACCTTCTCAACCCTCCAGCCCCTTCCAGACTTTTCAATTCTTTAGTTTCAAGTATTGCTTTACCCTTGATTCAAACATATAAGTAAGTGTTTAAAACCACATCACCTCGATCGCCATCTAGGTATCTAGAACTAAACTTGATTAAATAATAATTATTAATCAAGAAGTTAATTCACACATGCAGAGTGTACAGTCAGCAACAAAAGTTATAATCCGATATACATACTGCGAGTGTAACAAAACACAATGACGCACGATGAAACTAGAATTTATTTATTTTTTGTATCATTAATTTGTTATCATTCTTGATCTCGGTGACGTATTTAGAAAACCGATTGAAATAACCAAATTATTATCTTATTGTATAATCTACGGCGTAGCTGAAGAAAAAACGCTGTATAATATTGTAAGTGGCGTAAAAAGAATGATTTCTATTCTAATAAGGAGTTTTTTGGGAAAATATATTTTTTATTTTTCTTAAACGGTGAAGGAAATCATCGTGAGGAAACCGGCATACCCTAGAACCAAAAATTCGAGTATGTTTCATAGGTTAGTAAGTATTCTTATAAGCGGCGATGGGCTTGCAACCTGTCACGTACGGAATACTAACTATTGTGCATAATGTATGCATGTACCAAATGTCATGTTTGGACTTGCCTCTGACTACCCTCTTTAGATATCCCTAAAGATCTGAGGAGATATCTCTACCGAGCCCGGGGATTACAGTCGTGATCATATACATATTTTTTTTACTCTTTTTTTCTTTATAGGTAGGAAAAACTTGTTTTACTTGGAAAAGTTGGCCGCACCATTATAGATGAGAATTTCAGGATTATTCAATCCAAATTATATTTTAAAATCTATGAATATAATAAGACAGAGGTTACATAATACCCCTGACTAAGATATACGATTCCCACGAAACCAGGAGCTTTGCCGCCGACTGTACCTACACGTGTCGAATGCACTCCTGCCAAGTTCTATTTGCGTGCGCGCGCGCATATGGTCAAAGATTAAACACTCTCCATCATTTATGATGGATCACGGCCGTGAAGAGCTACAGACCTGTGGAACCTGCTTCTTAATGCATGAGTACTAGGTACGAATTACGATGCGTGATCTAACAACTACATATACCTACATAAACCCGACTGGTTAATGTTAATAGTTAGAGAAATTTAATGTACCTAATTCATAATTTGTGTGTGTGAATAGATTGTCCGTAATGCCAACAAAAAGAAAAAGGGCTCTGACGGAAGACCAGCGTTGGCTGCTAGCTCGCTAGCAACCAACCCATGCTGAGGCAGACGCCATTTTGTTTCTTTACACGTTTTATGTTGTTTTTATAAGTTTTTTTTTTTTCTTTCTTATGTTAGTCTAATCGAACAAATAAAGTTATTTTATTCTTATTTATTCTTATTCTTACTGGAAAGCCGAAAGGGCACTGGTGGTGTAGTGGTAACATTAATGATTCGAAAGTCCTGGGAACGTGTAATAAGTTTTTCGATACAAAAATTTAAGGGCGCAATGCCAGTTCTCAAAACGATGAAGGAAAACATCGTGAGGAAACCGGTAGAACCTAAAAAATAGAAGACTATCAAGTGTACCACTACAGGGTATGACAGAACAGATAATGTCAGGGCAATTCTGAAAATAAACTTAAATTATACAAAATTCTGCCAAACAATACTTTAATGTAGGTAGTTAACCAGTTAGTGAGGTACCGAGTACCGGCATAGCCTGGCAACAGTTACAAAAAGCCGCCATGATTATCCAAATTATCTCGGCAATCTCTAAAACGAACCATTGTTAACTTTTTACTGAATTATGCAAAACGCTACAGCCGTACTGTTTAATCTGTTATTCGTTCGGCTATTGTTTGTTCGGAACACAATCAAATAATCGCCAATTGTTTTTTTCTAAGCCCAATTAGAATTTATTGTGAAAAAGTTATGTTCACTTAGTTGGTGCACGAAAAAAATTCTTCACCACAGTACCTCCAGGGGTCCGTATTTACTATAAAATCTAATATGAGTGTCTTCAAATCGAAGGTCAAAAGGTTCCTAGGTAAGCGTGATCCATCTTAGACCTCACTGATGGTTAACATCAGGCAGAGTGAGGTCAAACGCGAACCATATAAAAACACTGGTTTAAGAGTGCTAAAAATCCTGTTGTAGGGTTTATTTAATATTTGTCGGTACCTAGTTATAATCAAAACAATACGTGTCATTTCCACTTCGCTTAGGAACAGCAGTACAACTTCACAAAATGGCGTCGCGCGAGGCCGCAGCTGATTCGACTCAATTGCTTGGATTGGTTAATTGTACAGAATATTTTTAGCTCGACTTGTAGCTGGAACAAGTGCTCGATACCTGTAACCATGGCGACGGAGTTCAGAGCCTAGGTCTACCTTGAAGACTGATTTAGTCAGCAATAAAGATGAGGAGTAATAGGTTAGCGTACTAGGGTATGTTAAGAGGAGAGTGTTAGGTATGGATGTGGATGGATACAGGGGTAGAGGTAGGCCAAAGAAAAGATGGATGGACTGTGTGAAAGATTACATGGGTAAGAAAGGAGTGAGTACTGAGATGACGAATGACAGAGGGAAATGGAGGAAGAAAACGTGTTGTCTCGACCCCACTTAGCGTGAGTAAAGGCCAGGAAGAAGAAGGAGAGTGTTTAGTCCGATAAAAACAATATGTTCTAAATGATTTATCTCTATACGCAGTTATAGTGCACGAAAAGTGACAAAATAAGATGATAGTCAAATGGAACTTACTCACTTATTTTCTGTAGTGATGGACAGTTTTAAGATGGAGTATGCTTGGTTGGAAAATCACTAAGTATAATATTGTGACGTAAGCTGTTGGCCGGCTCTAGGGGCGGGTTTGAATCCCGCCTGACTGAAAATTTGGAGACACATTTAATTAGTTGTAAATGATTATCCTTCATATCATAATCATAATCATGCTTCTACTTTGATCTAAAACTTTTTGCCATCTCTTCTCTTTGTCATGCGAATAACAAGGACACTAAACTTGATCAAGTGACTTAAAATAATAATTAATTGTGATTTCCATCAAAATAAGTTACCTACCAAGTGATTTTTGGGTTAATTTTGTTGTTTTTGTAATCTGGTAGTTTTTGGATGTCAATTTTTATTAATAAAAGCCTAACCCACTTTGATTTTAGTACGTTCTTGGACCAGCTGCACCTACCTCCCTTTATCCTGCAATTGGTTTTTAATGCGATGTTTACGAGTGTGGCCTCAATGATCATTGCCACTAATGAGTAGGAAGGTACTACGTTATATAGATCGCAAGACCGCACCTTTTTTTGGGCTAGTTTGATGCCCTGTTTGTGAACTTTGTTTTCTAATGTCAAAGTCATGTTCAGCAAATGTCAAAGGCAAAATCTGAAGCTTAGCGAATTCAGAAATCTCAATTCGCTAGGCAGTATTCGGCTTCTGATATTTCAAATGTTGTATTCAACTGGTTTAACTTTGACTGATAGAGTGAGGAACAGTGTGGAGGGAAAGAAGACTTAGTGATGAAAATTGAGAAGATGATAAGATGGTTTGGGCACGTAGAAAGGATGGATGAAAGAAGATTGACTAAACAAATACATAAGGTGAGTGTGAATGAGACAGTTGGAAGGGGAAGACCTCAGCGTTCGTACCTCAATTTTCGTTTCAACAGTCTTACCATAGAACTACAGGAAAAGAGTTTTAACAGTTCTATGACGTCACAGTTCTATAGAACAAATGGGAGTTACTGAATCAAAACTGGGGACGTTTTAGAGAAAGACCAAGTCAAGAGTAGGTAGGTAGGTACCCTCAGCCGACGTGCATGTATGAAGAATGTAATGAGAGTCATCATTCTCCTGCCCTTATCCCACGCTAAGTGGGGTCGGCACAAAATGTTTTCTTCTTCCACTCACTCCTATCATTCGTCAACTCATATCAACATCAGGATCATAGCAAGTGGAGATCCGTGGTCTGCCTACTCCGTCGAGAAACAGGCGTATTTTAATATATGTAGGTACGCTTCTGTGGTGTTACAGCGAGTGATCAGAGTTCAATGGTGGACCTATTTAGTATTATCTGTGATTGGGAGACGACTTTTTGTTTTTCACGATATTTGCCTAATGAGGTTTCAATGAATATTTCCAAACAGTTTCACGAACGAGTGTGTTCCTACAAGTGAAGTGACGGAATTAATCTGATGCATAAACAAGTGAAATGCATTCAATAAACATCCTGAAAGAGCACCTGAAATAACTCTCATTATTACACACTTTCCACTGAGAGTTTCAATGTTTGCTAAACATCAATGTTTTTGAACAGATTTAGATGAAATTATGTGTGAAAAAAACAAACATGACCACGGCTGTAATACCCAGGCTTGGCAAACATCTTAGATCTTTGAGGATATAACGGGGATAATCAGAGGCACGTCCAAACATTATAAGACATGCCCATATATAACCACATACAAGGTAGGTAAAATATTGCGTACGTGACAGCTTGCAAGCCCATTGCAAAGTGACAACTAGCGATATCGCCGATAAAAAAGAGAAAAGTGAGTCGTAAGTCACGTTATCATTATCACACACTCTTTGATGAAATTTGGTACGAAGAGAAAGAACTTAAGCTACATTTTATGCAGGTACCTTGTGAGCGAAGCCGCGGGCGGAAGCTAGTTCAAATATATAGTTTAGAGCGTGTTTACAAGACCTATATAATGTAGCCGGTTTTATTTTAGGCTCGCTAGTATCGCGGCAAGTGGCGGATCGCCTCACAAACAAATAAATTAACTAGCTAATAAAATTGTCCATAACCACCAAGAAACACAACGCGCAATCCAACCTAAACTCAACCTTAACCCGTCCGCATAAAACCTACCACACCATCCCTCATTAGCAATGGTAACATTGTAAAATACACATGAACCAATTTGATTATCCGACTGCCGGAGCTATTCTCGACTCTATGGTTGTAAAGATAGGGGTTAAACTAGTATTTTTGGGTGGGGTTTAGAGGTTTGTGAAGCCCATAAGTGGCCCTTCTTGTTGTTGACGCTATTTATAGTAAAGTACGTGAGTCTGTCTGTACGTGTGTACTGAGCCAGGCGAGGGAGGACAGCTAGGTCACTTACATTATAAAATTGGGTTACGTCAGCCGCGATGGTAGTGACTGACAGACAGACCTGGAGCCTTACCACGAAGTCTTCCAGAACGATTCCGTAACGATTCCATTCTTGAAGTAACACTACTTCAATATAATTTGCATAGGTCATGGTACGAAATAACAATGTAATATTAACTCGGTGATGTATTATGAATTCGTGGTAAGGTCTCTGGCTTATCTATAAGTACTAAATTATAAAGCTGAAAAGTCTGTTTGTTTGGTTGAAAGCGCAAATCTCAGAAACTACTGGTTCGAATTGAAATTTGTTGTGTTGTATAATCCATCTATCAAGGAAGGCTAAGGCTGTATAACATCACGCTACGACCAATAGGAGCGGAGGATCAATAAAAAATGTTGCAAAAACGGGAAAAATATATTACCAATGCTAGTAACATACATTTAGAAATGAGTGGAACAATTTTTAAGTACTCGAATCATATTGAATGCAGTTTATTTTGTGTCACAAATACAGAAATTTAACAATACTTTTAGATACTCATAGACTTACACTCTTTTATAATACGGTTACATGTATTCAATGTATAAATTTCTTATGTCGAAACCAGTATCGTGTAAGGAAAAAATCCTATTGTTTGGTAACTAGTATCGTAAAAAGAAGAATTTTTCTTTTATCGCAACTGGTTACGAAGCTCCGGTTTCGTACGCGGCCGAAGGGATGTTTTCAATATCCAAGGTGTATTTGACCAGCTGTTCCCCCGCAGCTGTGGACACTAGGAACGTGTTTGACTGCTAAATTGAATTAGCAGCCGTTTAGAGCAGGTTAAAAGGGTTATTGTGGCGTTTGTAGCTGTAATAGTCCCCAGCTTTAAGGCTGTCAGGGAAGGAGCGGCCTAGCGCGGCCTCGAGGCGGCCTAAGGCCCATAACTACCAGCTACGCCGTTCTCAAAACGAATGTTCGAGAACAACTTTGGGAAATAATCTTTGAAAATATTTACAGTCTCTCAAATTATTCATTTTGATTACATTATTCTAGAAGACACGTGTTGTCTTGTAGTACCAGTGGTTTTATCTTAATATCGTAGGTTCGAATCCGGTCGTGCACCTACTAATTTTCTATGTGAAAAATGTAGTTCGCTACACCAATACTCTTGAACATCGGTAATTGAAAACATTGTGAGAAAATCGACACGAACCGAAAAATTCAAAGACATTAAATTAAGTCCACAAAACCTCTAAAGCGCGCTTTAGCTGGTTCAAAAGAACAATAATAATATTAAGTGACACAATTCGAAGAAGAAGAAGAAGTATTTCATAACTTTTATTAGCAAACAAATAGCAGGTACGTGCCGGGAGCGCGGATTAAACGATAAGTTACCTTATTTCGGGTTATTACACCGTAATTCACGTTAATTGCTAAAGTTGCTGGATTATACGTAATCGGTTGAAAGCTTGCACACGTAGCTACTAGAGCGCAGTGAGCGGTGTGAGCGGTGTGAGCGCAGTGAGCGCTGAGAGCGGTGTGAGCGCATTGAGCGCTAGCAGGAATGCCGACTTGAGCTCTAGAAGCTGTGATAACTAGTGGAGGTGTAAAAGTAACGAAAAAAGCGTAAGTAACCGTATGTATGATTTCGTTACTATAACAATTAGTACGTCACAAATTATACTTACACCCTTGCATTGTATATACCTATTGAAAACTGAACTTTAAGTCGTGGGTTCGATTCCATTCGTACACAGAGACTCCACATTTAAACGTTCTTGTATCTGTTTGTGTAGGTAAGTACTTATTTATTAGTTCTTATGTAAAAGTGCCCTTTCAAAATGTGTCATTTAAATAAATATTAAATATTTGAAAAGGTGTAAATTTGCCCCAAAAGGGTCAGTGACTTTCACACAAAGCTAAAGCCACGTGTAAACAATAGCTTACAGAACAAAAAGCTACATTATCAGCCTTATCTCGGCGTGATAAGGGCTGGTACGGGCGACTGAAACTTCAGGTTTTAAAAAGTGGTTAACATTAACGGCCGCTTTGTAGCGATGACGAATTTAGCAAGTTCTGAAGATCATTTTCCAATGACGGTTGTAAAGTGACGGCGCCGGATAATTCAAAATGTATACTTTCAAGTTGACTATAGCTTTGTTAATCACGACGTGGTAGGAATAATTGAGATAAAAATAGATCATCGTTCGCGACGCCACGTTACGCGACGCGACGGCACACGCAAGCCTTGTAACTTTAACTTTGACCAGAGACCTCTATCGCACACCACTAACGCGAATATTTGATAATAATTTAGGATATTCAAAACAATGTCCAATGTAATCGACATAAATAGAACGTCCTCCGGCACTTGAGTCAATATTGGTGTACTTGAACAAATACCTAACGAAACTCTCCCAGAACAATACCAGCTCTACCACATTGGAATAATGCTTAAATTCAATTGGATTTCCACTTGTTTTTCAGTTGTACTTTTCATTCTACATACCAAGTGATAAACCACCGGTGTAATCTTTTATATGCACCTAAAATAACAGCCTTTAGCCCGTTGTACGGCGGCTAGTTCCCCCGGCCGCCAAGAGATGGCGCTAGTAGTACGCGTTGTCCATTGCCCAATGCAGCTCTTAGCAACACATTTCGACACTGTTTATGTAGGTGGATTTTATTTCTTAGGATAGGTACCTACCTAGATTGCTTTTATGGTTATTGGACGCAGTTTGGCTGTTTGATATATTCAACTAATTTTACGTAGGTACCTACTGATAGGTTGTTTTGGTAGTACGATTACGTATTGTAGATATATAGTGTACTTTTAGGTATTCATTTAAGTGTTAATTTAATAATAATTATCATCAATGTTGTGTTAAAAACACTAATGTAAGTAATTATAAATGTACCTACCTACTTATCAACTATGTACCTACCTACCTACTTATTCAATTGTATTGCATTCGATTCAATTCACGATGCGGAATCCTTAATACCTAGTTACTTTTGAATTAATATTTTTTTAATAAAAATATTTTCATAGAAAACATTTTATTATTTCATTGGTTTTGTAGTGAAGTGCCTTTATCGAGTATCGACAGTCGATGGCCGTTTGTTATTCACGACGTGGACGTCGTGCGATCGGTATTGGAGTCACGACGCGGCTACAATCATGTCGTTTGTTGGTTAGAAAGCCGAACCTTTGATAGAATTATCTGTTGCATAAAGAATCCTGATTTGATAAAGTTCAATTACATTTGAAATGCTACAGCAATTTTGAGTTCAAATTATGGGTTTCTATGTATCGTAACTAGGTGTAGGTACTTACCTATGTTACGAGATATACAGAGCTGTGTAGGTACTGATCTAAAATGGTGCCTACAGTTGGTAAATATTCTAACCCGAATTTCGAAAGGCCAGAAGTTTCCAACAGCTCTGTTTTTAATGCCTTTTTTAATTTCTTTAGAAACCAATAAAAGCTTATAACAGAACTTTTTATGACTTTAATTTACTTAATTAAACAAAAAGCTCCAACCTGTTTTGCTTCCTAAAAGATAGATTTAATTTTATGGTGTCAGCGCAATGGGCAACCAGCCAAGTTCTGGCGGGAGAGCTCGGTCCGAGCCCTCTCTAATCGTGTGCCGGCTTCGGGAATGGGCAAGTGCTTTAATACCGACGGTAAAAACTTACCCATTTTTAAATACAAATAAGCTCGGTATAATGTTGGAAACCGTACCGACCGGTCCGTTCGCTCACTAAAAACTTAAAGAGGATGGTGCACCAATCTCTAGTCGAACCGGCCCCAAACCGGTCCGAACCGGCTCGCGAACGATCGCCTTCCAATTTATTATCTCTGCTTGTTTTTAGCTAGGTTAACTTTATGTTAATGTATGGTAATAATACCTACTCAATGATTACTTTGTTTTTCTTGTAGTGTCATCTGGTTCTGAATATTAATCGCCACACAAGCGGCTGTGCTCTAACTTGTAACATGAAATCAAACAGGCTCTGGTATATGAATACTGCCTAGTGCCGCCGCGCCGCGAACCGGCTTTCAGATAGGTGTGGAACAGGATCGGGAAATCGGTCAACGAAAACAATAAGCTCCATTATTTGAAACTATGTATTTTTTTTCTTCATTAATTTCTACATTTTCTTTTACGGCCTATCAATAAATACCAATCATAAACAATTGATATTACAGTTATCATTATTATTGTTAGTTGAGGTTGTGTAAATGTGTAAATGTCGACAATTTGAGAAGTAAAATGTTTTTTGTAGCATTTTAAAAATCTTTATTGATGAAAGTGATCTCTAGACTATGATATTGTGCGTTTTAAAACACTGGACCCTACAAACATTTAGATTTCGTTTAAAAACTGTTAGTCTATTGATTTACATTTAATGTAGTAATTTACACTGGATGAAGAAAATGCATTCGAGTGCAACAGCACGACGCGCGCCGCGACGCCGCAGCACGGCGCGGCGTCGCGGGCGCCGCTCCACTGGACCGATCAACGCAGCTTCGCGCGGCGATACAAAACAATCTTACAAAAAATTACAATCTTTATATTAACTTAAATAACTTAATACTTTTAATAACTATAATAATATAACCTGAGATCTTTGCAGTATATCGTAGCGCCCCGGAGCGGCCCGGCTCCGGCGCGACGCGCCGGCGCCGAGCCGCCCCTCTCATCGCCTTCCCTCCCTACTCCCTCGGCACTCTATGATACTCCTCTCTAACTTCATAATTTTGCATTCGTTACTCTCATTCATAAAAGTATATTTTTCTCATTTAAATTTTATACATTACAAAAGTAGTATCACAAACAAATGTACGACCTAGTACAAATACGAAAAACGTACACATCGCCGACCTCGTCGGTCGCTCGTCTCCAATAAATACATTACATACATGAAAATACGAACTCTACACAACTTCAGAATAGAATCGAACTCGAAACAAAAAATAATACCTAAGACTAACTCGATCGAGGCACCGGAGCCGGGCCGGCGGACTGAGATCATCGGAGGCACCGGACGCCGCGCCCCCGGCCCGGCTCCGGCCCGGACCCGCGCGGGCGCGGCGTCGGTGGGAGGCGTGCGAGATCCGCCGCGCCCGCCGCGCTCTCTACAACTATGTATTCATATCACGCTGTGCTTTTTTTTCTCTTATCAAAATATATAATAATAATATTGATATTTATATGTTAAAATTAACGATACGTAGATATCGAGGAGGGCAGTCAGTCGGCTCGCTCGCATCTCGCGCTATCACAGGCTCGCAGGCTCACGCTCACTCCGCCTGGCTCCGGAAGAGCTTCTTCTTCTCTATCGTGAACTGGGGGCTGATGATGATGGTGCCGCTCCGCGTTAGGTTTCTGTTGAAGGACATCACTCGTTAGTCGATCGCCGAAAAATATAAGCTTACTTAAAAATAAATCAAGTAATCCCAAAATTATTGAATGTTCATAATGTTTAACTTACTTTAGGAATTGCGGCAACATGCTCGTCCAGTTCGTGGCGTCGTGCTCCAGATGTAAGTGGATCTCGTGCGTGGTGAGCGTGTTCGGGTCTATCTTGAAAGCTGCGAGCCTCCGCCCGGCGACGTCGACGATGACGGCCGCGCCCCGCGAGCCGCAGGGCTCGCCCTCCGCCAGCAGCAGGGTCTGCTTGGCGGCCCGCGCCAGCAGCTCGGCCGGCACCAGCACCTCAGCGGCGGCCAGCTCGCTGGCGCTCTTGGCGGCGCGCAGCTCCCTCTCCAGCCTCTGAGCCAGCGCCGCCTCCGTCGGCACCGGCATCGGCGCTTCCCGCCATGTTGGCCCATTCCAAGCTAGAAAAAAGAGAAAACGTTTAATAATTTGCACAAAATTACCAAAAAAAACTTTAAAAATATTCAGAAATATGACCGAAATCTTATTTTTTTCTCATGAAAAAATAGTTCCATCCTTTTAGCGAATCGTAATTGTAAAGAAAGTGAGAGAATTGAGTGATCGCGCAGTGCCAAGGGCAAGGGGCGCATCGAGCGGAACAGCTGACGCGTCAGCTGTACGGCGAGCCGGTCGCCGGCCGCTCTGCCAGCTCTCGGGGAGTGCGGCTGGTTCAGAACATTGGACTCGATGTAGAGCTGAGCTGTGCCCTAGGCCCGCTGGAGCACGAGGCCGGTGCGCGCGCCGCCTAGCAACACCGGCCGGTTAGAAAGCCGCTTCCCTCTCCACGGAGTAGAAAGTAGACTAACCTTTTTCGCCGTTGAATCCGACGTTAAACTGATTGGTGACCGGCAGGATCTCCATGTTCTCCAAATCGTTACTTATATTGTACACTTTAAATACCGAAAAAAAAGAAAGCGTTCCGTCGCGGAACTTAACTAGTTGAAAAATATCACAAGTCTCTTTTGTACTGCAGCGCGTACCGGCCTAGCGGTGACTAGCTCGCGAAGAGATCGTCGGGAAATCTAAAACGTCCGAAGCTCACGACCGCATCAGATCTGATCTCGTAACCTAGGGGCTTCGTATCTCGCCCTCGGCTTATCGACCCACCCGACCCTGTCGTTCTCTGTCACGGACTGACGGTATCGGGAAGGAGGCGCTTTATATATAGAGGGCGCGGGCGGGGAGGTGCGGGGCGCGCTCCGCGGTCCGCGGGGGCCCCGCGCGCCAGTGGGCCCGCGCCGCGCGCCTCGCCGGTCGTCCGCGCCCCGCCCGCCGGCCGGCTCTTTGTTCCCTTCATCGATACGCCGTTCCCGTCAAACACTAGTGATCCTATCCCTATACTCTCAAGTGATCCAAATCATAGTACCTGATTGTGTTCTAATTGCACTTCCTTTGTTCCACTACCGGTAGAAGTTGCTCGAACGTTTAGTGTTGTAACAGTACCTAGATACGAATCGCTATCGGGCGACGAGTTGGCTGGTCTGATCGATTCTGTCTGCATCTTAGAGATAAGGACTCTTCCATTTGTACTAAATGTAATGTAATTATGTGAATTTACTCGATTTATGTCACTGATATTTTCAACCATAATGATTTCTTTGTGTACCTGAGTAGGTAAGTAAGTGATTCTTCTAATACTCGTAAGCAGCAAAGCTCAGTGTAAAATAATAAAGCTTTTAAAATCATCTTTTTGTAAGTGAACGTATAACTATCGATTAAACTTTCTATGTAAGGGTTCTAACGTATTATCTCTAGATAATGTTCGCTTTGAAAAGTGAAGAAAACCGGTTGATGTGTGTCGGTCGACAAAATTAATTTTAATGATAATAAACATGCTCGTAAATTTGTTTAAGTCGGAGTTCTCGAACGACTCGCACAACGCTCCAGATCTCGGGAACGCGAGCTCTGATATATCGTAAACAGTAATAAATCTGAAACAGTCCACTTTTCAGATGCCAAAAATTTTGGCAGGATTACAGATAACTTCTTCATAGATCAATCATTTTCTTTGGCAGTGACATTTAATTTATTACATCAAAAGTTAAAAAAAACATTGGTACTTACAATTACATAACTCTAGTGATATATTTTTAATTTGGAACCAAAAAGTTGATAAGCATATAAAGGAATTACGAAATCAACACAAAAACTAACAAAACCAAAGGCTAAAATAAACTGAAGGACAAAGGGATAAAGTCTAAACATAAATCTCGAAAAATAAAAATCTCTGTAAAATCTTCCTTTAACTTAAAGCCTTAAAGATTTGTTTCAGTGGCGTTATTTTTAATGAAAATAACAGTTACAAAAAAATCCTATTTTAAGAGTTCCAAATTATAATTTTTTCGTCTAAGTGTAAAGATTAGTAAGTAACAAAACTTCAAAATGATTTAATTTCAGATCAATGTTACATCATCCATCACCCAACCAGAAATTTCACCTTTTTTGAATTACCTCCTCGTTTTCTTTGTTAAAGAGTGAGTTAAGTACCTACTAACTTACAAAACAGGTAATCACTCATGAACCTTTTTGATCCTTTTTAGCAGTGACTTATCGTTGTCCTTAGCTGTCTTTTGTGTTTGTTTTTATATCGGACTGATTAAAGAAATGTTTTTTGCTGACAAAATTGTTTTACGATTTTAGAAAATTCTGGACAACATTTATTTAAGAACCGAAACATTCAGTAAAACAAAAAAATTATCGAGCAGCCGTGAAACCATAAAAATGACATGATTTCATAAAATCTATTCACGACAAGACAATCAACCGGTTAAACCAACCAAATGCGATACTTTAAAACCACTAGAAAGTGAAGTAGTCGAGCCATTGGAAATGGTAAACGTGTAAATCATTACAGCCGGCGTAGCAACCGAACCAATCTAAGAAACAGTAACCAATGTCTAAGCGGTAATAACCGCAAAGCCACAAAAACATGTGGACAAAAAGAGAAATGAAAAAAGCGGTTGCCACGGTACGCCGGCCGGCGCGTTGGCCTTGGGCGGACGTGACTCATGCTCGCCAAGTCGAATCGACAAACACGCCATCGTCAATATCGTGACGATAAATCGACATGTTCCATATAAACACAAATTTGTTTAAACAAAGTTCGCGAGTCGTGTTCTTGTTCCATTTTATTCCATTTATGCTTCTGAACTGGATATTGATTTGCAAATATTAAAGGACCATTTTTGAAAAGAAACTAGTTTTGTATTGATAGATCGTTTGTCAGCAAGAAAGTAATTTCCATCTTCAAGCTTATGACGCTATTGTTAGAAGTAAAAAGTTTTTTTGCCATTTGCATAAGGAATATTATATTACTCACTATTACAACTATTGAAACAGAAGGCATCACAGCACCGCCTGTGTTAAGTACATAAGTCTTCAAGTTTCCGGGCTTGTTTAAACGAGCACCCATGTACCCACTTATGACATCACTGATATTATAATCACTTTGTGTTTCAAACTTCTCGGCAGTATCACGATGTTTTTGTAAGATAATATTATTTTAACTAAAATTAACATACAATTAGTTTTATTTTATTAACCATACTAAATTTATGACTATTTAGGTACCATTATCACTAAGCTAATAATAAAATTTACATTTCTGATGATCCCTTTTTTGTTTGTAGTTCATTTCATTTGTAGTTTTTACAGTGTGAATCCTGTAGGAATTCAATTCCGGAAATTGTGAATATTCTATTGTAAAGTGTAAGGGCTTATCGAAATCCCACTAGCAAGCATCAACCTGTCCAAAAAGGTCTTTAACAAAAGAGTCCTTATCCCTCGATCTTCCATCCCCTTTCTTAGAGATCTCTTTAATATCTTTCGTCCTTTTTCAAAGGCACCTAGCTACGAGTGGGTCGCATGTGTAACGCTGACATGTCTCAACTTGTTTGTATACCTACTTCAAACGACCTGTCTTCAATTTGTTTCCAACTCTTTGTGTTCGTTCTTTTGTGAGCTGACAACTCGTAGCGACATGTTTTATTGTTTTATATAGATATTTATCCAAAAAATTATAAACTATTTTTCTACATCGAAATATGATAAAAAACACCAAATCTAAAATTGTATTCGCATAAGTCAAATATAAATCGCAAAACTTTAAACCAGAATTTGTATAACTCAAGTGGACTGTGAGTATAAATATTAATTAGCCTTCTACATAATGCATAGGATTGCCTCATGCTCTGTTATTGCCTATTCCGAACCACCATCGTTTGTACCAGTATTACCCTGCCGATTCAAGTTGGTTGTTTCTTGGTACGAGTTGCTCTTCGGCACGGCCTCTCGTCCTCGGCCGCGTTGCACGCCCGATATGGACTGATCAGTATTCGCAGCGCGTTCTAGTGTTGTTCCAACTTTAGGCAACGACTGATTAGCATTTTAAAGCTTTGTTTATGTCAACTATATAGTACACGTGCCTCGCCATTGTTATTGGATATGGTTTTAGCTTTATATGCTTTTAGTTGTACATAACATCGAGCCTTAGTATTTACAAGACTGTTATTATAATTGCCTAAAACATTAAAAAAAAATCATGATAGCGCTCTCAAATGTTACTGGCTTCACTTTTAGAAAGTACTTAAGTGAATTATTTATGATTTATATTCTTGTACAACTTGTAAGCTGTTAAGGAGTAGGTAAGTGGTACAGTGGTGTCACCTTGCCTCTATGAACTTGTCTTGTAATGTTGATAAGGTTTGAATTAGCATAGTACAATCTTTTTGTGTAAACCAAACAATGAGTAATGGAATAATGAATTGGATAAAGGTGTATAGTTTGTCATAGTTCATTTACAAATTACGATAAATATTTATTACCTACCATTTTGTTATTTTTCAAATGTCTCACATTAGTTTTATATACCTAAGTACTTATGTGTTTTATTAATATTATCAGTCTCGTCTGGAGTGATAAGAGACAAGATTGAATAATACTCGTAGGTATACTGATTGATAAGAAAATAAATGAAGGAGATAGTAAATTAGTATTTATTTTGCTCGTTATATTATTGTGCACATAGCTTACTATATACACAATCTTACAATCTTTAGATCACTAACATTTTATTTATGTTAAATAACTGATTTACTAAAATAAAGTTTTTATAGCAAAAATATTCTGTTTTTCATTGTCAAAACCTTGTAGGCATTCCCAAATAAAAAGTATGAAAGAGTAAGTAAAAATTAATCCAAAGTTTTTTGGAAAAGATGTCTCAGTTTGGGCATTCGTGTATATCTCAAAAAAGGTAGAGTACTTCAAAAAGTAGAGTACACGTGAATCATAAAATGGTACATTTCGGCTCGCTTTAGGTACTTTGCCAAAGTAGGTTATCGCGAGCTCTGGGTTATCGCAGTTCAGCTGAAAGCGAAACTATTTAGCAATTTAGATAAAAGTGTACCTACTGATAGCATTGATAAAGCCTTGTTTTTGAAAGATTATTTCGGCTTAGCAACATTTTAGTAGGTTAGGGCAAGTTTGTATGATCGCATGATCGCGTGCGGTAGGTATATTCAGAACAGTTAATTGTTATAATGATCACAGACCATAAACAACAAAGTGGTTTCATTACAAAAATCAAATATTTTATGGCCAATAGAGACAAAAACTGTTTGTTATCAATTAGACCTCTAAGCGGTGGTGAGCTTGCAACCTGTCACTTACCCCGTCAAAATAGTCCTGAAAAACGTAGGCATTATTGTAAAACGCTACGTAATGTGCTACAAAGATGCTACGACTACCATTATCAGTGATTTTTCTTCCTGCGTTCTCCAACTCTCTCTCACCAGTGTGGTCAAAGGATTAGTGTCTCTCAGAGGCGTAAGTATGAGAGCTACCAATTGGCATTACCATTACAATTATTTGGTGTCTGGGTGTTTTCTATGTATAATATGTATGTATTTACAAAAAAAAATGTATCTATGTAGTTTATCAGTCATGTGGTTCCCATAATACAAGCTCTGCTTAGTTTGGGGCTACATGATGCTGTGTGATAGTGTCCAGCATTATTTATTATTATTATTATTATTTATTTACCTACACGTGAGATACTTTTGGCTATATAGCAGAGCAGTTATTTTAAGTAAAAAGCTGATGGTTTTCCGATACATAAATATATATATACGAGTATAGTGCTTCTAGAAAAGTAGTCGGTCTAGGCTTTACCCGTCGCTAAATGTTGGAGGCCTTATAGCGGCCTAATCCTGGTTCTAGCATCCTAAAAAATCAACATCATAATACATACCTACAGCTTTATTTTATTCTGCATCTTTCAATTTTACCGAGTTTTTAGACACAAATGCGGCTTCGAAATCTTTTTTTGGGTTGTCGTCATTGAAAACATTGCTCATATTGACTTATCGCTATTCAGAACTACCCTCACAGCATGTCGTAAGGGTCTACGGAGGGTGGTAAAGGGTGATGAGGGGTGTCTCTACAAATAGGTATTCGGTAATGAGGTATTGCTTTTGGGGGGGAGGTGAGGGGAGTTTAAACGTATCTAGAATTTTAGTGCGGAGCAATCGTGAACTTTAAATTTAATTGGAATAAGGTAGGAATATAGCTCGACGTTAACTAATGGAATACAACGCGACTTTATTCGCGTCCCAGATAATATAATACTAATAGTAGTAACGCATGCTCTTACCAAAGTAAAAAACAAAAATTGGTAAGTTTAGTGATATGAAATATGGTAAAAAAATAGATAATATATAGGTGTTCATCACACAAATGCTAGTCCTGGGTGGGGATCGAACCCACAACCTACAGCGCGGAAGGCAGGGCTACTACCAACTGAGCTGTGAGGCCAGTTTTCAAGACAACTCCCGTTACACTTTTTCAGGATTTCATGGTGTCATTTGATTTCTAGATCACAAGAGTGAAATGTCACAAATGTCAATTTTATGCCAATATGGCGGCTGTAGATGCTATTTTCAATTACTTCCAGCCGGATATAATTAATAATGCAGCTTCCAAACGTCAGCTCGGTCGATCGGCCATCGCTGTCTGACGGCCGCAGCTTTATGGAAACGAGAGGTATAAGTTATTCAAACATTTGGCCAGGTATTGAATATTGATAGGCCATTGTATTGCTAATTTGTTTGACAAACTTATTGGTCTGGAGTTCGACGAATGCCAAATATTCATTATTCGCAATCTTTACGAAAATTGAATAACAAGTTTTTCAGCCAAGTATTTATGTAGTCCGCGAGTAAAGACACGGCCTGAAGCTAGTAAATACTCTCCATATCGTGTCGGTGCAAACTTTCTAGGTTATTCGACAAAAAGATATTCTTCAAAATGCTTTCACCGTTTAAGAGTAAGTAGGTACTGGATTTGATTGAACCTACGACCATAGGATCATAAGACGTCACGACCACTATGCCACCGGTGCTCGTCCCCTGAAGGACTTCAGCTTCTTGAACATGGAAAGGCATCAGAAAGGTACGTCGGATCCGAAATTACTAATATTTGGGGCCATTCCAAGTGATTTATCGTGTTATGGCTTCCATGCTGTCATTATAGGGGAGGCGGGGGCAGTGCGGGGAGGGGGGCGATTAATAATCACTCTGCAATCACGGCCGAGTGTTTTGTTCAGTCGTGTGAAAGGGTTTCTAAATAGGGGAGTCGGGATCATTTGTCGTGTTCATAACTACACGCACTGCGGACTGGGAGGTTGCGAGATGAGCACTACTCTCTCCCGTTGTGGAGGCGTTCGCTAGTCTTAAACATAGTTAGTTATGTAGTAACATTAAGTTTTCATCATCATTATCATCCGCAGCCCGATATCACTCACAGCTGGGTAGGCCCAAAGATTTAAATCGTAGATACGCCCGTACGGTACTGAGACCGCGTCGTTTTGTTGCCACACGAAATGAGATAGCTTGCTCATTTGGCACACCAAATATTTTAAATTTCAGGGTACAAAAGGAATACCTAAGTATATTTTTTACGTAAGATCGTGCAATATAATTGCACAATAAATGGTGAAATAAATGTTTGGTTAATTTTATACTAATCATTAGTGTGCGTGCTTCGGCATTTTGTTAACACACACCAGTAAAAACAGTGCCACAGTTTTTGGCGTCCGGGCATATCTATCTACTTATCGATTTAAATCTTTGGGTAGGCCTCCTTTTGGTCTTGCTATGTTCTCCGGTCCTGCGCTAGTCTGGATCCACTGCCTATTATTTATTAACTAGCTTCCGCCGACAGCTTTACTCACGTGATACCTTGAAAAACAAAAACAAATCTATACCGCGGGAACCATACATTTTTCCGGGATAGATAGTAGCATTATGTTCTGTTCCAGACTATATCTGCCCATATATCTATATCGGTTCAGCCGTTTCAGCGTGAAAGAGTAAGAAACATACATCCACACATCCATACATTTTTACAAACTTTCGCGTTTATAATATTAGTAGGATAATATAACTCCGATCTCCTTACACATAGACTTTTGTACAAAACCTCAGCACACTGAATTACCAAATTAATGAATCTTATACCTTTAAACGAGCAATTCTTGTATATATGTACATAATATACATATATATTTTCTGAATCTCGGAAACGGCTCCAACGATTTTCATGAAATTTAGTACGCAGGGGGTTTCGGGGGCAATAAATCGATCAAGCTAGGTTTCATTTTTAGAAAACGTCGTTTAACAAAAAAAAACGAGCAAAGCTCGGTCATCCAGGTACTAAATATTAAAACATTGATTCATTCAGATTATAAATCTTTTTCAGTCTGTTGCCAGAGCCAACATGCACAAACATTGCGAAACAATGTGAATTATTATTTTTCTGACACAATACCGTTCATTCTCGATCGAACACTATTATTACGGGGCTATTACACCTTTCACCCTACTCCAGCGCAGAATACCCAGTAGTATCCGCGCTGTTGCTATGCTCGAACAAAGAGCTCCACAGAATAGCACATTCGCCCAAATGTCACAGTTTCGGCGACAGTTTCTATGACAGCTGACACAGCTTATCGAGCAGTTGGTATGGAGAAGCGCGGGTGGCAACAGTAGCCTTCTACTGTTCGGTTTTGGTGTTCGTTCGAGCGAGGCTGCATTCGTGACGAGGCGATTTGGAGCTCGTTTTTTGCAATTACTGTTACAGGCTTTTAGATATTGACTAGAACTCGCCTTTGTTACTACACATCCTCGGTATAATGTAGTTGAGTAAGTCAGGGGTAGTCAACTTGCACATACTTGAATCACCAATGAATTCTTAATTTACATATTCGTGAGTTGTTCTATTTATATGCATAGTTTTTAATAATCGCTGAGAAAAAGGATTCCATTAGGGATCTTACAACGTGAAAATATTTACCATTTTATCGTAAATTTCTTCATCATTACACCTTTGAGTACCTACAAAGTTAAAAGTAGATTCAAGCTCTATAAAAGTTTAAACATTTAACAAGGACTTTCGAAACATTGAAAGAAAATAAAGAGTAAAAGTTTAGCTCGCGTTTGAAATTCACATTACCTACGAAAAGCTATTTTCGTAATGTGAATAAAACACGGTTCAACCAAATTGAATTTACTTTGATCGGTAGCACAAGTCAAAGGACGAATTGAATCATTCTCTTCATGTTTACATGATTCAATTTTATTGTTTTCCAAATAGAAGCTTTAAAAAGTGTATCATAAATATAGACGCACAAATTGTATTTCATTCCTGTTGCTATCTCACACTAACTCACCTTTCAACAGATTGTCAATTTTAACCGACGAAAATGCTTTTCGATTTCGTTTCGGAAATAATTGTCAATTACTCGTCATTCAATCTTTCGTTCAATTATGGCGGAATCGAACGAAATGCGTGCTTATATCAGCGCTCGCCGAACCTCCCCTTCATTTAAACTAGGGAGGCAGGCGCCGTCCGTCTGAGGCCCGCTCTACTAGAACTTCGGGTTGCGGCCCGCTTTCAAATAGAAATGAGAAACCCTCCTGGTACCATAAAGTATTACTTAGGCTTGGAAGAAAATCGTAGTAAGTAAAGTAGATAGTAGAGTCCGCTCTAACGTTCTTTCATAAAAGGTGAGGTAAGTACGGGTAAAGCTTGGTAAAGTTTGCAGCCCGGTTATACAGTCGGTTGAGCAGCGCTGTCTCCAGTGTTGCTATGCGAGGGGAGGTTGGGGACAGATGTCAATTTATTTTTATTTTTTCACGCGCCGTTTGCGCCGAGATTGGTCCGAAATTATTCAAATTTTGAATACTTTACGAATAATTGTAATAAAACCACGTCGTTGCGACACCAATATTAATTCAAATTGAATTACTCAAATAATGTTTCATAATAGTTTTAAATACTTAATTCAACTTCAAAAATAATTATGCAGCTTAATATAATAATATATTTTGAGTTTTTTTAATTACGACTTCATTTACTTATATACATAAATATAAAGATTTATCATAATTATACACACTATATAATAAAATTATTGCGAAACAATTTCTAAGGACCGTTTGAGTTTTTTTGTATTATTGTGTTACAACTTTATAAAAACAAAAAAATATATGTACAAAATGGTCCAGCTTTTTCATCCTCCCCAATTTAACGATTTTACATCACTGTCGCACCGCTCAATTATCTAATTACAGCTTCTAAAATTCAGTATCCATATTTTAGCCTTCCGATGTGGTTGGATACAGGGGTAGGTAGGACGAAGAAAAGATGGATGGACTGTGTGAAAGATGGCATGGGTAAGAAAGGAGTGAGTACTGAGATGACGAATGATAGAGGGAAATGGAAGATCACTGTTGTGCCGACTACATAACGTGGGAAAAGGACAGAAAGATGATGATTTTGGCCTTCCACTCCTAAAGTTGTGGGTTCCAATCTAACATGTCGTAGAACAGCATACAGGTGCCTCTGAGACGCACTATAATCTACTACAATCCTTTTTTTTAAAGATTTTTTTAGTTTAAAAATCTATTGTCTATGGTTTTTATGCTAACATTGTCTCCATTATTTTAGTTGCCATGCCCCCCCGCCCTGGCTCATGTCAGATAATTATACTTGCCAGTAACTCCCATTTGTTCTATAGAACTGTGACGTCATAGAACTGTTAAAACTTTTTTATCCCTGTAGTTCTATGGTAGGACTGTTGAATTGTGTGACCATCTATCATATATAAGAGCTTAACCTGACTGACTGACTGACTGACTGACTGATTGATCATCGCCGAGCCGAAACCGCTGAAGATAGAAAGCTGAAATTTGGAAGGTGGCTTCCTTTTATAACAAAACCACCCACTAAGGCGGGATTTTCGGAAATTCCACCTCTAAGAGGGTGAAAAAGGGTGAAAACGTTAGTATGAAACTTTGTAACGCGTGGAGCGATTTTCATGAAACTTTGTTTGTGCACTGTAAATACAAAATGAATGAACACGTGTTTCAGGATTTTTAAATATAACCTTTAAAAAGGGGTAAAATGGGGTGTCAAAGTTAGTATAGGAACTTTTTAACGGGTAGTGCGATTGGTCTGAAACTTTGTTTGTGTACTGTAAATGCAAAATGAATGGATACCTGTTTCAGGATTTTTCAATTTAACTCTTAAAAAGGGGTCAAATGGGGAGTCAATGTTTGTATGGAATTTTTTTAACGGGTAGTGCAATTGGTTTGAAACTTTGTTTGTGTACTGTAAATGCAAAATAAATGGACACCTGTTTCAGGATTTTTCAATATAATCTTCAAAAAGGGGTCAAATGTCGGGTCAATGTTTGTATGGGAACTATTTAACGGGTGGTGCGATTGGTTTGAAACTTTGTTTGTGTACTGTAAATGCAAAATGAATAGACACGTATTTCAGTATTTTTCAATCTAACCTTCAAAAAGGGGTCAAATGTGGGGTCAATGTTTGTATGGGAACTTTTTAACGGGTAGTGCGATTGGTCTGAAACTTTGTTTGTGTACTGTAAATGCAAAACGAATGGACACGTGTTTCAGGATTTTTCATTATAACCTTCATAAAGGGGTAAAATGGGGTGTCAAAGTTAGTATGGGATTTTTATGAGTTGTGTGATGTGTTTGAAACTCAGTTTAGATACTTTACGCGAACGAAGTCGCTGGCGGGACAGCTAGTGTGTACATAAATTTCAAATAATACTCGTACTTCCTTTTTGTTTTTTTTGGACAGCGGGATGAGTTGACCGATTCAAAATGCATTAGGTCAACTCATCCCGCGGGATAAGTTGACTAAAGACTCCCAAATGCATAGGTACCTACATGATGCAATAAACATTTTGAATTTGAATTTGAATTTCACCACACTGGTTCGCAAGGTCTAGGGACACGATCAGGCCGCCTGTGTACAGTGTGGCACTGTCGCCAGGCGGTCAAGGTCACGTGCGACCGCCCTAGCGCTAGGGGAGGCCTACACAAGGGGACCTTTAAAAACGGTTACACAACGCACATTGTTAGTTTTTTGCACGCAAAGTGGAATATTCCGACAAGCTGTGTTATGGCAACAACAGAAATACACATTCTGGGAAAATTTTCTTAGTGGCCTTTGTGGAAAAAGCCACAATTTCCTTTGTACGAGTAGACCGGTGTGTAATGAAGATGGTCGGTGAATTCGATTATGACCTGTAATTTTGCATCTATTCAAATCTATAGGTACTAGGTACAATAATATAAAAAAAGAAAAAAAATCTTATTAAGGACAGAGAAAAATGAAAAGGAAGAAAAATTATGTATGTTAGTGTTAAAGTACTATCAATATAAACAACTTTTAATTAGAAACCAACACTGTGAGCGCAGAAAACACATTGTTACATTACAACTTACAAGTAATCCATGGGTAATAAACACATTGTTACATTACAACTTACAAGTAATCCATGGGTAATAAACACATTGTTACATTACAACTTACAAGTAATCCATGGGTAATAAACACATTGTTACATTACAACTTACAAGTAATCCATGGGTAATAAACACATTGTTACATTACAACTTACAAGTAATCCATGGGTAATAAACACATTGTTACATTACAACTTACAAGTAATCCATGGGTAATAAACACATTGTTACATTACAACTTACAAGTAATCCATGGGTAATAAACAACGCACGCGAAAAAAGTCGTCCAAAGCCTTAAAACGAATAAATAAACATTTCTTCTTCTTCTTCAATTATGGCATCTGTCTCTTAGAGAACAATTTTGCCAGTGTCAAGTGTATTTATTTATAAGTATTGTCAACGTCACAGAGTCATAGTCAAGTAGTCAAGTCAATTTTAAACAAAAGATGGCTGTTTTCTTGAAAATTTTCGGAATTTCCTCCGATGGAATTTGAAGAGAACTATTCACTCTAATTCACATACTTTACACTCGCGTCAAGAACCCGGGCTTTATTGGCAAAATAACCACCAAAATTACGCAATAAAACTCAAAATAACACGAGAAAACATATAAAAACCAGAGCGACGTAGTTGTCAGGCAAATACACCGCAGAAAATCCTGCTTAGAACTTGGTACCATGAGTAACAGTTTTGACAGATGTCATAGTAACGTACTATTACTACTGTAGTAACGTCAGCCGATCTAAATGTGACAACTCATGGTAGACGTACAGTTCCAAGTGGGCGTGTTTGTTTGTTCGTAAACTTAGAGTGTTGCCGGCAATTTCCAGTTATGCACGTTAATTGTAGCTCGGTGGGAACCCGCTGGTGGGACGGTAAGGCATCAGAAACTTTCAGTTTTACAGTTTGAAGACTATTTCCAATACTATGGACCCGACAAAAGACGTATTGACCTCTATAGAAAGCCTTTGAATAGTAAAATTAAAAAGTCCCCTGTCCTCTTGATGCCAAGAGGGAGCAAATAGGACGTTTTAGTCCCATCTGTCACCCCAAGGGGACAGAGCAGGGGGATAAAGGGAATAAACCACATTTACCAGACTGCGAAGCGAAGGAGGATAATGTGTTTGGGGTGTATGTATGTATCTTTGTATGTATAAGAGTTCCTGTGGCTGTCGCTAAAGCCCAAACGACTGCACAGATTTTGACAAATCAAGTGTCATAGGATTTTTCTTCTTCTTCTTCAATTATGGCATCTGTCTCGTAGAGAACAATTTTGCCAGTGTCAAGTGTATTTATTTATAAGTATTGTCAACGTCACAGAGTCATAGTCAAATTGTCAAGTCAATTTTAAACAAAAGATGGCTGTTTTGTTGAAAATTCTCGGGATTTCCTCCGATGGAATTTGAAGAGAACTATTCACTCTAATTCACACATTTTACACTCGCGTCAAGAACCCGGGCTTTATTGGCAAAAAAAACACCAAAATTACGCAATAAACCTCAAAATAACACGAGAAAAAATATAAAAACCAGAGCGACGTAGTTGTCAGGCAAATGCACCGCAGAAAATCTCGTCATTGGATTCGCCTGGATTACAAGAGTGACATAAGTTATACAAAATGTCATAAAATCTAATATATTCGGCGAATATATGGCGGCTGTAAAAATCTATTTTCAGTTAGGTTCAGTCAAGTTTTTTTAATTTTTGCAATAAGTACTAGTTTAAAGTATTCTTAACATGTCTCTACATGTTTCGAACTACCACTACCACAAAAGTATGGCTCTCAATATATTCCAAGAAGCAACTTTATCAAAATTATGTCGAAAAGTCCGCGCGGTTCAGTTCTAACAAATGATAGGTCACCAGTTACGTGGCTCGCATCGGCTGAACAAAAGGCGATGCGGCTGACGCAATCTTGCAAGTGTGCTTGTTGCTAACCGCAATGGTCACGTCTCGCACGCGCGGATTCGAACCCGCACACCGCAGCATGACTCACTTCCCACAACATACAAAGACTTTGATTCTGAATTTACGATCACTAAGTCTTACCACAAGCTCTTAGATACCTAAACCATCATGTTTTAAGAAAAGATTTAAGCTTGAAGTAACACTACTTCAATATTATAATTTTAAAGATAGGTCATGGTACGAAATATCCTACAATTATTATAAACGCGAAAGTTTATAAAAATGTATGGATGTACGTTTGTTACTCGTTCACGCTGCAACGGCTGAACGGATCTGGATGAAATTTGGCATAGATATAGATTATAGTCTGGAATAGCACATTTTTATCCCGGAAAAATGTACAGTTCCCGCGGGATTAGTTTGGTTTTGTTTTTCAAGGTACCACGCGGGTGAAGCCGCTAGCGGTACTAGTCTAGTAATCCATTTAATATAAAAGTTCTACTTGTCCCCCTGTTGCCAAGAAGGGGACAAATAGAACGTTTTAATCCCATCTGGCCCCCTAAGTGGACATAGCAGGGGGACAAATGGAGCAACCCGTAATTTTTTATCACTTTTGAGGTCCATAACTTTTTTATTTATTGGTACGGATAATTAAAAGCGATAATGTATAGGTAATCATTAGTTCATAATAAATGGTCAGACTCAGTGGATGGTTCCAGAAGGCGACGGGCCGTCGCTCACGTACGCCTATCGGAATGGGCGCGCCTAATGCATTCGGCGGTATCTACCAGCTAATTGCAGGACATTTTACAATCACTTATTAATTACTGTTAATTGCTATTGATTCATAAACTGGTATTTACACAATGAAGATTTGAGAGCGCTGGTGGAGTAGTGGTAGCACCCCGGCCTCACGATCCGAAGGTCGTGGCTTCAAACCTGCTCGTGCACCAATGAGTTTTTCCGTTCGATAAATTTATTTGCGCAATGCCAGTGCTCTTAAACGGTGAAGGAAAACATCGTGAGAAAACCGGCATACCCTAGAACCAAAAATTCGAAGGTTGTGTCATAAATTAGTGTTCTTATAAGCGGCGATGGGCTTGCAACCGGTCACGTAAGGAATACTAATTACTGTGCAAAATGTGGACATATAACAAATGTCATGTTTGGACGTGTCTCTGACTACCCTTTTTATATTTTCTCAAAGATCTAAGTAACTATATAACCCACTGCTCAACTTGATGCAGTTGAGCAATCTAGTTGAGCAGTGGGGCAGAAGCGAATCGATCAGCTCTATAATATTGAGAATGGTGATGGTGACAGCTAGGAATATTGTTCTGACCACCATTGGTAGAGTACCAACAAAGATCAGATAGTTTCCACTTAATTTCATACCACCATGTTATCAGAAATACGTGTTTAATCTATAGAATAATGTAAATACGTAAGCAGATGTAAGCGTCACCACATGTGGTAGATATGGCTGGTCACCACTTTCCACGCTCACGTGGTAGGTGACACTAGGTAACAATTACGTCATTGTAATATACGTAAACTTACGTCACTCTTGTGATCTGGACGAATTACGACACTTCATTTATCAAAATCCGTCCAGCCGTTTGGGCTACAGCAACATAGGATTCCTAATTCGCGATTCTTGACAATTGGAAACAAGGATTTTTTATATGAGAGGCGGAAACGAAGATAAATACTATACCTATCTTTACTCTTTACTAATATTTTAAAGAGGAAAGTTTTGTATTTTTGTATTTTTGTTTGTAACGAATTAACTCAAAAACTACTGGTCCGATTTCATAAATTCTTTTACCATTAGAATGCTACATTATCCTTGAGTAACATAGGCTATATTTTATGTTGGTACCTTGCGAGCAAAGCCGCGAGCGGAAGCTAGTGTACTGTATAAGGTGATTACATCACTGGAGTAAATAAATTTGAAGAGGTTATCATTTCCTCAAAACACTGTTATCACAACTTTATATACAAGGAGGTACATAACATTTTATTCTCGGAGGTTCTCTCATTCTGATAATACAATACTAGCTTCCTCCCGCGGCTTCGCCCGCGTGGTAACTTGAAAAACAAAAGAAAACTATCCCGCGGGAACCGAATACGAATCAAGACAAACATACCAAATTTCAAGTCTCTACGACCAGCGGGTTGTGTGTCTATTATAGACCAGGGTCGCTTTTATAACGAAAGAAAATAATAGTAGGATGAAAACCTCGATCAAATTGGGGACGTTCTAGAGAAAGGCCAGGTCCAGAGTACCCCAAACTGAAGCGCATGTATTAAGAATTTAATGAGGGTGAATGAAGCAAAAGAAGTATTTCAGGATCGTAGCAAGTGGAGATCCGTGATCTCTGCCTACCCCGTCGGGAAACAGGCGTGATTTTATGTATGTATGTATGTATGTATGTATGTATGTATGTATGTATGTATGAAACCCATTGGAAAAGTGAATATTATTATGTCAGTGAACGAATGTGTCAGTTAGATACTTTTTATCAAACTCAAGCAATTCGAAAGAGCATAAAAACGGTGACCGTTACATAACCAACCGTAATATAGCGGAGACATAACAAACCTGCTTTAATATCCTTGACATAAGGCTGGAAATTGCAATCATTATCCCATTATAACTAGAGGACATCCAAGTTCTATTAGCAGCAATTTCAACTCATTATAATAATACTGATAATCACAGGAAACAAATTAGCCAGCCATAAACAAGTCGATAAAAATATATAAAAGTAACGGATTTAATAAAAGTAATAAAATCGTATTATCATATCGACCCGGTTGCTAGGGACCTGCGAGCCTACTCTAGTACATGAACTACGAAATTTCGTATTACGTTACGTTCGTTCGGTCTGACTTTATAAGAGATTTACACGTAGAGGGTTTTTAGTTCAAAAGTGTAAAAGTACATAACTCTTTCATTGTATTTTTTCATTTTTGTTCATTTATTCAAGAAATACATGGCTTTTTATTTTATTTTTATACACACCTTCGCCCGCTGCATTGCCCGCATGGTACTTTGAAAAACAAAAACAAGTCTATCCCACAGGAACCGTACGTTTTCCGGGATAAAAAATGCTATTCCATCTATTTCTGTGCCAAACATCCAGGTCCGTTCAGCCGTTTCAGCGCGAAAGAGTAACAAACATACAAACTTTCACGCTTATAATATTAGTAGGATCAAATGAGAACCGAAACTTCTGTGTCAGTTAGCAATTATGACAGCTATATTCATAAAAGCGATCGAAAGTAAACTAGAGTAGCTCCAACGTAACATTCGCGGTCGTGCATCGTGCGATGCCGCAACTGCGGATGCGTAGAACGAGAGTAGGCCCCCGTCGCTTCATAGAGGCTCCGTGAGTCATCTTACCCAATAACGGATTCGGTTGCTAGGTACTTACCTAGATCATTTTAGTATTTCAACACGGATAAGAAATACGTACGTTAGTAGTCGCGGGTTTTTGATTGCTTGGATGCCTTTACTCTTCATTTTACTAAGATTTTGAGAGATACATTCACATTTTTTTCTCATATTTCTTCTTCTTTTTCTTCTTATGGTGTCACTTAGTAGTGATATATTTCTAAGTATACAAAAGATCCCAATATTGATGGGTAAACAACCAACGAGAAAAAAGGAAAATTATAGACCAAAAATATATTTGTGAATACTATTTCGTTAAAGCAAATAAAATAAATTAGTTACTAAACCAAAAGAAGATAGTACTGGATAATGAATTTCTCTATATTTGCGATATTTGCAAAGTCACGTCTGTCGATTAACTAGTCGAGATATTGCGTAAAATGGTTCAATGAAACCGCATTTTACTGATATTGTTTTGTCATATTTTCACATTAAAGGTCGATTCACACATATCAGTGAAGTCACAGTTCCGACACAGCACCGCCGGCACAGTGCGAAATATTCTTTCATACATTCTCTATGAACGCACCCCCACTTGTCAGTGTCAGTGACGACACAGTGCCCTTAGAGAATGTATGAAAGAATATTTCGCACTGTGCCGGTACTGTGTCGGAACTGTGACTTCACTGATATGTGTGAATCGACCTTAACTCTTTGAAACTTTTACATGACTGATTGACTGGCTGACTGACTGACTGACTGACATAATATCAGCACACAATCTAAGTTCTAAAGAGCTGGGTGGGTAGATTCCAGTCTTTCAGATCTAGAGGTTCACTAAGTAACAAACTTCTAAAATTCAATCTCTTCAATTCAATTCAATTCAATTCAATTTGAAAACGATGTCCCGGAGATTTTAAACAAAACAAAACAAACATGATCACGACTCGGTAGATAATCTCCTCAGATCTTTGAGGATATCTAAAGAGAGTAGTCAGACGAACACAGAGGGTAGGCATGTACTAAATGTCCAAACATGGTAGGTACATAGGTGACAGGTTGCAAGCCCATCGCCGCTTAAAGGAATACTAAATGACACACACCTTCGAATTTTTAGTTCTAGGGTATGCCAGTTTCCTCACGATGTTTTCCTTCAGCGTTTAAGAGCACTGGCACTGGCATTGCGCACATAATTTTTTCGAAAACCCATTAGTGCAGGCCCAGGTTTGAACCTACGACCTTCGAAACATGAGGCAGAAGTTTCACCACTACACCACCAGTGCTCACTAGAGTTTCACTAGTTAGTGTACGAGTACCGTCGGTAGCGACCGCTATATCAACGAACGCTGTCGGAGAAACTAACGTAAAGGCGCGGGCCCACCGGAGAGGCTACGCTTTGTAAGAAAATGTATGTGGTTGTGTCCACGGCAACCCACGGAAAGGCTAAGCATGAACTGACGTCATTGATACTGTGTGGCTGGAATAGGCGGTTACGCTGGTTTTAGTCTCACGCGCACCGTCAGCGCTGATGGGAACTTGTAGGAAGCGTGCGCGCTGATAGCTAGCTACGCGTCATTCGAAAACGCTTCCTACAAGTTCATATATCTCGGGCCATCAGACTAAAATCAGCCTTACATAGCTCAACGCTGTCAACGCCATGTGCGCTGTGCATATGGTACAACGGCTTGTTTGTACGCTGTACGGCGTGCATGGCGTTGAGCTACGTTTGCAACATATTCTAGCATCGTGTCCGTAGATAGCAGTGGCCGTGCGAAGCGTCTCCGTACGCCGTGCCACGCATACATTAGTCGTGGGTTCACATTCGTGTAATCGGAGCACCCATACAGAGCATGGAGCATCTGCTATCATGTCCTCTCTGCCCGACCACCTGCACACGAAAGGACCTTAACCAGGCAACAGAAAGGGGCGTAAGAGTCGCCGAATATTGGGAAAATAAGATATAAGCTTACCCGTTGACTCGAAAGAAGAAGAATTCGTGTAATGCAGTGGAAACGTAGCCACGTCTACACGCAGCTAAAACGCGCTGCGGTGGACCCGCGCCTTCAAACCTATCAAATCTGTAATTTTCCATTCGGTCATATAGTCGGTTGTCGCAACACTCGGCATGTTTTGTAAACTGCGCGCCGCCGCCATTGTGATTCCGTTCTGAATACGCGCAGCCTGTTGCCATGGCGCGTTGCACATGAGGAGACTGCGGATCTACCATTGCAATACTATAGTGTTTTATCTAAAAAGACAAGAAAAGATAGTGACAGAAAAGGTGAGGAGAGGTTAGCGTGGTGTGGGCATGTTATGAGAGATGGCATGTGACGAGGAGAGTGTTAGTGAATGTGGATGCATACAGGGGTAGAGGTAGGCCAAAGAAAAGATGGATGGACTGCGTGAAAGATGATATGGGTAAGAAAGGAGTGAATACTGAGATGACGGATGATAGAGGGAAATGGAAGAAGATCACATGTTCTGCCGACCACATAAAGTGAGATAAGGGCAGGAAGATAATTGTTTTATCTGCTACACACCAGCAATTTAGCACTGAAAAGAGCGTTTTTTTTTACGGAAAAGACAAAACACGCTAACTTGTGTTTTGGCCAAATAAAACTGTTAGTTTTGCGGTATTTTCTAGTTTTTTGGACATGATCTATAGGAACACCTAAAGACAACTCTTGTAGATAAGTCATATTGGATGATTAATACTCATTGAGAAGACAAAGGTATGTGACATAAGGTAAATAAGACAAAGTAGTATGTCAGGATCGTAGCAAGTGGAGATCCGTTGTCTCTGCCTAGCCGACTTAAATCGAAGAGTGCCTTAAATCGATTTTATGGGTCATGTAGGTATTAGAATGCTTTGTAAAATGGTTTATTCCCATTTGTCCTCCTGCTCGGACTTCCTGCTCCTCCTGCTCCTCCTTGGGGTGACAGATGGGAAAAAACGTCCCATTTGTCTCTTGGCAACGGGGGGACAATATGTAACTTTTGTTTTTTTTTTAAATAATTTTAACTTAAAATAAATATGTTTTTTAATCTTAAGTAACTTAGTATTTAATTGGTTTTTAAATCGTGTTAGTTACTAAGCAAATCAACAATGAACAAATTGGAAAGGCTGATAATACAAAAAACATGCAAATATATCTAAAAATACAAAATACTCATGTCCACGCCTCTTACAAGTAAGTTTCTAGTTTCTACGCATTATTATGATGCGTTTTGATATTAGACATTAAGCTCATACGACACGCATAATTAGGAAGTGGCACGTGACGCGGGCTGCCCACCACTAGACGTGGTGAGAAAGCGAGCCCTGTGTCGGAGACAAAGCTTCGCCGCGCCCCGCCGCCGCTGCTACGACCACAGTGGGGATACCGGAGTGGGAGCCGACCGGCTCCTATAGGCGCCGACCTACCTACACACTCTGCATACGGAAGCAAACCAAATTAGGCGCGCGCTCTTTAACCGTTCAATATACGCCAGTTATACAGTCCACTGCTTTTCATTTACTGAGAAACCCCAACATATGGTCCTCTCACCGTCATAAAGGACATTGAGGAGCGTCTTGAAGCCAATTTGAAGCGTCTTCCTGGATTAAAAAGCGTGACTAGCACCGTTACGCGACGACCGGACGAGAACAACCAAGGACATTTGAAGGACGACATAACCGTCGGTCACTGTGGATACAGGACAAAGACATCTTGTGAGTTCGTTCCTATATATTCCTTATTCTCTCGTCTCTTAGCGAGTCCTACAATATTCCTATTTATTATTATTCTTTTAATATTCCGTGTAGCTACAACTGAGTCAGTGCATAAAACTATTTCTTCTACGTCTAAATCTTGCTTTAAAACTTTATATCCCGCTATCTATAGCCTTTATTTCATTCAATTGTCAATGCAAAGCATTTTAATATCACAACAGTCATAAAACTCCATTGATAAATGCCTATTGCATGAATCAGCCTTTTTACACTGCATACGCACAGCTGAGCTTACCTACACTTGTATAATAGGCATCAATAAAATTGCTCGTTCTTATCTTTATTACGGTACATTGTGAACCGGTATTGCGCTTAGTATAGGTGCATAGAACTTTCTGGATCAGCTGTCGTTCGTGCGCAGTTTGTTTAATTCTTTTGTAACGTAATCATGTCTACCGAGCTTAAAACTTTAATCAAAAAACGCTCGGCAATAAAATCGAAGCTTACAATCTTTGGTAATTATATTAAAATCATTGCTAAAAGTAAATCACTGACTGAATTGCAAATAATCGACTTGGAATGTCGCTTACGAAAATTTGAGCCCTTATGCGAAGAATTCGATGCGTTACAGACGGAGATCGAGATTCTTTCTGACGAGCCACAAACTGAGGAAGTTCCCGTGGACCGTGAGCAGTTTGATAACGACTATTATCCACTTGTGGCTACGGCAAAGAGCCTTCTCAAAGCTGGAGGACGGATTAAGGACGAGTCTGTGATGAGCTTCAGTGATGCAGAATCAGGTGCGCAAGTGAGAAATTTAGTTAGGTTACCTAAAATAGACCTTCCTCATTTTAGCGGTGGCTATCAAAACTGGCTCGAATTTAAAGACACTTTTCTTTCTTTGATACATAACAGTGAGTGCATAGATAACATAAATAAGTTTCACTATCTTCGGGCTTCCCTTCAAGGAAACGCCGCTCTCATCATCAAAAATATCGATTTTAAAAGTACCAACTATAAAATTGCGTGGGAATTACTCTGTGAGAGATACGATAATAGTCGCTTACTAGTGAATAATCACGTACAAGCATTGTTTAATGTGGATTCGATGCGCACAGAATCATGCAAGTCTATTCGCTATCTTATTGACGTGACTAACAAGAACATTAGGGCTCTCACTTCATTAAAAGAACCCACCCAATACTGGGATACGCTAATCATATACATGATGTCAACAAAACTTGATAGTGTGACAGGTCGTCATTGGGAAGAAAATAGGAATACCTTGACTACGTCCCCTACCCTAGCACAGTTCATAACCTTTTTGAATAACAGAGCAGACTTATTAGAAACTTTAGAAGAAAATAAAAATAATAAATTAAAAACGGAACCATGTAAAGCTAAGAGTTTAGTTATAAATAGTAACACTGATAATAATAATACACAGAGAAAAAATAAACACATAAAAACTTGTCCTTTGTGCAACGATGAGTCACATCAGCTGTTCACATGTGAATCATTTAGAAGTCTTCCTCTTGAATCTCGTATTGCGAAGGTAAAAGAGTATAAAGTATGCAGGAACTGCTTACGTTCTGGTCATCCCGCAAACAAATGTTTTCTGTCTCATTGCAAATATTGTAAAGAAAAACATAACACTCTTTTGCACGTAGAAAAATCAGATTCATCTTCTGCTTCTCAAGATTCGTCTTCCTCTTCTTCCGCAGTTGTTCTGACAACCGATGAAAAACAGAATACTACTCCGATGCGCGTTTTTCTTTCCACAGCACTGGTGAGAGTGATTGACAGCAAGGGCAATAAGCACACCGCCAGGGCGATTTTGGACAACGGCAGCGGCATAAACATCGTGTCTGACGTCTTATGCAGTAAGCTGGGTTTACCAAGGCGGAACGTAAGCTCCACAGTGTCAGGTTTTAATAATCATGTTTCCAATAGTACACAGTCTTGCAACCTCACAATTGAGTCTTTAAATAGTGACTATAGGACGAACTTGGATTGTCATGTATTTACCAACGTAACCTCAGCTGTACCCATCACATACATAGATACAAAACACATACGGATCCCACCAGGCTTATGTTTATCTGACCCGTCTTATAATATTCCTGACAAGGTAGATCTTCTTATCGGGGCAGATACCTTCTGGGACGTACTGGGTAGTCAGAAGATTAGCCTAGGCAAACACCTTCCTGAGTTACGTAATTCAGAGTTGGGATGGATAGTCACTGGTCACATCTTAAACTCTAGAGCAACATTCAGTCAATGTCTTTTTACTCAATGTCAACTCGAGTTTGACAATGATCTCACTCGTTTCTGGGAATTAGATAGTGTTTCTTCAAAACATTCTCTCTCTGCAGAGGAACGTGCATGCGAAGAGAGTTTCTCTCTCAATACGACTCGTAATGACGATGGTCGTTTCGTTGTCACGGTTCCCCTCCGGCAGGACCCTCATGTTTTAGGCGATTCATTTGAAATGGCTAAACGCCGCTTCTTATCGCTTGAGCGGAAATTTGAAAGAGAGCCAGCATTTAAAGAAAAGTACTTAGATTTCATGAGAGAATACGAGCGGCTAGGTCACATGACTGAAAATAAAACATTATTTCCTTACAATGACGATAACGTAAACTATTATTTACCTCACCATGGCGTACTTCGGGAGTCTAGTACAACTACAAAGTTGCGTACAGTCTTCGACGCTTCAGCCATCACCACGTCAAGGATATCATACAACGATATTCAGATGGTAGGCCCTACAGTCCAAGACGATCTCTTATCGATCCTCCTCAGATTCCGCCAACATAATTATGTAGTATCTTCCGACGTCGAAAAAATGTTTAGGTCTATTGACGTAATCACGTCTCAGCGCTCGCTCACTGCAGCAAATCATTTTTAGATATGATTCCTCGCATACTTTAAAAACTTACACTCTAAATACCGTTTGTCAAGGGACCGCTTCAGCGCCCTATCTTGCGACGAAATGTCTCGTTAGTCTAGCATCTACAGTTACTGATGAAAACATGATCAAAGCTGATTTACAGGGTCTTGACGAAAGTAACTTACATGACATACAAGAGAGTATCAAGCATGATTTTTATTGCGATGATCTATTAAGCGGGTCTTCCTCTATAAGCGATACTATAAAGTTATGTAACGGAATCAGTGCTACATTAAAAGCAGCAAAATTAAACCTTAGAAAATGGAAGTCGAATAATACACAGGTACTAAATGAGCTTCACTCAGACGACATTAATATAGATTCAAATCAAACTTTAAAACTATCTGATAATAATACTGCTTCGAAAACATTAGGCTTATACTGGCTTTGTCAATCAGATACCTTATCTTTTTCAATTAATATTGAACTTCATAAAAAAGTAACAAAGCGCCACATTCTCTCCGTTATCAGCCAGGTGTTCGACCCTTTAGGGCTTGTAGGTCCATGTGTGGTTGAAGCAAAAATTGTGATGCAGAGATTGTGGGTTAGTAAATGCTCTTGGGATGAAGAAGTATCTTCAGACATTTTAGATCTCTGGTCTTCATTTGCGAACACATTACCATATCTGAACGAGTTACAGATACCACGTTGGATTCTTAGCGACTCTTGTGTCAAAGTCGAAATCCACGTCTTTACGGATGCGTCAGAAAGTGCGTATGGTGCATGCGTCTACATCCGGTCTGTTTCTAGTTCAGGGGTCGTGCGTGTTCAGCTCTTAATTTCTAAAAACAAGGTAGCACCCATAAAACCTACAACCATCCCACGTCTTGAGTTGTGTGGGGCCTTATTAGGTGCAAGACTGTGTACTAAGGTACAAAGTTCACTTACCTTAAAAATTGACTCGTGTCGGTTCTGGTGCGATTCCACAATCGTCCTAGGGTGGTTGACCACCCCTTCGAACCAACTAAAGCAATTTGTACGTAACCGTATTCATGAGATACAGGAAAGCACCAGCGGTCACACGTGGAGTTACGTACCGTCCAAGGAGAACCCGGCAGATCTTGTTTCTCGCGGGGTGAAGGCTGATTGCATCAGCGACGCCCCCTTGTGGTGGACGGGACCGTCTTTTTTGCTGTCTTCCGAACATAAATGGCCTAAAATGCCGAATGAATTCCAAAAACAAGATCTACCGGATCTAAATTCTTGTCTTATCTTGAGTAGTAATTCGAGCGGGAAATATGACACTAAAACATTTACAAACCTTATAGCTAAATGTTCTAAATTCACATATTTACAAAGAGTTACAGCTTATGTACAAAGATTTATTTACAACTGTAGAAACAAAAGTAATAAACATAGTGGTCTTCTTACCTGCAAAGAATTAAAAGATGCATATAATTTTATCTTGCATATTGCCCAATTAGAAATGTTTCCTGATGAATACCTTATCCTTAAATCAGGTCGCTCTTTGTTAAAGAAAAACAGGTTATTGTCATTGACTCCGTTTTTAGATAGCGATAATCTATTGAGAGTTGGCGGTAGGCTTGATAATTCTAACTATAGCTATGATGTTAAGCATCCTATATTGCTATGTAGCAAACACCACTTAACGAAAATAATATTTCATATGCATCATTTAAAACTTTTACATGCTGGACCACAGTTATTGTTATCCAACATACGTCAAACATATTGGCCTCTAGGAGGTAGAAATCTGTCTAAGTCTATAACAAAAGGTTGCATCAAATGTTTCAGATTCAAGGCCAGTAATGTTCAACCCATAATGGGACAGTTACCCGAATCCAGAACTACCCTGGAATTTCCTTTCTTACACTGCTGTGTGGATTATGCAGGGCCAGTTATGATAGCCAACCGTAAAGGTCGGGGTTGCCAGCTAATTAAGTCTTACTTGTGTATTTTTGTTTGCTTAGCTACTAAAGCTGTGCACCTGGAACTCGTCACAGATCTCACAAAAGAGGGATACATGGCCGCTTTAAACCGGTTTGTGTCTCGTCGAGGGAAACCTCAAAGTATTATCTCCGATAACGGAACTAATTTTGTAGGTACATGCAACGAATTACATCGTTTCTTACAGGATTCAAATAACCAAATCAGTTCTGAAGTCGCTCAAGAGGGCATCGACTTTCACTTTGTTCCAAGCTATACCCCTCATTTTAATGGCATGGCTGAGTCCACTGTCCGTTCCACTAAACATCACCTTCGTAGGCTTCTCCAACTTACTCACTTCACGTACGAAGAAATGCATACTTGCCTGACTCAAATTGAAGCCGTACTTAACTCCCGTCCTATCACTGCTTTAAATTCCGACCCTTCCGACTTCACACCCCTTACACCTGCTCATTTCCTTATAGGGCGATCACTTGTGTCTGTTCCTCATCCACAGGTGACAGAGAAGATAACAAGTCTTGAGAGATACAAAAGAATTGAGTTTGTCAAACAACACTTTTGGCAACGGTTCTCTGACGAGTATGTCACTACACTACAGCAAAAGACAAAGTGGCTTACTGCGTCCAGTGAACTCAAATTGGGTTCCTTGGTCTTGATACGGGACAAAGCACTGCCACCCTTGCGCTGGTCACTTGGACGCTGTGTCGCAGTTTACCCGGGACCTCGGGATCAAATTGCCCGAGTCGCCGACTTAAAGACCAAGGGAGGAACCATCATTCGAAGGGCTTTCAATAACATTTGTCCCCTTCCAGAAACTGCTTGTTGAATTCTGCCCAGCAGCCTACCTACTTCAACCCGGGGAGTATGTCGGAGACAAAGCTTCGCCGCGCCCCGCCGCCGCTGCTACGACCACAGTGGGGATACCGGAGTGGGAGCCGACCGGCTCCTATAGGCGCCGACCTACCTACACACTCTGCATACGGAAGCAAACCAAATTAGGCGCGCGCTCTTTAACCGTTCAATATACGCCAGTTATACAGTCCACTGCTTTTCATTTACTGAGAAACCCCAACACCCTGTCTAACTAGTTTTTTGACCATAATTTGTCTGCTTCAGTCTAGAAAATGGAAAGTTACTAAGTATGCAGTTAGTACCTGGAGTGCCTAGAGCTCGGATCTTTAAATACAATCTACTTATTTGGATTGAGAAAATGCCAATTTCGAAAAGTTAGACCTTTTTACAGAATAGATAATACAGGGTGTCCTGGAATTTCAATTCGAAATGAACGAAATGAACTCGAAAGGGGCGATTCTCGACACTCATGCAAACAACAAAATGTTCTAAGAGTATCTATTACTTTAGTGAATTTGACGATTTTTGAATACTTCATTCAATACTTTCTAACTTGTATCTAACAAAGCAAATGTGAACTCACGTGAAAATAAAAACGTAATTTCAGATCTCTAGTTAGACCTTTGAGGATATCTAAAGAGGGTAGTCAGAGGCACGTCCAAACATGATATTTGACAAATGCAAATTTTGCTCGGTAGTTAGTATTTCGTACGTGACAGGTACAATTTTATTTATTTAAAGTAAAATAAAAAGATTTGCAATCTGAAATATATTTTTAGGGATAAAGTACCCATTGTTCATTGTTAATTGTTCCTTCAGGTTTAACACGCTAGTTCCGAGACACCCTGTATAAAGCTGCATTCCAACTGAATTGCCATCAGTGTGATGGGGTATTTAGAAGTTGGGTCTAAAGAGCCGTAACACGAGGACTCACGCAAGAAAAACATTAAGAAGTTTTTAGATTGAGTCGCCTTAATCATTATGGTATACTAGCTTCCGATCACGGCGTCGCCCGCGTGGTAACTTGAAAAACAAAAACAAATATATCCCTTCGGAAACGTACATTTTTTCGGGATAAAAAGTAGCCTATTTTCTATTCCAGATACGTTTAGCCGTTTTAGCGTGAAAGAGTAACAAACATCTATACATCCTCACAAACTTTAACGTTAATTAGTAGGATTCCTATATCTTATAACTTTAAACGAGCAATTCTTGTATATATATATATATATATATATAATTATATATAATCGGAATCTCGGAAACGGCTCCAGCGATTTTCATGAAATTTAGTAGGTATGCAGAGGGTTTCGGGGGCGATAAATCGAACTAGCTAGGTTTCATTTTTAGAAAAGGTCGCTTACCTCAAAAAAAAGAGCAAAGCTCGGTCACCCAGGTACTAATAATATAATTATGATGATAACATTAGCTTCTGCACGTGGTACCAGATTTAATTTCTATAACATTGATTTTGAATTTCAAATTTCAACTCAATCCGTCCAGCCGTGTGTACCTACCTATACGTGAGGAGACAGGTAGAACTTTTTCAATTAATAAAAGTTCCACTTGTCCCCCCGTTTCCAAGAGGAGGACAAATGGGACGTTTTAGTCCCATCTGTCACCCCAAGGGGACAGAGCAGGGGGACTAATGGGAATAAACCGAATTGGCTTCTCATTTTGGCAAGTTTTCAACTTTTCGTAACTTTTTTATTTTATATCTTTTGTAGCATTTTAAGAACAATTGTTTTAATAATAACTTAGTAACATTCACGAAGTATTTATTTTTTATAGCAGTTGATATAATTCCGTGGAAATATAAATTTCCTGTGACTGACAGCCAGGCACTCGACGACGTACGAAAATAAGTATTTTCCTTGGAAACCTTCAGGACGAAGCGGGGCTCAACGTTTGTAATAATATTTTATTATTTAAGTAAGTGATAGCGCGCACGAGTTACATTTGTCACCGTGACTGTTTAGTCACTGTTACGACGCGACACTGGGTGACATATCCATACATAACCTAAGAGTGACGAAACGTCACGGTGACAAAAGTAACTCGTGCGCGCTATCACTAACAATCTAAAAGAGCACTGGTGGTGAAAGAGTTAATTTGTCATTTATAATATTAGTATGGATAGTATCCAGTGCATCTCTTACTATCGATTGAAAATAGTAAGAGATGCACTGGATAGGAACCGGTGGAGGCAGATCATTCGCTCCAGATGCAACCCCGAAGCTGACCACGATCCTCAGATATGAGGGACCGACTAGAGACAGAGAGATGGATAGTATAAGTAGATTAGTACTCTTGATGTTTGAGGAAATTGTAGCCCCTTACCTTCGTGAGCGCTAGACAACCTAAGATCTAGACAGAGAAACATAACATGAGGCATTTCCACTTTTCCGAGATTAGCTTTATCAGCGACGCGTGCGCAATCAAGGCGACACTCTGACCTTATGTCATCGAAGATCCGTTGTTGCATCACTTTTGGTTTAGCACATTACTATATGAACTTTATAATGCTCCGATTAATTTACTCAAAGGATTTTTAGGTAGACTGTATCAATTTCGTCAGAATTTCACAATACAAGTAATATGTTCAAAATAAATTGGGGCATAACGTCCACAAGAAATAATTTATTTTACCCACTGACATTCCGCCCCAACATGGTGAGGAACAACCTCAATGAAAATAGTTCAAAATGGGGCACAAGGTCAAAAATTCGAGACAAAAATGGACTTTTATTTGTAATATTGACGTCAGGATAAGTAATTTTGCGGGTGACATTGGATCAGTGACTAAACTGACGCGCACAGCGTGACAATGTAACACGTGACATACCCTGTCCTAGACAGCAAAGGTAATGTAACACGTGACATACCCTGTCCTAGACAGCAAAGGTAATGTAACACGTGACATACCCTGTCCTAGACAGCAAAGGTATAATTCCCATTATACGTTTGTGGTTTGTGGAATCATCGTAAATTTTTTCTAAGAATTTGTGACATCAGATAAATATACGTCATCTGAAAAACCTTTAGAATTATCATGACGATCGAATTTAGTCATAAAAATATGCGTTAAATTTACTCACCACTCTTACGGCCGCCTTATTCCGGTTACCGCTTATATGAATAACTAGTCTAAACCTAGATTACATTACATGACCACGAATGTAATCCCCGGGCTCGGTAGATTCTTCCTCAGATCTTTGAGGGTATATATAAAAAAAAATTGTTTTATCTCACTTTTCTTTTTCCCACGCTAAAAACTAAGCGTTTAACAGGAAAACAGATTGAAGGGGACAACGACATGTGAAATTTTGACTTCCCGCTGTCCCCGTCCCCAAATCCACGTTTCGGGGACAACGGGATAGATTTTTTTCACGTCCCGCTGTCCCCGTGTAGGGGACAGGGCGTTCGGGGACAATGGCAATACACGATCTAAAGAGAGTACCTAGTCAGAGGCATGTCTAATCATGACATTTGGTACATGCCCACATTTTACACAGTATTAGTTAGGTACCTAGTATTCCGTACATGACAGGTTGCAAGCCCATCGCGTTATAATCACACAAACTCAACATAAGTTTCTTTAAACCGCACATAAACTATTGAAACAGGCGTACTAATTAAACCACACGTTTTGAAATGTCGCGTGAACTAATGACGTGGGTAAACTTTGTCTGTTTGTCATATTTTGTAACTTGAAACTTGCTGAAGTCACAAGACTGTAATTATTACCTAAAGGGAGGTAGGTTTGAATATGGCAAGGGTAGCTACGAGCGATACTTCTTCAGAACGATAGTTTTAGAAGACTTCGGAAGAAGTTTTTAGAAAAATAAATATTGGTGAACATTTTACACAACGCCATCTAGTCCCAAACTAAGCAAAGCTTGTACTATGGGAACCAAATAGTGGCTAATTATGTATAATATATTTTTTATATATTTCCTTTACTATCGGAAAGAGTGGCGTAATAAAGAGGAGGCCTATACCCAACAGTGAGTGCAAACGGGCTGAATGATGATGATGATGATATATTTTTTTTGTAAATACATACCTACATAGGATTCATAAAAACACCGAGCCACAGAACAAACATCTGCGTTCATCACACAAACGTTAGTCCTGGGTGAGGATCGAACCCACAACCTACAGGGCAGAGAGCTACCAACTGAGCTGTAAGTCAGTCAAAATATCAGTGAAGATATGCCAAACAATAAAGTGGTAATAGCTCGCTAGATGGCGCTGCACGAGCACAGTTGTCGCCGTTAAGCCCGCCACCTGTGCGCCGACATAAATTCACAAATCATTTCGTGAGTGTCGCGGCCGGGGCCGGCAGACGAGCGACTTTCACTACCTACCCCTGAACGAGTCGAGATGTACTTCAACACTTAGGTTACCTATAGGAGCCCTAGCGCTTTTTTTTGTATGATCCTTGTTAATTTTGTTAGGGACACCTAGCAGAGTTGGAGCTGATTCGTCCCAAGCTTTTTTGTCTCTTACTCTGATATAGGCTTTTCGAGACAGTTTTTGTTTAATTACATTTTTGAGTGCTTCTCTTTTAAACCCAAAATTGTTCTTTGAATTTCCCAATGGTTAGAATGTCGCTTGGGATCTTGTTATAGAAGCGTACACATTGCCCTATAAAGGATTTTACTTTAGTGAGCCTAGCCGTGGGAAGAGCGAGTTTATTTTTATTTCTAGTATTATCATTACGATGAGGTATCACTGTTATAAATTATGTTTTTGGGGAAATCATAAAATTTTCATATTATACATATTGACATGGCATTGTCATAAAACTTTTTAATTCCCAAATGGATGAACCAGCTTCAACGCGGTTTTGACAATTTTTTTAAACTATTACTAACGAAAATATGATTTAAACAAGTATAGCGTGAATACTTTGAAGGTACAAAGCGTCGCCCGTCTGCTCCTCCCCAAACCTCACCCTCCGAAGGTCCCTCACTGGCTCGATGATGCAATACCTCCCTGGAACACGTCACAACCTCCCGAACGACCCGCATATTGAGGAGTCGGTAACGACAGATGAAATAACATGGCGTTACGTACTACGGTGATAAGGTTCCGTAATCGAGGGGGTGGGGAGGGCTTTGATTAAAAACTTGGGTCTTTTTCGATTTCGAATCGTAGAGAGTGTGCGGGAAAATTATCGATTTAAATAGTTACTAGTCACAGTGGGAAAAATAACACAAGCAAATACGTATCCTAATAATATTATGAACTAGCTTCCGCCCACGGCTTCGCCCTAGTGGTACCTTGAAGAACAAAAACCAATCGTCCAGCGGGAACCGTACATTTTTCCGGAATAAAAAGTAGTCTATATGCTATTCCAGACTATAATCTATATCAGTGCCAAATTTCATCCAGCCAGATCCGTTTAGCCGTTTCAGCGTGAAAGATTAACAAACATACATCCATACATTCTTACAAACTTTCGTATCTTTTTTGCCATGCCTTGACCATCTCAATAGGATGATTCTGATGGTATAATTTCACCATAGCTCTCAGGTTTGCGTACCTTTCTTTCTTCTGTATCACAGGTTTTTTCTTAAACCTATTTCAGGCACCAGTCTCTCGCAAAACAGGTTTATTTGAGTATTTAGTTTTTAAGTTCAACCCTATGTAACTGTAACCTTTTGTGAGAGAAAATAAATAAATTTATTATTTTATTTATTATTTCTTTAGTATAGATCGCTATGATTCACGGCGGGCGCGGAAGTCGCGAGCGCTAAATTATTAGTCAGTAATGGCCGTGCTAATAGTCACGCGTCACATGCGCGCGCGCAGCTATTGCACAACCCGCGGCCGGTGTTGGCTCCGACATGTCTGTCACGGACCTTTGTGTCACTAGGCACCTAGAGATCATTTGTATAAGTACTATAAGTAATGTACCTAACTAACAAATAAGTACTTAATCCATCACACGGCCTATAAAAGCGTAGAAAAACCAAATATTTTTTTGGAACAATTAAAAATTTTGTATTTTTCTCATTTTCCCCCCTGCTCTGTTTCACTTGGGGGGACAGATGGGAAAAAACGTTGGAAAATATGAAACTTTTTAAATTAAAAAAGTTATATTTCCTCTAGGGGTACAAAAATAACTTTTTAGTTTTTAGATCAATAGGGGACAGATGGAAATAATCCAAACTTTCGTGCTGTTTCATTCTTTTGATGAATCAGAACATTAGTTTCTGCCAATTTCGCATAGAAGCCATGACGCAAGATAAAAAAATACCTATCCGATAGTAAATATAATTTAATTACTCTATATACATAAATGTAGCTGGCACAATGATTAGTAGAGTTTACTGAATAAAAATCATTAGATCTATGAAAAGTTTCATGAGTTATGTATTACTAGCTTCCGCCCGCGGCTTTGCCCGCGTGGTACCTTGAAAAACAAAAACAATCTATCCCGCAGGAACCGTACATTTTTCCGCGATAAAATGTAGCCTATGTGTTATTCAGATCCGTTTAGCCGTTTTAGCGTGAAAGAGTAACAAACATCCAGACATCCAGACATCCAGACATCCTCACAAACTTTCGCGTTTATAATATTAGTAGAACTCATATACTACAAACCCCCGGTACATGCGCACACGCATGTGGTAGGTATTGCACAATAACTGTTGCGGTGACAAGCTCCAACTTGTCTGATGACAAATTGAACAATATTGCAGTAGCCTGGCGATGTGAATAATCGTTACCACGTGGACCTATCAGATAGGTTACCCATATGAATTGTAATTATTAATCAGTTCAAAGTAATCCTTATCCGTACCATAATAACACAAAGTCAAAGTATTTTTGTTCAATTAAAACACATCTTGAAAAAAAAAGTCGTACGATTTGAACAACAAAATAATATTCACAGTTCACACAATGTAAAAATATTATTACGTAACTCTACTTTTGTCTAAAAACAGCATATATATTTCATTAAAGTAAATAGGTACTATATTATTGTCACTTCAGTTAGGTTTACTGAAGACCTAGGTAAGTAAGTAAGTACCTACTGCACTTATCTGCAAAGGTGTTGAGTGGATTCATGTCATCGCGTCAGTCACGCCAGTCGTTTGGTAGCGATAACTTTTCGACTTAGCATTCTGTGCTATTGAGTCATTCTGCTGTATCAATTACAGTTATTGGCGAGCCGTTTCGAGGAAATTGTTATATAACCGAGTAGACGTATCGATAAAGATTCATTTAGTACTTAAAATACTTACCTAGAGTACCTAGTACTATATTAAGTGATAATAAAAGTAAGGTCGATTGAATTTTAGTGTTTTTTTTTTCAGAGACTGATAGCTTGAATTATTCTTATTCGTCCGCTCTGTCCCCTTGGGGTGACAGATGAGACTAAAAAGTTCCATTTGTCCCCCTCTTTACAATAGGACAGATAGAACCTACGGTTAAAATTTACAATACTCACTACAAATACAACTATCTCATATACTAAGTATTTGAATTGACTTTTTAGGCGTGACTCTATGCCTGAGTTTGTTATCTGAACACAAACAATATCGTACGATTTTATTTGAGTGCTACAGACTGATAATTGTAGGCCGCTCTGTTTACTTAGTACCACACAACTGTATTTTGTTAGGAGCTATTAGCATCAGTGTTCACTTCATATACTGGAGGATGACCTACTCATCCACATAAAACTTATATAATAAGATTATTTACCCACGCATTTGATAAGAATATGTTTTGTAGCAAAGTTAGGATATATTTTTAATATATATCTACAACATTATAAAGAGGTGAAGTTTGTTTGAGGTTTGAGGTGATCTCCGAAACTACTAATCCGATTTAAAAAATATTTCACCAATGTGTAGAAAAAACTTTCTGGATGGACATAGGCTATTTTTTATGTAGATAACTTGAGAAAAAAAAACGGAATTGGAGGAAAGAAAATGCAAAAATGTGAATAGAATATTGAAGTAGGTAAGTATTCTAAATGTATTAGATAGGCATTTTGGGTTTCACCTAAGTATAAATTCTGAGTTAACTTTTGGATGAAATCAAAAAGTGGTCTTCTTATAAATCAAAACATGTTGGTTTGTACAAGTTCAATGTCAAGTACTAGGTACTAGTAGGTACATGTATTTTCAGGGTGTGGTCCGGAAGTGTCACAACATTGCAGAAGAAATTGAAGGATTTCTGCCAGAGTTGTGAGATGCCGGACAATTCGCAACATGCCTTAGAGATACCTAGTATTATTATAAAATATTTTATTCTGTCAGTAAAGTAGGTGAACCTGTTAATGTATTCCCGTTGTCCCCATTGACCCATTCCCGGTATGGGGACAACGGGAATATTGTAATTCTATGATTGTTACTTATCTACGTCGTTTTATGAAAAAAAAATGTGGCAAATCAATTCAATTTAAAACTAAGTACTTAAATGTTTTGAATGATCAGGCTGGTACTATTTTTACATAGGTAGGTACTAGGTACTGATATACTGTATTAGGTTAGTAGTACTTACCTCTGCCTACCTACTTACTTTCCTGAATACCTATAACAAAAAAGCAACCCAAGATATTGAATCACTCACTGCTCGAGTGGAGGTAGGTAGGTACATGTACTCGTGTGCGGCGTGCTGTGACGTCACACCGACACATCTGGGTGCCAATGCGTCTACTAATATGCAAGCTACTAGCTACTGCAGCAAACTGAGCCCTACCACCTCAAAATAAGACACAAAATGATTAATGAGCCCGAAGTCCTGTGCGGACAGATACGTGATAAGGTGCTAAGTCACGAGCACAACGATTTTGAGTTCTATTAGCTTGTGTTAAGAGCTGTGCGATGTTTACCACCGCCACCGGTGGATAAGATAGTGGTTTCCAATCGGTAGATAGCGGCTGTTGCCAGGTGAAGGAGTGCTGGTTCGGGCACTTCAGTTCTGCTTTGAACTGGATTCTTGTTAGCGTTTTATCGCAAGTTCGTTAGCTAGGCCATGCTAGTCTCGACATTTTCGAGCCTGTCTCGAGTTTTTTTGGGATATTATTAGGTATTAACTTTGATTATAAGTAAACTTACAATTGTATTTCATCAAAGGTTATAAATTACTAGCTTCCGGCCACGGCTTCGCCCGCGTAGTACCTTGAAAAACATAAACAAATCTATGTCACTGGAACTACAATTTTCCGGGATAAAAAATATATCCCACGGGAACCATAATTTTTTCGGGATAAAAAGTAGCCTATGTGCTATTCCAGACTATAATCTATATCTGTGCCAAATTTCTTTCAGATCCGTTTAGCCGTTTCAGCGTGAAAGAGTAACAAACATATGTACATCCATACATTCTTACTAACTTTAGAAGGAATTGAAAATTTTGAAATTTTGAATTTGACAGACGTAAAGTAGCTAAGGACATTTTAATTGAACATAATGTAGCCTACATGCTATTTCAAGTTACGATCTGTCATGGTGATGATAATGATGATGATTTTGCTATTCCAAGTCATAATCAATTTGTAGGTACCTATTCCATGATTCAAAATCGCTTCAGCCACTTTTAGGTCCTTTTTGTCTTGACTTGACTCTACGCTTGACGTCTAGCTTAGCTCGTCTTAAAAATCCCTAGGTAGGTACCTACATAATAATAAAAAATCCTAAGATAGGTTTCAGTGACAACAGAAAAAAAGATTCGTAATTTGTTAGCATTGATTTATTTATCACCTTCGAGCAATAAAAATAATCCACTGTGTAGGTATATTTTAAATCGTAAATTCGAATTTTTACATTCAAATCTGTAGATTAGTAATTCGACACTTATTGGTTGGCCTCCATTGTATAGTGATTTTTGCTGTGAAATCGGCTTAAGGTGGGATCAGCTCACGTAGGTAGGTAGGTTTACCTACCTGAGTTTTATTTAATGGATTTCGGGCTAAAGAAATCAATATTATTGAGCCCTTTAAAAAACAAAATAAAAAAACCTTAGTAGTAGGTACTCTAGATTACTTACTTACCTACCTTTGTTTTTTAAGTATAGGTAGGTACCTACTCCTACTTACTATCATTCAAATGTAGATATTGTGAAGATCACTATTTCTACGAGTAGTCCTTACCTACTACCTAGATACCTACTTATTTACTTACTTACCTAATTATGTAAGTACTGTCAATGAAAAGTTATAACTTCAGTACCCCTAGTATGAGTTTTTGATTTACGAAAACTTTTTTCGAATAGTATCCTTTCATACATTTTCCTCCATCGGAAATGTTAAGGAACTAAAATAAGGTCGATAATATCGAAAATATTATGTAATCGGCAGTCCCAGCGATGATTTTTAAATCAAGTTTTCACGATATCGACTTTATTTTAGTTCCTTGAAATTTCCGATGGAGGTAAATGTATGAAAGGATACTATTCGAAAAAAGTTTTCGTTAACTATCAAAAACTCATACTAGGGGTACAGTAAGTCATTAGATTACGTAAGTAAGTAAAGTAAGTAGGTACTTACTCAATTGTTTTTTTGTTCTGTTTTAGTATACATCAGGTATCACCATCTAATAAGTACCTACTTAAGTAGCTAATAAAACGAAATTTTGAATCTCCCTTTCACAATGAAACAAGCGAACAAGTCAAGGCTTTAGTGGGTTTTGAATTTACGAAACTTTATTTCGTTCCGTTTCCTTCCATTTAAGTGCCCCGCCGTAAGTTTCCGCTAGGGGCGCTGGTGTCGAAACAAAACGAACGTTTCGTAAATTCAAAACCCCTAGCTCGCCTCACGGCCGCGTGGCGCCGGCAGTCGGGCGTGGTCACGCCGCGCGAGCGCTCTACTCCACGCCGCACGCCGCACGCTCCCCCCCGCACCCCGCACCCCCCCCACACTATGACGGAGATATCTTCCGCATCCATCCTCAGGATCAGTGACGCGAAGACGATGCAACTGATCGAGCTGTACCGCAACGAGGAGTGCCTGTGGAACACCCGCCTCAAATCCTACAAGGACAAGGAGAAACGCAGCCTCGCCGTCGAGAAGATAGCCACCATCCTCGACCTCCCGAACTTCACGGCTAAGCACGTCGTGATGAAGTTCAAGAATCTACGGAACTCGTACAGTCAGGAGCAGAAAAAGATAGCGCACAGCCTGGCGTCGGGGGACAAGGGTCTGTACGTGTATACTCCGAAGGTGTTCTGGTACAGCAAGCTGGATTCCTTCATCAGGCCGCACATCCAGGAGAAGAAGACGAGGGACGAGCCGCTGGTGAGTCTCGCGCTGATGTCGACTGTACATAACCTTGACTTTGTGACTCACTGTTATTAGCATACTGTTTATGTAATACTGATACTGTATCCACCTGCGGTTTCGCTCGTGCGGTATTAAAACAAAAACTACAAGATAGAAATATAATATTTCTGTTTTTACTACTGTGCAAAATGTGGGTGCCTATATGCCACTTGTACGTGCCTCTGACTACCCTTCAGATATCTTCAAATATCTAAGTAACTAGGGATACCTATAAGGAGATACCTATACCGAGCCTGGGGATTACAGTCGTGGTCATGTTTGTTTTGTTTGTTTGCTGTTTGATTAACTGGTAGTTAGTCTAGTTATTACGCAATTATCATTCAAATTGCATCATTCGCATGCATGGTAGTACCAACCTGTAGGTTTTATTGTACCTACAGTTTACCTAAATAGAGATGGTATGGACTAACAATCATCCAAACTTTCACATTTTGAATAATATTATAACACAATATCACAATTTTTAATAGAATATTCAGTAGGTACCTAAGTTATTTGCTTTGAATTATTGCAGTAGGTATTTTGACGACTTATGCGGAGTGAAGGGCAAATGGCCGGCTGTCTATTGGTAGACTGGTCACGACAAATGCGGCAGGGGTTCGATTCTCGAGGGCTGTGCCATGCCATCAGCAGGTAGGTATTTACTAATTTACTATAATGGATGGCATCGCATCGATCGGTACGGTAGCCTAGATCCGGATACCTACTTATTTACTAAAAGTTCTTATCTTTATTTCTAACGATGATAGGTTATTAAAATTATACTTACCTACTTACTTAAGTTTTTTTTTTATTCGGTCAAGAAACACATTTATAAACATAGCTTATTTTTTTTCATTTCTTTTGCGTCTCGAAACTCTTCTAAGTTGTACCTTCCGTAAGTTTGTAAGAATGTATTGATGTACCTACGTTTGTTACTCCTTCACGCAAAAACTACTGAATAGATTTTGATGTTTGGCACAGAGATAGATTATAGTCTAGGCTACTTTTTATTCCGATAAAATGTACGGTTCCCGTGGGATAGATTTGTTTTTGTTTTTCAAGGTACGTGGGCGGAAGCTAGTACCTACACTATAAGCTTTAACCTAGCTTATTTGCAGATGTACAGACTGGACCAGTCAACTGACGAGTGGGTGGAAATGGGGAGCGCTGGGCCATCCGAGGAGCCGGACGCCGGGCCGGCCGAACCCTGCTCCCCTTCAGACGAGGAACCCGCAGCCGACTGTCCCAAGAAACGGAAGATCCATAAAAACTACCCCTACTCAGCGAGGATCAGGGCAGAGCTCCCAGACAAGTCCGTATCTCAGAGCTTGAAGGAAATAGAATCACATTTACACGTTCTGATGTCACGCAACGATGATTACCACGACACCTTCGGGAAGTACGTCGCGTCACTCCTGAGGGCTATGCCTCCTGAGAAGGCTTTAGCTCTTCAGCCGAAGATAGTGGCTCTGATCACTGGGACAGGGTTGGAGAACGGTGATGGACAGCCAGCGAGCACTGCACCTTTTGAAATAAAGATTGAAGATCCTTTATCGCAGCAGTAGACAGGTTTCAGTGTAAGGGTACGAGATGGCAGTGGGTGACACGAGGCAGCAACAGAGAGTACGAGTTGGCAGCGGGTGACACGAGGCAGCAACAGAGAGTACGAGTTGGCAGCGGGTGACACGAGGCAGCAACAGACGACGCGTCGTAGCGACACCACCGGCTTCTATGTATTTTTATGAAATGCGTCGCTAGCTTCGTGTCGCTAACTACGGAGGGAATTTCATAGAAATACATAGAAACCAGTAGTGTAGCCGCGACGCGTCGTCCGCCGCTGCCTCACGTCATCCGCTGCCAATTCTAGGCAGGTATTATATTAATTGTAGCTGTTTCATAAATATAACAAACTAGCTGTCCCGCCCGCGACTTCGTTCACATAAAATATCTAAACTGAGTTTTAAACACATCAAGCCACTCATAAAAATCCCATACTACTTTGACACCCCATTTTACCCCTTTTTGAGGTTATATTGAAAAATCCTGAAACACGTGTCCATTCGTTTTGTATTTACAGTACACAAACAAAGTTTCAGGCCAATTGCACCACCCTTCAATAAGTTCCCATACAAAAACATTGACCTCCTTTTAATGGTTATTTAGAAAAATCCTGAAACACGTGTCCATTCATTTTGCATTTACAGTACACAAACGAAGTTTCAAACAAATCGCACCACCCGTTAAAAAGTTCCCATACAAACATTGACCCGACATTAATTGATCCCTTTTTGAAGATTATTTTTTAAAAATCCTGAAACACGTGTCCATTTATTTTGCATTTACAGTACACAAACAAAGTTTCAGACCAATCGCACTACCCGTTAAAAAGTTCCTATACTAACTTTGACACCCCATTTTACCCCTTTTTAAAGGTTATATTGAAAAATCCTGAAACACGTGTTCATTGATTTTGTATTTACAGTGCACAAACAAAGTTTCATGAAAATCGCTCCACGCGTTAAAAAGTTTCATACTAACGTTTTCACCCTTTTTCACCCTCTTAGAGGTGGAATTTCCAAAAATCCCGCCTTAGTGGGTGGTTTTGTTATAAAAGGAAGCCACCTTCCAAATTTCAGCTTTCTATCTTCAGCGGTTTCGGCTCGGCGATGATCAATCAGTCAGTCAGTCAGTCAGGTTAAGCTCTTATATAGATATAGATTACTTTACTTAGCTAACTTTAATTTAAGTAAACCTTGTTAAATAAATAGCGCCTCTTGCTACGAGCTAATAAAGGTAATTCTGCTCGCACAGCGCTGTCTACTAATTATAGTCCGAGAGCCAGTAGCGTGAATTGTATATAAACCTAATCTAGGATAAAGTTACAGAAAATAAAGACACTCCGTTAATTTCATATTGATAGTGTTTTATTTTACTTTTAAGATTGTTTTTTAAGATAGGACAATAATAGAATTTTATAAGGCGAATTTGAACATATATTTCTTATCTCATTTGATTCTGCCATTTGATCATTGACATTTTATTTTCTATTCCTGTTTAACTATCGTAATATCAAGAGATTCAAGTGGATCTACATCCAGGCGTTCCTTTTTACATTCCCTTGTTTCATTTGAAAGTGTTCGTTTCCTCGGCAGGCCCTCGGCGGGCGAGCTTGACTTGCTTGACTTGCTTGACTTGCTTGACTTGCTTGACTCGCTTGAGCACTGTGCTTGCTCTTGCGTTGACTGTAGTGGTTCTGTCTGAGTTCCGACGGTAAAGCATTTTGTATAATTCGACTGAGTAATTACTTCGCCTTCGCCTTGTGTTGATGTGGACTGTTGTTCTGAGCAAGACGAGATTTCTTGCGGCTGGTTTGGTAGCAGCAATGTCGGAATAGCACTTTGTTTGAGGTGTTTGATTATTTTTATTGAAGAATCTTCGAAATGTGCAGAACAAACTAAATGGCTTGTCCTCTTTATATCACCTTTTAGTAATAAATCTTGTCTATCGATTAAAGTCAACCATTTCCGGCGCCTGGAATATAAATAAAGAAATCTTGCCTCAGCTCTTGGTCTATTAGGTAGGTATAAAAACAAACAAACCTTTGAGGTATATTTACTTAGTTATTAGTTTGTAATTACCAAGGACGAAAAATACTAAAAATAGAAAAAAAGTCTGATGAAATAAATAAGATAAGTATATTTTCTGCTTATTTGTAACTATGTAGGTAAACGGAAATACGGAAACCGGAAATAATGATAAATATAGGTACCATTTCCTCACCTTTCGATGTCCCTTGGAAGTGTGAAAAACGTGAGGTTGGGATTCTTATCATTATTTAAACAGCCGTATACGATGCAGTACGTCTTAGCCTTCATTTTAACTAAAGATGCGAGTGTACAACAGGCTAGCGGCCCACCGGTGGGCGGGGACGAGCGGCCCGGCCGGCGCGCGGCGGCCCACTGGAGGCCCGACAAGACAGGCCTCCACTCCTTCACACGTAGTCTCCGATGTGCATTAGTTATTGATGCTACAGCCAGCGTTTGAAACTTTTGAGTCACTTAGCACGCTAGTGCCGGCCTGGGACAGTGTTTTAGAGCTTTTCTCTCTGTCCCCCGTTACAAAGAGGGGTACAAATCGAACGTTTTTGTCCTATTTGTCCCCCCAAGGGGACAGAGTAGGGGGACAAATGGTAATAATCCGTTTAGATGGACTGTCTATTATCCTTGCAAGTCACAGCTTATCCACAGAGATACAACACTATAAAGTAAGCCCGGGTTTCCTTGCGATGTTTTCCTTCACCGTTTGAGAGTACTAAATGTAGCGCACATAAAATTCAACAGAATAATTCATTGTTACACGATCAGGTTTGTACCCGTGACCTAGGGTCGCAAGGCAGGCCACCACTAGGCCAGCAGTGCTCAGTGCGGTAATCACCTGTCCCTGTTACGTTACAAAGAAAATAGCTACGTGTATGACATCTCTTCAAGAAAGTCTATTCAGAGATTAAGGAAAAATACTGTGCCAAGATTTGTGTACGTGACTGTCCTCAGCGCGGCAGAACGAGACGCACATAGGCGGCTGCGCGCGCGCGAGGGAGACGGCGGCAGGGGGGTGAAAGACCTGCTACCTGTGTTGATTTCGATGCTTCTTTGTTGCTATTTAGGTTTTGGAAACCAGTTTTTTTATGAATATTGTTGGTTTATTACAGGTGGGGAAATATATCTTTGATGTGCTTTGAGATCCGGAAGTCGTTGACTAGCGAAGAAAATAAGATAATAATAATAAATCAAATTTATTCAAAAATGCTTAAGACAAAGGGTTAGTACTTACCTTATTATAAGGTAACACGAGTAAAATAATTGAGCCTGCAAAAAAATTGTAATAGAAATGAACTTACAATCTTATTTCCTTGTCGGTTACTCCCACTGAGATGGGGGTTCGATTTCCGTGCTGCGACAATGCTTGTATGATTTAGATTAGTGCCACCTACAGCGGCGATGGGCTTGCAACCTGTCACGTACGGGTACTAACTACTGTGCAAAATGTAAGCATGTCAAATATCATGTTTAGACGTGCCTCTGACTACCCTCTTTAGATATCCTCAAAGATCGTAACTAGAGATCTTAAGAGATATCTACCGAGCCCAGGGATTAAAAAAGCACCTAGGTAGTGTACCTACTAAGGTGTTAATGAGTGTCTTATGTATGACAGTTTCACCTAGTTTACATAAAATGTTCTCACCACTTCTGGTATATAACTATTTTCAGAATATTGTAATGTCAAATACAAGTCAAATGTCAATTATTTACTCGTCGATAATACGATTTATTCTGGGGACTTTAAGCACTAGCTTAAAATCACCGAACTAAAAGTAGCTCACTCCTTTCAATGTGAACGCAATTTAGAGGGAACCGAGTATTGTAAGGCTCTTCTATACTTTTAGTTCGGTGCTTAAAATAGTTTTGTCGCATAAGCTCTTCTTAATGTTACTTTGAAAGTCTAGAAATCTAGATATATCTTAGCTGCTATCACATCGTGCAGCGGAGTCCTCTCGTCATCGCCAGAAATACTTGGTTCGATAACAGCGAGCGTACATGACGGCGTGCGCGTGCGCAAGCTGTCAACATGTTTGACAGAAAGTGTTTTGTGACACGCGGGCGTCATTGGCGGTGTCCAGCATTTTGAATTTAGACCTGGATCTACAGACTATTCTAGGATTATAGGTATTCTGTAGAATTCTATGATTATTACATAGATTGGAAGTCGCTACCATGGCTTACCAGCGGTCTGGTAAAAATAAAATACAGGTATTTTTACATTTTATTTTAATTATAATACAAAATCTAATTTTATAAATATAATAGGTCTATAGTACCTACTTACCTATTTAGAAAGTAAGATTTTGTAGTTTTCAAAACATAAAATTATGATTGCAATTTTTGTTACTTACCTAGTACCTATTTATTTTTATTTTTTCGCCGAAATTAACGTTTTTTGTAACATGGTGGTTTGTAAGAGCTTGTGGTAAGGTGCCTAGAGCTGAGAAAGTTGGTTAGATATCTCTTTACCAACTAGAAAAGCTTATGATCTTACTTTGTGATAAAAAGATACTTACTAAATATTATAAGGTTTTATTTTCGTTTCGCATTTGAAGTTCTATCTGTCTTTGTCACTAAAGTGAATTCGAAATTTGAAAAAGCGTTGTCCGTTCGTTCGTTGTACATTAGGAAGGTACATACCTACTGTACCCGGATAATCGATTCTTTCCAGAATGACGTCACAAAACATCGATTTCACGATGATCTCCTGTCGCGGAGAACTCGTGCGATTTTTGGGCCAATTCTTTGGCAGGTGCTCAAATCTCGTTCATTCCACTTCTGCTGGCCTACACTCCTGAGCGAGAGTGATTGGGTTTTAATGATCCACTGGGTCCAATGCGCATCGGTGGATCAAGATAACAGTCGTGAAAGTGGTACCTAGTAGATACCCGTAGGTAGTCTATCTTTATAATATTACTAGCTTCTGCACGCGGCGTCGCCCGCGAAGTACCTACATAAAATATAGCCTATGTTCATCCTGAAAGTTCATTCTACACATTGGTGAAAGAATTTTTCAAATCGGTTCAGTAGTTTCGGAGCCTATTCATTTCAAACAAACAAACAAACAATCAAAGTTTTCCTCTTTATAATATTAGTATAGATTTTAGGGTAAAAATTTATTTTTCTCACAGTATTTTTCTTCCCGCAATTCAACTCGTAAAATAACCGGGACAGATGGCCATTTTCTTCATTCGCCCCGGTAATGGGACACACCGGGGTGAATCGGAGTAAGACGCCTGATAATGTGACATGCCGGGGGGAATCAGCACACTAGTTTTTATTACTTACCTCAATTGGTTAAGTAAGTCTAAGCACGTAGGTAAGTAGTAATATATTTTTTGTACTCGGAGGTATATCTACTAAACAAGCCACAATAAGCACGGCTCTGTTAACAAGATTGTCGCAGCTCTCAAGAGGAATGTAAATATGTTTTCCGCGAGTATTTTCGTTTTGAGGCCAGACCCCGCGTCACACGATAAAATATACGAAGATAATACACTAAATGAAATGTAGTACCTACCTACGATGATACTTTGAAGTAACTGCTCAATAAAAATGCAATAATACGTTCTTTGGCCCCGAATCACAGATGAAAGAGTAAGTAAGTAGATAAGCACATTATAATTTTATTTTAACCGAGTAGGTACTTTATCTTACCTGTTGCATCTATTTAAGTCCGGTTTAATAAGATTTAAGGTTCATAATTGAATATTTAACTGGACTAGGTACTTTAAACAGAATACCATTTACTACTTAATATATTTTTAATTCTGAAAACGGTTTCCATTTTACACGAGAAATTACATCATAAAAACGTGGACGATCGTGTTATGACAGTTTTTCGAACGAGACAACTGTCTTGAAAAATTATAAGTATTAAGATATCATAATACAAAGTAGAGATACTCCTCTCTGATAGCGACAACAAAACAAATAACATCAGCTCATAGACAAATTAGTCTTATCAGCCCGCTGCCGCAGACACGATAGTGGACCTTGCTGCAAAGGGACAGGGTTCACTATACAAGAAGGGGCTGTGATAACGTGCAATTGAGCAGTCGCGTAATGCTTATATTTAGCCGGGCGACAATATGTCTGAGAGAATTGTATAACTATAATGTATATAAGTACTATGTATTCATAGGGCATGACATGTGTAACGCTGAGATACCTACATATAAATAATGACGGTAGTTAGCTCCCGACATCATTGGATTCTCAGAAACCATTTCTTCGAATATTTCATTTGGCAATACAAAAGTTGAACACAGCCCTAAATAGATTTATCATCATCGCGAACGTAAGGCGATCTTAGAAACAAGCTTTTCATTGTACAAACTCGACCTTCTTCACGCAAGCGGAATAAATCTGTGAAAATGGGTGTGTCACAAGTCACAACAGATTAGGATGTTCTTAAAAGAAGTTAAAATTTGCAATTAAAATATAACATCTGCTTTAGTGAAGCACAAAAAGAACTTTAATAATATTCCATTAGAACGAAGAATAATTAGTTAGTATAGTTTCCAAGGTCAGCTAGCCAACAAAACTCCATCAGGTCTAGGTTTTTTCCGAGACCTGGCAATTATTTCATGATTGTCTGACGCAAGAGCGACCTGCCAGCAGTCAGGTCGGCCGTCTGATGCAATAATATATTTCATATCGATCTGATACTATCATGTTTTATGTGTTTACTTGAGTCCTTTTATGGAAAAACGGTGTTTCAATTTAATTTAAAACGAACTCTAAGAGCTGCTTATTGAAAACAAGTTTATCGAAGCTCGAGTCAATTAATAACGATTAAAATAGAATTGAAAACAAACAAAATGCTAATTAATTCTTTAACAGCAACAATGAACAACAAAGCAAAAAACAGCTTAGCACAATTAAATGCAAATGCATAGGTAAGTAGGTACACTTGCAGTAAAAACGCTCGCGTAGACTGTGTGACGTCGAGTGGCGTGATCTAGCCGCACTAGTTCACCTCGACAGCAAAACGATTGAAAATCTAACAATTTACCTACATATTACTGCTTAACATAGAGCGGTGATCGACAAAGGCTAAGCGAAAGCAGCAACGAAATCAATTAATGCAAAAACACGCAATTGTATACTATCGTAGTGATAGAGATGCGAATGCAAGTTGCAATCACTAAAGAAAGACACGATCGATAGTTTATGGTACATCGATGATTCGGTTAGCAACAGTGCAACGAAGATAAAAGACAGCGGCAGGTAAGTAACGTACAAGGATATCGGATCGATAATCAACTAATGAAGGTCGATAGTCGTGTGGCGCTGCACGTAGCCCAGATTTGATTGACGGATGTAAAAAACTGAAAAATGAACGCATATGGGTAATTATGGATATAGTGTGTGATAGTCTGATGAGTTTTTTGCAGAGTTTTTTGAACTGAGAAGAATGAAATTATGCGTACTTATGCAGTTAGAAATCGGTTCTTTTGTCCGTGCCGTGGGTAACTGGGCGTGCGTGAGTATTTGTATATCTGGACGGACGAATATACTTAGTCGATGTGGCTCTAACACAAATATTATCTAATTAATTTTGTGGCGTTAACAAAACCATTGCTACTGCACAATAATTAAGTTTCAAATTACCCTGCCGCCATAAATCATGTAGATGCTAATGAAAACAACAAATTTTAATTGTTAATAGGTTTAATCAATCAAAAGTAATGTCTATGCAAATAAACAAAACAATTTTCTCTTACGGCCGAGTTTTGCTGCATAATGTTTGTTTTGATAAATGATCAGTAAATTGAGCTTTTCTAATTAAGTTGGTTTAAGGACAAAGAACCTTGTCTGATTTCACAATCTTTTAACTCAATTGTTCATAATTAGAGACCTGAAAACTAAAATATAACATAATTGTTAATGATGGAAACAGAGATTAACATAATCTTTAATATTTTGTATCACACGCTCACATTTACACCACCAATCATCTTCTCGTCTCAGCCAGCATTACTAGGAATAGGTGCACTAGCCTCACTACACTTTGTTAACTTTCATACGTTATTTATTACCGACGTGAAAAATAAATCGAAATATATTATTATTTTCTTTTCTAGTCTTTTCTTTTGTATTTGTCGTATTTATGTTATCATATTCGTAACAAATTACCACGGAACCATAGAACTACATCAAATTCAAAATTGACTTCACTATTTAGTGACTTTGAATAGCTTTTACAATGTTACCGTTTATTTCTAGACAAAGTTATTTGTTAGTTGTATTTATTATGGATCATCTAAAATCTCCGTAACCATGTTGTCGCTTTCCAGTGGATTCTCATATTTATTCATCTCCTGTTCAAACAGAATGTTATTGATCGCTTGTTTTATTATACATTGCGTTTTATTATCGTGTTTTCTTATGATTGATGCTATATATTCTCCAAAGATATCGCAGTCGTCCTTCTTTTTTAAGCCTTCTTTCTTCATCGTTTTTTGCATTTCAGAGATCTTACTATCAACGTACGTTTTGCTGTACATTTCTTCTTGTGGTTTAGACTCTACTTGTAGGCGTTTAGGTTTTTTTTTCGCCTTTGCAATCACTTTTTTCTTGTTAGGAACGGGCCTCTTGTGGATGATAGTCCGAACTTGTGGTTTGTGCTCGATAAGGACTTCCGATTTTTGATCATCGTCTTCGCTGACGTGAGTGTCATCTGTATTATATTCTAATGTTTGCATTTCGAAATGTTCTGATTCTTCTGTCTGGCTCTGAAATCAATATCAATCAATACGTATATCATATAAAACCTATTCAGGCAAGAGCAAGTTTAGACGTTTTGATTTCGAGATGTATGTAGGTATATGGTATTACCTAGGCATTGATATATTAAGTAACTACAGTAGTATTCCTACCTGGGTGTAGTTACATCCACATTTCTAGTTATTCATTACTCATTTTGGTTTATCTACGAACAAAGCGTAATTGATTGCTTAGCTAAGTAAATGGTCTGTAGGTAGGTACGTCATAGTCATAGCCTTAATGTCTGTAATTGGTGCTTTCTGATGATCACTCAACATTGACACCATGTTGTTTTCAATATCAAATTGTTGTTTTCAGCAAAACAGTGAAACTGAACCCGCTGATACCTACCGATAATAAATGATAAGCGCGTTCAGTGCTGAATAACAAACAACATTATAATATCTCGTATCACTTCCGTAACCGAATTCAGACTGTTTTGTAAGTACCTAATGTAACTCGTGATAAGAGTTTGAATAACCTTGTTGTTTTTGTATCACATCATCATCATCATCAGCCGGTGGAAGTCTGTGTTGAACACTTAGGTCCTACACAAACTTTCGCAAAACCAATATAAGGTACAGAAACTTCAACACACTTACCTCATCGCACTGGTCGTCGTAAGGTGACTCGACGTACCCTCGCAGGAACTTGACGTGCTTGTAGAGGTGCCAGTTCGACTTCCAGCCCTCCTTGACCTTCGCCCTCTCCCGCCGGTACGAGGCCAGCACCGAGTTGAACTTCTTCCTCACGTAGAGAGTATCGCAGTCGAACAGTTCAGCTGAATACGATAAAACAGATATTATCATCATAATTTTATTTGATGTAGGTAGTAATTATCTAAAACATTAAAAAATTTAAATCACAAAGCAGTGAGATTTACTAAATATACCTAATCTTTCTCGAATAGCTGGTGGTAAATGGTACAAAGCTTATGGGGTCAACGGGAAAACACTGATACTCTAGACTCTAGTTCATCTGCTAAAGTTAAAAACGCAAGGTATTTTTCTACTTCGAGATACAAAAACATTTTAAAATTATCAGTCCAAAATTATCATCCCTACATTATTTCTATTTTAATAAATTCACCTACATAAGAAAACAATAATTATTATGAGCAAATGTATTGTAGGGTTAACTTGTCCTATATTATCTAACAAAAGTGGGGTGAATCAAAATACTACCTACCAACTTAACTTTTTCTACAACTCTGTTCTATGCTCAGCCAGTCGGCGCGGCGCCAATAACGCGATAATGACGGCATTCAGGAAGTAGTGTAGGTACCAGTGTGTGTACCTATGGAGTCCCAGGCGGCGTTCTTGACCGACTGCACCCGGTACATGTTGTGGTTCTTGTTCCACAGCTCCTCGTGCTTCTCGTACTCCTTCACCAGGGCCAGCACGGCGCGGTTCGTCCACTCCACCTCGCTCATGGCGCCCCCGGGCCTGCCTGGTGGGACACAAGTCAAACGACTCGGCAGGCGCGTGCCTTAACCTACTCAAGTGTAAATTCACTAGGTAATGACTAGGTATTTTAACTAAAGTTGGTAGGTACATAAGTTAGGCTATAAGTAGGTACTTAGACTTACGTCTCTTCTATTTAGCTAAAGTCATAAAAAACAGTAGGTACCTAAGTACTTAATATGTCCCCTCGTTACAAAGAGGGGGACAAATAGAACGTTTTTGTCCCATCGTTTTTGGGACAAATGGGAATAATCCCATCAAACTTAAAGATTTGGTATAAATCTTGAGGTGATGATAAATAACTAGGTATATCAAAGTTATTACGTTTACCTCAGAATACACAAAGCAAGAGCCGCCAAACACTTCAGTGTATCACCGGCCTTATTTACAAACTATATTACAGTGACAGGGAACGTCAAAAGTTTTCTAACAATACGAAAAAATGGTTTCGAAACTAAGATCAACACAGCTATTAACTCAAGGTAACTAGTAAGTTATTACAAACAACAATAATGATAATGCTCACCTCCGGATGAATCTAGAACGTTCCCGATGTAATGCGGCGCGTAGTGAACGCGCGCGGTGTTCGGTTCGCGCGGCGCCCGGCACTGGCGCGCCCGAACGCAGCCGAGCGGCGCCGAGCGCCGTGCGCGGCCCCGCGCCCCGCGCCCCGCCCCCCGCGCCCGACTACTTAGCTGACCTACGATTACTATGTTAGTAGAGCGGCATAGGAACGAAGTTTATCAACCATTCGCATTCATTCGGCTTTTAGTTATAAATGATAATAATGATAAGAGCGCTGGTGGTGTAGTGGTAGCACCCCTGCCTCACGATCCGAAGGTCGTGCGTGGGTTCAAACCTGGTCGTGCACCAATGAGTTTTTCCATTCGAAAAATTTATGTGCGCAATGCCAGTGCTCTTAAACGGTGAAGGAAAACATCGTGAGGAAACCGGCATACCCTAGAACCAAAAATTCGAAGGTATGTGTCATAGGTTAGTATTCTTATAAGCGGCGATGGGCTTGCAACCTGTCACGTACGGAATACTAACTACTGTGCAAAATGTGGGCATGTACCAAATGTCATGTTTGGACTTGCCTCTGACTACCCCCTTTAGATATCCTCAAAGATCTAAGTAACTAAAGATCTGAGGAGATATCTACCGAGCCTGGGGATTACAGTCGTGATCATATTTATTTTTTATTTATTTATGATAATAATACGGGGTGTTACCAGACTATTTCCGAAAACTTCAGGGGGTTAAAGTACCTATCGATCAACATAGACAAATTTTTCTAAGAAATCAAAACTGTGAGCACGAAAAAAAAAAACAGCTGTTCCATGCGAAAGTTTAATACCTAGGGTTCGGTGCCTAGGTACTTGGCTAAAATGTAAGCTGTTTTTTTTTTCGCTCTCACAGTGTTGGTTTCTTAAAAAAAAGTTGTTTATTATATTGATGGGTAGGAAGGTACTTTAGCCTCCTGAAGTTTTCGGAAGTAGTCTGGTAACACTGGCGTTGCATGTAGGTAACTACCTAATTAAATCTATAGGACCGTTAATCTTAATGAAGACAGATTTCATAAATTAAGAAGGAGAAATATATTGACGTGTGCTATCATGGGAAAACAAAAAATCTAGAGATTTATCCGGTTCCACCCGCCAGGCACCTTGTATTATTTTGTACCGCCGACTCATGAATGTTTTCTCAAGTCTCGTCACGTATTTTATTACCCGATACACTCACCCGAATAGCGTTTGTAAGTAAAACCCGAAACCTTCAGGGAAAAAGAAAAAAGCCCAAAATACCGAGACCTCTGCAACAAGGTGGCGGTCACATAGCTCGGAGCTCTTTATACACTAGTCCTTGAAACGCATCGTCAACCAACTTCCAGACCCTTACGTTTTAACAAAACATCCCAACGAAGAGCTCAGATCACGCTGGTGGAAGGTATAGCCGGTGTTCAGACCCGATCTTGCGAAGCGAAGTCTTCGACACGAAGCTCAAGTTGAATTGGAGATGGGAATTTAAGTGGACCGGTGTATCTTGAGCTGCCGTAGTTGTTGGAACAACAAAGAATCTGAACAAGCTCAGGGGTCAATAGGAGCGGTGCCACCCCCTCATTTCATGGAATCGAGAGGGCTCTAAATGAAACACTCCTCGGAGCGGTAAGATGCAAGCTGATAAAGCTTAGTATCATCAGCTACATAATATCGTTCATACAGACGGTCTATACCCAGGTCACCATGGCTCTGGACGCCAGTTTCCACCCTCGTAGGGCGATGATCAAACTAATGAATTTCTATATTGGTTCGCTATTGTTAATTTTATAGTTTTCTGCGTCTTATTAAGATGGATGACGTTGTTACCTTGATTGAGGATTTACGGCCAGTAGCAATCAAGTACGAGTGAAAAATTCATTGGGTAAATGATTTGTCAGAACATGACATGTTCGACATTATAGCTATTAATGTTCCGCTCAACTCTGAAAGATTTCAAGCAAAATGTTATTTTTAATCTGTAAAGTTGCATAAAGAAAGCTAAAATATTCATAAAATCAAAGATGGCGGCACAAACCACAGAAACATCTTGTCTTATAAAGGGTGTCCCAATCGATCCCCATTCTTCCCTCGTTATAAAGGCAAAATGACTCGTACATAACGCGAACACACTGGCGGAAGACACAACTTCAGTGGATTTCCGTACCATTGTCCAAAACTGTCATAACTTAAAAACAATATGGCGGAGAAGGGAATGAAAGATTATGCAAAAGCTTTAGTGATGTGCTTGCCGATTAGTGTCGATAGGATGGATCGGACACACGTTTGTTTATGGATAGAGATTTAATAAAATCAATAACTGTTTCGATGAAACAAGTACTTACGTAAATATAACCTAGGTTTATCATAAGCTTGGCATAACGACGTATTCTATCGGAAAACCATAAAGATACTTGCACGAATAAAGCCAAATGTCATTCAAACTGACACTGATCTCGCTTTTGTAAGGGTTGATTGTCATTCCATGCATTCGATCCGTAAAACTGCTACTTTTAGGTCAAGCACTAAAACCGAAAAAATGTAAAAACCTTTCTCATGAATCCTTCCATCATGGATCATGCATGAATAAGAGACTTATCAGCCAGGATAGCTAACGAATCCATCAAGCATCGACATCAAAAACTATTACTCACCCCATCCCTAGGACCACGAGCCGTCAAGGGCATCATCAGGAGTCGTATGCGCCGATTATCCAAGGGTCCCCGCTAGGGGCTCGCCGGGGTCCCTATCAGCACCCGCACACAATGTGAAGCATTTGTGACGAAAAATTTACGAGACGTTTTTACGATTGCAAAATAGGTGGGATCGAGGTTTACGAGCCACCCTGTATAATACTAGCCACCCTGTATAAGGGAGCGGGGAATTTGGGGATTACTTTCTTTGTCCTCTGTTTGTTAATACCGGGACTGTGACGGCTTAGTGGCGGACACGCCTGCTGGTTACTAAAAGCTGTTGCGAAAAGTATGACGTAAGTGTTGATATTATTTTTTTTCCCATAGATATTTAAAGGAGCTTATAAACATTTGATAATAAATACGTCTTCAGAACCAAAAGATCAATTTTATATCATCAGATTCTTCAACTTTTTCTTTGGTTTCAAGTTTTGAAAACTTACAGCGCATTTTCAGCGTTCCATGATATTTAAATATTTGTCTTCAATGCTCGAAGGTGGAATTTTGACGACAAAAAAAAACTCATTTCTTATCGTTGGCTTTCTGCATCAATCCTCATTGAGAACCGCCTAGTTTTTTTAAACATTTTAGGTAAGCTTTCTATCAATAAGTACGTTATATCAATCAATTACCCAGAGGTGCCCAGAGACAGTAAATCTCTGCTCCATCATTAAACTGAACGCAACAAAAAAGTCTATTTCAAATCACGAGTAGATACGTAACCCCATATTTATACAGTACAAGGCGTTTGCCATGGCACATGCTGTGTGGATCCATGGTATTCCGAAAAAAAAAATTTGGTAAACATGACTGGTTTACTAAATTTACTAGCCCAGAACCCATACAGTCTCTCATCGTAAAGTAAAATGGCTAGAAGTACGAGGATGAAGCATTACTGAAATCTTATTAAAGATGTGGATAGATACCTACTTGGTGTAATGGTCCACATCAAATTCACGGCGAAGAAAAACATCGTGAGGGAAACCATTGTAAAACTTAAAAAGTTTGAAGACATTTATGTCAAACGCACGATAGAAGCCTCATTAGCGCTTTCACAACACCGGTTCGCAAGAACTAGTTACTGGAAAAGAAGACTGGAACCTTATTGAAGATGAAGATGGTGGTACAGCCCGGGTACTGTAGCCATCAGCATACAATAGCGTCCCACGTCGCCCGCGTCGAATGGCACACAATGGCATAGCAACAGCGGCGGCGCACGCGGTAATAATATCTAATTATAGTGAACAGTACAATGCCTGCGCCTGCGCCCGTCGCGCTCGGCCGATACCGCACTTTAGGGTTGAGGCCTTGGTGATGAAGTGAACCGGAAAGGGTGGAAATGGACAGCCGTGGGACGCCGGTACCCGAGGGGCCTGTGCTTCAAGGTTATTAGAACTATGCGTGACGAGCCTGGGGTATGTCAGCTGATCTTGAGTTCCATGACCACTTTGTTGTACCCTTGGTTTTAGGGAAACGATTGTTCTTGATCTTTTCTACAGCATCTAATTCAGAAAACACTTACTAGTCAATATGAGCCCAAAGTTGATTAGCATCGCCAGTTATTACATAGGCACTGTTGTGCAAGTAATAATCATCTATGCTAGAGTTAAGTTTGCGAAAAAGTACTTTAAACATGCAAAGGTAGTAATGCAGTGGTAATCTCGTTAGCGAGACGATCAGACGCACCGGCATGGCTTCGATTGCAAGTGACAGGTGCAGTTCAGCGGTTTTGTTGCTAAGCCTGTCTCCTGAGGCGCATGACCCCTGAAGACCTTTGTGTCATTAGTCGTTACTTAACCTCCTTGCTTTTAACTCAAAAGATTCCCAAGAGTATGATTGACAGTCAAAGTTTTCTACGAATTATCTGGTATTCATCGTATAAGCTTTGCTTCAAGGCTGTGAAATGTCGTCAAATATTTAAACTGAATCACAAATTCTAGCACAAAAACTCTCTTAATACATCACCTGAATCATGCTACAATACCGCTTGTTACCGGCGCCAGCGCCTGCGAGTGCGAACCGGATGTATAACTTGACTTCTTTGGGGAGGTCTTGGTTGCTATGGTTGTTTAAAGATGGACTTACACTGGCTATTTTATTACTAGTTTATCAACGAGTTTTCCCGTCAAGAAATGTTCAATGTTCATTCCCGCCCGATATCGATGTCAAAATTCGGTTGAATGAAACCCACCGCCATGATTGATGCGATGACGACATAGATGGTATAACTGGTATAGTACCGAGGGTTAGGGTTTGATCTGGCTGCGTAAGACGCAATATTTTCTTCACAAGGAGGTCTTAACACAGTGCACTGTGCTGTAGTAATGGTATTACGCACGATTGCTCTTAGTCCGCAGTCTCCATTAGAGTTAACACAGGTCTGTCAAAGTGGCGAATGGGTATCAAAACTACTTGCTAATGCGAAATGTCAATATTTTGAACTGCTCCTCGTTATGGAAGGTTTGACTTACTGGTGGTATATCGGTTCTTGTACTATTCCATAAGAAACTTCTAGTATCTCTGCAACAATGCGAGTAATGACATTGCAAACGTAAAGCGGCTAGAACCGGCAGATCAAAGTGCCCAACAACAAGACATCAATAGGAACAATTATTCCATGAGGAAAACGTTTTCCGTGAAATCAAACGCATGGAATCATAAACTTTCCACACAGCAGATACAGTTTTTGCATCATTGTTGAGTCACTGAATGGAACAATCAATCGCCGACATCTAAGACGAAGGAGGGTACCATCTTCTGGTTACCTCATTTAGGTGATACTGAAAATCAGTGTTTGCTCTTAGAGCAAACTATGCGCTGAGTTATTGCCTTTTTGCTTCGCTGCAGCACACACTGTATTCTTTGTAACCATTTTTTTTATTTTTGTGTTACCTGTTTTCTTAAGCTGTATCATCATCTCACCCACATGTTGCATGATCTACTTCTTTCTTGTCAGCTTGTTATGTTGTTACTTTTGTTACATGCCTATACTTATGTACCTATTGTGTGTTGCAGAAGCAAATAAATGTTTATCTATCTATCTATCTATCTACCATTTCACCACTACATTCTAAAGAACTCCAGCTACTGGCCTAATACTACATGCTAGCATGTAAATTTGCATGAGGAGGGTTAGAGGCAGTCTTATGAACAATAAATTTAGTCTGTTCTAGAAAATACGAACCCATGTCTAAACCACTCCTGCAAGGGTTTAGAGGGGACTGCAGAAGGATCCTTTCTTCAAGACCTGTGCCAAAAGAGTGGTCACAAAGTTTTGTGGGGATGTCTACTGTTCCTTATTTCTTGAGGAATACAGTGGTGACATAAATGTAATAAATAATGAGAGTGTTAGGTATGCATGTGGATGTGAGAGGTAGAGGTAGGCCAACGAAAATATGGATGGACTATGTGAAAGATGATATGAGTAAGAAAAGAGTGAGTACTGGGATGACGTTAATCTATGACATATTACATTTTATTACATAAAACTGCGCCTACCTAACCGAGGTGCTGTAGGTACGGGTAAGGAGGTTAGATACAATTATACCCAGAGCCAACCTTGAACCACAGTTGGCAGTGCCGTGCTGTCTAGCAACAGCGCACTGCGACCGTGGCGTAACGGAAAACAACACAACAACTAGCTATAATAATATAATTGCTCGCATTATGACTCAGTACCGACAGCCGGTACTTGTGGAAACAACCTGATAATTTGTATAGATCAAAGCGGCAGCAAAGGCACGGCCTCCAGGGAAAGCGAACATATTTTATCTTTGGATATGAGCACTATAAAAGCAGACGAACGCTCAGTTTTGTCATTACTTGGACTCTTGTTCTTTCGAACTCTGTGGTGATTACAGTACGCCTGAAAGGAACTCCTTTTGTGAATTCATTGATATAAGATTCAAAGTTCAATAATTTATTTAGCTTTATTTTCTTGTCTTTGCTTTTACAGTATGGATACCTACAGGTGATAACTTCGGTCCCTGTTTCTACTGGTTTCATGATGAAGGCTCCGCATAGCTTTAGATGAGAGACCTCCCTTATCAGTTGCCATGGCGGTCTGCATGACTGTCTGTTTTTATCAACCGCACTCGTTCCTTTGTGTTCCACGTGTCGTCCGATTCAATCAATAGCCTTTATGCTTGTATACCTACTTCATATTGATAGGTACTAGGCCTGTATTTACTCGATTGTATGAGAATCAAATTATTGGTGCCGCTTCTTTTGTTAAAGCGTATTGGTAACTGAAAGTACCAGGTAATATTTTGTGCACAAAAAGGTTTTAGACATTAATATCTCTCTACTATGAAGAAAAACTTTGATGAATCACAAATAAATAAACTAAATCAGGTGGAAAGAGAGATCTTTGCGCAGCAGTAAGACGCCACATAAGGTTATAAAGAGAGATCTTTGCGCAGCAGTAAGACGCCACATCTATATCTATATAAGAGCTTAACCTGACTGACTGACTGACTGACTGACTGACTGACTGATTTATCATCGCCCAGCCGAAACCACTGAAGCTAGAAAGCTGAAATTTGAAAGGTGGGTTCCTTTTATAACAAAACTACCCACTAAGACGGGATTTTTTGAAATTCCACCTCTAAGGGGGTGAAAAAGGGTGAAAACGTTAGTATGAAACTTTTTAACGCGTGGAGCGATTTTCATGAAACTTTGTTTGTGCACTGTAAATGCAAAATGAATGGACACGTGTTTCAGGATTTTTCAATATAACCATCTAGAAGGGGTCAAATGTGGGGTCAATTTTTGTATGGGAACTTTTTAACGGGTAATGCGATTAGCCTGAAACTTTGTTTGTGTACTGTAAATGCAAAATAAATGAAGACGTGTTTCAGGATTTTTCAATATAACCTTCAAAAAGGGGTCAAATGTGGGGTCAATGTTTGTATGGGAACTTTTTAACGGGTGGTGCGATTGGCTTGAAACTTTGTTTGTGTACTGTAAATGCAAAATGAATGGACACGTGTTTCAGGATTTTTCAAAATAACTTTCAAAAAAGGGTCAAATGTGGGGTCAATTTTTGTATGTGAACTTTTTAACGGGTGGTGCGATTGGTCTGAAACTTTGTTTATGTACTGTAAATACAAAATGAACGGACACGTGTTTTAGGATATTTCAATATAACCTTCAAAAAGGGGTCAAATGTGGGGTCAATGTTTGTATGGGATCTTTTTAACCTGGTGCGATTGGTCGGAAACTTTGTTTCGTGTTTCAGGATTTTTCAATAAAACCTTAAAAAGGGGGTCAAATGGGGGGGGGGGTCAATGTTTGTATGGGAACTTTTCAACGGGTGGTGCGATTGGTCTGAAACTTAATTTCGTGTTAAAGGATTTTTCAATATAACTCTAAAAAAGGGGGTCAATGTTTGTATGGGATTTTTTTAACGGGTGGTGCGATTGGCCTGAAACTTTGTTTTCTGTTTCAGGATTTTTCAATATAACTCTAGTAGGTCAAGGTAAAAATCCACTTGGGCAGCTTGTACTAAAGTTAGAGTAGGGTCTTACGTCCTATGTTCTAATAGTATTAGTAAAAGTTATATATTGGGGTCGGAGAGGCAAGAGGTGATCGTGTGTGATACGTTTAGCTAATTGAATTGTGATGTAAGTGGAACCCTACTGTTTTAAGTTTGGACAGTTTGGACCTCCACCTGTTTTAAAAGAGCCTTGAAATGTGCTTATTTATAAGGTCAAATACATTTAAAAAACAAAAAACAAAACAAACTGTAGTTCCCAGGCCTGGTAGATACCCAAATCTCTAGTAACGCAAATCTCTGAGGATATCTAAACGGTAGTCAGAGGCACGTCTAAACATCATAACTATTTGGGTCATGCCAATCTATATATTATATAAAAATCAATGCCACTTTTCGTTGTTATTTTATAACTCAAGAACGGGCTCACCTATCCAAACCAAATTTTTAGATATTATTCGGACTATTTAGCAGATGGTTTATGTGAAGTTTGCAATTACCTAATTTTTTTTATTATTTCACTTTATACGTTGCGAAGCACGTACCGGGCCGCTAGTAAGGTTATAAAGAGAGATCTTTGCGCAGCAGTAAGACGCCACATAAGGTTATAAAACCAAAGATAACCTAAAATTATTGCGATACCTAAAAAGGAAAGGCATTTCCACGGACTTTCCCAAACACTGTTGCAATGTATTATGATTCAGAACACTTAAAAATTAACAGCCGTCCATAAAACTGTTTTCGTAAAACAATTCAATGTCAAAGCCGTGAAAAATAAACGTTATCGTAGAAGTACATACCTAGAGAGTAGGTACGTTTATTGACTTGTTATTGTAAAGGTAGATGAGTCACAAACGGTAGGTCGTCTAGCTATACATAATACAATATTCAATTATGTGTTAATTGTATCGTATGATGTTTGTGCACACACCCCAGTTCAAAGACTATGAGTCGACTTTAAAATTGATTTTCTTTCCTTATCAACTGATACACTAGATTCGAAAATATATGCAGGACATTTTTTTATTTCCTCTGAGGTGACATTAATTTCTTAAGATACCTTTTGGACTGCACGATACACCAGTTTGGATCTGGTCGGTTCCTCGCTACCACAGCTGTCATCATAATTGTTGAACATCACCATTTATTTTATTTTAAGTGCGTATTGAAATGTGTTTCTAACTTGACACAGATGTTCAGCCACTAAAATTAGCTCTCCCTGAGGTAATGAACATTTTATAGTATTTTTGTGACTTTTCAAATGTGTTGTGGATAAGTTATTACTATTTTATACCTTCAATTCGTATAGTAAGTGCATAATGTTGTTTAAGCTATCAGGGTAGGAGTTTTTATTGATCGTCTGTCTTCCTATCTTACGGGTTTGTGAAGTCCAAGTCTATATTCTAAAACTGTTTAGTGATATATAATTATTAGATTATCACTATGAACGGAAATTTACATAGATCACGTGTGTTTGTATTGTTTTTGGAGACCCTTCGTCTCTTCTTTTTAAGACTTTCCAACTAGCAAGACATCCGATGAGCAAATCGTTTATGATTTTAGATCAAGTTAGAGTACACTATTTAACAAAACTTCTTGTCGCAGTAGGAGATCCTACATCATTGTCGTTATACTTACTTGAGCATACATACTTATTCGTTTAGACGTTAGGCGAGTAGGTGATGTGGTAACAACGTGAAACTTACATAATTTTGCACTCTGTCTGCCGGCTGAGCGCGGCTTCCTCCACATTATTTACACGTTCGCATTTGAAAACATCGCCCGTATCCGGCAGGTACCTCTAACGGTGACGTCACCGGCACGGTCCCAAACACAACACCACCAATAACAAAGTAATAACTTGTTAAGTTAACAGGTTATTAATAGTGAAAATCATCTATTTTATTTAAATAATTATTTAAATCTTAACTGTTTTGTGAGACAATATTCATAAATGCCAATAATGAAAAGTTTAAGAAACAGTTCGTTTGCTGGTGTTCTATTATTAGTTTAAAATTGGAGATGATGAAATTCCATATCATTTTCATATCATTCAATTTGAAATGTTTCATCATCTTAATTTATCTCTATTATTATGATATTACGCTTCATTGAGCGTTTTGCGAAAACGTTAACCGCCTGCATGGTCCAATGTCTACGTGAACTCATACATCTACCCACTTGCACCCACACTACACACACAGCTTACATACAGTTTACGATGAACGCTGAAGATAAATTACGGTTTAACCATATAATTAAATTTACTGGCATTAAGTTATCATAAACAACAGAAATTTACTCTCTTCTTGAAAAATGATGCAATACATACAAAACTCTACAGTTCTTATTTCAATAGCATAAGGTTCAAATTCCCCAGACCTTTAAACCGTAGGTAGAGCGTTTACGGGATGAATTTATAATTCTTATTCTCTGAATCGTAAGGTTCATATTCCGTATAAGTTTGAGCCGCAGGGCCGTAGGAAAGCAAGGCGTGCGTGTGTAGAGTGATGTTTATTCATGACGACAAAAGTGTACTAATAGTACTGATTGATGGTGTTTTGAAGCCTCACGAGAAAACAATGGCGAGCGTGACCCGGCTAATGATGACAACCAGGCTCTTGATCATATTTGGACAGTGAATAACATATCCAGCTATAATTATGAAACCAATATTATATCTGCAAAAACGTAACGAAAAGGATGAGTTCAATTTGATTGTAACAATCATTTATTGTAAGTATTCGTACTTTGATGTATGTGACTCAGATCGATTCATCAGAATAAAATATAATTTCATAATTGTGTGTGAAGAATAATAAGAAGTTTCATCATTATTTCAGACCTCCCGGACCTTCTGCCAGCACCAGAATGGATGATGCAATAATTGAGGCTCGCCTGACGCAAGGTCCCAGTCGTGTGTCAAGAGTGGTGTGACCTGCGGTCTGAGGGTAGGCATTGTAGAGTTGAGGAAAAAATACGTTTATGACGTTTTGTTACGTGCAATTTCATGATACATAGCCGGTTATTATAATAGCAACGTGTTTTCCTAAAAACAACATTTATTTTGCAGGATGCTTTAGGGGGAATGGTGTGGAAGACATTATCTGTTGGAAAAGTCTACATTAGTTTAATTTAAAGTAACTAGATATCTGTAATAAGGGTATAAGTGCTTAGGGATTATAGTCGTGATCATGTTTGTTTTTTTTTAGGTTTTTGGCTTATTCTTCAAACTCGCATTTGATAAAATTTTTGCTAGCAATTTTATAAATACCGTACTAGATACTAAAACAATGTTGTGACAACTTGTTGATCAATATTATCGATCACTTCAGAAACCAGTTTTTCTTGTGTAAACAACAAACCTATATAATTACAAGAATAATATGAATCGAGATAAAAATGCGTTATTTAATGCAATCCGCGACAGCCCGACAGGCCAATGATAGAACACATTTTCATCCATTCACAATCACCAATGTAAAGTATAAGTGTGAGTACATATGTACTTATAAAAGTTATTCATCCCTCTCACGATAAATTGTAGGTAAGTGTGATGTAGCACTTAACATTGGTGAAGAAGTTCGTTGACTCCCTGGATGCGTCCATTACTGATCAGCCACTATTATACGAGCAAACAATCAAATAGAAACCACCTGAGTAGGTAAGCGAACAAAAAGAAACGGTACCCACAGTAACTCTGCGAGCTCTATCATCTCTCCTTTCAAATCACATCTAAACAAAACCGTGAAATTTACGCTCATTACCCCCAATCAGTTTAATAATGTGACCGATGCATAGATATCACGGCCCGGCCAGAACCGGTTGGAACCGGTCGGAGCCAGTCCACCTCGGGCTATTACTTCGTATTGTTTGGTTTCATTTTGGAATATAAAATAGAAAGATTGGAATAATGGACGTCAAGCGGCGCCAGATAATGGAGAGTTTGTATCCAAAGTACTTACCTACGTAGATGATGTTGTAAGGGGACTTTTTATTAAAGATTTGGGAGCTGGCGTCAATATTGTGAAAGACGTAAATATTGCAGCAAAAAATTAAAACAGTTCAAGGCGTTTATTTGCATAAATAATACTAATAGAATGGTCTTTCAAATGGTATCTAGCCAAATTGAATACAATAGGTTTTAATGTAACTGCACAAAGATAGAGACTACCTAAGGAGATTACTCCTCTTGGCTGTTTTAGTTTAGTTGTTTATCTACGAGTAGGTATTTCCTATAAAAGATTCAAAGCCAGATGATGAGTCGTCGACCCCACATTCTCACATCGCAATGGCTACTCCATTGTGCCCGTCTGTTCGCCCGTCATTGTCGCCAGCAGATTATGTAAATACTTGCTTTGCTGTTGTGTTTGTATTGTGTTTCTTTATGAGGCTTATGGTAATGTTATTAGAAAGGCAATGGTGGATGAAAGCGGTGCAACGGAGCCATAGGATTATGTTGAGCGTGATAAACATGATGTAACGAACACAGGCTCGCGTTGCCATGGTTGCTAGGCGGTTCAACTTTCAACGAAAAAAAGGTTGATTATAAGACCTAAGATTGAAGAATATGAAACAGGAAGGGTATAGGTTCTCGAAACGACCTCTGAAAAGCTGCTAAAAGTGATTTTTATCGTCCTTAAATAGCGTCCCTTTAGTACGTAAGCAAAAAGTTCCAGATTAAATAATATAAAAAAGTGAGACGTTCAGTATTGTCATAATGTTGATGGGTGACTTCCAGTAAAAACAAATTACGTCTTCTTAATTTGTCTAAGAGCTTTTTTGACGTTTAAATCTAAACCTTACTGTTCTTCACAGGACAACCTAACATATTAGCTAAGCATAACAAAAATAAACTAAGTTAAGTAGGTACCTATAATATCTCTACAAAACCCGCAACGCTAGACTCCTCAGATGCAGGTAGGTATGCTTGTACTACAGGTATAGGTGAGTAATTGCAATAGCAATGCAGGTAATGTCATAGCCAGCGATCAGGCCTAATGGAGCAGCTCCACGACGACTTCCTAAGCCGTAACCCTCACCAGGAAGCGAGCAGTGACGTGGAAGCAGTGCGGAAGGAGTTGTCGTCAGCCGGTTATGGAGAGGCTACATTATTACACTTACATTTGCATAATAACCTTGGCAAATTGCAAATGTACATTTGAACAATTGTCTCTGATGCTATTGTTCAGAACACTGTTTAATACGGTTCAAAACGGTTGTCTTGTCAAGCAATGTATTTTTTCGATCAGTCAAAGAAGTTTGCATCTCAGTGAAAAACAAGGATCTTTAAAGTTGCCATTTCATGCCTTATTTTGTTTATTGACTGAACTCAGCGTAATCATACGGTCTTCTCTAACACCACGTCGTAGATCATTCACGACAACGTGTTGACTAGAAATTAGAGTAGATTAAAACTGATTTGCCTACAGTTTTGTTTGCTGAAACACGACCATTTTCTCACACGATTGCTGCCATCTGCCATTATCGATCGCCTTGTTATTAAATCGTCATTCACGATCAATGACGCGCGAGCGGATTGTATCATCTTACTGCTGTGACGTCAGCATAACAGCAAAATACCTTTCGAAGATCTGATGTAGAATATTGTCGGGTAGACCGCCAGGTACGGCCCGAAGACTTGCTGGGTGTTGGTGTGGTACTGTAAGTAATCTCAGCTATGTGATACCACCGGTGACTAACCAAACTAGTGTGACAAACGAGATTGTTTGTTGTTTATAATACTCGTATTGATCATTATATAAACATATTAAAATCTTCAATTACTTACTTACTGATCAACGTCCTAAAGTTTTGAGATTAGGTTCTTTTCGGTCTAAAGGAAGAAAATAAGAAAATAACTCCTAAAAATGAAAACACTAAGGGAACAATATGAGCTTAAGTTAATATGAAAAGAGATTAGACAAAGTCGCGAGGAGATCCACTGGTTCAGTACAAAGAGGTTAATATCCTCACTCCATCTGCTTTTCAAAGATCCCAACTGTAACTAAATGCGATTGGTACTTTCCGTAATCTTTCAATCGGAGGGACAGTCGCGTCATAACGAGAGGTTTACTGAGGACTTCCCTCCGGAGGTGGAGGCTTAGGAGTTACGAGCGATGGTTTACGATCGAAAGCGATCTGAAAATCGCTGGTAGCTTAGTGAACGGCGGAATCCGATCCAATATCTAGCAATGTATACGCTGAAACTAATCACAAAAGGCTTCAATTATAAATTACTTCACATTCCATACACAATTGAAATACAATCAGCTTTTTAGGAATTTCTTCACCAAGACACAATCATCAGCACTGTCCTTGTGATTTTGCTCAGTCACGACAAATCAAGTAGGTACAATCCTGAAAGGGTTACCTTTTAGCAATTTCCCAGAAAGCAATTATTCCTAAACTTCCAAAGTCCCAGTTAATTTGAATCGTTATGATCAAGACGCGGCTAATCCCGCTGTGGGTCTTTACGAGATATTCAAGTACTTCTTTTGATAGACAATCGTAAAAACAGTTTTTCCTGGATACCTACTAACAAGAAAAGGCAATGCCTCGTATACACCTCACACGTGTTTACACGCCTCGCCTCGACGACTACCCGCAGTTACTTAAGGGATGAATCAATGCCCTCTATTGTAAACAAGTCGGTAAACATGTTTACTCGATGCGATCTGAGATGAGGCTCTATCGGAAGTGACGTTGAGCCGTAGGCTCTCCCTCCACCAGGACTATCCAAGCCATGGACTCACTATTCAGATCACACTGAAAGGAAATATCGAGAGGAAACTGGCATGACTTATAACCTAAAAAGTTCGTAGAGTCAATTTCACTCAAGGAGAATCTGTAGCGCACTTTACCTCCACTTTTTATCCTATCACCACACTGGTAAGAAAGCACAAGGGATAGTGATAAAAATAAAGGCGCAGAGAGTGCTGTGTTTTTGAATCATTTTTGACATGTGACATCGAATGAAATACGGATGATAGGGTTGAGTTGACAATAAGGACCTATTGTGCGGATCCCGCCGGTGGGAATACTCAAGTGAAATACTCTCATCAAAATGTCAGAATAGCTACGAATATTTATTGGATACTTGGCGTCCAGTCGGTGTGCGTCTCGCCTTAGATCCTGGGGAAGTAATCAAACAGGAAATTTGTTTCGCTCTACAATTTGACGGCGCACTGACTATGGCGTTTTACGGCCGATATATTTGCAGTAATCTATTAGATAAGGAACATCAAATGGTTCATGGTATTTGTGCCATTCGAGGAGATATTTTATGGGGTCTTACTTTGCAGAAATTATAATAAAACGGGATACTGTTGTAGTAATGTTTTCCGGGCTAAGTTCACCGTCGTTTGTTCAGGGTTGGTTTAACTAACCGTAGAATTTGCAGAGATAATTGTCCTTAAACTCCCACTCACTATAGAATACCCAATAATCACTGCAAAGACTAAGTACATAAAAATTAATAGTTCCAAAAATAATACTTGCTTAGAACCAGTTGGATTGATAAGTCAAGCCTTTTCCATGTTCAGGCAAAGTTCACGACCTGAACTGACCCCAAATTACTAGCTCCACTCTTTGCACTCACACTCTTATTTGTTTGTTCATAAGATCAGAATTTCAATGGCAAAGTGTAAAAAAAGTGTACAAAAAGATATCTTGTACCTATAGGTACCTATCTATAGTTTTGTGTATGATACTATTGTTGAAGGTGCTTATTTATAAGTTCCGTTAGTCATTGTTTATGTCGGTGTCGGCTGTTGTGTAACGTGTGTTTCATTAAGTTGTAGCTTGTATGCCGTCAGAGCTCTAGAGTGACTTCAAAAGCCTTTTTAAAACGGAGCTGTAGGTACTCAGGTCAAAATAAACTAGTAGTTATTCCACAATGTAAAAAAAAACCGACTGAATGCAACTGAAAATAGATTTTTACAGCCGCCATATTGGTATTTTCATATTTTGTACCTACAGCTTGTCACTTTGGTGATCCAGAAGAATTCAATGACACTTTATTAGTCAAAATCCGTCTAGCCCTTTGGGCTACAGCCAAAGGAACTCACATACATACAAACATACATACACCCCTCTTTTCGATTAGCAGTAGGGTCAATTTTTTTTTTAGGGATTTGTACAGTAGGTACTTAGTAATTGTACCTGTTCCGTCCGTGACGGGTGGCAAATTTATTGCAGCTTGCAGGAATACTGACCAATAACGCAATGCAAACCTTCCTCCCAATGTTTTCCTTCACCGTTTTGGATCACTATTGTTAAAAACAACATGCTCACGACTGTGATCCCCAGGCTCGGTAGTTAGCTCAGCAGATCTCTAGATCGCGGCGATGGGCACGCCGCGACAATGTAAATCACTATTGTACACAACATTTTTCGAATGGGAAATCCATACGGCTGGAGACTGTCACAATACAATATGTAAGATTATTGCTTCAAAGGCTATATTTCAGGCCGACAATAGGTTTTGGCAGAGGCTACGCAACTGAGGCCGGTGAGACTAGACCTACAAAAGCTGTAGCAAACCATAATGTATTCGGTACTGTAACGGGTACGCCATCCAGTACCGAGTAACGAGACTTTACACACGAATGCATCTCGTTACTCGCATCTTTTTTAATATCGGAACCCAGTGTCACAGGTTGTCAGACAAAACATTAATTTGTAAAGTCCGAAAAAATGTTCGATATGTTAGTACCGAGTACTCATTGTTAGAGTAACGAGTACATGGGTACGCTTTTTTCGTTACTCTTACACCTCTAAGACCTACCGATACAATCGCTATGGATGAAGTAAGGCGATAGCTCTATCACGGGAGCTCCGTCCCATCTCCGAAGCCGTTCAATCTATTCAAGTTCCTTCATTTCTTGCCACAAATTCGGGCCGCGATAGTTCTTGTATTAAACTTGATGTTTTATTGGCCAAGTCGGGCCATTGTGCGTGCGCCCATTACCGCCCACTGCTGGCTATTCTGTGCCGTACCGCTAGGGTGGCCACGCACGCTACAAACACATATTTAGGGAAAAATGTAATTGCTGGGAAAGTTTGGGGGAAGAAAAAGTAGGAAACTAAAGTTGGGACACAACTAAACAGGTAAGTAAATGACTTGGTACATATCGGGGGGGAAAACTAAAGTTACATTGGGAAAGCTGATGAAATTAGATTTTTGGGATTGGTTGGGAAAATGTTAAAAATCGGTGGTCTCTTTCTATAGTGTGGATTGTAAACATTTCCCTACCGCGTGGTCACCGAAGCAATCGTGATTACAACGCATACATTTCCCTTCGGAGCTCATTTTCACATAATAGCTAGAATTTTGCCGTTCCACTAATTGTACGCAGTGTGTACGAGCACAATAGCTCGAGTAGGATGAACTTTCGGTGGTTTATTCTTAGGTAATCGTACTTATTGTTTGGAGAAAGTAGCCCCCCCTCCTCCCTCACCGGCCCCGGATCCGGCTCCGCTGGATGTGCTCCTCTTCTATGAGTACTTACTACAAAATCAGCAAAAACGTTTTTTTATATTTTCTTCTAAATGTGGAAGTTAGCGGCAGGTTTATATTAAGTAATAAGCCTGTTTGTACTATAAATCCAGTTTATTTAGTTGGCTCAGATACATCGACCGCACGCGCCGAGAGCTAGGCAGAAAGAGGGCGTCACATCGGTTGCCATCACAGACGTATTTTACAATATAAAAAAATAACAAATATTTGCATATGGCAACAAACATAATGTGAATATAATCGATTGTGACTACACTTAATCGATTGTTGATGTCTTGGACATGCTGGGGGCTTGAAGAGCAAAGTTGAATACATTATATTCATAAATTCTTAAACATATTCATTCTTATATTCTTAAATATCTATGCTATAATCTAGTATCTTAAATACACAATCATTGAAATTATAATATAGTTTACATCTTGAATACTTATAACTACCTACATAGGTATTGAAAGGGAAAACAAGTATTATTTCTTAAATTCTAAGTACCTTATATTCTATGACACTAACTATTTTTATAACTATGACACCTGCCTATCATTATTATACAGGACATGAGGTGTACTACTAATTAGTATCTATAGGTAAGACACACACTTTCGTTATAGACCTTCTGTGAAAGTGGCCATTGGATGTCATTATTTCGATAACTCTTATTATATTGTCAGCTCCTGGAAAGACTTTGGTCACCCTTGCCATGGGCCAGGCTAGAGGGGGTATATTATCCTCCCTGAGTATGACAAGACTACCCACGGCGATGTTAGGCAAGACAGTATGCCATTTTGGCCTATTTTGCAGCGTAGTGAGGTAGTCATCTTTCCAGTGCTTCCAAAACAATTGCTTCATATTGATACATATTGACCAAAACTTGAGACGATTGGTGGGAGTGTCACTGACATCCTTTTCAGGGTATGAGTTCATCGGAGAGCCAGTCAAAAAGTGTCCTGGTGTTAAGAATGAAAGATCATTAGGGTCCGAAGACATTGCACTAATAGGGCGTGAGTTTAAGACTGCCTCTATCTCAGTAAGTATTGTATTGATTTGCTCATACGTCAGTGATGCTCCCCCCATTACACGTTTGAGGTGGTGTTTTACACTTTTTACAGACCTCTCCCAAAGTCCACCAAACACAGGACTGTAACTAGGTATAAAGTGAAATTGTATTCCTTTCTCTGCAGCAAAAGTCTGCACCTGTGTTTGATGTGCTTTGTCACCACCATATAGCCGATACAGGTCACCTAATCGGGCCTTCGCCCCCTTAAAAGTCGACGCGTTATCGCAGTAGACAGCACTGGGCAAATTTCGTCTGGCTATGAATCGTTTGAAACATGCCAGGAATGTGTCTGTCGTTAAATCTGACGCGAGCTCAAGGTGGATGGCTTTGGTGACAAAACAAACGATTACTAGTATGTAACCTTTTCCTATAACGGGTTTTCTTATGCGACTCTGCTTTACGGAAATTGGCCCAGCCTAGTCGATCCCAACCTTCTCGAAGGGGCGGCACGCGTTGACTCTGTCGGCGGGCAAAGACCCCATCAGCTGACTCGTGGCCTCGGCCTTCAACCTGAAGCAGATAAGACATTTGTGTATTAATTTTTTGACACATCTCAAACCATCTGTTATCCAATATTTTTGGTTAATGCTAGATAAAACTAGTTTTTGTCCTGCATGTAAAAGTCTGACATGTTCGCGCTTAATGATCAATCCTGTGACAGTTGAATCTCTGGGCAAAATGATTGGATGCTTTTTGGAAAATGGTAGTGAGGTATGATGAAGTCTGCCTCCTACTCGAAGCAGGTTGTCTTGTCCAATGAACGGACAAAGAGATTTCAGATTGCCCTTGTATTGATCATTAGCCTGAATACATTTAATATCTTTATTATAGTATTTGAATTGTTCAGACTGTATCAATAGTGATAATGCACTATCTAGCTCGTTTACAGACAGGAAGCTTTCTTTGCATTTTACAGAATTAGGCTTTAACCTCGTAACGCCCAGAGTGAATATCGCATGTGAGAAAATACCACCCAATGTCATCACCTGAGAACTAAATATGTATAGTGCTTACCGCCCAGGGCAAAATTAACTGATTTAAAAGTGTTCTAATAAACACATAGCAAAAACCTTTTTTTCCATATGTTATGACACCATTGCGAACTAGTTTTTGCTATTACAAATACGATATTTTTTGTTCTCCTGTGATGACATTGGGTCGTTGTTACAATATTATGTACATTTTATTTGTCGTCATATGATGACATTGGCCTTAAGTAAATTAAAAAAATACATGAATTCCAACGTTTTATTTTACCATAAATCTTATAAAAAAAGTTAAACTCTTCTGAAAAGTTACTAAACCTGTTTAAACTTAAAAATCCAACTTCTGGATATAACAAAAAGCTTAATTAAATATTAAAAAATATTTTATTTCAATTATAATCAGCCTTAGTTAGGAACAAACAATTGAGATCAAAATACTTCTTAGTCATAATCTAACTAGCTACTCATGGAATTCTTTGTAACAATTCCTGTGCTTTGTTAGACATAAGCTAACATTGCACAAGCTACATTTGATTCTGGATTTATTGTAATGACAGTGGCGGCATCTTGCTTGCTTTTCTTCATACAGAGGCATATGTTTTGCGCCCTGTTGACGTTTTTCTTTCGATGGTAATAAAGTGGTGGGTTTACCTCTTTTGCGTTTAGCAGGGATACTTTCTTCCGGTTCTGACCCAGATGATACAGTCTCTTTGGTATGCATTACTATGTATTAGCTTCTCGCCCAGATCCATTTTGAAGAAACGCAACTGTTGATTTTTTTTTGAGGTACCCCCTTTTTCATTTCATCTTTTTTAAACTGCAGCCATGAATTGGACACAGCCAAGTCAAGCATATGTGAGACAAATCTTTGCGTCCACTTTATCGTGCGGTACCTATTTGGACATACTGCTAGCATTCTGTCGGCGAGATCAACACCACCCATATGCTCATTATAATTCCGTACAACCCTCGGTCGATCAACAGACACATAACGCTTTTGCCGTTTATACCACCTTTGGCAGATATCTATGGTTTCATTTGCTTCAACTGTTTACAGTAAAATGACTGGCTTATTATCGTACCATTTGGTTACAGCAATCTGGTTGTCATTCCTCACAATAGTGTGAACACTTCCCCTTCCACTTCTCTGCAGCTCTTTGTCGTCTTTCAACACAGGTCGTGCAGCAGCAGGACCTGTGACCCTGTTTTTCATAATGGTGCCCGTGCAGCCAATTCCTCTGTTTAGGAGTTCTTTTGCCAGTTTTTCGGAGGTAAAGTATCTGTCAAAGTAAAGGGTGTAACCTGGTACAAGTGATTCAAATAGAGTCAAAACTGCTTTCTCACCTAATCCAAAGTCTGAATCTTCTAAATCTTTGTAAGTTGTTGATCCCTGATAGATATGAAAATCTATTAATTACTTAGCAAATTACAAATACTCTGTAAAAGGATATATAACAAAAGCCCAATGGTCTCACATGATACCAAATAAAAAATAGCTACAAATGCTATTGGCGCCCGATGTGATCGCTTGATCTCATATTTCTTGGCCTAGATATATTTTTTAAAATCCAACAGTATTCTCGAAAATAATATGGTGTATACACAAAATAACATCATATTATCATCATAGTAAATGATTCGTTGTTAAAAATAAGGGATTAATAAGATTTTTAAAGCTTCAAACTCACCCCTTCGACGTGTGCGCTCCATGGCCGCTCATTCCACTCGCAAAAGAGACTGATCTGTGGTTGGTGGGTTACTTGCTTGTTGTGTCAAATATCAATAGCAAATCGACCAATCACTGACGAGTAGAAACAAAGCCGAAAAGCGCGGAGTTTTGAATCTGACAGCGAAAATTTTATTTGTTCTCGGTGGATGACAGTGGGTCGTAATTATGATGACCTGATTTTTGTTACTGGGTCGGAGCGCATATTAGTATTTTGGCCTTAGGTGGTCACAACGGGCCTTACGAGGTTAAATTGTTAAGATACCTTAGTGTATAAGCTAAGACTCTAGTCATTTTTGTTATGTTAGAAAACTTTTCTATAATTGACTGCAATATGCAGTGTTTGTCAACATTTGTTGCAGCGCATACCACCGGTACAGAAGTTTTATCATCACAGTTTGACTGAAGGTCAGCCGTGGCAAGAGGCTTATTGTAGGCTTTGTGTATATTTACCTTACTGTCGTGAAGTAGAGACGGCCCATGCCACCATAAATGGTGCTCCTTCAGCTCGTGAGGTAGCAGACCTCTGCTAATACAATCTGCGGGGTTGTCGTTCGTATCTACATACGCCCACGTATAGCAGTTTTGTAAAGACAAGTCATTAATTACCCTTACCCTATTGGCAGCATATGTGTTCAGCTTTGCAATGTCAGTATCGAGCCAGGCTAGCACTATTTGGGAGTCTACAAAGAGGTGTGTCTGTGGGCTCAGCGCCTTGATGAGCAGGGTCTCGCGTACTTTGTGCACCAATCGGGCAAGCAATAGAGCGGCATTCAGCTCCAGCTTAGGTATTGTCAGCTTGTTTTTGTGCGGGTTGATTCTTGACTTTGAACAAATTAGGTTCATAGTTACCTCTCCCTCGGAGTTTATTACTCTGAGATATAAGCAGCATCCATGTGCAACGAGTGATGCATCTGCAAAACCTATTAATTGTACTGTACCTTCATTGGATGGCTTTATGCAGCGTGGAACGTACACTGGCGCCATCTGTGATAAGCTATTTGCAAACTCTGTCCACTTTTCTTTAATATTATTTGGCGGGGCTTCATCCCAACCTATGTTCTCAGCCCACAGAGATTGCATGATAACTTTTGCTTGGACAAATACTGGGCCCATCAACCCCAGGGGGTCAAAGAATTTGCTTATGTAGGCCAGTATTTGTCTTTTTGTGCTAGAGGCCAAGTCTGATTGAGAAATTGTGGATAGTTTGAACTGGTCAACTTTCATGTCAAAGTTGACTCCTAGAGTTTTGACATTGTCTTTGTCCAAGTCCACCTCACCAAAATAATGTTTTTCTTTTTGAATGTTCCTCAGAACTTTGTTACTGTTAGAGGACCATTTGTGCAGCTGAAATCCACCCAGAGAAAGAAGATCAACTAAGTCTTTTTGTAACTCAACTAGTTTCTCCTCACTATCATGTGTAACCAAGATGTCATCAACATAAGTATTGTTCTCTAGAATAGATGCTGCAGAAGGCAACTGAGATTTGAAACGGTGAGCCAACTTAATGAGGCATCGTGTTGCAAGATAGGATGATGTTTTTAGGCCATAGGTGACCGTTTGCAATTGAATGCATTTGATGTTCTCATTAGGCTGGTCTCTCCACAGAATATTCTGGAGAGATCTTTGCTGAGGATCGAGCATAATGCATCTGAACATCATTTTTATGTCAGAAATGAAAAAGTGCTTGTCAAGTCTGAATGCAATCAACACATCAAATAGATCTTTTTGAACAACAGGACCGTTCATCATCATGTTGTTGAGTGAAATTTTCTTATTAGTTTTAGCAGACCCGTCAAAAACAACTCTCAATTTTGTTGTTTTGTTGTCCTCTTTGATCACAGGGTGATGAGGAAGAAAATAGACAGGGTCTTTTTTTAAATCATATTGATTTATATTTATATATTTGGCATGGCCAAGTGAGATGTACTGATCAATGAACTTTTTGTAATCCTCAAAAAGTTTGCTATTTTTAGCTAATCTTTTTTCAAGGTTTAAGAATCGGCTTAAGGCCAAGTGAAAAGAGTCTCCTAATTCATGGTTGATTTCAGCCAAGGGCACCTTGAGAGGTATTGACACTTGGAATTTATTATTGTTAAGCACAATATTGTCATTGAAATGATTTTCAGTATGCTCGACCTCAGGTAATTTCTCTGGGTATATTTCATCTACTTGGTCAGCTTTCCAGAATTTGGACAAAGACTCACTAATGTCTGATTCGCAAGTGTTACAAAAGAGTGGAACCACCTTGTTTGTAGTCGCTGCTGATGCTATCCGGCCTGCGATGATGTACCCAAAGGAGGTGTTCAGCAGTCTGGGCTGGTCTGGGTGGCTGGAAGCAGCAGCATCACCCGCACTCTCCTCAGCAGCAGCAGGTTGTGGCAGTAGGGCCTGGAAAAAAACATCAGCGCCTAAAAGCAGATGCACATCCCCGGGCTTGTTAAAGTTGGGGTCTGCAAGCTGACTAGCTTCTGGTAGCGTTATATGTGAGATGTCAAACATTTGCTGTGGTAACTTAGATGTTATTTGAGGCACCACATGACAATTCACATTTACTTTGTAGGGGTACACTTTTGAATGAACTTCAACATTGATTGAGTGAGTAATTTTTTGTTCAGAGTTAGTTATGCCTATTATTTGGCTGTTAGTACAGCTGGGGGTACCACCTAAATAATCAATAAGCTTAGCTGTGGCAAAGCATGCTTGCGAGCCACTATCGAGCAAAGCTCTACAGTTTATGACCGTCCCCGTGTTAGAATAAAGTTTGACCCAAGCAGTAGGCAGCAAAATTTGGCCATGCGTTGCACCAGACATCAGTGTCACTGTTGGCAATGCTGCAGTGACAGCCGCCTCCTTGTGAAGTAAGGTGTTGTGGGGCTGCTTGCAAATTGTGCATTTGAAATGAAACCGACACTTGTTTGGATGGGTTGTGAGACAGATTGTACATAGCTTATACTGTGTAACGAGTTGCAATCTTTTCTCAACTGATGCAAGCTTGAAAGTTGGGCAATTAAATAATTTGTGTTTGGACTTACATTGTATGCAGCTTGGAGCCTCCTTTGTTGGAGTGTTGCCCGTTGACACGACGTTTGCAGTGAGTCTCTGCACCTGTGGCTTGCTTGCAGACACGCTGTCCGTGTTCTCTAAAGCGAGGGCTCGCCTGTCCAGGAATGCTAGGAAATCACTGATTGTTGGTGTTACCGATTGGTCGCGTTCAAGGTGATATGCTCTGCTGGTGAGCAAGTCCAGTTTTTTGCATAGCAGGCAAATTAGCAGGCTGTCCCATTGCGTGACTGGTTCATCAAGGTTCTTCAATGCTGCGAGATGCTGCTTGCAGGTTGACACAAATGACCGTAGAGCTGTAGGGACAGACCTAGTGATGTTTGCCTGGTCGATGAGCAAGTTTATATGCTCATTGACTATTTGAAATTTGTTCTGGTATCGTTCCTTCAGCAACTTGGTTGCTTCTCCATAACTGGCATCAGTCAGGGGCAGGTTGTTTACCAGTGTTAAAGCTTCTCCTGAAAGAAATGATTTTAAGTAATATAACTTCTGTATCGGTGGCATGTTAGTTGAGCCTATTATAGACTGAAACATGTTTAAAAACTCTGTGAATTCAGAATATTTTCCACTGAAGGTGGGTATCGTTATGCTCGGCAGTTTTATGTTGTTAGTGATGGAGTGAGATGTGGGTGGTATGACGCTATTATTAGGGCTAAGTATCTCGTTCATTTGTGCCACGAGGTCGATGTAAATTTCTTCGTACGCACCTGGATCTTCCGTGTCATTCTCGTCTAAAGTTTTTATTCGCCGACATAGCTTATTATATTCGTCAAATGCGGAAATGAGCCGCTCGCGTCTGACTTTCAACGAGGATGCGGACGGTAAAACCTTACTGGCACTAACTTTGTCCATAAACACTTTTACTCTAGTTATAGCAGCCTTGGCATTACCCCTAGCACTTACTAAGGTGGCAAGCGTATCTTTCTCCATCTTATTACTAAAATTCTAACACAAAAAGTTCGAAATAAAGTTTCACAAGTAGGCAACAAAACGTGGCAATGGATGTGCCGATAAAAATGGCGTCTATTTTTACGAAATATGCTATTTCTACGAATATACTGATGCGTAGAATGTTGCCAACTTGATAAAACTGCACGATCGATACCGATCGAAAAATTATATCTACTATGAAATCTTCCAAGAATAATTTTGAGGTTGTAGTTGACCCTGTTGACTCTTGTTGCAGCCGATGCGCAGGTATACTCCTTCCTGGTAGTAGCAAGAGGGTTTTGACGCTCGTACTGGAGTAAGGCACTTGCAAACCTGGGTATTGTCGTAGCCGCGCGACGCTGAATGCGGGCGTCAGTTGGCGTGGCACGATGGCTTGTTGGAGTGCGAAGGCTCGGCCGCGCGACGCAGCAATGTGCGGCGTCAGTCGGCGTGGCACGAGGTCTCGCACGTGTAGGGCGAAGGCTCGGGCCGCGCGACGCAGGCAATGGGAGACCTGCGTCAGTCGGCGTGGCACGATGTCTCGCACGTGTAGGGCAAGTCTCGGGCCGCGCGACGCAGGCAATGGGCGTCCTGCGTCAGTCGGCGTGGCACGATGTCTTTCCCTCTAGGGACCGCGCGACGCAGCATAGGGCGTCAGTCGGCGTGGTCTTGCTCGTCTGCTGGTTGGACTTACGGAAATATGGAGTCCAAACCTCGTGGCGTGGGCGGGCGGCGGCGTGTATCTGAGCGTGCAGGTTGCTGATTTTTCTTTAATTGCTTTCTCGAAGGACCATGTGGAAGTTAGCGGCAGGTTTATATTAAGTAATAAGCCTGTTTGTACTATAAATCCAGTTTATTTAGTTGGCTCAGATACATCGACCGCACGCGCCGAGAGCTAGGCAGAAAGAGGGCGTCACATCGGTTGCCATCACAGACGTATTTTACAATATAAAAAAATAACAAATATTTGCATATGGCAACAAACATAATGTGAATATAATCGATTGTGACTACACTTAATCGATTGTTGATGTCTTGGACACTAAAATTTATACTTAAAGCTCTTACGAAGCTCACTGTCTGACTGACAATCAACGCACAGCCAAGTCCTAGAGAATTGATTCCTTAAGGGTATGTTCCCTTCAGAGGCTTCAGGGTCCGAAAAGGGTACTATGAAAAGAATTCGCGATATTGAACCTGTAAGAAGTCAGTGGGAGGCAAAAGATAAATGAAAATAACTAAACGCGAATGTGGAGATTCACTAGTCATATATTAAAACTGAAAAAGGCTACCATAAAGTACATCTGTCCTTTGCAAAATTACGTTTATTTTCACAATAAATATCAAAGAAAATCAAATTTTGTTTATTTCAAAATAAAACACTCCCTTACCTAAATTCTAAATAACCCGCCCGTTGAACACCGTATTTTTGTTTTATCTCAACCAATTTTGGCATCAAAGGTACAATGGTAATTTGCTTTGAACGACGTGACCTGGCTCCGATGGCTACCATACATCCACATGTGAGGGTAAGGCAGCACCCACACGGCGCGTCCTCACCACCCGTGTGTATGAACACCACTCGCCGACACAATTATTCTTTCTTACTCTCAAGAGTTTTGAAGTAAAGAATAGATACAGTATAAGATTATGAAAAGTTTCTCTTGAGAAGTACCCAAAGCACTGCACTTTAATCCTTTCATCAAACTGGTGTTAGAACTGTTGACTCACATAAGAAGAAGAACAGAAGAAACTATTGATTTTATTAAATTTCACGTAACGCCATCTAGCCCTTATCCAAGTAAATTTTTATTTATTTGATTTTAATTTTATAATATAGAGAACAAATCAAAGTAGGATAAGAAACTGAATATAGCAAGTATAGTGTAATCAAAGGGTCTCTTTTTTGCTGTTGACAAAGTGTATTGGTAGAATAATACTCAGCTGCTTAAGCTAAACACACTGGGATGTCTCGTCACGCGCACTCTATGATATTCCCTCTCCGAGGCCGACATCCATGGGCACCCAATTACCTACTTGATTTTATGGTGCTCATAAATTATGGCGGTTAAAAAAGATAAAGCTGTCCCTTTGTTGTCATTTCGTAGGTGTCATAAAGGTCCCCTAGCGGGGAACACTAGCTTCGGAAATAAATCGCATGTTTACAAATGGCGGTCGTGAGGCATTAGTTGGAAAAGTAACGTGTTTTCTCTGAACTTACCTCGTCCTTTTAAAGACATCCTAGTCACACGTTTTCAGTTTTTTTTATCGTTTTAAAAAACATTCAAATAAACACCAAACCTGCCTAATGACGTTGTATCCTGCCTATTTTAAAAACAATAAAAATTCCATTGTTGAGTAACCAACTGACTTGGAACAAAGAAGTCTAAATTAAATGTCTGCCTCCATTAAAAAGACACAACTCCGTAGCCATTAAACAATGCAAGAGCAGACTGAGGACGATAATGAGACGAGACTGGACCCTCGTTTTATGACGTCTCGACAAAGACCCTCGTGACAGTAGCCACTTGAATTAGTACCTACGTGCCATTCGTTCTTCTGCTTTCAACGTTTTTTTCCAAGATGATAACACATTTACCATGGGAACTGTTGGTGTCTGACCAAGGCGCGGTACGCCAGCTATAATATAATATTATAAAGATATTGTTCATGCTAAAAGCCGCACGTGTCACTTACGCTGCACTAAATAATAGCTATAATAGCCATTGTCACACGACGATGCGCGACGCAGCGTCGCCATATCTCCGGCGGAGCGTCTACACTGACCAGCAGCACGGTTGCTGAATAACATGATCATACCCACATCAACCAACACCATTTTCATCTCATCGTAACGTGTGGAAGGCCTCCAATGCTTTTGACACAAGTACTTACTTATCTCCAGAATTATCACAACCTTTTAGCAGCTTTGTGGCCGCAAATTTGGGCGCATGTAGTACTTAGGGCGTTGTTTGCGAAGCGTTTCGGTGAAACGCCATTTTGTTTCAGCTTTTGACGGTGAGTTTGTTTATATACGGCTACCTTGTTTATTTTTGAGTTACGCGCGAGAGGAGCACCGGGTCTGGTGTGCTGGTGTCGCTACGAATGCTGTGCAAGCAACGTTTTAAGAATTAACTTCTTAAAGTTGCACTATTGTTATACAAAGCTAGTTTTTAAGTAGCTACTCAGTTTTAACTTGAGAACGGACATGGTACTTCCCTCCAACGAGCTCAAAGTACACAAAAGCTTCACCACTTACTTCGGTCCGCGAGCTGTCATTACCATACCAAACTCCTCCATAAATTCAATTGTATCGCGCTGTATTTTAAACAATTCGCCCATAAAGTGTACTAATTTGATCCCTTCGAAAGGGCCCAGCGGTCACTTGCGCGGAACGGATCAACAAAGGGCTATTACAATAAATTACTTCGCTTTGTTCAGTCGGCTAAACGAACCTCCTTCCAAACCACAATCACCACTATTCATTTACCGTAGAGTTGAAAATTCAGTAATGATCCCATCAATGCCACTATTAGAAATTCAGAAGGCCTATTGTCCAAGAGTATTTTATTGTCTTATTTAATAAAGGGTTCGAATCATGACAAGTATGTAGTGGTAGCTGGTCAGCGGCCGGCCAGGCCTCCGCGGACGACTCCGCTCCGCCTTTTCTTACTCGGTACTGCCTTATCTCCGAAACGTTTCTGCGTATGCTAGAACAACAACACAAAACATTACAATTAAGTTATATAATGAAAGGTAGGCATGTAATGAAAATAAGCAACAATGGTGCCCGAAATAAGGCACAACAAAGAAAATGTAGCGTCGTCACTGAGAGACGTATAGCGAACTCTCTTTCACGTTTTCAGTGACATTAACATATCGTTATAATATCTAGGGCCGGCATGTTTATTTATCGCTGGACAGCCTGGCGGCCCTGCCCGCCTGACGAAGGGCCCGGCTGACCTCAAGGGTCGCACAGACCGCTAAATTTTACGACGAGGGTGAAAAAAGGGACCAATACATCGAAACGTGAGATTTTTGTTTAAGGCCGGCGATAGTACGTACGTATATTTTCAGGAAAATCCGATTTAGTTGTGAATTGCGGGTGTAGAAGGTTTTTGCTGTTGAAGTGATATTTCAGCTTTTGGGCAAAATGAGAATTGATAAAAAGGCTGAGGTTACATGAATTTAGGATAGGACTGTACTACAATTTATGATTTTCATTCATTCTAATTTTAGCACTGGTGGTGTAGTGGTAGCACCTCTCTCCTCATGGTCGTAGGTTCAAACCTAGATTGCACTACTGAGTTTTTCCATTAGAAAAATGTATGTGTGTAATGTCAGTGCTTTTAAACGGTGAAGGAAAACATATACACTTAAAACATACGCACACAAGCCACTACAAGAGGTCTGAGGAGATATCTACCGAGCCTGGGGATTACAGTCATGTGAGTATTTTTTTTTTTCTAATTCTAGCACTTCATAGTGTAAGCACTAAGTACTATTAACGCACTAACTAGGAAGAAATTCAAGAACCTTCAAAAGTACGTCGGAGTCATTTAAATAATTACAAGATTAGGGTGAGTTCTCGAGGGCTCTGGGAGTACCTACGTGAACTAAATTAATTGTAAACGAACAGCTTTCCAGTACTTACCTTACCCTGAGCTTTGAGAAGTGATGTAACACTTCGCGATATTACACACTGACCTATATCTAAGATTATATTACTGTTAGGATATAACTTACGTCTGCTGATAGTCTATCATCGATAAGTTATCTTATCTCTTAGAACAATAATATCTAACTCTCAAAAATCTAAAAGCAAATACATTCATAGTTTTCTGCAAATCAATCATCATGTATCATTAAGGAATCGTAAGTTTTCAAAAAATATTGTCTCTCTTTAATAGTAACTCTATCGGTGTAAGTTCTGGATGCAAGTGGAAATGTAGGCAAAAATATTGTCTCTCTTTAATAGTAACTCTATCGGTGTAAGTTCTGGATGCAAGTGGAAATGTAGGCAAAAATATTGTCTCTCTTTAATAGTAACTCTATCGGTGTAAGTTCTGGATGCAAGTGGAAATGTAGGCAAAAATATTGTCTATCTTTAATAGTAACTCTATCGGTGTAAGTTCTGGATGCAAGTGGAAATGTAGGCAAAAATATTGTCTATCTTTAATAGTAACTCTATCGGTGTAAGTTCTGGATGCAAGTGGAAATGTAGGCAAAAATATTGTCTCTCTTTAATAGTAACTCTATCGGTGTAAGTTCTGGATGCAAGTGGAAATGTAGGCAAAAATATTGTCTCTCTTTAATAGTAACTCTATCGGTGTAAGTTCTGGATGCAAGTGGAAATGTAGGCAAAAATATTGTCTCTCTTTAATAGTAACTCTATCGGTGTAAGTTCTGGATGCAAGTGGAAATGTAGGCAAAAAACATGAACACGACTGTAATCCCCAGGTTCGGTAGATATCTCCTCGTGAGGCAGGGGTGCTACCACTACACCACCAGCGCTTTAGGCTGTAGGCAATACCTAGGTATATTTCCATCACTTGCCAACTGGCCCTTAAGTTATTTTCAGAACATGGCTGAAAAGACCTACGCCACTCCCATTCCGCACAATCGGATTAATTTCTGTTTAGTCTACCCTCATTTTTAATTAATTACGCGAGACACATTAGCAGATCTCGGGATGTCGTTCCAGAAAGCGGCTTAGTGCGCTCCTGAGGGACTGGCTGTCGCCTGCGACGCGTATCGCAGTTGTCATAAGTAGCTGAGCATCTGGGATATGTTGCTGAACAGATCGCGATAGCATCATAACTTCGGAGGGCACATAAAGCCTTCAATAAGGCAAAAGGTCCCGGCTTTTTGAAAGTAATTAGGCTACTTTGTAACCAGAGTTGTACTAGATATAACACGTAACACAAAAAAATATAATCCCAACCGTAATTTCCAGGCTTGGTAAGATATCTTTTCAGGTTTCTACTTACTATATCTTAAAACTTTTACTGGATATAGCGGCGCCTACAAAATTATTGTTACCTAAACTATTAGCACAAAGTCTGCGTGCATATTAGAGTGTTAAGCTAATATTGATCAGGTTGACTAAAATTTTACCCAAGTTGTTCAGCAGTAATGTTGCGATGTGTCACTCCTCAGGCCCCGTGCGCCCTGCGCTGAGGGGCGGGCCCCTCCCTGGTTATGAAGCTGTGCTTATGCAAATTCTGGTTGTTACTCTTCATTTCTGAATTAATGGTTTTTGTTATTTAAATTAATGGCGTTTGATGATGTCACCGTAATTTCAGTTTCGTTTTAATTTGCTGCTTTTTATACACAAATTCACTTGTGATTATTGATCTTTTTGTCGTAAATGTTTTTTGTGGGATGTAATAAGTAGAAAGAACTACTTCATCAGGGTTGGAGAATATAGATCACTAGCTTCCGCCCGCGGCTTCGCCCGCGTGATACCATGAAAAACAAAAACAAATCTATCCCGCGAGAACCTTACATTTTTCCGGGATAAAATGTAGCCTATGTGTTATTCCCGACTATAATCTATATTTGTGCCAAATTTCATTCAGATCCGTTCAGCCGTTTCAGAGTGAAAGAGTAACAAACTTAGTTACATCCAGACATCTTGACATCCATCCATACATTCATACAAACTTTCGCGTTTATAGTATTAGTGGATATGCAAATGAAGTAAATGAAGTCTTTTATTATTTTTCGTTTGTGTTTCGGCTGCGGAAAACAAGAGCGGAATGCCTTTTTGAATGTGTCTGTGCATGGAGCTGTGCTGGACGGCGGGAGTGCGGCGAGAGTGCGGTGAGAGTGCGGCGGAAGTGCGGCGAGAGTGCGATGGGAGTGCGACGAGACTGCGGCGAGAGTGCGGCGGGAGTGCAGCGAGAGTGCGGTGGGAGTGCGGTGAGAGTGCGGCGGAAGTGCGGCGAGAGTGCGGTAGGAGTGTGGGAGAGTGCTGCATGCGCTTGCGTTCCTCACCTCCGGCCGCGCTACAATCTCAACAAGCGGCTTCCACTTGTAACCCCATTTCTGTTAGGAAAATTGGACAACAGGCTCCAAGAATTTAATTTTTTCGAAGAAAAATCGTTTATATTTACTCAAATGGTTTTTAAGCAAATATTATTCAAAATGTCGAAGGTCAAACTACAAAATAGGGTCGAGGTTAGAACGCAGCGCTAACAGAAACACACTCGGCGGTGCATAGCAACTGACTGCCCTCGCTTCTCTAAGCCCCAGTTTGAACACGATCCTTCAACTGACAGGCAACGATCTAAAGTCTACCTTATCGTATACCCTCAGATATCAAAATCCAGTGACTACATGAACAAACTCGTACCGAAGAGTTTTGTGCTTTGTGTTCAGACGGTGAAATACAATATTCGCCTGGCAAATCCTTCTATGCTGGAAATTCAATGTCAATTTCATTCAGACTATTATTTCTAATTTAAACTATGACCCCGTGACTTACGGCTCAAATTCGAGTGTTACCCTCTGAAATGCACAGGTAAGGGGCGACCGAAAGCAGAGATAGGACCGTATAATAAAAAAACTAAAGATTTATTTTTATCCAACTTCACAAAAAAAATGGGTTAAGTGTTTACTCTATTCGGAGATAAGACATGTAACGTGAGAGTTTATTTTTGTGACATTATTTTTTTGTTTTTGCTGCTGACTTTGGCTTTTAGTCGTGTATCCTGCTCTCATCCCGGGGCTGGAGTTACGATAATTATTTTCGGAAATATTAGCAGGGTGATTCAAAGTATTTCAGGATATTTTTGTGGCACGGCGATGTGGAAATACAACTATTTGAACCCCCTAACCCCCCCTCTATCGCCCCGCCCGCGGCTCGATGGGAAAACTTTCTCCGTGTCGCCCATTTTCTCGCATATTTATTATACAATTTTGCTTTTCAGGCAGCTCAATAAGAAATTTGTATAAAAGCTAAACACGTTACATCGGTTAGTACAACACGGTATCTGCAAAAAATAAGGAAATGAAAAGATCTACTTAGTAAATATGTAATAGATAATGAGCATGACTCGGTCACGCTCCTGCCACGACCACCACATACAATTATGATAAGCAATTTATTCATAGTTCATATTATCTACAGGTAAGTAATATTACGTAGGCAGAGTACGTGTGAATTCATTAACATTATCCAAAAATCATGAGCCCAATCCGAACACATTATATTTATTTCTGTTTAAAAAAATAATTGCATTAAACACCAGTACTCAAACGTTATAGGAAAACAATGTGGAAGTCTGAAGTTCCAAGTGCGCATAAGGTGCTTTTAATGAACTTTAACCCTTTCACCACACTGGTTGAAAGGGTCGAGCCCAAGTGATGTCGTTAATTGGCACACTGGTGTCTTAAAGTCGATCGCTCCTGCGCGACGCCGCGGGTCGTTTGCAGGCGACCACCTCCTTGGAACCCTTTGATTTTCCACCAGAGCTGGCTCCGGGAACGGAAGCGGAATAATGTCTGATAGGCTCCCTTTATTCTTTGTTCGGAAGTTTGTACAACCAAACCTACTAAGACCCTGCTAAGTATATACTTTTTGTACGAGCTAAAGATACTTGTTTATTTTCGCCTATTGGCGTATTGGCTATAAAAAATTGTGAAACTTACCGTGAAAAACTTAAATATGGAACTATCAGTTTGATAATATCTTATCTAACAAGTTAGAAGGATCACAAAGAACCAAAACCCAGTCTAACTGGTCTATTTCTAACCAAAACAGTCCAAAACAAAAAATATCTCACGAACAAAGAACTCCGTGCTTAGATAGAGACAGCACGCTTGCATCCCTTTCGGAAGGGCTGAATTATGACGTAATCATAGCCTTGAACACCCTTGCAGTGAGCTGCAATCCGTATTGACACCTTACGGGGGTTGGAATAAGGGTGATTTTCAATTGACGCTGCACTTTATTGTGTGATGAAATCGGTAGGGGTGATTTAGTTCAGGAGACCGAAATAAGAAATCCAATAAACATTATCCCTTGTAATAAATAAATAATCATCTGAATTGAATAAATAAACATTTTGATGTTGTTTTATCAATCATAAAGTAAATTATTTTGGCTGAGGACAACACGGGAAAATGGACTGGCAAATTGAATTCACAAAATTAATCTTTTGATTAGAATAGAACTATTATGACTTCGAAATGGCGGTCGTGACTCAAGAATTCTATTTCCATTTGATACAAAGCATTTTTCATAATGACTTATAGAACAATAATTGAAAAATATACTACTACCTATTTACCTCTTTAATTGAACTCTATTTAAAAAATAAGAGAGCTGGTGGTGTAGTGGTAGCACCCCTGCCTCACGATCCGAAGGTCGTGGGTTCAAACCTGGTCGTGCACCAATGAGTTTTTCTATTCGAAAAATTTATGTGCGTAATGCCAGTGCTCTTAAACGGTGAAGGAAAACATCGTGAGGAAACCGGCATACCCTAGAACCAAAAATTCGAAGGTCATAGGTTAGTATTCTTATAAGCGGCGATGGACTTGCAACCTGTCACGTACGGAATACTAACTACTGTGCAAAATGTGGGCATGTACCAAATGTCATGTTTGGACTTGCCTCTGACTACCCTCTTTAGATATCCTCAAAGATCTAAGTAATGAAAGATCTGAGGAGATATCTACCGAGCCTGGGGATTACAGTCGTGATCATATTTTTTTTTTTTTTTAATATTTTCTAAAGTATTATTGTAAATAGCTATTTATTATTTACTGCGACTGAATACATCACGCGATCACGTGACATTTGAAAAATTGTTTGATGAAGACTTGAAATAATGTATCGTTAGCGCATCCTGTCTCCTAGACTATCGACTCCACAATCCAACCCTTTCACCCGAATACTATAAAAGATTTATTTAAAACTAGCAACCGCACGCGGCTCCGCCTGCGTGGTATCTTCCCGAAAAAAAGTAGCCTATGTCATTCCTGGTAACTACGCGGTCACAAATTGTATTGAAGTAATGTTACTTCAAGCTTGAAATTTGACGTTACTGAAACATTATTGTTTTTAAGAGCTTGTGGTAAGCCCTGTTAACTACCTATCCCCCCGTAAAATGGTCGTGGTTTTCTGAACATAAAATAAGGAAAGTATGAAACCTTCAATATAAGTGTTATCATCAGACATCATCATAATGTTCCACATTTTAGTGCGCCGGCGCAGCCACAGAGGTCACAACGGAGCCCTAATGTACTACTCCTACTGACTGTCCTACTAACCTACCTTGTCAATACGAGTTGGTGCTACCGAGCGAAAATAATATACGGTATTTTCAGGGCCTGAAAGTTGAGAGTTGTTCCTGTAATATTCAGCTTTCAGCGCAAAAATATAACATTAATCATAAGCATTATGTACTAAGGAAGACGTTAATAATCTAATACTTAGCATAATTTGCGGAAATAACGCTATGTTATCTTGTTTTTACTTTTTAAGTCCAAATCTTAAAACGTTAAAAAGCTATTGTCCAATGACACCTTGTGATTTCTCGCAACGTGACATAAGGGCCGGCCCGCTGACGTGGGTGCGGGCCGCGGTTGACGACTGCGTGAACCTTTGTTGTTCTTTGTAGGAATCACGTTCCTGCGAGGCTGGTGGGGGGGGGGGGGGGGGGCTAAATAAACCACCTAAGCCAAAGTGGAAGGCACTTAATTAATTTACCTTATTCTCAGTGGAAAGTTTCGATGCCATTTCCTTTATCCCACGATATAAATAAACCGTAATAAATAATTTAGAGCGCTGGTGGTGTAGTGGTAGCACCCCTGCCTCACGATCCGAAGGTCGTGGGTTCAAACCTGGTCTTCACGACCCTCGAATCGTGAGTCAGAGACGCTACCGCTACACCACCAGTGCAAAAGTTATATTTATTACTTATCTAAAGAAGATACTAGGTATTGTATCAATATCATTAAGGAAGGTACTTAATAACTAGTTGTAATTTATTGTGGACTAGCTTCCGCCCGCGGCTTCGCCCGCTTTATACCTTGAAAAACAAAAACACATATACCACGGGAACCATTGATTTTTCCGGGATAAAAAGTAGCCTATGTTTTATTCCAGACCATAATCTATATCTGTGCCAAATTTCATTCAGATCCGTTCAGCCGTTTTAGCGTGAAAGAGTAACAAACATACATCCATCCTCACAACTTTCGCGTTTATAATATTAGTAGGATATTATGTATGTGGAACTCGTCAACTCGACGGAGGAGGTATCTCGTGGCCCGTGCCAGCTGGTATAAAGGACTCGCAAGTATTGAAAAGTAACGAAAAACCTTTGATAAATTACTTATCTAAGAGTAAAACTAAGCGATGGATACAAAACACTCGAAAAAAGCGTTTAAAGCAAAAGAGGTAAGTACCTATGAAAAGATTATTGTCGATATTGTGGTCACGGTGGCAGGAAGGTCCTATAGCTAGGTATAGCTATGTACTATGCTCATGTAGGTAGGTGTCGTGTCGGGTGGCAGGCTCCGGTTACATCAGCTGACTGGCCACGGCTTTGTTGAAGACGGACGAACTCTTTGTTATTCCGTGCTAGGCTGAAAGTGAAGATAAGTCAACACCGCTTATAATTCGAGTCTTTTGTGAACCGGTGATAGCGCTTTTTCAAATTATTAACGAAATTTTTTCGGAAATAAAAGGTTACTTATGCACTTAGGTACGTTTTCTGAGCTGTTTGGTTACTTACGATCTTTTTCAAAAATACCTAAAACCTGATGTTAGGTAGGTACTACTAGCTGGTGTAGGTATACTCGTGGGTACTTAATACCTACTTCGGTTCAAGGGATCTTTTGGTAAGAAGGTAAAGTTGTTTAAAAATGAAATGAAAACGTATTCAGTTCATAACTACTAACCTAACTTCAAATAGGTACCTACATACTCGTAGTACAAAGTAAGTTTCCAATAAGGTATCTTTTATGCCTCACTAAAATCAGCTGTTTCTACCCATCAGCTGTGTTGTGCATGTAGGTACTCTGGAGACGACGTATTAGTGAAGTAGCTCGTACAGTATTATTAGAGTGTTACTCAATTCTTGTAATTCAATAAACCAGTTCCAAGCGAGCGGCAGTAAAAGACTAAAACCTAACAAAGTAAATAAACACGGCACCTACCCACGTACCTAACTTTCTCGACGCATCGTCGAATCAATCGTGCGCGCTCGGCAGTTTCCGCCAGAGGTCGGGCGCGCTCGGCCCAGCTGACGAGAACTGTTGCTATGTGCCCCACACTCGAACGAAACGGACCATTGCTTTATTCGGTGACTTGGCTTTACATCTATTTTTTGTTTACTAGTGACCTAAAGTAGATAATGCACAATCTGGTTTATAATTCGGATAGATATTATAGATAAATCGTAACTTAGATTAATTATGTCAGTACAATTGGATATAACGGGTACATGAGCACGCATAATCAGTGGATCCGCTATATAATCTGCAAACACGACTGGATATCTACCTATATTCTGTAGTAATCAGACAAAACGCTGCAAAACGAACAAAGAACATCGAAAACGCACGAGAAACGTCCCAAACACTCGCCTGTGCGCCGCAGTTAAACAAGCCTACGTGACCGACCGAACCGATGTAGCTACCCCCACAGGCGCGCCCTCGTCCACACGCACGCACACAGGCGCAGACGTGGTTAAGTCGCCACGTAACCCCGAAAAGGCCTAACCGACATCGACCTTCACAAAGAAATGAACACTCCCGTCGTCCTTGTGTCCTTGGCGGTAAGGTTCAATTTAAGAAGACGTCGTGAAAGGCACTTAGAGCGATGTGCTTGTGGCTCCACAGTATCCCCGTTGCGCTAGTGCATTTATGGCAGTGAGCGCGCGTCGTCAACCTTTTTTCTATATTTTTTAGGACGCAGGTACTCATGAATAACAGTTTTGACATTATCAATGTTTCTAAGACAGTTATCGATTGCTTTTGTAGCGCTTATTAAAGTATTTTAAATATACCTAATATTTAAAAAGTTTTGAGAGTTCTATTCATATTAAAATATCAACAAAAGTGGATTCTTATCATGATTTTGAAGAAAGGTTTTTATAAAAAAAAATTCCAACAGATATTAAGCATTTTAGCCGTTAATTTTTACTATGAAGGATAATATTCCGTGAAATAAGTAATGCAAATTGTTCAAAGGGCCCTGTAACACCCATCTCTTTGATAAACCAAATTATATCCAGTAGATTTGCTAGGAAAAGGTGAAGGTTCTAGACAAGGATGCCCTAGAAAAAGGTTGACGATCTCTGCGCGCTCGTCCCAGCTCGGTTGGCAACAGGCGAATGAAAGCATCGACCACCAGACACGCAATTCCATACCTTAACCGTAAACAAATAAAGCAGAATTTTCCGAGTTAAAAAGTTATCGATCGAAGCTTACGCGAAAAAGTTTTTGTACTTATCGCCTACAACGATACATGTACTATTTCATTAATTGGCTTAAGTGACATAATCGGATACGGTCCTATTTCCAGCGCGACAAGGGTCGTTTTTGCTTCTTTTCTGTTTTTGAATGCTACTACATTTAAAGGATTCATAGCCGAAGAACAAAGAACGTTATTAAGAAAGTATAATATCTACCTGTCGGGTGTTTTACGGTTCTTTAATTAATTGTTTTAGCTTCGTTTTATTGGGCTCTAATAGTAAATAGACTTGCGAGGGAACGGGCACAATGGGAATTTGATTAGTGTGTCGTCCATGTAACACTCGAGTCGTAAATATGACAACCGAGCCAAATGTTGACCGCTCGTGTAGGGCTGATAGGGCTGAATAGGGCTGTTCCAGAGTAGATGAAACCTTTAAATAGACAAAGGTTTTAGGAAATTTCGTTTGTGGGTAAGGAGGTACTTATGCAAATAAACGGTGTAAGTCCATTATGAAGTTAAGTAAGTAGGTTCTTCATAATTGTAATGAATTAATTTGTACGACAGAGATACGTACAAATATTAACTAGTATTGTGTCACTATAGTGTTTGGACGTGCTTCTGACTTTTGACTGAGGCTTTACATATTCGCAATGATAATACCTAGAGATCTAAAGAAATGTCCATGAAAATGCCGATTAAAATCGATTCCTGATCCAGTTTGGTATCCATTTGTATGATTAGGTTATTAAATTAGATCCCTGCCGCTACAATTTGATTTACATATAACTTGAAAAGCGTGATTAAGATTGCATCAAAATAATGTAGGTAACAGTTTCAATTAGTACCTACCACTAGTTAGGATTGGAGCAGTAAAAGTAAAAAAAATAATAAAGTAAGAGATCCACCGCTACGCCGGGACAGGTTGGGGCAAAAAACGGTTTGATGAAGGACGCGGTGGGCCATGTTGTGTGAATAGGGATGATTTGGGGTTGCTGTGGTGAGAGAGTGGAAAGATGGAAAGAGATGGATAACAATTTCATTTTAGTGTTATGCGTTTGTATTTACTTCTATCAGCTTATCAAAGCTTTTACTTTTTGGAAAACATTTGTTCATATTGATAAAAGGGCATAAGTTCACATAAACCACTTTTAGGAAGATACGTTCTGTGGTTACTTAGTATTTTTATTTTGTCTATCAAATCTTTGCGAGCGTAGGTTGGGAGCTGTAATAAAATAGTCCACGTATCGATGTACTTAAGTACATTTCCCTTCCTCCGAGTGGTCGGAGTTCGGCGGTGGGCAGCCCCGGCGTGGGATCTCATCCCGGTGGTAAACCGCATTTCTTTTATTTCACCGAATCCGGTTTTATATTCATTCCTCTGGTAGGTTTCCCTAATTTCCTAAGGCCCTTGTTTTTGTTAGTATCTATGACTTACGGTCATTAAATCGTTCATTTTACGACCCTCTAGGGGTCCACTTCGAGTTTGCGTTCTTTGTTTGCGGAAATCGCGTTTTTTGTTCGGAAAAGTTAAGTTAAGCTCTCGCTTGACGGACATCTCCCGGGCTCTCGACAGGCATTTGACATTTACGATAAATTCTAACTTTTTTTTCGGACGTAGTTTAAGCTATCTTGAAAGTATCGGGTCAGCGTTTTAAGCGTACCTAAGTAAATACCTACAGATGACCGCGGAGGGACGCGACGACACAGGCCTCCGTCTCAACTCGAAATACTCCTCGTAAACTTTTTCTATAAATTTATTCTCGAAGCTATTAAATCCTCCTTCGGTACTGTATTTCTTCGCGGGTTCGACTCCCGGCCTGCATCGTGAATAATGCATCGATTCTTAACGTAATTGATTGGGAATAAAACTTCAGCAATCGGGACTTAACGAGCGCCTTGTAATAGGAGGAGCATTATGAATGATTTATAAGATAACTCGCTATACAGGCAGCGCTCTGACGCTGCCTAGCACCTTTGTTGACTTCTAAGCTTTCGATAAATCATCATGGTTCGTTATTACACGTTTCGAAAAATAATCTACTATTTATATTGTTTAGCTAAACCATTTCACACCGAACGCAGTTAAAACATGAAACGTCTGCAAAGAACGGACTGTTTTTGATGAGAATAGGCATCATATCGCCCGGCACCAATCCCGGCGTGTAGTACCTAGTGTCATGGACGCCAGGGTGGGCTGCATGGAATCACCGCCAGTGCCGGTTCAAGGCTAATCCTAATCCATGGAAAGCTCAGCGAGCGACACCTCTCCACACTTATACGATTGCTTTCACAGATATCTAATAGTATAGTCAGAGGAGTGCTCGGTGTGGTAGTGTTCTCACTCGGTGGCGGGTTCGACTCTACGATCGTACAATGATTTTATGATATTAAAAAATAATACAGAATGGGTTTTGTAAAGGTTTCATTTGTCACTGACGAATCGACAACCGCGGCGATAAAATGACAATAAATTTTGTCATTATTTAACATGTCATTTTGGCATTTTGACAGCTGCAATTTTTATTCTCGGCTTTAAAAACCGTGTCTGTTATCGGTGCTAGGTGCATAAAACTGCTTATTTTTATGACTCGCCATGGGCGGTAGTACCCGCTGGTTGGACGGGGGTAAAAAATAAGGGTAGGACAATGAGCATGTAGCTAGCAGACGACACAACATGATAAAATGGATACGGAAATAAAATGTTAGGTACCTACTTGTGTGAACTCTACACATTGTGGTATCATTGAATTTAACTATAAGATAGGTACTTACTTCTTACGGATCCCATAAACTATTCTATAACAAGATGAAAGATAAAAACTAAAAAGAGATCTGGTAATGACGTACAAAGTAATATAATTTTTAAGTAAAATCTATTAAAGAATTTTAGCGATAGCCCATTTTCGGTGTCAATTTATTCATGAAACAAAGCTCCATAACGCAAACCTCTTACTAAGCAACACTTTATCGTCTTTTATATTAGACGGTGTAAGAGCGTCGTAAAATATACATATGCTCATATACGTTTGTATGTTAACGCTTCGGCGTAGAGGAGCCTTTATGTCCTTTCTTTATTGTTTTATCAGCATTGTGTATTCTGAGTGCGTACCACTAGAAAGTTGTGTCTGATTTTGTAAGCGTGCTCGCTTTATATGACAATGTTCGGCATAAACATACTCAGATACGACAATTCGTACGAGTTTACAAACATAATGAAAGCTCAAGTGACAGCTCAATCTATACAGAGCTTAACCTGACTGACTGACTGACTGACTGACTGCCTGAATCATCATCGCCGAGCCGAAACCGCTGAAGCTAGAAAGCCGAATGAAACCGCTTTGGAATGTAGATTCCTTTTATAACAAAACCAGCCACTAAGGCGGATTTTTGGAAATTTCACCCTTAAGGGGGTAAAGAAGGGTGGAAACGTTAGTATGAAACTTTTTAACGCGTGAATGAAATTTTCGTGAAACTTTGTTTGTGTACAATAAATGGGTAAGTACCTACGTATTTCTGGATTTTTCAATATAACCTTCAAAAAGGGTAAAATGGGGTGTCAAAGTTAGTAAGTACTTACTTATAGGATTTTTTAAGAGTTGTGTAATTTGTTTGAAACTCGGCTTAGATACCTACTTTAAGTGAACGAAGTCGCGAGCGGGACAACTAGTTTTAACATAAACGTAACAAATATGACATTATGTAGTAATGACAGAAATCATACGACAATTTGCAACGGCCCTCACTCCTACCTACTCGTACATGAAGAACTCCAATTATTAAATGAAATAAATAACAACTCACTCATGCAAAATTAATTAAAATATAAACCAGTTCGAGCACTCGATCGCTTTGTTGTCAAAAACAAAACGAGCCCAATTAATATTAAGAGCGGAGTCCTTAAGAAACGCGCGAACAAGCACTTACGGTTTTAGAAATTTCCATAAGAAATCACTTCATAGAAGGACACAAACTAATAATACGAATTCTCAATAGATGAGTCTACACTAACACCGCGTGATTATTCTAAAATAATTCTTAATTTTTGAGAAAAAAAATCGTCAACATTGATTAAAAACATCGAAATCGACCTTTTCTATTATGAGTTTTTACGAAATTATCGTTGTTATTTTTGTAATATTTTTGGACAAATCGTGAGACAAAATGTTAAACAACACAGTCACCAGGAGTTTTTTCTACTAATTCAAACCAAAAAGTATTAATCTGAGCCTAAACATTGTTAATTTTGTGAGCAGAAATTGTTCCCCGCCGCCATACATTTTAGTATGGAGCAAGCGCCTGCCAAAATACGCTTTATAATAGAATAGGCGCGTCAAAAATATTCAGTACCGTCTCAGTCTCCAAGGTGACCGCACGTCCGTTTGTAGTTCCACGCCGAGCTCTTTTGTTTGTTTGGACTAGACACAGGGTGGGTCGCGAGTGTCGGATACTAATTTGTGACTACTGATTTGTATTCATCGAGCAGGTTGACGCACAGAGTTGCGGACGATTCGTAAAAAAATTATTGGAACACAGTATCCCAACTAATACTTTTGTTTTTTTTTATTGTCGATTCATTATCTTGTATACCTAAGATCTATAATGATCATTTATTTGATTATAACCTAACCTAACCTACAACAATCACAGTATCAATCAGCAACAATCACAGCGGGCGAGAGTCCGCCTGCGACGCTAGAGGTTGCGGGTTTGATTCCCGCCACGGACAAATTTGTTACGATCTGCAGAAATTTGTTCCGTTGGTCTGGGTGTTTTTTATGTATGATAAAAATATATCTATCTATGTATAATGTATTAAATATATCAGTTATCTAGTACCCATAACACAAGCTTTGAGTAGCTTACTTTGAGGGAAGATGATGCTGTGTGGACTGTCCAGCATTATTTATTTATTTATTTATAATCAACGAAATTAAAAAAAACAGTTATTTATCTGACTTTACAATGCAGTTATTTTTTTATGGTGTCCGAATCGACAGTAACAAATATATTAAAATAAAAATTGTCAATTGGGACGCTGTGTCCTAATAAATTTTATCCGATTCGTCAGCATTCAGCAACCCGACGAACTAGGTACGTGACTTTTACTACGTTTTTTTTTTTACGAATTAATTATCAAACACTAACTAGTGTAGGTACTTATTTATATTGCAACATTTTTCTACCTATTTCAGAGAGATATGGGAAAACGTAAAGAAAACTACAGTAAGCACAAAAAAAATAAAGGAAGATTTAAAATAATACAGTAAGTACCTACGTATAATGTATCTACTCATCTTTTTGACGACGGTGAGGTGGAAAATTCTTAAAATTAGCTACCTGATTAAAAAATAGATTTTGGCCATTTTATCATTCCTAAGCTTAATTTGTTTGTTAACTAACCAAAAATATATGACGTGGAAATATGTGAGTGGCGCCTGCAGTCTCTTATCAATCTCAAACCCTTTTTTTTTTAGAAAACATAATGTTTCAATTCAAGAAAACATTCAAAACATTCAAGAAATCGTTTTACGAAATTTTATGTTTTAAATAACTACCTAAATAAATATTTTTCATTTTCAATCTTTCGGAGTAAAAAAGTTTAATTAGTTTTAATCTGTACATATTTTATTCCATGTTTGTACTAAATATTCTTTGATTTTAATAATAGTTTTTTCATCTATAAATTCCACATTTCTCATAACACACAGAACATTGGCTTGACAATTATCTTGAATTTTTCCATAAAAAGAAATACATAGTTTAAAATGATATCAAAAAGCATACACTCTGACCCAACCCTTTGCCGCCGCCATGACGAGCTACCCGCGCGCCGGTAACTCGCCGCGGGCTCGCGCGCTTCACGATGCTACTAATACATTGCGTATTTTCTATGACATTTATAAACATCCCACCAAGACGAACGCGTAATGGATGCGTAACTTGTACAAAACATCGAAAGTAGATTTATTCGTTTCCAGGGTGTGTATTCAATACTGAGCGATGCATTTGTGTGAGTAGAAATTATCAATGTAGGTGTTGAGTCAGAAGTTCCCACGCTCGCAGACGGCAGCCTTAAGAGCCGTGCCGGTGCCCGCTCTCAAATTATAATTTCCTACGAACAGCTGATTCCGCTAACCCCTAACGTTAGCCCCATTCATTTCCACCCCTATTCTTGAACCGTTTAAGTGTTTTTTCGTTTGGACCCTTAAACAGCTGATCCATCGTAGGTTACATTCTTATCGGTGTTTATTCGAATAGAGTCTTTATAGGATTCTAAATAAAGTAGAATTTAGTTTGGCGGATGTGATGTAGGGTGGCGGTGGCAGTCAGCTGACAGGCTCAGATGTTATTCGGTTACAGATGCAGCGGCGGCTAAATATGGTTTAACGGCCGTCCGCATGTTTTATGGAGGTGTTTATTCTGGAATAAAATAAGATGATAATATTTTACAGCTCAAAACTTATGTTCTGAAAATTAGAACAAGATGCTGCAGTATTCTTATTTCAACGAAACACTGAAATTTGCTTTCTAAATCGGTAAAAAAATCATTTATTAATGTTAAGTTATTCTTGGATTACAAAAAAATCCATAAGTATCACCTCGACAATATCGTAAACGGCGACCACTTACAGTCAGTCAAACAAGACCCTCGGCTGAAATCGAATTGTGGAATAGTTCGCCTCGGCCCAATCATATTACTTAGGATAGGAACACGTAGGTACCTTACCTATCAACCCCCAAAATTCAAAACATATCACGTCGCAAATGTACCTTTACTTGCGAGTACCAATTTATGTCAAAAACCCTTGCGACTAATGTCCAAAATACGAAATGTCCAACTAGGATTAATGTCCAACATGATTTTTGACCCACACTAATTTTGTCCACCACCAATTTTCTCTGATCACGCAAAACGGTCCAGTCTGATCGCGACGCTGATTTTGATCATCAATTAATCCCCTTCGACGTGAAATTACAGCTTTATGGGACTAAAATTCTCAAATCCAAAATAGTTTAGAAATAAATCCAATTCCAACGCACGGGGTTGGAACACATCAAATATTAAGGAAGATCTTCAGCTTTAATTGACATGCGAGACTCGGGGGATGAAGAGGGATGTGTGAGGGGATGCCGGGGGGAGGGGGTGGCGCTATGCAGATGTGGATGGGGGTGGTAAACGTATCTCACAGACTTGCTGCCAATTCTCAGCCACTCGGGGATCTGTGATCTTATAATTCATTTGTTTCCTATTAACGACGGTAAAGTTCGTAAGAATGTTATGTCATTTCTCCTGTAAGTCGTGGCGTTTGGTTTCGAGCCAGGGTCTCCAATAGAGGGCGTACCTAAAACTGTAAACCAAGGATATCTAAACAAGGGTCTTAACTATTGTATCTTTCGGTTATTACTTCCCAGGGGTCTTACCACAAGCTCTTACCAACCATCATGTCAGTACTTCAATAAAAAATTTTTAGGTTATGGTACGAAATATCAAAGTTATATTACTTTGACATTGCCGGAAGAGGTTGTGGTAAGGACCATGAACTGATTGATTTATGACTGTGTAAGATACAAAATTGTATATTTCTCTGGATTTAATAACTAGTAGGTACTAATACCTCTGACTATCCCCAACACTGAGCAAGGTTTGTTTAAATTGCCTTAGGCTCGGTTCCGGTGCGTTTCGTTTACCTAACTGTCGCATTCCCGCGGCGTCCGGGCGGCACGGGTCGCCACAACTGAAACATTGTGAGGCATTCGCTCTCATCCACACAACTGATGTAAGTACCTAGTCATTGTTCCATCCCATTTCGACTAATGGCTCTCTACTGTAATGTATGTATACCGACTTTAGTGTATCAACAAAAGTACTAGTAGAATTATATAGTGTTGATAAGGTTATTTAGCTTTATGGATTTTAAATTTTGATTTAGATTCATCTGTGGTGGAAAACTTCGTGTGGAAATGCAATGTCAAACTCCTTGTTTCTTTAGGCGACACACGCTTCGTAAGTTAACAATGAAGTAGGTACCTTCTCTGTTGAAGTTGGTGTATGAGAGAAAAGCTGTCGATTTTTCTTTCAACTCGAATAAGATGAAGCTTCACACTTGGCCGCGTCGAGTGTCAGGAGCGACCGGCACTAATAATTCTGTCAACCGAAAATGCGACGCCAGCCAGGCGAACGAGCGAGGCGCTGGCCCGAGAAAGTCGACGAGTGTAGTATGTACTCGTAATCTTGATTCAAGTAGGTTCGAGGGTTTATTTTAAAAAGGGCATTTCCTTGCCGACCAAAGCCGTAATATTACCATATAGGAATTAGGTCGTGTCTGTTCTTATCCATGCATAATCTATGATAACGATGTGCCGTGATGCCTCGCGATGCCTCACGCCACCGCCGCCCGAACTTACTCCAGGAAGCACTTTCTTATCTACGCACAATTTTACCGAAAACATCCCCTACTTTCTCATGGACCGTATTCGAATGCGATAGGACTTAGAATCGCGCGGCGGGCGGGTTGCGAGAGGTCGTCATTTCGGAAGATCCTTGCCTAGCAATATCAAGCTCGATGTCGCCTGATCGTCTTAATGGAGATTGAGTGTGACAGAGACGGATGCACGGTTAGAGAGGGAGGCGCGACTGAAATTCATGAAGTTGCCAAGTTACAGTGTTTCAACATGTAAGCTAACTCGTTCGAGATTCAAGTTAATGATCGCGCGGTCTGTTACCGAGGTAGCGTGTTCGGAACCCGAGTCTGTGCACCGCTTGTACGTCCACCGCCCACTCCCCTGGCTCCTTACCCCTTGTACCAGGAGTTGATGACAGTGTAGGAGGTAAACTGCCTTTTACAGGAACCGTGCGGGACTACATAGTATGGGACATTTCCGTCAAGTTTTTTGCGGCGGTCGGATGGTGCGGTTTCCAGATGGCATTACGTGCTGGTAAAAAAATAATTGCACACATCTGCTGTCAAGTTATTTGGGATGCACCAAATTGTGCTAAAAACATGACTTCCATCCGATAGAGCAGGCGACAAGATAGACCTCATTTCTGTGTTCAGTGCAGGCGGCACCTAGAAATACAATCTACCTATATATTTATTTATACATTATTGTACACAGATAATAAAATATGTGTGACAAAAGGAGGGCTTAATGTCTAGGGGGCATTTTGCACCAGCCAACCTAGTCTGGTTTAGAACTAGGTCGGCGCACAGTGACTAATATGAAAACTAAAACTAAAAATATTCCAAAAACAAAAATATATAAATTTAAACGAATTGTTATTATACAGAATAGTTACCTAGGTACTTATTTATATCTACGTTTTATATTAATAATCATTATTATACTAACTAGGTACCTACCTTACCTACTAATATAATACTGCTTACCTACTGTAACCTAATCAAGAAGGTGAGAAACAGTAGCATTTTTTTTAAAGAGTTTACGAGTTAATCTTTTTAATCTACTTGCATGATAACCACAACCTTCTTTTTTTAGTTACCGAGTTTTCTTTTATGAAGGTCTTATTCAGAAAACGTTTTAAAACGTATCTTCTTGATATTATAATTTGAATTTGGAATGTAACTTATTTCGTCGGAAACAAATGAATTTCGAACAAAATAAGAACAGAACATTCCAGAATAACTCCATTCACGTTCAAGCAAAGCTGGGCATAATCAAAAATTGAAATTATTTGGAGTTTTTGCTGATTATTTTTTACGGTGCGGGAACAAGGAGGGGTGCGAGTCGGCGGCGCGGGGTGCCGCGGTCAGGCGGGCCTGCGCATAACTTGAGCGATTCCGGATTTAGTCGCGCAGCCGCGCTCGAGGACGACGGTACGGCGGAGCTTCACGCATTTTTTCCAAAACCACAAGCATGCCGCGCTGTTCTGTATTGATGTGCAAAAACGACAGTAGAAGCGTTAATGTGTCCAATGGAGGCGTGTCGTACCATCGGTGAGTTTTTTTATCGTACCACTAGTGTGGTGAATGGATTACAATGCCTCAGAGATTTCTCGCGTGTAGGTACCTAGGTAGGTACTTACATTATATTGTCTTCGTATTTTTTAAATTTTAAGAGATGCCGGTTTTGTCACGATGTTTTCCTTCACCGTTAGAGAGTAGGTATATCTGTATCCTTTTTGAGTTTGTAAGAATTAAAACTGTAATTCCCAGGATCGGTAGATATCTCCTCAGATCTCTTGTTAAATAGGTACCTACCTATTTTATCTTTTTGTTTGAGGATATCTAAAGAATTAGGTAGTTAGGAGGCACATATTTAGACGTCCAGACATGACATTAGGCACATGCTCACATTTTGCACAGTAGTCAGTATTCCGTACGTGACAGGTGGCAAGCCCATCTGAATACTAACCTATAACACACACCTTCGAATATTTGGTTGCCGGTTTCCTCACGATGTTTTCCTTCGCCGTTTAAGAGCACTGGCATTGCACACTAAAATTTTTCGAATAGAAAAACCCTTTGGATCGTGATGCAGAAGTTATAGTTAAGTACTAATTTAGTTACGCCGTAACCCAATTTAGGATTGTTCTAGATTCCCCAAAGACCCGAACACCAAGGAGAAGTGGATAGACTCCACCGGGCGCGCCAACTGGTTCCCGAAGCCCTCCAACACGATCTGCTCCGAGCACTTCGACCCCCAGCACGTGCTGCTCACCAAGAAGGGCTACAAGTACCTGAGCGACAGCGCCGTGCCCACCAGGAACTTTCTATCCTATCATGTTCGGGTATGGAATCTAATCATCTCTACTTATTATACAGTTTGGCCCAAACAAAGTACAGTTCATCCAAAAGATCTAGGCATTCGTGAAGTTAGCCGCAAGAGCTGCGCAGTATCGTTTTCGTGAGCAATTGGAGGTATGGAGAGGGGCGGTGGGACTGTAGATTCGCAAACTCGCACCTGTGGCTAACTTCACGAATGCCTAGATCCGTTGGATAAACTGTACATAAGCTTACATTAGAGATGGGATTTCCAAAATGTTAAAGTTTACGACGCATGTTCTGACTTCAGAGTTTCGTGGCCACTATCGAGGTTATTCTGTTTTTTTTTTCTAAGAGTTAATCTACTCATATTAGTGAATGACTAAAACCATGGGCATTAAGTATACAAATCAAATCAAATCAAAATCAAATAAGTTTATTTTGCGTCACAAAAACAGAACATTATACCTATTAATTATACCTACATTTTCTAAGAGTTAATCTACTCATATTAGTGAGTGACTAAAACCATGGGCATTAAGTATACCTACATTTTCTAAGAGTTAATCTACTCATATTAGTGAATGACTAAAACCATGGGCATTAAGTATACCTACATTTTCTAAGAGTTAATCTACTCATATTAGTGAATGACTAAAACCATGGGCATTAAGTATACCTACATTTTCTAAGAGTTAATCTACTCATATTAGTGAATGACTAAAACCATGGGCATTAAGTATACCTACATTTTCTAAGAGTTAATCTACTCATATTAGTGAATGACTAAAACTATGGGCATTAAGTATACCTACATTTTCTAAGAGTTAATCTACTCATATTAGTGAGTGACTAAAACCATGGGCATTAAGTATACCTACATTTTCTAAGAGTTAATCTACTCATATTAGTGAATGACTAAAACCATGGGCATTAAGTATACCTACATTTTCTAAGAGTTAATCTACTCATATTAGTGAATGACTAAAACCATGGGCATTAAGTATACCTACATTTTCTAAGAGTTAATCTACTCATATTAGTGAATGACTAAAACCATGGGCATTAAGTATACCTACATTTTCTAAGAGTTAATCTACTCATATTAGTGAATGACTAAAACTATGGGCATTAAGTATACCTACATTTTCTAAGAGTTAATCTACTCATATTAGTGAATGACTAAAACCATGGGCATTAAGTATACCTACATTTTCTAAGAGTTAATCTACTCATATTAGTGAATGACTAAAACTATGGGCATTAAGTATACCTACATTTTCTAAGAGTTAATCTACTCATATTAGTGAATGACTAAAACCATGGGCATTAAGTATACCTACATTTTCCCTACACTTGTTAGTAGTAGGTACAGAAGGACAATACCTACCTTCATATTTAGAGAAGGTAAGTAAGTACTTAATTATCGATTAACTTAACTTCGTTTGAATTGACGTAGAATAATGTGTATCGACAATACCTACTGAAGATGGTGGTGTGATAGAAAATGATAAATGCATTCGATTCCCGTTAGAACAAATGTTCAGGGTCTATAAAACGTTTTGTTGCAGACGCCATCTGTTGAGACAAAATCCAAGTCGATATCTGATGAGGTCGAAATCGAGCTGCCGCTGAAACACCTCAAAGTCGAAGCCACTCCTGGGCCGTCCAGAAAAAGAGTGTCCGATTCGTCAACCGAGTCTTCTCCCACTAAAGTACAGAAGAAAGCCGATACCGATGATGAATCTTATGGCGATCTCTCTGACGGTGAAGGAGAATATGAGAAGTTATCGGAAGAAGAAAAGAAATTAAACAGCATGTTGAGATATGAACAGAACAAGTACAGCAAGCAAAAGATCAAGATGAATCGGCTTCAAAAGAAACTGAGGAGATTGAAAATGACCATTACGAACATGGAAGACTTGTACTCTGTCCTGAAAGAGAAATTGCACATTCTGGCTGAAGATATTATGAATCTGCGAAGTATTGATGTTAAAGTAAGTACTTATCGATTTAATGAATATTCTGTTGGACATTTTTTGTATGAGGTTTGGTTTGAACGTAACATTATGTTCGACAGGTATCCGAGCTAGTGACTCGTCGACAAACTAATAAAGAACTGTCAGAAGTGGTTTCCAAACTAACGTATTCGGAAGAACTTCGCAGCTTCGCCCTCACTCTGCACTTTACTTCGGCCAGTGCTTACGACTACGTGCGGAATATGTTCAAGACGAGCCTACCTCATCCGAGAACACTGAAGCACTGGTATCTGAAATCGAACGGCGAGCCAGGTTTCACCAAAGAGGCCTTCGCAGCCCTCAAACGCAAAGCGGAAGCTTCCGATCAGCCCATTCTGGCAGCGCTAGTGATACATGAAATGAATTTGAAACGCTACGTCGAAATCGACGGCGAGATATACGGGTACGTAGACATGGGCACGGGCTTGGAAGGCGACATGTTGCCCGAGGCAAGAGAGGTGCTCGCTTTATCGATCATCGCAATCAACGGCCACTTCAAAGTTCCTGTAGGATATTTCCTCACTTGTATTGTGAAGTCGGAGCAGCGCGCCGAGCTTGTGAAACTGGCAATAGATATAGCTCACGATGCTGGCATCCGGATCGTAGCGCTGAGCTTCGAAAGCAGCCCGGGCAACATGTACATGGCTGGCCACCTCGGCTGCCACTTTGATAAGGGAAAAGTCACATTTAAACATCCCGTCACCGACGAACCCGTCGTCGCTATCCCGGATCCGACAGATCTACTCAAATGTCTACGAGATACACTTCGTGACTTTAAAACGCTGATCGATAAGGACGGCGGCAAAATTCAGTGGAAGTTTTTCAAGCAGCTGAGCGAGACGCTATACTTAAGTAAAAAATTAAAAGACCAGTACGTAGATTTCCAAAACGCGAGGGTGAAGGTAAAACTGGCCACTGAACTGTTCAGTCCAAGGATCGCAGATGCGCTTCAATACTGCAGAAAGGACTTGGAACTGGAAGCGTTTGGAGACAGCGAGCCCACACAGATGTTCGTGACGCTGTGCAGCACCGCGCATGAGGTGTTCAACTCCGTGAACTCGCACGTGTACGGCTACAAGAACGCTCTCGACAAGAACAATGCAGACCAGATCTTCGAGTTCCTTAACATGGCGTCCGAATACATCACTCATTTAAAAACGCCAAGTGCCCATCCTATCAGCAGAAGTCTTAAAAAATATACTTCATTCGTAGCTGGGATAAAGAATCTGTACACGAGATTCGTAGAGACTGGCATTTTGGAAAGTTTATCCCTTTACAAACTGAGCCACGATCATTTAAAGCTTTTTTTATGGAACGTAAAAGTGGACGCAGGTTGCAAGGTCGATAAGGATCCCACCCCAAAGAAGGTCATCTTTGCGTACAAAAAGGTTGTAGCGCAGATAAAAGCTTACAAGGGTGCAAATCCTCCTCTGGAACAAATATCGATCCCTCTGTCTCCCTCGCCAGTGGACCGCATCAACAGAATCGCAGGACATGATCTCACTAAAGAAGATAAGATAGAGGATGATCCGGAATTAGATGAAACCCTCGAAGTGCTATCGCTCAACAACGAGGTGGCCGTGGTCCAAATCGCTGGCTACATTGTTCAACAACTCATCAAGAAAATAAACTGCGATGTTTGTGTTGAGACGCTGCTCACTAAGAAGAGGGCTATTAACAATTTCATGATCGCCAAGGACAAGGCGCGCCTCCTGTACCCTTCGCAGGACGTGGTCAAAGTGTGCAGGACCACTGAAGCATTCCTGAAGGGCTTCGATGGTAAAAGATCTAGGCAGACGGTCAGCAGTGACGTCATGATGGCGAAGATTATGCGGCAGTTCGTCGATTCAAAGATATTCGACGATGTTAGCTACCACCAAGTCGGCGAGTTCCCCGAGTCGAACCACGTGACCGACCTCATGAAAGCCATAGTGCAAAGGTACGCTTGGATCCACTACAAGGTTAGGATCAAACGGGAAACTTACAAAGACGTGCTCGCCCAGCTCAAAGCGATATGGTCTGTCCCGGCGGGGACCCCCCGCCCCCGCCCCCGCTCAAAGAACAATATACCAATGGGCTTCTTCTTCCAATAGCCATGTGATTTTAGTCTCTCATCTTACGTAAATACATACATTATAACATGAATCTGGGTTGTTATAAGTTAAGGAGAATAAAACAGAGATCCACACTATAAAACTGAAATCATTCTAAAGCTCCGTACTCACATAAGGTTTTGCTCGATCGAGCTATCATGTCGAGCCTACATTTGATGCGGATTACTACTAGATGCGAGCCGTCGAGCCGTGAGTTTTGCGGTCCACACGTTAATTTTTACTCGTTTTCGAGTAAAACTATCTAATACCGTATGTGAGTACGGAGCTTTACACTAAGAACGCAGAGTTGTCGGTGCGGTAGGAAGGATAATCTTGGTACACGGCATGCTATCACCCCCATCCCTAATGAGTCCTTCCCCCAGTTGTTAATGAGGCGGGCGCATTATGCACAGCACATAAAGCCTGATATGTACCGATGTACATTTAAACGCTTGGGTAATGGCCTGTGCGTCCGTCCGGCCCCGAGGCGAGCCGTCTCACACCGGACTGAGCGCTGTCTCCATCTATACTACTGCAGACTCTCACTGGCATTTTGGGCCACTGGACACTGGACACTGGACAACTAAGATAGGTACTTGTAATACGCCTGCATTGCATTTGTCTGTAAAATATCTCAAGTAAAGTCACTAGGATTTTTTTTTGAGGGCATCCAATTGTAATTTGACAAATAAAAAATAAATAAAGTTAAAAGTGATATACCTACTCGTAAAAAAATAAAATGATACCTACCAAAGCACACGTATTATTATATTTTGCCTACAGAAAAGCTCGCGCACACTCTCTGTCTGCGGTTACTATACGGTGTAAACGAGACCTAGCTAAATGGCCTATAAAATAAATTTGAGTGGACCAATAATTGTCTACAGGACATTTGCTTCGGCGGATGTCGGCCGCGGCTCAGAACGACGATCAACGATCAGAACAAATTATCATAAATATTGTTTGTTTTACTTGATTGACTTAGTTTTAACCTAACAGATTGTGATTGTAAACTATTAAAAAAAAATTGTATCTATCTATACAGCTTTGCCTCAGACCGAATTGAAATTGTAGGTATTATTCCTTACTGCACCTATTATCAGGGACAATCGAGAATACAATCTAAAAATGTAAGTTAATTCGGAGGCAATCGATATACTTATAATAATTTAAGTACCTAGGTAATATCTCCAAGTTATAAACGTTGTTAATCACAAAGGAAAGCCATAACTGAGCTATTAGAAAATATTATAAACCCGTAGGAAAAAAAATGTTACGACATTAAAACCGGAATCACCTATTCACAAGAAAGCCAACAAAAACCACGATAATAAATTAGATCACCTATTTACTTACCTGGTTGTAGAGCCCGAACGTGAGTCCACTTAATGTGCTGTCCTTTTTTAACTAACGCGAGTGAAAGAGTCGGAGTGTGAAGAGTGCCACTGTGCTACGTGCTGCGGTCGCTGCAAGGAACTCCAACTGGTTATTGTTTCCTTCTTGCTCCGTTAGGGTTCCGCCGTTGTTTCATTAAAAATGAAAGTCTTAGTTTAGTTACCTTTGTGTTTAAGCACATAAGTGGGTACTACCTTCTAATTATTTAGTTTCCGACTCCAGTTTCTAAAATAAAAGACGGATAAGGTATCGCTACGGACATTTACACCAATTTTGTTCTCCATTTATATGCTAATTCACAAATTAACACACCATTGTTAGTTCAGTAATAGTTGGCTATTATTTACAGAATGTGAAAATGATGGCTAATCATAATGGTCACGCGAAAGTAAAAAAACTTGAGAATTGTTTTGAATTTACGATCCGGAACCTCTGCCCACTTACCTGGTGGAAAACTGGCAGAATGACCTCACTAACAGCTTACATTTTAAACTAAGTCGATGCAAGTATATAGGCGCGTAGTTTGAGCACAACATTTATGGAGAAGAAATAACTATGTGCCGAAGAATTATAGAATCTTTACGTGAAAAAAATAGTTCCGAGTGGCCGTCTAGTAACCGCCTGCTCAACAATTTAAAACCAAGATCAAAGATAATGACTTGAATTGATGGCTTACGGAATAACCAAACGTCTATCTAATTTCATATTAAATTAGTGAACGTCCAAAACTCACCGCTATTTCGTATCAGGCATCGAATCAATCATATTGAATCCCGCCCGGTGAAGCCAGCGCCCTCGCCTCGGAGCCACTCCTCGCTCTCTGCAGGGATGTGGAGGGAGCCAGGGGTCTTGCGACGCCGGTCTGCTGACTCAAGGTACATAGCAATTTCGTGGAAGACTTCCCACCCCACGGCTGAAGTGTTTGAGCAAGCTTGTTGGATATCCCGGATCCCCGGGATTTAATGAAAGGTTTCTTGTGGAAGCGAAAAGGTTTAACTTGTTTATATTTCTAAAGGGTATTGGATCCCGTTCTTACAGCCCAGCCCGCCTTACCTCGGTGTCCCTACTTCATTCTTGTATGTTTTATAAATGAAGTAAACAGTAAAAACGGCTAATAAGGAGTGTAATTTATCTAAATATCAAGCAATGTTATGATTCTAAAAGATTTACAAACTGGTAGGTACATAAACTTGAATGAAACAAATATCGAAACAAATATCAGATAGACCGCTAAGACGCTTGGATCTATGTCGCGCAACAACATAAATTTTCGATAATTTGCAGCTTTAGGAAAAATAATATTATGTTGCTTTACCATTTTTGATTGATGAATTAATTAAAGAAAAAGGGGCAACATAATATTTTGAGCACAAACAACGTTAGGATATTACGGAAGGCTTTACGCGAGTAAGTCTTCTCTTTGAAGGCTATAAAGGGGCAATATACAACACACAAGAGAATTTATCTTGTAACCTTTCCGCTTCTCGAAGCTGCAGATGCCCGTGAGCTCGCCCTCCGCCCTCGGTCCTCGCCCTCCGGCACACTGGGAGAGCCTGCCAGCTGACCGCGTGTCATCGTGCCCTGTTGCCTGAAGCTTATCAAATCACTCACCTAATCGAAAATGAAACAACATTTCAGTAATCTAGAATATATTATCATTACAAACAAGCTCATCCATCAAAGCTTATCTGAATTCTAATCAGCAATGCAATTTAAACTTTGTTTTGATGGGATCAGAGTTTACACTGTGAGTTCATAATGTAAATAAACTTAAGTTTTATGTTGACGAATCCGGTTTTGTGCAGATTTCGCTTTTGGACCCACTTCATTATAAAAACGCTCGCTGACCAAAGTAAATAGTCGCGGTTTCACTCGTACAATATTTGCGAAACACGTCCATTTGGGACCTTTTGAGTTGTATTTGACTACATAAATTGCATTTACATACACTGCTCGTTCAGTTGACTGACCTCTAAAAGTTCTCAAACTTTTCATTGTTTCCACTTTAGCAAATAAAACATCTGGAAACATGCCATACTTACCCGAAATAAGATAAACCAAAGAAACATTAGTATGTAAGTTGTTGGGCGCGCAGGCCACGCACGGTGTCGAATGCTGGAGCGAGGCTATAACTCACAAAGGGCCAGGCGCTCATAAATCTTCAAATTTGGCCCAGAGCCGATTTATTAGATTTGTTTTGCTCTTAGCGTTACAGCTTCCTTTGGAAAGTGCTAGAAATTCTGCCTCTACAAATTAATAAGGTTAAACATAAATTACATACTGCGTGAATGATCGTTTAAAATATAAAATTCGTTCTACTGTAAAAGGCTAAAAGCGCCAGAACACGTGTAGATCCCTCACATCTCAGAGAGGCCCTTTCATCGCACATGGACCACATCACTCGCACTTGTACTGTGAACACTTCTCAACGAGTTAACCAATCTAAATACAACTTGCATCTGATTCTTATTTATCTTAATCCCTCAACTTATTCGATACATTGAAAACGATCCTTTATCACTATGAACATAAGATTGAAAATGTTTAAGCAAATGCCATGTAGCTCTAATTTCATTTTAATTGCTTGTACTTTAATAATACCATCCACTTGTCTTTTCAGTTCTAAATATAGCTTTAATATCATATCAAGCGATTTTATAACCTCGCTGATATGTTTAAGAGTCATTTCAACTTGTTTACCTGTTTCAGTCACAGAAACGCACTATCTATGTCTGGTTCTTTATAGTGTTCATCGCTGAGCTTCATTATCACCGTTTTGTTATTCACTGCATGCAGCACGGCAAGTTTGTTTATGCCGGTATCTTAACTTGTCAGAAATAAGGTTCATATTACTTGAGCAGCTTAAGTGTATGCCCACACGTGTAGGATTATGAACAAGTGGTTCGGTTCACTGTGTGTTTGAGTTATGTTGACAAGCGATTATGTTACTTATTGTGATTAATACCGAGATTACCTTGTTAGATAACCTTCGCGGCTTGACAAAAAAATATCAAGTTAAAATTTCATAGACTTTTAAGATTAACTGAGCGTGTGATACTGTGACTAGGCACTTGTTAGGTGCTCATGTGCCTAGTACGTACTCAATGAGTCGAATGTGCACTAAAACATTCCCTACAAACTCTTTGTTATAACTCTTTGTTACATTTTCGAAGGTATCACGGTATTGATCGGGTTACCTTTTGTGTATTACGAACACAAGCACGTGAACTTGGCTTGACATTGCACCGTGAAGTCGCCTGTTGTCCGCCGAACTCTGAGAGATTACGGAATAAGCTTAAAGTAATGTCAGAAAGTGTATTCATCCACTCACCCCATTTCCCGGTCACTTAGTTGGTAGAAGTGTTGCTTTCAGATGTCTCCGAGTTCAGAAGCTTCCAACTCTTGAGAAAGTTTGACGCGAGGTGTCACCCTAATGCGATTTCTGTGTATTGTGACATGATGCCTATTCTGTGACGCCTCGCCTACCCGCAATTAGCGATATTAATACAGACTTTGTCACTCCTAATGATGATGAATTCTCTTTTGTTCTGTCATCGGTTGAAGGTTGTTGAATTTGTTTGCGGGAAGGCCATTAGGTAAGGGCTGTTGATTAAACTAATTAACGCTTCATATCTATTGAAATATGAAGCTCGCTAAAATATAAAAACACCTCTTTAGTTTAATTTGTGGGATGCACATCGGAGAAGCATTATTCTTATTTAAGATTTTTCTGAAATTTAAGAAGAGGTTTCTGTTAGGTACTTTATCAAAAGCCAGTACACTTCTACAAAGTTGCGGATATAAAATTTAAGTAGGTACCTACCGACGCGGACGTAACACTAATCTAGTGGTGCTGAGCCACTGCCTGCGGAGTGCTCGAGAAGTCATGCAACGTCGCGTGAGCGGCTCACGAACGAGCGAGACCGAGCATCGGTCGTGCGTGAGCGGCTCACGAACGAGCGAGACCGGGCATCGGCCGTCTCTCGGCGAGCGGCTCGGCTCAGTTGCGCGCCGCGCTCTCAATCGATTGCGTGCGAAGCGTTCGCGTCCGCGCTCCACCGCACTAGCTGCTACGTGAACTGTGGCACTCGGCCGGGCGGCGCGGGACGTGTAAGGAACCAGCTGTTTTGAGCGTCCACTGAAGTGGAGCTGGGTGTGCTCTGAATTATTGTGATAGGGGTGAGTTTGGCAGGTCGGTATTCATTACTATGGTAAGCAAATATCTGTTTATTGGCACTCGTATTTACGAGTAAATGTTTGTGCAGGTAGGGTCAGGCAGCAGGACCACAAGGCCCACTTTCAGTTGAAGATTGAATAAGTTAGCCGCAGTCGGGCGATGCTGTCGTCGGAGACAGCGGAGGTGGCGTGGACCAACGAGTCCGTGGTGCAGCTGGTGCAGGAGTACTGCAAGCTGCCCGAGCTGTGGGACCGCAACCACGACCTGCACCACGTGCAGACCGCCAAGTACGAGGCCTGGACCTCGCTGGCCAGGCTCTTCGGCTGTGATATAGGTAATACTATCGTTACAGTTCTTCCGAAGGATCTAGGCATTCGTGAGGTTAGCCACAGGTGCGAGTTCGCGTTTGTACACTCACTACAGTCCCACCGCCCTTCTCTCCCGAAAAACTATACTGCGCAGCGCTCTGCAGCTAACTTCACGAATGCCTCGACTCGTTGGGCCAACTGTACTTGTCGCTAGTCCACCGTCTTGTACCTTGCAATACTATTAAATAAAAATGTCTATAGCGGAGCTCAGGAAGAAGATTACCAGTATCCTGGCGTCGTACCGCCGAGAGAAAGGCAAAGTCAGGAAAGGAGCCCAGTCCACCTGGTTCCTGTACCCACACCTGAAGTTCCTGAGCGGGTACCTGAAGTCACCTGCTGTGGTCAGTGCGTCAAAATCATTAAAACATCCTTAGAATGTATATCTCCACAGTAGTTAGAGATGGTCATGGACATTTTCAGTGTAACTACATTACTCTAGTTTATGCCCATTGCACTTACATTTTTCGTTAAGAAGATAAGGTAAACACTTTGTAAATAAATAAGTATGTAAGCATTTGCTTATATTGCAGGTAAAAAAACGACCACCGGAGCCAATGCAAGAGCTTTACACAGCAGAGATAGAAACGGACCAAGAGGACGATGACGAGCAGGTTATTCAGATAAAGCAAGAGCCAGATAAGGAACCCTCACCGATGAAGATACCCTCAAGGTTCGCCGGCGAGAGGCACAACCAGCGCCTGACGCGGCGCAAACACTTAGCGACGGCACAAACACACACGCACACCGACAGCAAACTTCTTGAAATGTTACGGCTACTAAAGAAATCGGATATATCGAGGAAGAAAGACGAGTGCGACTCGTTCGGGGAGTACATAGCGACGTCGCTGCGGAAGCACGACGACCGGACGCAGTCGATGATAAAGCAGGCGATCAACAACATCCTGTTCGAGCAGGAGATGAAGAAGTACAGCAGCTACTCGGCGGCCATCAGCCCCGAGAACCCGCTGGGCGGCGCGCTGGACGACACGGACGACTCGCAGCCCCTCAGACATCATTAGTCGGTAGCTAATCCTACTAATATTAGTGTCCGTACTCACATTTGGATTACCTACTCGATAGTTTTACTCCAAAACGAGTAAATAATAGTAACGTGTGGACCGCAAAAATCCCAGCTTGAAGGCTCGCATCCAGTAGTAATCCGCTCATGTAGGCTCGACATGATAGCTCGATCGAGCAAAACCGTATGTGAGTACGGAGCTTTATAAAGGCAAAAGTTTGTAAGGATGTCTGGATATAAATGTTTGTTACTCTTTCACGCTAAAACGGCCGAACGGATCTGGATGAAATTTGGCACAGATATAGATTATATGTAGTTTGAAAGTCCTTTTTCGGTTTGAAAGTACGGTTCCCGTGGGATAGATTTGTCTTGGTTTTTTAAGTAACCACGTGGGCGAAACCGTGGGCTTAAGCTAGTGGTTTAATTAATAAATAAAAATAAATAAATAATGCTGGACAATCCACACAGCATGATCTAGCCCCAAAGTAAGCTACTCAAAGCTTGTGTTATGGGTACTAGATAACTGAAATATTTAATACATTATATACATAAATAGATATTTTTTTATTATACATAGAAAACACCCAGACCAACGGAACAAATTTCTGCAGATCGTACACAAATTTGTTCCGCGGCGGGAATCGAACCCGCAACCTCTTGCGTCGCAGGCGGACTCTCGCCCGCTGCGCCACTGAGGTCGTCTTAATAAAGGCTTTACATAATATCGAGAACTATTTCACACCCCGGCAATACTTATTCATTGTTACTTACATTGTGTATTACACGTATTTCGAAGGTTGGTCATGGCGGGTATTTTTACAACCTTTTTTCCTGGCAGTATTTTTCGTGGAAACTAAGCAATATGGATTGATGCCGCGATTTTTAGCTGTCAAAACAGTAAACCCTTACTCCATCAGCCGTGCCGTGGTGCAGGGTGATGCGAGGGCTTGTCCTGTCAGGAGTGCCACAGAATAGCCTCGCAGTCACTAAAGAAATATAACTAAGAAAGTTGAAAAGATTTGATAAATTTAAATCCAAATATTCGGTTTTAGTATTATTTTTTATCGATGGGGGCTATATTAGCTATTGTACCGATTGACCCCGTTTGAATATTCCCGACTGCCCCCGCTCTCGGAGTCGTGCTGGAAAATACCAAAAAAGTGCTAAAATGAATTTAAAATACTTAGTGTAAATGCAAAGTTTCCGGAGAGCTTAATGCCAGAGGGGCCGCCAAAACTTCGGCCTAGTGTTCCGATCCAAAGGAAGATTTTTCACCCGAGAAAAAGTGCCTACTTAAGCACTTAGGCACAGAAATGGCCTCCTCAGTAATTCCTGAAACTTTTAACTTAAAGAAGATTTATGGGTTTAAAAGCCGAGAAAACTTCGTCCGCACTTTCCGGAAGGTGAAATAAATAATATAGCAGTTCCTTATGAGCTCACTCAGTGGTGACCAGCACGGGAGGGGCAGGGGGGCAGGGGGGGGCTCCTTGCATACGCGATGGACTTCCAACCTGTTTTATTCAATTGGGATAAGTACCTAGTTTTTATTCCCCTCTTTGCGGGAACTTCGCTTTCGGTTTAACAACACCATATAACGCAACATACACATAATATGTGTACTTATGTTTATGTATATATGTATATGCAATAGGGCAGCTCAAGGCATGACCGATATAATCACAAAGGGTTGTCCACTAGTACATACATATTTGTACACACTACATATCGGGCATTTAATAAAAATAGGGATTACTTACAAGGGTGGGCGTGGCTAGATAAGCGAACCTGCAGCGGTCACTGACCTGATAAAGCTGCAGCCTGCAGCTGATAGAGTGACCGATAAGGGAAGGTCACGCTTTTATTAGAACTGAACTAAGCTATATTATATGAGGTTGGTATAAGTAGTTCCTCCAGTAGCGGCCATGGCCCCTTATGGTCAAGCCGCTATTTAAGCCTAAGCTTTAAACTTATTTGTAAAGGATGAGCCTTGGTTAGAAGTTGGAATAGTTTTTTAATCTTTTATTAAGCTTATTCGCCAGCAGAGCTCTAGAGGGGTTTAAAACGAACAAAACAACATTACGCACAGTCCCTTCAGAATAGTAACTGGAAAATCTCGTGAAAACTAAATTCATGGAATAATAAAATGAAGCAAGATAGAAATACCTACTCATAAAAATGTAATACTTAAAATACTGCGACTATAGGTACCTCTGGCATAGTTCTTGACGTTTACATAGCCATAGGTCGTAGGTACTTTATAAGTGCTAGATGGTAGGTAGGACCTCCTGAGTGGTGGTATCCGCAGTCCCACCCTGAGCCCGGCTCCGTCCCGCCGCGCCGCGGCTGCGTGTGAATTTAAATCACGACCAATAAAGAAAATTACTCTAAAGCCACAATCAAGACCCCGATGGAACATTAGTTCATTAGTGCTTCGACAATAAGGTCTGATTCCCCCCGCCACCCTAACGAGTAATTACTGCGGAGCGCTCAATTTTGTGCATGCTGGCTTCAAAGGAAAAATGTCTTTGAGAATTAATGGAAGAAAATTGCTACCTTCGCGACGTTTCTGCTCGTTTCCCTCTGACTCCAAGTGAGGATACACATCACTCAGCAGTTCCAGTTGGGATAAGCTGCTGCTTACCTACCTAGGCCGGTACCTCCTATCTTTTAGGGTTCCGTACGCAAAGGGTAACCTACGGGACCCTATTACTAAGCGTTCACTATCCGTCCGTCTGTCAGCGGGCTGTATCTAATGATCCGTAACAGGTAGACAGTTGAAATTTTCACAGAATGTATAGGTATTTATGCTATCGCTATAACAAAAAATAAAAATAAATTAAAAATTACGACGGTGCTTAACCCTTCATGCGCGAGTCTGACTCACACTTGGCTGGTCTTTGTAGACTTCGCTCTAGCTAAAAATTTAAGATAATTTTCCGAAATTTATTTTTCATCATGTGAAGTACTAATTCTTTCATTTATGTTATACAAGTGTAATCTAAAGCAAACGGAAGATGGCCGGCTGAGCTGGCCCTCGCTCAGCATCACTAGAGTTCCGTACGTTATTCAAACCGGTTTCGAGACACACGGCGTGGTTCCGTAACTTTGACAATATTGTCACGGCGCGGTGACCTCGCGTGACTGATAACGAGAGCGGCAGATAAAGGAGATAGCTTCGAAGAAAACCGCCTAAATCACAATACTATGCGCTCGCGCAAATATTTACTTCACTTTGCACATCATCTCGGTTTGTTTGATGAAACTAGTGGAACTCCCCGCGGCTTTGTTTGGTTTTTTTTACAAACTTAAATACTCGGCTGCACGGTACACCGCTTAGTATTAATTCTAGACTTCTAAAGAATCCTACCCTAAAATTGTTAGCTCTTTAGGAGATGGTATAACGATAGTCACTAAAATATAATGGTATCAGTAAATTCATCAAAGTGCGAGCAAACAGACAAACTACATAGTTATTTTATTCTTAATACTTAGTTTTATCTCGTGTTTTATGGTGAAAGATTAAAAAGATTTGTCATGTTGTTCTCGGCAGACTACTGGAACACGCAGGCAGGATGCGAGCCAGTTGTTAAGTTTGTTATCATTTTTCAGAAAAATATTTGTGTTTTTTATTAGTGCTTTGGTGGTTTGAAAGGAGAGTTTTCCTCGAATAGAGTGCGGAGCAGCGCGCAGGCGCACGCGCAGGTCAACAACGTCACGTATTTACTTAGTGACTTCAAATTGCACTGTCGTAATTACCCAAACTATGAAATAATAAATGTTGACACGTAGGAAAATACAAATATTGGTCTACCCTATTATTGTACTTACCTAAAATTTCACGAACTTGCATAGATTTTGTTTCCTACAAATCTCAGTACCTATTATAATTTATAAATGAAGGTTTTAGTCAAACATAAAGAAATGTTACAAACGCGCTCGTCCGTACGTATTGTCTTTAGAACATGCGGGCGTGGTCTGATTGTACCGCCCCTTACCTACCATAAGCTTTACGGGCAAAATCAAAGTAATATTACTCGGATATTTCGCACCATGGCCTATTGTTTATTAAAGTAGTGTTACTTCAAGCTTGAAACTTTGTCGTTTCTGAAACATGATGGTTTGTAAGCTTGTGGTAAGCCCGACACTCGACCCGAACGGTTTCCTCTCCTCCGCCACCAGGAGACACTCGAGCCCGAGCTAACGAAGGTTACGCCATTTTTAACAATATTAGACATTACTCGCACAACCCGAGACATCCATGAGCCTCTCGTTACGTCATTAGGGCTGCCACTCGCAGTCGTAAAAAGCTAACGAAGTGGCACCCCTGTGGCATCATTACTTAGTAAATTGCTTGATTTTTAACCAACTGTAACGCGTAAAAAAGACGAATGTCTTTTAAATTACGCGCCGCCGACTGGATTTATAGCGGAGTGGGGGCCTACTCTTACTATACTACGGCAAATAGGCTCATCAGTGGCACTTATTACAACTAACTCCTGCCTGCGGCTTCGCACGCGCAGTACTTACCTGCTCTAATATATGTTATACTAGCTTCCGCTCGCGGCTTCGCCCGCGTGGTACCTAAATAAAATATAGCCTATGTTCATTCTAAACGTTAGGTGAAAGAATTTTTCAAATCAGTCCTGTAGTTTCGGAGCCTATTCAATTCAAACAAACAAATAATTCATAATTATGTTTTCTTTCATTTATTTATTTATACAATTACTAATTTTTATTTATTTATTTATACAGTAACTTACACGATTTTAAAAAACCAATTACATAAGTTACTTAAGATTAAGAAATTGAAAAATTAAGAAATTAAAAATATTCAAATCAATATAAAATAGCTATTAAACATTGAAAAATAAATAGTATTCAAACAAGGCAAATAAATTAATTAATTGAAATAATAAATAAGATTTCATAATACTAAATAATACAAATTATTATAATATTAACAAAACAAACAAGCATCCTTTCAGTCATCACTCTCGCAAAACCTCAGGCATACCAACATTAAACTCTTCCATTCGTCTGGAACATATCACAGTCTGGGTTCTGGTCAAGAAGTCTGTCAAGCCCGGCGAGGGTGCGAGGCAGTGGGGAGTTGGCACGAGCGACGGTTCTACTGGAGGTTCATATTTTATTATTATGTACATATATGTCGCATCATATATTATAATAAAAATAAATAAATAAATATGATCACGACTGTAATCCCCAGGCTCGGTAGATAACTCTCCTCAGATTTTTAGTTACTTAGATCTTTGAGGATATCTAAAGGGGGTAGTCAGAGGCAAGCCCAAACATGACATTTGGTACATGCCCACATTTTGCACAGTAGTTAGTATTCCGTACGTGACAGGTTGCAAGCCCATCGCCGCTTATAAGAATACTAACCTATGACACATACCTTCGAATTTTTGGTTCTAGGGTATGCCGGTTTCCTCACGATGTTTTCCTTCACCGTTTAAGAGCACTGGCATTGCGCACATAAATTTTTCGAGTGGAAAAACTCATAGGTACACGACCAGGTTTGAACCCACGACCTTCGGATCGTGAGGCAGGGGTGCTACCACTACACCACCAGCGCTCTTAATTATAATAATATTATTATTATATAGTAAAGATGATTAATTCTGAAATTTTATTAATATCGGTTAATAGGGAGTGTCTATGGACTGCGCCCAGTGTTCCCTAACGATGCGTTCCCCATACTAACTTTCATCCCCTATTTCAATATCTTACAGCCCTTTTTTGCATTTAAAAGTAGCCTATGTCATTTCTCAAGCCCTAGACTATCTCTGTAAGTACTAATTTAATTTAAAATTTTCAGGTTAAACCTGTGTTCAGGCTCGGCGTGATTGCGTTACACACAGAGTTACTTTCGCATTTATAATATTAGTAAGGATTTGTATGAGAAAATGTTAAACTATTGGAATAATGAAATATTGAATTATCACCAAATAGAATCCGTCCGCCATCGGCCGGCGGCGCGGCGAGGACGGATCTCTCCGCCTGCGACTGACACCTAAATAGACTTGTCAAAATTATGGTTTCCCCGTTTGAGTACGGTACTCTAAAATTAAATTATACTGTTTTGTTTTTCATTATCTACGATCTCTATAATATTGTTTACAGTTAAATGTTCTAAGTTCTGGTAGAATACGGCCGTCTGTGGGCGGTGCCGGTGCTACAATGTACAACCTGTTATTTATATTTACGATATTTTGGTCGCGGCGCCGCGCCGTTACCTACTGTAATAAATTAAAAAAAATATATAATAAAACTAGCTGTCCCGCTCGCGACTTCGTTCACTTAAATTATCTATACTTACTGAGTTTTAAACAAATCACACTAATAAAAAAATTCCATACATAACTTTGACTTTTACCCTTTTTAGAGGGTTATTTTGAAATATCCAGAAATACGGTCTATTCATATTGCATTTACAGTACACAAACAAAGTTTCACACCAATCGCACCACCCATTAAAAAGTTCCCATACAAACATTGACCCCACATTTGACCCTTTTTTGAAGGTTATATTGAAAAATCCTGAAACACGTACCCATTTATTTTGCATTTACAGTGCACAAACAAAGTTTCATGAAAATCGCTCCACGCGTTAAAAAGTTTCATACTAACGTTTTCACCCTTTTTCACCCCCTTAGAGGTAGAATTTCCAAAAATCCCGCCTTAGTGGGTGGTTTTGTTATAAAAGGAAACCACCTTCCAAATTTCAGCTTTCTAGCTTCAGCGGTTTTGGCTCGGCGATGATCAATCAGTCAGTCAGGTCAAGCTCTTAGGTATATAGATATAGATATAATAGTGTTTAAATAACTTTTAAAAAACAAGCTTTCCAGCCCTTTCATTTGATACCCATACTGTGGTAGTGCGGAAACAATAACTAGTCCGCCATGATGAAATTAGAATGACGTCACATGCATTGTCATGCAAAATAAGCGTGTATACTAAATTTGAGCTCAATCGGTAAAAGATAACTGATATAAAATTCAGTTGCAAGATACCACCACGACAAAAAAAATAAATACATTGCAAGTTATATAAAAGCTTTTAAAATCGCATCGATCATAATTGAATCGTACATGCTAGGTACCTATAATTAGTTATGTGATTAGGCCGCGACGGAGGCCATCGGGCGGCCTATTCACGCTGTCCCCAGAGTTGGTCACCTTATTTTAAGATTGTCTGCTGCGGCTATTTAATAGTCTTTGGGTTAGTTTAGTTAGTTACCTCTGTATTGTTGTTAGGTAGAGTAGCTATCTTATAGATACGTAGGTACCTACTACTTGACCTCAGTGGCGCAGCGGGCGAGAGTCCGCCTGCGACGCAAGAGGTTGCGGGTTCGATTCCCGCCGCGGAACAAATTTGTGTACGATCTGCAGAAATTTGTTCCGTTGGTCTGGGTGTTTTCTATGTATAATAAAAAAATATCTATCTATGTATAGTATATAATGTATTAAATATATCAGTTATCTAGTACCCATAACACAAGCTTTGAGTAGCTTACTTTGGGGCTAGATGATGCTGTGTGGATTGTCCAGCAATATTTATTTTACTATTAACATTATTGTCAAAGTTTGGTAATCTGCTTTGAGCCTTTCTGTGAAGGTGATGTTAGAAGTTAAGTTAAAGTTGACGTTAACTGGCTTATAAGTTAAAGCCGCGACGCTCTAACAATGCACTATAAAATATAATTTACGATTTCGGTTTGCAAAGTTGAATAAAAGTTGTATTGTTATAAATTACGGTGTAACCGTAAACTTTACTAAAAGGTACAATGACTGAGTACGTTCAGTTATAAACAACTTTTACAAAAGCACTAACGGATGAGACAAGTCGTCAAGTGAAGCCGTGGGTTTCACGAGTGTCAAATACGAGCTGTGTAGGCCGTGTATTCCCGTTGTCCCCGTACGCCGTGTCCCCTTCACGGGGACAGCGGGACGTGATACAATTTCTCTCAATTTTTCAAATGAACTCTTGATGCTATGGTCGAATTTGAATATGAATAGGTATCTGAATATCTACACTATAAAACAAATGGTAAGTATCATGCTTTAAATTAAATGGACGACCTGTTCCCAACGAACCCACCGGTAGGGTCTTTTGCAAAATCGAAATACTAACCCTGAAACCTGAATACTCACATCTCAATCGCACTATAAGCCGTGACTTTCAATGGTGCCAAAAATGAAAAGAACCATCAAAATTGGTTTAACGATTTGCGAAGAAATTAACAAACACATGACATAACAAAAAATACGACCTCCTACTTCTGAAATCGGTGAAGCGGAGCCGAATTCTTTCGTATAATTGTAGTAAAGGCACTGTTCTATCACGACACCGGTCGAGCGCAGGGTGTCCAAGAAGGAACCAATGACGCTCGGAAGACTAGGGCTAATCCCGCTAATGGGGTTGTAGGTATTATGCAAATGTCCGATTAGGGGTTGGACATGCAAATACCCCATTAAAATACACTGAAGCTTATAAATACCGTAACATGCATTACGCTGTAATGCCAGCATTAACAAAGGACAATAATTAAGGGCCGACGAGTCGTTTAAGGCTCTACAGGGTCATTTAAGGCCCTACAGGGCCGTTTGAGGTCGTCGAGGTCTTAGTCCAAATGAAATTATTACGCCATTTACGTGAAACCGGGAATTAATAGGCAAGGAATCGTCTATACGTTTATCCAGTGCTGTCTTTAAGAAACGGCTAAGAGTCATTTTAGTTTTGTGTAATGGGTTCTCTTCATTAATAAAACTGTTTTCTTTTAAACGAGCAATTCTTCTATATATAACTGTTTTTAAGATAAGAGCGCTGGTGGTGTAGTGATAGCACCCCTGCCTCACGATCCGAAGGTCGTGGGTTCAAACCTGGCCGTGCACCAATGAGTTTTTCTATTCGAAAATTTTATGTGCACAATGCCAGCCGGCATAGCCTAGAACTAAAGATTCGAAGGTGGGCATGTACCAAAAACGTGATGTTCGGACGTGCCTCTGACTACCCTCTTTAGATATCCTCAAAGATCAAAGTTACTAGAGGTCAGAGGAGATATCTACCTAGGTTGGAGATTACAGTCGTGAACATGTATTACTTTTCTTACGTAATATACAAAAAAAGACAAAGATATAAACTAATGTCACAGTGTTAGCGTGGCCCGCCTCGCACGGAACCCTATAAAACGCAATCACCGCGACATAATTACGGCGAAAAAATGCAAATTCGCTCTCCCCTTCCCCCCCCCCCCTCCCCCCCCCCCCCCTCGCGCCGTCCGGGATGCAATTTAAAAAAGGCAGCGTAAAAATAAAAATATTCCATCCCTTGATTTTAATAAAATCCCACCCGGAAATAGAAATTTCCGATTCGACCGTCTTCGGGATGGAAAATTGTTTTTTTTTTACGAAATTCAAGCGATCGCTCCTCGCCTTTATTATTATTGACTTTGAATGGGCTCGTTGATTTCGCAAGTGTTCTCCGCTTCCAGGAATGCATCACGAGATATCATCAAGTAAAGTTCTGAAACGTGGTTTGAACCCGCTACCTCGCAGCCCCCCGCCTGGCTCCCTGCACACGCTAATATTTCTAATTGCAATAAAATTAGCGCTACGATAACAAGCCGGAGACAGCGCACCTCGCAGTAGCACCGGTACACGTTACACGTGTCGGCGAGCTCTGTTTGTCGACACAACGTCGTGTTACACGGGGGGTCAATTATGACTGAATATTTCTACAGCAGCTATTTAAAATAAATCTCGTGCATCCGTAGCGAGCGCCGTCGCTCACATGAAGGACCATGTCATCGAAAATTACAATTTTTCCCATCGACCCCGGTGCAACATGTCAGTGGGTCTGAATGCACTAATATTCTCATCCGCCTAGTCAGAGTCAGACAGAGACACCGGGGTCGATGGGACTAAACTAAATGTCTATTATTCTTTTCTTCTGTAGAGAAGTTGTTTATGGTATACAGAGCGATTCAGCATGGACTACGGTGTTATAAGACGTGCGGTAAGAAACGTGCAGAATAATAATATATTAGAATAAAATTACAGTCAGAAATAAATGTTGGCTAGAGTGTCTAGTGTACACTGCGAAAGTCGTCACAATGTCTGCGCTAAATGTATATTCTAACTCCTATGTAAATGATAAACAAGCAGTTGGTCTAACTACCTAAGTTTGTAGATAGAATTAACACACGTGTGCCTTCAAGGGCACGGTGGAGTGTATAATAAATATATAAGTGTACTTACTGACTAGTTCAGTTGGTTGGTGATAAGAGTCTGCAGGACAACATGTTGAGTGCAGGTTCTTTTTAAGTGGGTTGAATCGGGATAAGGACTGGGTTGAAGCGAGAATCTCTCGGTGTACTACTGCCTTCTTGCTTTGTTACTGTTCAAACATGATTTAGGGTTCCGAAGTCCAACAAGGAGCGTCTGTAGTTCCGCCATGTCTGTCTGTCTGTCCGAACCTCATCAGTCGACTGTCGACTCATCAAACGATAATACAGTCTCATGTACGGGCTATTCCCATTTGTCCCCCCGCTCTGTCCCCTTGGGGGAGCAAATGGGATGTAACGTTTTATTCGTCCCTCTCTTGGTAACGGGGTAACAGATAGAACTTTTATAAATTGAAAAAGTTGTATCTGTCCCCCTCAACCTAATTAACTAAACTTTATTTCATACAAACAATGCCATCTAGTCCCGAACTAAGCAAAAAACTTGGCCTTATACTATACACATGAAAAAAGCATATAAGCAAGGAAATTATGAGGAAAACATCACAGAGTAAGCTAGTTTATCAGTAAAGGCCGGATTAGCAAACCTTCCAAAATGTATCCGGAGATTCGTGGTCTCTGCCGACCCCGTCGGGAAACAGGCGTGATTGTATGTAGGGTATGTACAAAATTTATCAAATTTTCATCTAATTTCAATTAAATGTCCCGGCCATTCCAATGAGAATCTATCTGTGAGTGGTCCGACACACGCTTGGCACATTTATTTTATGTATAAGTATGTGCTCGCATATTTCAATCATCTATTTTGTTTGAATTAGATTTTTTTAGCTTTTGCGATTTACGTAAAAAAAGTTGTTCCGCGTTCCCGATATAAAAAGAATGGTGTTGACAGCCAGTAGTACATGTAGGTAGGCGGCTACGTCGCAACGCGCCATTATCTAGCCCTTGGAGACCTTGAGCAAATACTTATTGCGAATTATGTGTTCCACACAAAAAACATCGAATGGCCGCGCATTTCGATTACGACGAGTAAAAAGCGGTAGGTAGCCGTCGCCCAGTGCCGCGGCACTACCTACCTAGTACTACACATCGCTGTCGAATAATATTGACTGTGGCTCAATTTACGAACGGTCACAGCGCAATTAATTACAGCTGGTACATCGAGCTAGCGGTCACTAACTTTATAGAACGCTGAATATTTCGGTGTCTTTACTATTTGACTGGCCTTACAGCTCAGTTGGTAGTCTCTGCCTTCTGCGCTGCAGGTTGTGGGTTCGATAGACATTTGTGTGATGAACGCAGATGTTTGTTCTGTGTCTAGGTGTTATTATGTATTTTAAAAAAATATCTAATTAATCGTATCAGTTATCTGGTTGCCATAGTACAAGCTTTGCTTAGTTTGGGGCTAGGGGGTGTTGTGCGAAATGTCCACCGATAGTGAGGTCGGAAGGCAGTCTAGAACCAGACATTCGAAGGGGGGGGTCATAGATTAGTATTTTTATAAACGGCGATGGGCTTGCAACCTGTCATGTACGGAATGATAACTAGTGTGCAAATGTGTGCATGTGCCAAATGTTATGTTAGCACGTGGTTCTGACTACCTTCTTTAATCCTCGAAGATCTAAGTAACTAGAGATCTGAGGAGTGAGGTCTACCGAGTCTGGGGATTATAGTTGTGACCATGTTTTTTTTTGTGTGGCAGTCTGCCCTCGTGTGGCGGGGGCATAAGGAGCTGAAGAAGCTGCTCAAGTAACTATCGCATCGTTATACGTCGTCGAGGAGAGCCACTCCGCGCGCGACGGCTCGGAGTGAGTGCTCCGCGCGCCACGCCGGGCCTGCGTGCTGCGCGCGCGCAGGCGGATGCGGGATCCTGAAATATCTAGAAACAATGAATCGTTCTGTATTCGATAGCGGCGCCGGGTTCATGGCGATCGTAGTTTTATTATAGCTCTCTAGTATTTTTGTAGTCATAGAGTTTGTCATTAAGAAAATACTAATTACACACCGTAAACACTTTCAGTAGTATTTAAAACTATGTAATGGGCGGTCTTATCGTTAGGAAGCGATCTCTACTAGACAACTTTTAAATGGAAAACGGTAAGTACACGTAATTGACATGTCTCATTATAATTGTCGATGGGGGTACATATCGTTTTTTTTGCTAGAAAATACAGCGAACTCTTCAAGACCGTTCATCGTGGCATTCTTAGGGAAGCTGTGAGCAGTCGGTACGACGACAGGCAGGAAGCGGATGACGGCCGATCCGAAAGCTTTTGAAGAACAAATAAATATCCAGCTATTTCTGTTTGATTGAAACAAGTAGGTATTTTGGCAATGGATGTTGTTTTGATCTACTGTACAACTCTACGGCGTCGCTAGGTACCTATGTATAACTCTACGGCGTCGCTAGGTACCTATGTATAACTCTACGGCGTCGCTAGGTACCTATGTATAACTCTACGGCGTCGCTAGGTACCTATGTATAACTCTACGGCGTCGCTAGGTACCTATGTATAACTCTACGGCGTCGCTAGGTACCTATGTATAACTCTACGGCGTCGCTAGGTACCTATGTATAACTCTACGGCGTCGCTAGGTACCTATGTATAACTCTACGGCGTCGCTAGGTACCTATGTATAACTCTACGGCGTCGCTAGGTACCTATGTATAACTCTACGGCGTCGCTAGGTACCTATGTATAACTCTACGGCGTCGCTAGGTACCTATGTATAACTCTACGGCGTCGCTAGGTACCTATGTATAACTCTACGGCGTCGCTAGGTACCTATGTATAACTCTACGGCGTCGCTAGGTACCTATGTATAACTCTACGGCGTCGCTAGGTACCTATGTATAACTCTACGGCGTCGCTAGGTACCTATGTATAACTCTACGGCGTCGCTAGGTACCTATGTATAACTCTACGGCGTCGCTAGGTACCTATGTACCTACATTATGTATTATATCTAATGTTAGTTCCTGGTAAATAGGGCTCTCTCCCACATGACACAAAGCCCGAAATATTATATCTCCATTCAAAATATTGACAGATCTCGTATCGCCACTGCACCTACATATGTAAGTAAGTATATAGGAACGGCAAAATACTTACATAAGTCGTCCTTCGCGTGTTATCTACAGTGCAAATACGGAAGGTACATACATCACGCGGCCGTTTCTACTCATTTGATATTTTACCGTTATTTAACAAATAGCCTAGATTTTAGAGCTCGTCTTCCAAGCTGATAGCATGAAGCAATTGAAGATTGGTCGATAATAAGTTATTTCACGAAGGATACATTTAAAATTAACTAATATTTTACGAGATAACCAAAATTATTGGTTGCGAACAATGACGAAAGTGAGAACAATTACGAGAACGTTCAGTAGAATGCCCCACCCGCGCCTCCACACGCGTGAGCTCGCTCGCCATCTCGCCGTTATGTACTATTCGATTAGCGTTTATGTATTTAATTTGCTAACCTACCTACAGAAGTAAGGTTTTATTGTAAGTTAATTAATTTATAAATAAAAATTTCTTTTATTGTAAGGTGTCTACAGGTCACCCATTCAAACGATGTCCGAACCGAACGTTGCGTTTCTTAGTTGTAGCCAGTAAGTGGAGTAGGACTGGATGGACGTTTTTTCTTTATGGCTAATCTTTTTAAAAATAAGTTGTTTTAAATATTAACAAACGTTTTGAATTGTTTTGATATACTTTTGGTAATTAACAAATGGATACTTAGGATCCAGGTTCAAGTGATTGCCAGCAATAATTCATTGGAACCTGTTCCGGTGCCTCCGCGACCCCCGCCCCGTGACCCCCGCGGCCTCGGGGGCCTTTTTTTTTTTTTTGTGTCGCGGAGAAAATCTGCTAACAGACCGTCCCCGCCGCATGCAGGGTGCGGCAGGGGGGGGTGAGGTTGTCGGACTCGACGACTCACTAAAAACTCCGCGGTGGCCGGCCTCGGTGCTTTTCAAGGGGCTCCGGTAACTCCCGAAGGAACGATCCGGTGCCCCTCTCGCACTTCGCCCTAAAGCACTTCCCGGGGGGCACAACCACGCCACACCCCCGGCACCTCGCAGTGCTACAGCGGCACAGTGCCACTAGTGGCCGCCGCCCTTTCGGTCCGTGTTCCCGGCCTAGCCGAGGCCCTCCCTCCGGCTGCCCACTGGACCGAAAAGTCCCCTGTTTGGCAGGGGATCCCATTTGCCCCTTCCGGGGCAGGCGGTGCGGGGCGGCCGTTGCCGTCACCCCGCCGCCGCCTCCTCCAAGCGGGATCGGCCCTCTCCCGATCCCGCTCGGCGGCCTCCTTCCGAACCGTGACGGTCTCACAGAAGGAGGCCACGGCCCTCCACGCCGTTTCATCTGCCAGCATGGCCTGGACCACTGCTGGCAGAGAGAGATCCTGCCCGATCCTAGCGACCAGGGTCCGCCGCTCCCGGCACCACGCCGAGCACTGCTCCAGCGGGTGCTGCGCGGAATCCCTGTCGCTCCCACAATGGTAGCATCGTGCTGTCGGTTCCCGTCCGATCCTACTCAGGTACTCACCGAACCGACCATGTCCGGTGAGTACCTGAGTAAGTCTATAGGTGACGTTGCCGTGTTTCCTACCCACCCAAGCTTCGAGGTTGGGCGCAATCGCGCCGACGATGCGCTGACGCGAGCACCGCGGCTCCTCGAGCCGCTCGCGCCATCTACGGAGCGCACGTCGACGCTCTCGGGCCCGCACTTCTATTGGCGCAACTCCGCCCCCGCCATCGTGTCGGAGACAAAAGAAATACAAAAGAAATATCATACATACAGATAGACATACATCCGTACACCCCAAATACATTACCCTCCTTCGTTTCGCAGTCGGGTAAAAATTAAGCTGTTAAAGAACTAGATATACAAGTTTTGTAAGCATCTTCACCACGTTTCCGAGAGCAGCACAAGCGAAGCTGCAGGCGCAAGCTAGTGGTAAGCGCCACGTGTCGTCCTTATCGACAATGAAGCATTTAATACTAATATCAAGTGCAATTGAAACCTCCACTAATTGCTCCGCTGATCACCCGTATTCCGACTGCGCAAGGCTCCAACTCCCTTGTTTCGGTGCGTTTATCGGTCGGTAGATTTTTACAGACGGAGTTATTCGTCAACTCGCGAGCGCGCGAGTTGGCACCTTCTGATTGTACCTATTTTTTTTAGAACATTTTTTAAACCATCGCGACTTGGAAACATGTTTAAATATATACTCTCGGGACTTAATCGCGTATTGTGAAACATTCTATTTACCTCGACGTTTCGATGATATTACAATCACCGTAGTCACGAGTAGACTGTTTCACAATACGCGATTAAGTCCCGAGAGTATATATTTTAACCTATTTTTTTGTCGGCAACTCGCGCACTCGTATAAAGTACAGAAGTAGGTACATTACTAGTTTCAATCCGTATTTATGATACGCTATATAAACTAGTAATGTACCTAAATTATCTAGAAAGAAGAAGAAAATAATGTTCTCGTAAACATATTTTCCTCTTTTATTCTTTTTCCAGTCGGTACTTAACCGGCTTAAATCCGTTTCTTTATTATGACTGTACTTATAATAGGATGCGCGCGAGTTGACAACAAAAATAGGTAAAATCGGAAGGTGCCAACTCGCACGCACTCGCGAGTTTTCCGCTCGCGAGTTCATCAACTCACGGTAGACGATCACGGATGGGATGCGTGCGCGTCATTGTAGTGCAGGGGACACGTGGAGTGAGCGAGGACACTTCACTTGTGACGGAGGGTACCTACTCTGGTGATCGGTGGCTAACTACCTCCCGCCTCAGAGTGCACCGAGGCGCAGATAGCCAGGCGATTCTACTCAACGGTTTCTCCATTATTATTAGTATTAATCGAGTATTTATCGAGTTTTATTTACCTATTTTTCCCGACGTTTCGAGATTTACACATCGTCATTGTTCTCACTTCCGTCATTGTGTGCAACAAACAATTTTGGTAATCTCGTAAAATATTAGTTAATTTTAAATGTACCCTTCGTGAAATAACTATTATCAACTAATCTCTTATTGCTCCATCTTCATGATATTTGTATTGCACGCTGCACACAATGTAACTAAGCACAGACGAGAGCATCTTCCACCATGCCTGGGCCGCCCTCGGGCCCGGCCACTTACTGTCCATAACAACTGCACTTCTCCAAAACGAATGGCCTCAAATATCGGGGGGAATAAAAAGCTTTGGTAACTGCTTGTTTGGACCCAGAGGCGTAGCGAGCTAGCTGTAGACTGAGCTACCAAAAGCGGCTCAGGTATGAACATAGCGTTAGTACCATCATGTTTCGGAAACGTCAAGTTTCAAGCTTGTAGTAACATTACTTCAATTCAATTTTGATTGGTTATGGAACGAAATATTAATGTTATATTACTTTGATATTGCTCGACGAGCTTGAGGTAAGGCCCCTCATCTACGACGCTGTAATACCTGTTTAACAATCAACTTTACTTTACGTCACTGCATCTTTGTGGCCACTTTGATCGGTTCCTTTAGATTTAACCTTCGATTTCTCTTATTGGTTCCAAAAGTAATGGCATTGTACCTTTATCGATAGTTGACTTCATCTCATAGTTACTATTACTACTCTGAGGAGTGTCACAGACTAGGCAATATGCAGCGGCTCGACCAGTCCACAGAATAGATAGTACAATGCATGCATACTGGTGGTCAGAGGGCGCGGGGCGCGGGGCGCGGGGCGCGGGGGATGGTGACCGTTTGTTACTTGCCTGTAGCCACTGTAGGCCACTTGCCTGGGCCACTCGACCACTGGTCTTCTTAGTCTCCCCTCACTTGCTCTTCTTCTTCTTCCTGCCCTTTTCCCACGCTATGTGGGGTGGCACAATAAGTGATCTTCTTCCATTTCCCTTTATCATTCGTCATCTCAGTACTCACTCCTCGCTTACTCATTGTCATCTCTCACACAGTCTCCCTTCACTTACTGTGATCTGTAGTTGCAAACTAGCTTTACAAAAGTATTGTAAGAAATAATTTAACTGTAGGACCTTGGGACCCTTTTTGTAACCTTTGCAGTCGTCAGACAACATGCTTTCGTTCCAGCACTCGTTAGCTACTCGGCCCAGCCACTCGGCCCAGTCACTCGGCCTAGCCACTGGCACGTCCAAACGCTGGTCATCGGACGTTTGAATTTACATACCAATAACCCGAGCTGTCTCCTGCCGCAGTTTATAGCAATAGGGCCATCGACCAGCACTCACACAAAACTATACTAATTAAAAAAAATATATATTATGTTCACGAATGTAATCCCCAGGCTCGGTAGATATCTCCTCAGATCTTTGAAGATATCTAAAGAGGGTAGTCAGAGGTAAATCCAAACATGACATTTGGTACATGCCCACATTTTGCACAGTAGTTATTGTATTATTACACGTGACAGGTTGCAAGCGCATCGCCACTTGTAAGAATTCTAACCAATGACACATCCTACCTTCGAATTTTCGGTTCTAGGGTGTGCCGGCTTTCTCACGATGTTTTCCTTCACCGTTTAAGAGCACTGGCATCCCGCACATGACTTTTTCGAATAGAAAAATTCACTGGTGCACGACCAGATTTGAACCCACGACCTTCGGATCGTGAGGCAGGGGTGCTACCACTACACCACCAGCGCTCTTTTATAATTAAAGTAAAGAAAAATAAGAATAAATAGATATGCCTATCACTTCACGGATTAAAAATACATGTAGCCTAGAATACATTATAACATCACTCGACGCTAGCGGCTACCTTTGGTCCTAAGGTCGTGCTTTCGATTCCCGGCCGTGTGCCGACGGAGCAGGGGCCTCACCACAAACTCTTACGAACCATCATGTTTCAGAAACGACAAAGTTTCAAGCTTAAAGTAACACTCCTTATGTCATGGTACAAAATGGAGGCAAGAGGCAGCCCGGCACTTGTTTCTACGATTGTTATCAAGTTTCACCACAGATGGCTCAGCAGTTTGTAGTAGTTGGCGAGCGTCACTAAATAATAATAAACTTTGCCATAGTACTGAGGTCATCATTATTTTTAGCTTGGTAATGGCAAGTTTAAGTGCGCGGTGTGCCGTTGGGCCTTATCTCCGGGCGGTAAGGGCTACAGTCGTTTGGCTAGGCGGAGAGTGTTGGTAGAGTCAGTTCGTAAGTTCGGTAAGTAGTGCCAGTTCGGAGCCCGCGAGTACAGTACATGCCGTGAGCGCGGCTCTGCCTACGCCCTACTCCACACCGTGCCTTTAGTACACTTTACCTTTACCTACTTGTAGTACATAGATACTGTAGTTACATTCTCGTACATTTGTATCTCCCCGCCCCCTGCCCCCTCCCCCCCCCCCTGCCCCCTCCCCCCCCCCCGATGTTCCTCTGGGAAAATAAAGCTCAAACCGGTGTTAGAATGCTTTTATTTCAAGACTATAAAAGGTTGCATGTGACGACAGGGCATGCTACATATAAATCATTAAATAAATAAATATTGCTGGACATTTCACACAACGCCATCTAGCCTCAAACTGGGAAATCTTGTAATATGAGAACCAGATAGCTGATAGATTACTTATAATACGTTTTTTTTGTAAATACTTAAGTACCTACATAGAATACATAAGAACACCCAAACACAAAACAAATATCTGCGTTCATCACGCAATGTTTGTCCTGGGTTGGGATCAAATATCTGCGTTCATTACGCAATGTTTGTCCTGGGTCGGGATCAAATTTACAACCTGCCTATGTGCAAATTTCATCCAGATCCGTTCGGTCGTTTCAGCGTGAAAGAGTAAAAAACCTACATCCATACATTTTTACAAACTTTCGCGTTTATAATATTAGTACCTGGGTGACCGAGCTTTGTGTGGTGTGGTAGCCAATGAACCACCAAAAGTTTAGAGAGCTGTAACTTTTTTCCTGTTAGACATTTTAAGTATTATTTTAGCTCAAGCCCTAGAAAATTTCAATGACTTTCAAAGTGCTGTTGTGTTTTCAGCTTTTACCATATAGATAATTGACAATGAGACTTAAAAAAAAAATTGAAAATGGCTCAATTAGTACCCCTAGCAGTACACAATGAACCGGGGGGTGGGTATTCAGTGAATCGTGAGGTACACAATGAACCGTTGTCCTACCATATCATGATTTAAGCCTAGAAGGATGTTATATAAAACGGCAATTGGGTTTTTTAGTAATTATTTGTTAATCAAAGGTTTCAAATTATATGGTTATCAGTCTTAATAATAATAAGTGAGGTATAAAAATGTCAAGTCTACATGCATTGCGCCTAAATTCTAGTAGGTACCTTAGTACAATAATAGAACACAATCATAGTAATTAAGTAGGTAACGTTAGGTAATTATTACCTGTATTAGGAACTATTCAACATATTATGTTACCTATAATTATAAATTTCTCACTTTGATCTCAGTCCTAATAATTAGCTTTAAATCAAAATAACGTGAGTTAGAACTTTTGAAACTATCATGGTTATAATTTTTTTACTTTTTACTTTACTTTTTTACAATGTACCATGGTTCATTGAGTACCCAAAAAAAATGATTCATAGAGTAACATACCCCTATTGAAATATTAAAAAGTTTTCCACAGCTAATAGGAACACGATTTGGTTACAAAAATGAATTTAAACCATGCTTATTAAACTATTTTTTAGATCAAAATCACTTAACAGTTCCTAGGATGATCAAAAATTGAGTAAAGAAACAAATAAAATCAAACTTTTTCCTTACTTTTTGCGCGCGAAAAGATAAATCTCATCCTAACTCGTACGTTCCTGGTGGGAATTCGCAGACGACTGGCGGTAACAGGTTGGTGCGGGAGAGCGGTTCAAACGTGTAAAAGGCACTAGCTGGCAACGTCGCGTTTAGGCTGTAGGCCCTGTGGTTCATTGAGTACACTTGGTTCACTGGCTACCACACCACCCTACTCGGTTTTTATTGGTAAACGACGTTTTCAAAAAATGAAACCTAGCTAGATCGATTTATCGCCCCCGAAACCCTCTGCATACTAAATTTCATGAAAATCGTTGGAGCCGTTTCCGAGATTCAGAAAATATATATATATACATATATACAAGAATTGCTCGTTTAAAGGTATAAGATTAGTAGGTAGGATTCGAATAGTGTTTTCTATCCGCTCTCCTAGCTCCCGTCTGACCTCAACGAATTCAATAAACTAAACCACAAAAAGTAAAAAACTGCCAGCATTGAATAACATCTTTAAATAACACCCAAAAAAATATGAAGAACTCGAATGTGGTGGGTGTAGCGGTGCTGGTGTGGTGCTGGTGGTGGTGGTAGACCTGTGGCAGGGTACCTACTTGTTACCTATCCACTTCTCAAGTTGGCTCCAATTGTGAAAACTGGCTTTGACAGCTGTTTAGAAAGAGATAATCAGTTAAAATTAGCACAAGTTCGAAAGGGACAGAAGCAGCAAAGGATTTTTATCATCACAAAAAGCTCTATATTACAGTTCAAACATTTTAAATTCAACTTTATTACCTTTAAATAAGGTTCAAGACAGATTGTGCTTCAAAAGTTGATAAGATCTTAGGTGTTTCGGTTGGAGACAAAACTCGAAAAACTGGTCGTGTTTGGAGGCTTGCCGAGCCAGGGCTGCCACAAAAACTGAACTATTATAAAAACTGCTTGTTATTTTTTACTGGAAGTAATTTATTCCAATAATATACTGAGTATAGGTACTCACCAGTGCCTACCTGGCCGTCGTTGATTTCTTCGGCTCTTGGTTTTTAAGTTTACATAACTATTCTAGTTGCAATAATACTAATAAAACTTTGGGTGTACTTAAGTAGATACTGAATATCTACATTATACACTAGCTTCTGCCCACGGCTTCGCCCGCTTGGTACCTAGAAAAACAAAAACAAATCTATCCCACGGGTACCGTAAATTTTTCCAGGATAAAATGTAGCCTATCTGTTATTCCAGACTATAATCTAGATATCTGTGCCAAATTTCATCCAGATCTGTTCAGCCGTTTCAGCGTGAAAGAGTACCTAACAAACATACATCCAGACATCCTTACGCAGGGCCGAGCCGCCCCTATGTGCGAAGTGTGCGGCGCACACAGGCGCCAAGACAATAGAGGCGCCGCCATCCAAATTATTTTTGATACACTTACACAACAACATATTCTTTGTAGTGGAGTATCGATAAGTTAAACCTAAAAAATGTGCACCACTTTTAAAGACCAAATTTAAAATGTTTGCCGGATCAGGCGACCCTAGGTACCTAAGTTGAAACATGAAGATTCGTGAAAACTAGAGGCGCTTCATAGGTTTCGCACACAGGCGCTGTGGGGGGTCGGCGCGGCCCTGTCCTTACGAATATTAAAAAGTAATCTAACGCGTACGCAGTCGCGGGTATCAACTAGTCATCTATAATACAACAAGTAGCCCATGAGATGTGCTCATTGGCAGCCCTAATGTTGTTCAGCTACTGCCTTACGCCGCTCGGCCGGACGTGGCGCGCTGCCCACCCCGGCCCGCGGGCACTACTTGCCAGTGCCCTGCTGAGGTACCTGGGGCCTTCCCACGAATTCATAATACATTACCGAATTAGTATTACATTGTTATTTATTACCATGACCTATGCAAATTGTATGGAAGTAGTGACGTTTCTATAATGGAATCGTTCTGGAAGACTTCGTGGTAAGGCCCCTGAGGGCTCACCCCGCACCCCGCACCCCCGTACTCGGCATCTATTGTTTACACCTAAAACTGTGCAAGAACTAGAAACGTGGGACTCCTTGCCGGGGTCTGTATTTACAGAAAATATAATATGGGTGTCTTCAAATGGAGGGTCAATAGGTTCTTCCTAACCGTGCTCCATGGCAGACCTCGCTGGTGCTTCTTCGTGGATGCTATTCTTCATTTAAAAAAAAATACTATCAATAATACCTTTACATACTTTTTTAAGAGTTCCCAACGTTGTACACTTGTGTAACAGTGTAACTCGATGGGAAAAAACTCCCAACGAGTCACACTGTGACGGGATCTGGTGTGACTCGTAATTTTTTTGATAGCGAGTAATAAATATGGGTTTCTTTCCAGACTAGGGGACCCTAAACATAGTGGAACTGAAATTATTGATCTCATAATTGAGAGGAAATTTTCAAACCGCAATTTCCGTTGCAATAAATCAGGATACCTACTCATTACTCATACCGTACCTACCTACCTACCTACCTACCTACCTGCTGTACCACTGCAGATAATACTCAGCCAGCAAGTACTTGTGGTCAGCCGGTACACTCAACTCCAAAATAAAACTTTATTACAAAGTACAGCCATCCAAACTGTCGGTACCTAGTAGGTACTAGGTACCTAGTAGGTACTACTAGGTACCTAGTAGGTACTAGGTGGTACTATTTGAAATACCGACTAAAGACTAGCTAAAAGTACCTACTAACAATTATACATGGGAAAGTTTGGATGTTTCTTTGTTGTTATAACCTTTTACTGATCGAATTTAGATAATTTTAGAATTTATAGCCTACCAGCTTCCGCCCACGGCTTCGCTCGCGTGGTCGTCCCGCGGGAACTGTACATTTTTCGGGTTAAAAAGTAGCCTATGTGCTATTCCTGACTATAATCTATATCTGCGCGAAATTATATCCAGATCCGTCCAGCCGTTTCAGCGTGAAGGAGTAACAAACATACATCCATACATTCTTACAAACTTTCGCGTTTTTATTAGTAGGATGATCGGCAGTAACAATCGTGCTACTGTATGTGGCCTTTATCGTTAGTGAACCAACTGTTTAATTCCAGCTGCGGCGGTTACAGCACGGATACTATATTATACTAGCTGTCCCGCTCGCGACTTTGTTCACTTAAAGTATCTAAACTGAGTTTTAAACAAATCACACTAATAAAAAATTCCATACATAACTTTGACCCTCCTTTTACCCTTTTTAGAGGGTTATTTTGGAATATCCAGAAATACGTGTCCATTCATTTTGCATTTACAGTACACAAACAAAGTTTCACACCAATCGCACCACCCGTTAAAAAGTTCCCATACAAACATTGACCCCACATTTGACCCCTTTTTGAAGATTATATTGAAAAATCCTGAAACACGTGTCCATTTACAGTGCACAAAGTTTCATGAAAATCGCTCCACGCGTTAAAAAGTTTCATACTAACGTTTTCACCCTTTTTCACCCTCTTAGAGGTCTCCAAAAATCCCGCCTTAGTGGGTGGTTTTGTTATAAAAGGAAACCACCTTCCAAATTTCAGCTTTCTAGCTTCAGCGGTTTCGGCTCGGCGATGATCAATCAGTCAGTCAGGTCAAGCTCTTATATAGATATAGATTGTTTAATAACACAAGTGCTGCGGCGGATATCACCGTTCGTCAACTATCTCGCAGCACTCTCCGGAGGAAACTGTTGGAACTGGAGGAACAGGAAACTCATGCTGGTCTGTGTTAGTCTCCCATGGGCAGTGCTGGTCCGCTCTATCCATGTCGTCACAACCCATTATCATCAACACCAGCATCCTGCCTCCTAAACCATTAAAGTATGCCCGGACGCCAAAAACTGTGGCACTGTTTTTACTGGTGTGTGTTAACAAAATGCCGATGCACGCGCACTAATGATTAGTAAAATATGAACCAAACAGTTATTTTCCCATTTATTGTGCGATCATATTGCACGATCTTTCGTAAAAAAATATACTTATTCCTTTTGTACCCTGAAATTTAAAATATTTGGTGTGCCAAATGAGCGAGCTATCTCATTTCGTGTGGCAACAAAACGGCGCGGTCTCAGTACCGTACGGGCATATCTACGATTTAAATCTTTGATTAAAGACTAATAAACCGACACGCCCGGCATCGAACCCGCAGTTCTGACAGTTGATTCCCGTCTTGAGCTAACGATATTCAAATTCAATTACAAAATAGTTTTATCCAACGTCTTACATGCTAAATGAATTAAGGTTCTATAGATTGTAGAACCATGAAACACAACACGAAAGATGTTTTGCTCCGCCGCGGGAATCGAACCCACTTCTCCGATAAGTTGCACGGTGTATAGAACCTTATGAACGTTTGTAGGTAGTAGGTAATGTAGGTGTAGGTACCTATAGTTCGCTCAACGAATCTAGGCATTCGTGAAGTTAGCCGCAAGAGCTGCGCAGTATCGTTTTTCGGGAGCAATTGGAGGTATGAGGAGGGGGGGAAGGAACTGTACATGCGCAAACTCGCACCTGTAGCTAACTTCACGATTTCCTAGATCCGTTGGATGAACTGTACCTACGGGTGTTTGAGCATCAGTTCCAGGCCAGTGAGGAGCATGTTCCCTTGTGTGTCCTCAGAACTGTCGTTCGGCTCGTGCTAGGTACGTAGGTAGGTACATCCGATTACAATCAAGCCGGTAAGTATTCTAACCGTACTTTCCATTCATTTACAAGTTGCCGCCGGCAGCCATCTAAATACCAAATTAAGGTAGGAAAGATAAGGTCCACGCAGATCGAGCGGACCAGCCGCAGCGGAGGTATCCGCTAGGAAATGTCCTCTTTCTGACATGCTTTCTTCAGTTCAAACGAAGCGGCCATAGAAATAACTACCTAAGTACAAAGCAGCTAAATTATATTTTTTTTAAAAGAGGGAAACTTATCACTCTCTATGTGTGTTAGCGACTGTGTGGAAGTACTGAGATGACGGATGACAGAGGGAAATGGAAGAAGATCACATGTCGTGCCGACCCCACATAGCGTGCGAAAACAATGGTATGCCAGCGACTCAACGTTCTATTATCCGCAAAAATCCGTAGCACATAGTACCTACAAGTGGGTAGGTACCTACGTTCGTGTCACATGACGTCCGCTAAACGTGCATAAGGTCCAAGATGCGAGATAGCCAGCGTCCCCCGGGCCGCTGATGACCCCTAGCGGCGCCGCCCTCGATCCGCGAGGACCCTATTTCCGAAACTGCCAGAGCTCATCCAAGTTGCGACTTGCAGTTCAACTAAACTAGCCAACTTGCTAATGTGTCCCGCGCTGTGAGTTGCGCACAAACACATTATCTACTGACGCAGAAAGTCCTTGGTTGCGCAACTATTTTTGAGCCTAATGTCAAATGTCAGGACCGGCCTTATCGCTGGCTTGACAGTCGATATCATCCTACTAATATTACTAGTAGTTCGCCCCGAACTGAGATCTCGCGCGCGATGTCCACAATCCTTATTTGTATTCATGCCCTAAAGTTTTTGGATACGCTTTATGTACTATGCCACGTAACCTAATCACAAACAAATATTTGATTATCCTACCTAAGAAAGGAAAACTATCTCCCTACTGCTATTTATCTAACAAAGAAAAAAAAATGTTGAGTATAAAGATATATTATGTATGTATATTACAAATTAGTCCCTACCTATACTATTTACAGTGAATTAATAAAAATGAAACTGAGGCTAATAGAAATTTAAAGAGTTTAGATATAAAATACAGATAAACGATTGAGGACAATATTTAGGTAGTATTCTGTTTTAAATGTTATTCAGAGTACAGGACTGTCTAGCAGGAGCATCTAGGATAGCTGTTGCTTCAAGGTCTCACGCCACTGGACCACAGAATATGAGCGGAGTGGACTTTATCTGTCTCCAGAAGAACCTCGGGGTAGATAATTTCACTCGCGGGAGTCCCTTAAGATTCTGTATGACTCTGTTGGTCGCGCTGGTAGAAACTTACCCAATTTACTGTGGTTCGTTCCTCAAGCTTTCCAAGCTTCGTCCTCAGGGCCTCACCAGGCTTTGTTCAAGGTATCTGAAAATTAACGGGGTTTGCACTGGACTGGTCAAGGTTTTAAAATATTTTCCAGGACTTGAGTTGTTGAGATAAAGAAATCCTCGGAAGACATTTTTCAGCGATTTCTCGTAGGATGGTTTCTTCAATCAGACCTTGAGATCAGACCAGCGATTTTTTATATGTTTATCTTCCATTTTTACCATCGATGTAAATATTATACTTTTTCTCATAGAGATAAATTTACTAAAGTATAGAGTAACAAACTCCTTTTGTCAAGCCTTAAAATAGTGTAACCGCTTTTATGTTTTGACGACGTAGCTTTGAAACCATTGACATTTTGAACCAAACGCACAGCTTATCTCTTTTACTCCTTATAACCTACTTCGAAAGTGACATTGATTTTGATAGAGATAGATAGATTGCTTCAAATAAGAAACTTGGAGTTACCAACTTTTTAGTAAATTTTGCCACAAAAAATCACTAGTACTTTGGGACCAGTGTGGTAAAAGGATTAAAGTACGCCTCAGATGCTTTTTCATAGACTGCATCATCATGTATTTTAACTTTTATAGGTTCTAATTGACTAGGCATCATTGACGCCATTTATGCCATGATTACCTAACGTGACATAATTTTTGAAAATAACATTGTGTTACACTAAAAACACCTACCTAAAATTTGTTGATAAGTTAAAAAATAAAATGAAAAGCCAGTAAGTATTTAGCTTATGGTAAAATATTTTATTTCAACATAATAATCATGTGTAAGTAAAATCAAAATTCAACGCTCTGGGTCTTTAAAAAGTAAAAAAAAATAATTAACTAAAAACATAATTTATCAACTTAGTCCCCAGTAAGCTTGTTCAATAACTCTATTCACTCACAATTCTCCGTTATTATTATGGAAAATCTGCACTCTTTTCGTTGGAAACACTAAATGATATTTTAAATAAAATTCTATTATTATCAATTATAATTATATTATTATCAATAAAAGTGCTTTCTAGAAATATTTTTTTATTAACAAGTGACAACGCTGTCCGCTTCGCTATAACGAACGTGTTATGACGGCGGACGCTTATTGGAGATGGCAGGTAAAGTGGATCCAGCCAGCGAGTCTGCGTCGTCGAGCACAAAGTAGACATCCTCCCGACCTGACGGACCGCTCCTGTCGCCGTCCCGCTCGCACGCCGCGCGCCCGAGCGAGACGGAGCGCGCGACGCCGTCCAGACCGGTTAAGGGTGTTTGTATGTTTATGGGATATCGTAGTGCTTTTTGTAAAGTCAAGGTTTGTAGTGGTTCGATGGGATCGGGGGAGTACGGGGGGGGGGGGACAACACCATCGAGATATAGTGCGGAGGGCGAGCACTCACATGTACAGTTAGGCACGAATAAACGTTCGTTGAATTACTAAAAATATCCCAAAACAAGAACGACCGGTCCACGAAACAAACAAACGTGAAAATAACCTCATCATAAACAACACCGCCCCCCGCCCCCCGCCCCCCCCCCCCCCTCTCCCGGGGTGTACGGCTCCAATTAAAGTCAAAAGTACAATCGCAGCCAGAAGCAGTAAGTAATATGAATTGTAAAATTATGCACGCCGTACCGTAGAGATGGTGCGCGCAGGGCTTCCTCATCACACGCCCGGACGTGCGGACCGGGCCTTAACTCTCCACACGGCAGGTTCATCGAATATTTGATTCTCTGACTTGCTGGATTCCTCGCAATGTTTTCTGTCACCGTTTTAAGTAAAGCTCGCTTTAAAGTTTTAAGTTCGCACACAAAAACTTTACAATGAAAACCACCAGCTCATTTAGAATCTTTCACGGGAACACGTCTGATTGAGCACTAAACGAAGGAGTGATAGATATATGAATAGGTATAACATTTCCGAGTGTGTCGCCCGACAGCCCGGAGCGCGGCCTGCGTGCTGGGGGCTGGGACCAGGACACTCCGCAATGCACGATGTACCGCCGCGCTCATTGTTTCGGCTTTTAATTAAAGCCATGTTTATCTTCCACAGAGGATCGCTAGAGGCTGAGAGAGCAACAAAGCAACGTGCTAGACTTGAGAAAGGTTCGGACTCCTTTGGCCGACTCGAATGCCCGCACTTATTTGCCCAAACTGATTTGCCCAGACGAATATAATAAGGAAACGGTCTAATCTAAAGAAATGGTTATAACAATGTTGGTATAAGATTACGCATTGCATTGGAAATCTAATCTGTGCTTATATCGCCTTATTAACCCCCGACAAAAAAGAGGGGTGTTAATAAGTTGAACGTGTCTGTCAGTGTGTCTGTGTATTTGTCTGTGGCATCGTAGCTCCCAAACGGATGAACCGATTTTCGTCTAGTTCTTTTTGTGTCATAGATAATTTACCCCGAGTGTTCTTAGCCATGTTTCATGAAAATCTTTTCAGCCGTTTGAAGATCATCAGCTCTTTTCTAGTTGATGAGGGGATCTGACTACCTACCTTCCATGTGTCCTATTGATTCGAAATTTGGTACCGTAGGTATTACTTCTATGATATTGAATGAAAGAACATGGTGAAGTAACCAAGGTTTACATGTCGGGGGCTTTTTTATTTTTACACAATAACTTTTGTTTTAAATGCAGTCAAACTTTCAAAATATAAGATTAATTGAATAAGTGTAAGCGGTCGGCTCGCGGTAGCGCATAGCGCCTGCGTCCGCGCAGCGCCGGGAGCCCCGAGACCGGTTCCACCGGACTTCGATGTAGGTACCTGCCTACTACCTACACGATTTTTATTTTTATGCGCAGAATTTATAGCCGCGACTTCATCATTTATCTTGTTCGGGCTAGGGCGCGGCCACACACGACCCTCCACTATAAATACGAATAGGGCTTACAATATTTTATAGAATAGCCGTTAAGTACTTCACGCTAATGAGTCGGCCCTTTCTCCGCGTCCCTCTCGAGCTCTCCAACGGTCCAAGTTCACGATCCTAGCTAAGTAACATCGGTTCTGGCTGTCTGTACTGAATACTCTTGTATTACGATCAGCACACTGAAGTAGGACGTACATGGTGGAGTCATCATCGCTGATAGATAATGTCAGGCCCTCTCCACAGCGTCTCGGTGTGAGCGAGCCCTTGCGCTCTGAGCCCGGGGCTCCGGTCCGGTGCCTTCGTCTATCTCTCCGGAGCCCTACCAGTGCCGCTGTAGTCTCGCCCGTCGGACGGCAGTACCTACCTACATCGTTAAAACAATCATGTTTTTTGGGTAGGCACGAATTTCCAGTTTGAGAGCTATAAAAATACTTAATAACACCTATCATACGTACCTATTGGTAGGTACTTATGTAATATTTATTTCTGTTTTTATATATTGCAAAAACTCGATCATTCATTATGCAAAGGTTCTTTACTTGTGAGTACTTATTGTTGGACAAACGAGATATCTAGACACGCGGCAGCGTGTCAAGCCAAGTTCAAGCGAACGGGCGAGGTGCGCACTGTGTGTAATATTACACGAACCATTTGGAGCCATTTTCACACCCTCGTAACTCAAAAACTATTTCACATAAACAAGTCAAATTTGGCTCATCTATTGCCACTTGCGAGTAAAATATATACTCCGAATTTCATAAACACACTTCAAACGGTTATTTAGATATCAACGTCCAAAAATGGTTTTTTAGGAAAAATTTTATCACTGACTGACCTATAGACGTTAATTATAACCCAGTTCCAGATGACCTAGAACGTTCAAATTTGGCATCCAGGTAGGTAGTGGGGTGGATACATAGGAAAAAATCTGAAACTTGCAAATTTTTATATTTTTAACGTACTTTTTCAATTAATTGATTCTCCTAGGAACCCTTACTAGCGCTTGTAATATAAGAATAGCAATCTAAATAGATGACAGTCGGTCATTATGTGGATTTTAATAGGGTCTTGACGTGAATATAATAACGAGTGGAAGTAGTGTCTTGGATTGGTAAGTAGTACACTCTTACCTAGGTATACAATGTGCCAATAGTTGAGCCGTCTATGCAGATAGGTAAGTATGACTATAGGTATGTATACCTACAATGTGCCAATAGTTTGAGCAGTCTATGCAGGTAGATAGATATGGCTAGATAACTATTCAGGCCTAGATCTATTCAGGCTATAGTGTGTCTCGGCTTGTCGGATAGGTTAGACCTTAGGCTTCAATATAATATCCTAAGTTATGAGATGAAATGATATTTTAAAGTCGTTAAAAATATTTCTTATTGTTATAAATAAGTTTCAGGACTGACCATTGTACTTGGCACCCGTTTAGATCTCACTTCTTTTGTCGCTGAAGTCAACGACTAAAGCATACCTACTTACTTATTGAACTTGGCTCTCAATTCACATTTATGTTTTTGATGGGATTCACATTTGGTGAGGCTGCATCATGCAGTTTCAACCATCTTTACGAACTACCGATGTTTAGTTCTAGGTCGGGTTTTCTGGAGCAATTTCCGCGCAGTGTTTTCCTTCACCGTTTGAGAGCAGATCACTGTGATCTCTGTCGCGATTCAAATTAATGTGGATTAGTATGGGATAGCTGCACGAACGACGCATAGCGTAATCCTCCACCAGACTATAGCCCGAGGACACGGAGCGACGACACCGGGTATGAACTACTTGTTCATACCTTTGAACTAAAGTAGGTAGGTAAGTAGTTGTGCAACCGATCAAATATTTTTTCTTTATTTCTTTCTTTCATTCGTTTGATAAAGCCTAAGTATAATATGCTCGTAAAGTAGGTAAGTACCTACCTACATGCTATGTAATATTGGGATATTATGGATTCATGAATATACATAAGTAGTGAATACATAACGTGTGTGTGAGGGTGTGTGTGTGTGTGTGTACCTACATGGCCTGTATTTATAAGGTTTAATAACAAAATGCAAACACAGATGACTAACGGACAGATCCACATTTATCACACGTGCAATAACCACATTCGACATGCTAAATACACCGTTAATACAAGGCGCTAGGGTTCACATCGCACTGGCGAAGTTTGCAGTAAAATTGTTTAAGTAAAGAGTTGGGGTTTCAGTTGCATTGAATCTTATCACGTGAGCAATAGAGGCGAGATTCGATCGAACTTTAGTGTAAGTAAATGAGTTTCCAGAACATGTGCTTTGTGTTCGGAGCTCGGCGCGGGCGCAGGTTCGCGCTGCAAATAGACCGGCGCTCTGCTCGGGCGCGGGATCACTGACCTGCCTTTCTTCAACATTTTGTTGTACACTCACTATTTCCTATGTACGTACATCCAGGACAAATTGCAAAACTTGCAAAGTACCGACACGGAATTGAACCGGCCACTGCGTCGCTCAGTCGTCCAGTCGGCCACCGCACCACGGCGTCTCCCGCAGTACCTACCTACTTAACTTTCTACTATTATTATAAATGCTAAAGTTTGTAAGAATGTCTGGTCTGGATGTATGGATGATGTTAGTTACTCTTTCACGCTGAAACGGCTGAACAGATCTGGATAAAATTTGGCACAGATACCTATAGATTATAGTCTGGAATAGCACATAGGCTACTTTTCATCCCAGAAAATGTACGGTTCCCGTAGGATAGATTTGTTTTTGTTTTTCATGGTACCACGCGGGCGAAGGCGTAGGCGGAAGCTAGTAGAACTTAAACGCACTATTTTTATTTTACTTTTTTTTAATAATAATTCTTTGGAGTAGATTGGGAACTAATGTTCGAGATTCTTATCTTTTTTGAACAAAAGAATGGAGTACTTTGGGAATAAGCCAATATAATTACAAAGTGATACTCGTACGTAGAGTAGCTTCAAGCGCTTACGAGTATCGTACGAAACATCCGTTCGAGTAGGTACTAGGTGTGCTAGGTACTCGAGCTGCACGCGGGCGGAGTCGAGGGTAAACGCTAGTTCAAAATAATGACGTGAATCTAAAGAGCATCATCTCCCCAACAACTGTTCAAAATAGACTCCCGCACACGACTCACTCCGAGAGCGAGCGAGCACGCGATGTTAGGTCTTAGCGCACTCGTAATAGAGATCAAAAGGGTGTGACTGCGGTAGCGTGGTAGAGCAGAAAAATGCTGTTGACGACACAAAGGCTCTTCAGTGGAGAGGACTCGGCGGCGCGCCGGCCGGCCGCCTAGAAGCGAAACTAGCAGTACAAGACTGTACTGAGTGAGGGCTGCGATGACGCATGGTAGAGGGAAATGGAACAAATTTTCTTCAAGAAACATGCTGTGGCGACCACACGTCACGTGGGATAGGGCCAGATGATGATGATTACCGGCCATTCACACAGCATTCATCCAGCGCCATCTAGATCCGAACTAAGCAAAACTTGTAAATAGGTAGGTACATGGGAGATACTAATCTCCTATACTTAAGTAAGTGTATTTTTCTTAAATTTTCGCGGTAAAATTGCAAACTAGCTATTTACAGTATATTTGAAGTTTAGAAAAAAAAACTGTTACAAATATCCGGTTAGCTGCAAGCAGGGCCGAGCCGCCCCTATGTGCGAAGTGTGCGGCGCACACAGGCGCCAAGACAATAGAGGCGCCGCCATCCAAATTATTTTTGATACACTTACACGACAACATATTCTTTGTAGTGGAGTATCGATAAGTAAAACCTAAAAAATTTACACCACTTTTATAGACCAAATTAAAATTTTTTACACGTAGGGAGGTACCTAAGTTGAAACATGAAGATTTGTGAAAAAAAGAGGCGCTTCATAGGTTTTGCACACAGGCGCTGTGGGGGGTCGGCGCGGCCCTGTCTGCAAGCTTTGCTTAGTTTGTGTGTAGATGGCGCTGTGCAAGATATCCACCAATACTGTACTGTTATTGGTCATTCGGTGACGTTCTAAATTCGAGTAGGAATGGTCTCGCGACTAGTTCGCACTCCCTTGTTACTTGTTACCAAACACGATACTTTCATCGGCGAGTTTCGCTTCTATCTGCGAGGGCCGTGTTTCCCGCAGCCAGCTTACCGGTGCTCGTACCTAGTGCCTAGTGCCCGCCTAGTGCCCGCCTAGTGCCCGCCTAGTGCCTCCTAGTGCTCCCCGGGAGGGCGGTGTGACGCGCACTTTCAGCAAAATATGGACGTTTTAATATTTCATAGTGTTTTGGAACAGCGATAAAAACTTTAGTCATAATTCAAGAGCACGTCGGAGTCGCGCCGCGGTGCTGGGGCGCGCCTTACAGCTCCTTACAGATGTAATGCTATTTGTGAAAAAACCTATCCCAACGAGTAACAGAATGACTCTGGAAATTACAGAAAACATAGCTTTCTGAGGAGCGACTGAAACTATCGTAAGTCAAGCTGACAATGTCAGTTGGGCACGAGGCAAAGCCAGGGACCTTCTTCAAGGTCTTCAAGCAATATCAAAGTAATAAAACTTTGATATTTCGTACCATGACCAATAAAATTTGTATTGAAGTAGTGTTACTTTATGCTTAAAATGTGACGTTTCTGAAACATGATGGCATGTAAGAGTTCGTAAGGGCTACATGGCCGCCGTGACGTCACCGACCACCGCAAACCCAACTATAATTGGCTTTTCGGCAGTGTTCCGCGACCAGCCCCGCCTGACCCCGCGCCCCGGGGCGGCCGACCCGCGCCGCGGCTCCAGCGCCCCGGTCGCCTGAACTTGACAACTGCCAAGGTCGCGCGAGTGTCGCGATGGACAACAGCTAAAGCGAGCGCACACCGTGAGCACCATACTTATAGATGCTGGGTTATCTACGAACCGACCACCTGTCAGAGGAATACCATCCCTAAAACAAGAGTATAATAGTTCCATTTCCTTATTTCATTCCAGTAGTGTGGTGAAAGGTTTAAACCACGCCTTGCGGTTCGAGAACACACTCCGTAAAGCCATCGATTCGATGGCTGTTGGTTTGGAGCTCTCTGTCGGGTAGTTGTTGGACTCTTCAAATAGTTAGTGTATTGCAGTGCCACGTGTCGGAGTCCCGCGCTCGGGGCACCGCGGGACGAGGCATGGCCGCTACAACTCACTGTGTAGACCTGACTACTAATCATTTTGTTTTTGTTCTCCGCTAATAGATACATTTATGATTCATTTGCTGAATGGAAATTTTCAAGTCCGAGTAGACTGTTCGTCCACTCTCGCAGGTCGAGAGCGTAAGACGCGGTGTCCTACTCACTAGGTCCCTTGCTTAGTGGAAACGCAACTAAGAAAATAATTAATTCTAAGTGCCGTGCGTGTAAGGTGTACAAACGTACACAGTCGGTAGTATTACAGTATCTGTTTGTTCCATTTGCGCTCATCGAGTACGGCACATAAGTCGACATCAGTATTCAGCGCGAGCACCGAGCGAGGCCCCGCGTGAGCCCGCGCTCGCGTGCGTGAGCACGTAGGGGCCCTGTGCTGCACACGCGCCGCGAGCTGGCTGCTGAACCACTTACACACAGATCTTGTCAAACCTTCAGTGATCGATCCAAGGACGCCTATCTTACGCCCATCTTTATTTTATAGGTTTAATAGTAGGTACTTCAGTAGCGCCTCGCGGCCTCGCTCGAATCGGACGGTAATTGATCATAATAAATTCATAATAAATTCGTTTTACACCATTGACATCGATTTAGATTTCGCCAGTGAAAAGGTCTAAGGCGCAGAGCTAGTGGACGCTGATGGTCACCATTGCTAGCTGGTCTACAATCTGCGTGCAGCATCACTGAACATAAAGGACTTGTTTTGGACAAACGTTAATTGACTGTAGCAGCACTACTCACAACCGACTCTCTGTACAACAGACCGCCCACCTTCGACGGTCGCTAACGATGAGTTATAATAGTAAACTAAGTACCTATATTCCATGAGGGTATCACTCCGATGGAGTTTGAAGCTAAGACGCCCGTTTGTAGTGAGGAGCCAGTGGATAACTTGCCTCATCGAATGTTGTAGAGTGCTACTAATCGATAGTCGCTAGCGAGTAGCGGGCCTGCAGAAGGTATAGGCGGAGTGGAGGGCCCGCGCTGACGTCACAGGGCACCTTGTCCTACGGACGGCCTTCAATCGATATTCGCGTTCCTCCAAATCGGGCTGCATATGCTTCTATACATACAGAAACCAGGTTCACTCGTCATTCAGCTGTCCTTCTCACTCGTTTCACAAATACCAGAGATGGAGGAACGTGCCAAACTCGATTGTCATGTTCTCTAGCTCGGCCTCGCAGCTCAGGCTTCCATCATCTCTAGATAAAGATTTCCAAAGCATAAGATCCGAATATTTCATTCGATACTGGACTGATCCGGTGGGAGTGTGCAGGTGTGCGGTGTGCCGGTGTATAGTTGGCTCAACGAATCTAGGCATTCGTGAAGTTAGCCGAAAGATCTGCGCAGTATCGTTTTTCGGGAGCAATCGGAGGTATGAGGAGGGAGGGAAGGAACTGTAAATGCGCAAACTCGCACCTGTGGTTAACTTCACGAATGCCTAGATCCGTTGGATGAACTGTAGCTGTCCGAAGACTCGCGGTCGAGCCGGGGTGATGTCACGCCACAAAAACATGCCACAAAAACCGACGAACAAATCTAATGATATTTTAAATCGAGATTGCAAAAAAGAGAACGAACTCCGGCGACGGGTCTATTCGCATCGCGACACCCTCACGACTTCTATCAAAGTACGCGTTCATGACCGAAGCCTCACAGCTAGTAGCTACATGACCAGATCCGCTCAGCGAGCAATGAAACAGGACGTCATAACACTAGGTGTATTGCGAGCGGCAGCAGCAGCAGCAGCGCGGGGGCGGCGCCCGGGCCCGCGTTGCAGTACTTCTTGCGGCACACGCACACGTGGTAGCGCACGTACAGCGAGATGGCGCGGCTGAAGGGCGTGAGCGAGGCGTGCGGGCTCATCACGCACGCCTCCTTCTGGTGCTTCAGCATGGACTCCAGCTTGCGGAAGCGGTGGCTGGCGTAGCCGCTGCTGATGCCGGGCCTCCAGCTGCGGCAGCCGCGCGCCGTGTACTCCTGCAACCACAGCCACAGCCGCAACCTATGTATCACCCTATTCTCTGACAACTTTTACACATGAGGGGACATTAATGAATTGAGGACAAAAGCAAGTTCGAAATAAATCGTAATTCCCGATGATCGCGAGGATGAGTTCTAACAACCGGCGGGCACTCCGGAGATGGCCTGCGGGCTGCGAGTGAGAAGATGCAGGCTACCTTTCCGACATCCAGCCATCTCTTGTAACAGCCGCCGGTGTACCACCCGTAGCAGCCTCTGATGAGGCCGCGGTCGTACTCGTGATGGTAGTTTTCGACCCACTTGGTTTCGATCTTGGTACCCCAATGGTGGACGTTCCTGTAGCAGCGCACGCGGAAGTACCGCGCCAAGGTCCTCGCCTGCCAGTTGGAGGAGTCGAACGCGTCGTGGCACAGGCCGCTGTCGGGGATGCCCTTGCCCTCGCCCGTGTTGCAGCGGTAGCAGGTGGCCACGCGTGGCCCCCTCCACATGTAGCGGAACCAGCTCCAGCGCCGCGCCTCGCTCGCGTTGTGTGCCGCGGAGCCCCCGGCCTGCTGCGACGCGTTGCGCGACGCGTTCCACGCCCTCCACGCGGCCCACTCGCGCGCGCCCAGCGTCGGCGCCGGCTCGGGGGCCCGCGTCGCCTCATGCGAGCTCTCGTCCTCCAGGTAGGCGTCGGCGACCATGTAGTCGTACAGGTCGCCGCTGCGCAAGAAGGGCATGCGCGGGGCGTGGCTCGCGGGCCGCCTCAGGAGGCCCTCGAGCTCGGGCACCTCGTGCAGCAGCTCCTCGTAGGTGCGGGGCTCTAGCTCCTCGGGCGCCAGCACGTCCTCGGGCGCCACGAACTCGTTGGGGTTGCGGAACCGCGAGATCAGGGTGTTGTCGCTCGTTCGTAAACATAATATCAAAAGCAAAACGCAGATCGGAAATTGAACAGCCATCTCAAAACTCTAATGACGGTCAGTGACGTTGACAGCCGACAGTAAAACGATTGTCTGTGGTCGACACTTGACGTCCGTTCATCAGTCTAGCGAGGCAGAGACAAAACAAGACTTTTCGGCCTTCTTGTGAAGTCTTCTCCTGAAAAGACTGAAAAAGATGTGGGACTCGGCATGAGTTGGAGTGGTGCGCGCGAGTCGGTACTCTAGCTAGCTGACGGCAGGCTCTTCGGGGCTCTTCGCCGGTCTTCGAGGGTTGATAACTACGTGAAAAGTTTGATCATTTGATTTCCGTACCTGAGGGCGGTCGGAGAGCCCTGCCGCCCGCGCCCCGCACGCCCGCACGCCGGCCTCCAGCCCGCTGTCCACAGCGGCACCCTCTCATCTCACTATGTGTATATAAGCAACGCTTGTGTTGCGAGAATAGATTACCATTTCATGAAAGCTTTACGTTGCGTTAAAATTTATGTTAAAACTTCTTCCGCTGTGTTCCATAATATATATTCCATGAAGTACTCGCTGACGGAATGTAGTTGGAAAGGGTTATCCTTCTATAAAGTCTATCTAGTTTTATAGCTTTCGCTGTGGCGCAGGCCTGGCACGTGTAGCGAAGAGCTAAGACTTGTTTACGCTCCACAGCATCTCGTTGCCGTGCCGCGGAGACCGCGCCCTAACAACCGACACGAGTCTGCTCAATTATCGTCTTTACATCTTCACTATTAAGGTGGGATTTCGCGTAGGCTCTACAAGGAGTTATGACGTTTTCGTAGTCGATTCCAATGACGGCAGATCGTCTATTTGCCGGAGGCACACCGATATAACGAGAAGTGAAGCGGCTCCGTGAGGCGTGCGCTCCACTGAACAGAGATATATATCAGTATCGCTGAACAGTGTAGACGGATAACTTCGGCGAGGCAATGATTAGGTCGGGATAGCCTCCGCCCAGAGCCCAGGCACTGGGCGCCAGTACGCCCGTGCCCGGCCCGGCCTCGCTCAGCGAGGCGCACGCGGCGCGGGAGCTGCGCCGCTCGCCTCGCTCGGCACTGCGCCGCTCGCCTCGCTCGGCACTGCGCCGCTCGCCTCGCTCGGCACTGCGCCGCTCGCCTCGCTCGGCACTGCGCCACCACCCTGCGTCTTACTCTGTAGTTAGTTAGTGGCACTAACTTAGTGCGTCGATGTGTATTTACGACGTGCTAAACACCGTCCGTCCGTCCGTCCGTCCGTCCGTCCGACCGACCGATGCATCCTGTCGAGTGTCGCGTGTGTCGTCTGCACTGCTGCATCACCACTTATGAACATCCGACCGATGCATCCTGTCGAGTGTCGCGTGTGTCGTCTGCACTGCTGCATCACCACTTATGAACATTATTTTCTGCCAGAATAGAATAGTATTATAGAAGTAGGTAGTAGATACAAATAAGTACTTAGATTATTAATATTTCAATATCCGTAGATAAGCTCCGCTCCACCGGGACTCGAGAGGCCCGCGCTCGGCGCTCGCTGTGACGCTGCCAAGTTGTTTTAGCTCGCAAAAAACATTTACATATTCATTATTCATACACCAACGAGCTAACTACTGTTCAACTTATGCTAGTAGACTTTTCCTTGTGTTTAATAACATGTTGATAATAATACGAAAATTAACATTTTCAAAATGATAAGTAGTTGCCTTGCCGCGCGCGGGCGGGCAGGCGGGCAGGCGGAAATGATAATGGACAAACAATATGAAACGAATAGAGAAGCAAGCAAAGCCACAGCAGTCAGCACAGCAAGTCGGCAACCGTTAACAACAGCCTATCTCTGGATCGATCTCCGACAGTCGGTCGCGCGCGGCACTCGGCCCGCAGAGATGGTAGATGGTAGATAGGTACACCTAGCTCGGCTCACCACAATGGAGTGATGGTAGGAGTAGGTACCGCCACGCTCGGTAATGTAAGTAGACGTAGGTACCTACTACACTCACTACACCTACCGAATGTGGTTAGAATTCAGTGTTGTTGAACAATTAGCATAGCGCGCGGAGCCTTCAAACGTAATAGGTAAGTAGGTAGGTACTTACTTAATATGTACCTATTTTTTGTGGTTCATGTAAAATATGTAAATGACGTGAGCGCTGAGCGAGGCGGGAGGCGTGGGCGCGCCATCTATGTGGGCAGATGGAACTACACTTTATTTGAATAAGTAGGTACCTACTTAAGTATGAGTAGGTACCTACCTATGTTAATATTCGTAGATAGGTAGGTACTTACATAATGTTAAGTAGGTGCCTACCTATCTATCCCCTCGGAGGCTCGGGATCTCTGCGCCTGCGCATGATTCAAGTAACGTCACGCACGACACAAGTAGGTAACTAGGTAGGTACCTACCCGGGTAAACAAAAAGAGTGAATCGATTGTTATCAGCGAGTCCAATCACATTACTGTTAGACGAATCAATTTCCCATTTCATTATTAGGTAAGTTGTGAGTAGGTACGTCTAAGTAAGTACCTACTTGAATTGGTGAATGGCGATTCTTAGCCTAGGTAAGTACCGTCTACTTGCACAAGTCGGTGTTCCAACCAGTAAACCAGTGTGGTCAAAGGACTAGGTAACTTACTTACTTAGGTACCTACAGAACGACGTAGCTCTACGACGAGCTGGTTTGTCTTCACGATGTGTTTTCCTTCACCATCTGAGAGTGTACGATACACCTACATCACCAACGAGAGTGTCTCTTTACAAGACAAATCAAATTCAAAATGCATCAATGCCGATGAATGCAACCAGTAGTTCATTATGGAACAAAAGCGTCCTATACACGAAGTAGGCTCGCCGCGCCTCGCCGCGCCTCGCCTCGCCTCGCCTCGCCTCGCCTCGCCTCGCCTCGCCTCGGTGCGACGACGAGGCACGCGTCGGGCAGCGCGTGCAACTCCAAGGCACAGATAATAACGAACACATAGATTGGGAGATAACTAAATAGCTAGCTACTAATTAGGTAAGTACTTTATCTAAGTTACATTTCGGTACCAGTGTGTACCGAAATGTAATTAGTAAGTAGACTCTACTGTGTTTTTCCCATACCTACTTAATGATTAAGACAAAAATAAGTTCAATTCACTTAGATGCAACCGCGGGTAAGCAGGTAGTTACAATACAACCAAAGATTTAAATCGTAGATATGCCCGGACGCCAAAAACAGTGGCACTGTTTTTACTTTTGTGTGTTAACAAAATGCCGATGCACGCACACTAATGATTAGTAAAAAATGAACCAAACAGTTATTTCACCATTTATTGTGTAATAATATTGCACGATCTTTCGTTAAAAATATACTTATTCCTTTTGTACCCTGAAATTGAAAATATTTGGTGTGCCAATTGAGCGAGCTATCTCATTTCATGTGGCAACAAAACGGCGCAGTCTCAGTACCGTACGGGCATATATCTACGATTTAAATCTTTGAATACAACATGAGGTTACAGTAATTGCTATAATGGTACAATTATAATGCAATTTGCTAATAATACTATATTTACAAGACCTACCTAACTAAGCAGTTAGGTACCTACCTGCAGCCGACGAGATAATAGAATAAAACCACAGCCAAGGTTCTTCAATTTACAAAGGTGACCGGTGAGGTCACTGCTAGCGATGCTGGTGCTGTGCTGTGCCGTGCTAGCTTCATCCTTGAATTTTGAAGCATACAATCTTATACCACAAAACTGTGTAAAACCCAAAATCTAAAAAACAAAAATACTGACTGATAGGTACCTATCTCCCAAATCAAAACTTATTAAATAGGTACCTACTTACCCGAAATCTTTCATATTGTAATTTTCTTGATAATATCGTTTCAAGTAGGTAAGTAGGTACTTACTTAAATAAACCGTGCGTGTAGCTGTACCTATAGAGATTGAGGATTTGGGATTGATTGAACCTACGAACGACATACCCAGGCAGAGTGACTTTACTTCCATACTTAACTTACCTTACCTTACCTTGTATGACCTAACAAGCTACCAACACAGAGCTGTGAGCCAGATAATCTTATTTACATAGGTACGTAACCAGAACTAAATTATAATATTATAAAATCAGACTAAAGGTATCACTGTCATGGTCATAAAAATAACGTAAAAACATGACAAAAAGTGGTGCGTGATACGATAAAAAATTGTAAGTTCTCAGAATCAGCTCAGCTACTTACGTTGTGTGAAGCCGCCTTTACGTCACGCAGCGCTGGCCGGCGACAGACTGTCTGCCGAAGCCGCAGAGAGAGACACACATAACACAAGCTACAGGAAAGCTGAAATGGAGGATAATATAGCAACAGTGCTTCATACTGTTACTTCCATCTCTTTCACTCCGACGTATAATTTACGGGAGAAAAACATGTCCTTCAAAACGCCTTCAAGCGATGGAAACCTTGAAACTTGAAGCTCAGTTATTATTATCGTAAGACATTTAAATTCTTCTGTTGGAAAATGGTGAGCTCAGAAGGAACCATGCCGCGGCTTCCGGCTCTCAGCTACAATGGAGCTCTTTCTTACTTGGGTATTGGCTGAAAATTATTCTCATTGCTGTTTGGCAACTAAGATGGAGTCATTCGGCAACTCGCCCAAGCTTTCATCGTACCTACCACCTACAGCTACACGCACTACACCAAATGAGCGCAATGATCTAATAACCATTGACGTTGACGTAGTATTAGATAGGTTTACATCAAAGATTTAAATCTTTGGTTTACATGTTAAAAATTATAGACTCAGCCGAAGAATTCTAAGTAAGTTATTATTATGTAGGTACGTACTTACTTGTCTACGATTAAATAGGTAGACCAGGTAGGTAGGTACTTACGCTTTGTTAACAATATTAAAGTAACCTATTATTACCTACCTACATCAGTGAAGTAGGTACTTACTTAGACCGTAGGTACTTACATCGATGTGTGGACTACACACGTGGCCGGTGCCAGAGCCATTCCAAATAGGTATTCCTTCAAGAATCATAATAGCACCTGCGGGCAGTAAGCAGTGGGCACTGGGCACTGGGCACTGGGCACTACGACAGGAGGGCCAAGGGCAGATCGGGCAGGTCTCTATCTCTCCGCACTTGTGTTGAACATTTAAGGGCTAAACACACTCGGACGCGTCCGCTCAGCCGCGACTTACGGACGCGTCCGAGAGGTATCTGGATAATGAAATTTCACTGAGTCTTGCAGTTGCACACTATCGGACGTAGTCGTAAGACGTGTCCTTGGGCTAACCTTGAGCGTTCGGACGTCCGACAACAATCTGGCATCGTCCGGGGACGGTAGGTATGCACGGACAGTGTTGCCAGATACACTGTAATTATCCTTCTCTTTATTCTGGGATGATATACTCTGTAGTACTCGTACTTTCCTGCTGAAATCGCGTGTCAAAAGCTCTGTCAAAAAAGAAGATTTAGGTATCTGTTCACATGACATAAGTTATCATTCGTTCTTTCGCGCGCAAACGCGTTGTCCGCGTTTTTACGCGATTTTTATAAATTTTACCAAAAAAGTTGAGAAAAACTAGAAGATTCATTGTATTATTACTATAAAACAGTATGCCGAAGCGTAAATCATCTAGCCCTGATAGGAAAATCAGGAAGTTGGAGAGAAAGTTGAAAAAATATAGAAAGCAAATGGAAGAGGAAGGTAAAATCTTTTACTAATCTTTTACTATTTTGAAATAAGTGAAATATACAAGGTATTACAATAACAACCGGTTAGATTACTGTGCGGTTTCAATTATAACGTTTTTTCCAAGTTAAAAGTGTAGAAAACTGATTTACGTGCTTGCCGGCCGGTCGGCCATTTTTGATGTGGTACTTGCGCTTACACAGGCGCTTACTTCGTGGGAGCAAACAAATTCCGAGCTAATGGCTTAGTGCCTACCTACATGTAATCAATTACATATTGTGTTACAATATGTACCTTCCCGTTGGGAAGGTTATGTCTAGCTCAAGGGTCCATAACAATTATTGTTCTTTGCAATCTTGCGTGACAATTTTGCACTCTCTCCGTGGGAGAGAGGGATCGTGACAAAGCATCACCTATACCTACATTTTCAGATCATGGATCTGCAGTAGAAGTGGACCCTATGATTCAGTTTGAGTGCCCTGAGACACTGGAGATAGAAATCCCAGAGGTTGAAGATGCAGAGGCTCCAGATGATACGGATGAGGCACTAATTGCAGTAGCCCTAGGAGAGCCTCCTAAAGATGCTAGTTATAGTGAGGAAATTCACCCTAATTTGGCAATAGTAATGGAAACAATTTTAGAAAAAGGACTTTCTAAAGCAGAGAAAGAAAAATTCCTAGAACTAAAAATTCCAAATAACTGCAAGTTATTAGAGGCACCTAAACTGAACATAGAACTGACAGGCATTCTGACACCAGCGGCTAAGAGCCGAGACAAACTCTTGCAAGAACGTCAACAAGAGCTGGGTCAGTCAGCTGCAAATATAGCTCAAGCGATACAACAGTTATCAAGAAAGGAATTTTCCAAAGCCGAAGTGATAAAGACACTCGGAGAATCTTCCCGATTGATTTGCGGTCTGCATTTTCAATTTACAGACATACGCAGGAAGCTTATCAGCCCATTCCTGGACAAGAACTTGACAGAATCATTGAAGGAGAACCGACGAGGAGAGAACTTATATTCAAACCTGGAAGATTCTGTTAAGTCATTTTCTGCAATAAAAAGAGCAGCAAATTTAATTAAGCCAAGACCTACAGTTAACAGAGCAATAGGATCAAATAATAACATGAGTCAGAAAAAGGATCCAAAAAACTACCAGCAGCCCCATCGCCAGTACCACAATCAAAGCAAGCGAGGGGCATACCGCCAGCGCCCTCAACATCCTCAACAGCGGCAGGCATACAAGCCCTCAGACAACCGCCATCAGCCAGGCCCATCCAACAGAGGCCGTGCCAAATATCCGTAGAGGTATGTTTTGCTGGTAGGTTAAAGTTTTTTTATGTATGCTGGAAGAAAATAACTCAGGACCCTACCATTTTAGCATGGTTAAAAGGATACAAGATTCCTTTTTCTGTCCTACCAATACAAACTCATAAACATTGAATATTACCCGGAGTAATTCTGAAAAAGTTATAGTGGACACTGAAGTTAAAAAACTTTCAAGCATGGGTGTTATTTCACAATGCAAAGCTACATCTGACCAATTTTTGTCCAGTATATTTACTATACCTAAGAAAGATGGATCTCATAGATTTATTCTTAATTTAAAAAACTTAAACAAGTTTGTTGAAACTTCACATTTCAAATTGGAAGACATTAGAACTGTTTGTAAATTACTCTCTAGAAAGGATTTTATGTGCACATTAGATTTGCAAAGTGCTTATTATTTAGTCCCAATTGATTCAGCTGATAAGAAATATTTAAGATTTGAGTTTAATGATAAAGTTTATGAATATAACTGTTTGCCTATGGGGTTAAATACTGCACCTTTAGTTTTCACAAAGTTGTTAAGGCCTGTAATGGAATGTCTGAGAAAACAAGGAATTAGAATAGTTATATACTTGGATGATTTAATTTGCCTCGGATCTTCCCACAAGGAATGTGCAAGAAACATAAAAATTGTATATGAGTTATTAAATTGCTTAGGTTTTGTTATTAATACAGATAAAAGTAAAATGGTTCCATCAAACATTAAGGAGTTTTTGGGGTTTGAAATAAATACTATTAATATGACTTTGAGCCCTACTAAAAAGAAACGGGAAAAAATACTAAGTCTTGTAAATAAATTCTTGGAGATTAATAATTGCACAATCAGAGATTTTGCAATACTACTAGGAAATCTAGTTTCAGTTTGCATGGCTATATCTTATGGGTTTGTTTATACAAAGATTTTAGAAAAAGAAAAATTTATAGCTTTGGAACGTTGTGGTGTATGTAATGATAGTACTATGGATATTAGTAAAGAGGCAAAATTAGATTTATTGTGGTGGCAACAAAATATTTTGATCAGGTCTAATGTTATTAAACAGTATGATTTCTCAATAGAGATTTTCTCAGATGCTTCACTAACAGGCTGGGGAGCAGTCTGTAATAACAAAAAGGCAAGGGGTAGTTGGAGCCTGCGGGAAAAAGAATTTCACATAAATTATTTAGAGCTTTTAGCAGCATTTTTTGCATTAAAATGTTTTGCTAGTAAACTTAGAGGTTGTGAGGTCCTATTAAGAATTGATAATACAACAGCCATATCTTACATCAATAGAATGGGGTCAGTGCAATTTCCCCTACTCAATGACCTTGCAAAACTTATCTGGCAATGGTGTGAAGCTAGGGAACTATGGATTTTTGCATCTTACATCAAATCTAAAGATAATGTGGAAGCTGATTTTGAGTCTCGCAGTGAAAACAATGATACAGAATGGGAATTATGCCAAAACACTTTTAAAAAGATTGTAGAGTCACTTGGTACACCTGAAATTGACTTGTTTGCCACACGTTTAAATAAAAAATGTGATAGATATGTTGCTTGGCATAGAGACCCATTTGCATGGAATATAGATGCGTTTACCATTAAATGGAATATACACTTCTTTTATGCATTCCCCCCATTTTCTTTAATATTAAAAGTTTTGCAAAAGATTAAAACTGATAAGGCCGTAGGTATATTAGTGTTTCCAGTTTGGCCTACTCAGGCATGGTATCCATTGATCGAATCAATGGCAGTTTCAGAAGTACTAACATTTGGGCCTTCTGAAAACCTTTTAACTTCTTCTATTTCCAGAGTTCATCATTCATTACATCTGCAACTTACCCTGGGGGCTTGTGTATTATCAGGCAATCTATGAAAAGGAGAATGGTGGGGGATAGTGCCATTGAAATAATGATAAAATCACTATCTAATAACAGCCTAAAGCAGTATGACAGTTGCATTCGACAATGGTGGCAGTATTGTAAGTCAGTTAATCAAGATACATTATGTGCCTCAGTGCCCAACATATTATCATACCTAACGACAATTTTTAATAAAGGGGCTTCATATCAAACTCTAAACTGCCACCGCTCAGCATTGTCTCTTATAATAGGTAATCATATAGGTGATGATGATCGAATTAAGCGTTGGTTCAAAGGAGTTTTTAAGATAAGACCTTTTGCACCTAAATATAAGACCACTTGGGACCCAGACATTGTTTTAACCTATTTGAAACAATGGCATCCTATGGAGGATATAGATTTAGAAAAAATTACTAAAAAGACTGCCATGCTACTAGCCCTAACTACGGGTCAAAGAGTTCAAACACTAAGTTCTATTAGGTATAAAAATATTAGATTTAATGAAAAAGGAGTAGATATCACGCTGTCTGAGATTTTGAAAACATCAGCGCCAGGTAGATTTTTAACAAAAATGTCTCTTCCATACCTTGACAAGCCAGATATTTGCCCTGTTAAATGCCTTTTGCATTATCTGGATATTACAAAACAAAACAGGCAGGAAGATGATTCATTTAGCTACTTATTTTTAACTTATAAAAGACCTTATAGAAGAGCCACATCTCAATCTATCAGTAGGTGGCTTAGACAAGTTATGAGAGACAGTGGAATTGATGTGTCCGTCTACTCATCTCATTCCACAAGACATGCAGCATCATCTCGAGCCCTAAGGCAAGGTCTTACAGTAGATAGTATTTTAAAAGCAGTGGGCTGGTCCTCTAAGTCAATGACCTTTGCAAAGCATTATAACAGGCCCCTGCAAAACGAAGATGCTCAAGTTTTATTTGCTAATGCAATTTGTAATTCCTCGTTGAGAACCTATTAATATGATATTTATAACAAAGTGTACCTATTTGATAACTACCTACTTAGTGTTTTACTGTGATTTAGAATAAAAGTTTCATAAGATCTCCACTGATTACTACATAATATAAGGGTGATTTCTGTGATTATTATTATACTTAGAAGAAAATGTTAATTTTGTGTTACCTACTTTAATATATAATTTGAATTTTATAAAATGATCTTTTATAATTTTAGACACTCTAAACATCTACAGAGTATATCATCCCAGAATAAAGAGAAGGATAATTACAGGATTAAATGAACTCACCTGAGTGAGATTCTATCCTGATTATCCAATTCTTTATTCTGGGATGACAAGGTCCCGCCCTCCCAACAGCTATGGCATCATAGCTTCCCATAATCGGTATTCTCTGAACGTAATGATAACTTATGTCATGTGAACAGATACCTAAATCTTCTTTTTTGACAGAGCTTTTGACACGCGATTTCAGCAGGAAAGTACGAGTACTACAGAGTATATCATCCCAGAATAAAGAATTGGATAATCAGGATAGAATCTCACTCAGGTGAGTTCATTTAATCCTGTAATTAAAACCTACTGTATTATCACACGATCCACTGTACACTATAATACTAAAATTATTTCTTATAATTATTATTTCTATAATTAAGTCATGCATGGTCCATGCATGAATTATATTATTAATTTAATTATATTATTAATTATATAAAAGACATTTAGGTAAACGCTCCTTTTTATTTTCTTCGCCGCTAATTCGAGGAAACCGTCTTCACTTTCACTACTCAACATGTTTCTTCATCTACATCTACATTGTTATCTGTGGAATGGGCGTGGCCAGAAACGTCCGAACATACCTTGCACACTGCCAGCCGCGTCCGTAAGCCACGGCTGACGGACGCGTCCGATGGTAGATCTTTAAAACCAAATTTAAAACTGTTTCCGCAGCACCGCAGGTAACTTGTTTTTTTTAAACTCGACGGAATTTAAACCGTGTTTTCTACACAGTAAGGTTTATCATATTCACTGATTGCATGGTTCTAGGCTTTTATTTTTTTGATAGTAACAAAAACTTTTAGCTGATACGGTGCCTTGCGACCTGCCGATACCTACCTGCCTACTGCACGGAGACGGAGACGGGACGACGTCAAGTCGTGACCGCGCTACGGAAATATTTTTTTGTACTTTTTCAAATGCGAGTGTTTTTGCTTGGATCGTGCAAGCACACAAAGGATTTGTATCATGCGTATCGGGCGCGGGCGTGTCGTGCGTGCGTACCTACCTAGTGTGTTGTGCTGTAGGTACCTAATGTAGGTACCTTCGGCTCCAGCAGCCGCTAGTACCTACTAGTAGTCACTCCTAGCAATGATCATTACAATTTAGAACAGTGTGCGACACTGCCGGCCGCAGTATGGTCATTGGTCGTTTAGCACAATCTCTTCACCTTTCATGCATATTGGATTAACGATTCCAAAGATCATACACAAACCAAAGATTTACACAAACATGCAACGCCAAATAGCCCTTGCCTGCCTGCCACTAAAGTTTACTCTCGCTTCGCTCGCTCAATCGAAAAAAGGGCTAATTCCCGGTCGGTCCCACGCTGCGCCACTGAAATACACGAGCTACAATAGTTAGGTAGGTTACCTTACCTAAGTTATTCCATCCATTATCAATTATCATCAGTTCAATCCGGCGGTCGAGGCCGCGAGGTAGGTGGGATGTACCTACCTACCTACCTTACCGCGACACGAACAAAGAGCAAAATGATAATAGAAATACCATTTTGCCCAACTTTACCCCGTGGAAGGCTATTTCTGCCAACTTTAAAAAGCTTAAACGCGGTGCTGGAAAATTAACTATACTTAATGAATACGGAATAAGGCAAAACTGGTAGTATTCATATTTTTGCAAGTGAGACATATATTCCTTTTCAAATACAAAGTAACATTGAAAAGCTGAACAAAGGAATATGACATTTATGGCCCTACGATAAAGACAAAAAGACAACTTACAAGCCGTTACTAACTGCCGCCGGCCGTCGGTCGGTCGTCGCGACCATTCACCGCTTGCGACGGAACGCTGGCTTTATTTCTATTTATTTTACGAATTTTGTCATCCATCATTGTAAGTAGGTACTTTACTTACCTAGAATGTGTTTGAATAGTTTTACTTAGGTAGGTATCCTACTATCTAGATTTATATCGTATATAAACCAATATACTTACCTTACCTACCTACTTAAAGTAATGTAGGTAAGTAACTGAGTGGGCCCACAATGACCACATCACATCGCTCGGCTGCCGGCCGGCCGCGGGCTGCCGCACTCGGTGGAGTGGCGTAGCAACTAGCGGAGCGGCCGAGCGAGCTGGCATCGCCTCACGCCGCTCCGAGCGCGGCGCGGGTGAGATGCGAACAATGAGTAGGTAGGTAGGGAGGTAGGTAACCAACCGAGGAAGGTAGGTACCTAACCTACCTACCAGATGACGGGCCACTGGCACCGTGGCGTAGTAGGTACTAGTTATTCTGTGACCGTGGGGCGTGAACTGAATATTATGTTCAAGAATAGGTAGGTACCTATTACCTACCTATCTACCTATTAAAATGGTACTATGAATAAATTTTAAAAAACATAGAGGTACCTACTTACCTAATTATGAACAGGTTTATGGTTAGTCAGTAGGTAAGGTAGAGATGATTCAGTCTAAAAAAGCACGCCCCTCCACTTGTACTTGTACCGCATGTAGAGGTAAATAGGTACATTGGAGGGGCGTGCATTTTTAGACTGATCTACATCTACCTACTTATGTACCTACTTAAATGCCTACTATATTTTTTTAGGGGTTAGGTAAGTACAAGTACTTATCTACCTGTCTACTCGTACAATAGTAATCAATTTATTTTTGGTTTGTAATTTGTTCGTAGGCAATTTTACCCGTACGCATTCCATCTGTCACGTCCGCTTATCATCTACATTAAACCACGGCGCGCACCGCGAGCGATAGTCTCTATACTCCGAGTGGCAACGCCCCGCATCGCTCCGTCTCGCTCAGTATCGCTAGCGCCTCGCTTGCGGGGCGGTCGCGTCACGCGTCCCACTCGGCACAAGCGCCGCACCGCAACGGGAGTATCTCCAACGTCGAAGAGATCCTGCAGTTCGCGCCGCGATGACCACTTCCAGCCGGTACAGCAGGGAGAAGCTGATCGACGAGGTGAAGAAGTACCCGGTGCTGTACGACACCAAGCACGAGCAGCACAGGGACATCGACGTGCGCGACCGCTGCTGGCAAGAGATATCGGATCGCATCGGCGCTAACAGTAAGTGCCGTGGCCCAGTCCAGCAAGCGATTGTATGCTTTATTCAGTTGTTCGAGAGTGTCTTTTTCCATGAATGGAAGCATTACCTACCAACGATAGCCGAGGTGAGAGTGTTGGTTTTGGTTTGTACAGACGGACGGAATATAGGTACTCGCAAGCGCACAGGCACAGGGCACAGAGCTGTGACAGAGCAGAGCGTGGCAGCAACGACAGTGTAGTAGCGACTTGTTAATTTGGAGTAGGTAAGGTACGCGAGGTAGATATGGGTAGGGGGACTAGGGGCAAATTGGTACCGATCTTTTGATTTAATAAAATAAAATAATTAGATACCTACACCTACCTACTTAGCTTTGAAGAATAATGTAGATCGACCATTTAGGTACCTAGGTACTTATAGGTTTTGTGTCAATTACTTATGGTCAGTGGAGTAGGTAACACATGAAGTAGGTATTCCCATCATAGTCGTATTATGTAGGTAGGTCGGTTTGGTACTAAGCTCTATTTTATATTAAATTTTATGTTTCAATGTGTTCTAGGTGAGACGTTAAAACGAGAGTGGAAAATCCTCCGCGACTCGCTGCGGCAAGCGCTGAAGCGGACCACGGAGGGCGCCACCACGCGGCTGGGGGAGCCCTGCAAGAAATGGCGCTTCCAGAACCGGATGGCCTTCGTTCTGCCCTACGTCACTGTTCGAGGGTAACGCATTGTTTTGCCTTTACAGAGTAGGTTGATTAGTGGTCATTTAGACTTGAAGAAACTTGATTTGCCTTAGTTCCAGCAATACATGGCTTTCAATACCACATTAATTCAATTAGAATTTATGTGTTTAACAGTAGATTTATGACTAATCAACCGAAAATGAAAGACCAGTGGTGTACAAAATATAGTGTCATTTACGAGGCTACGAGCTGTAGCGGGCGGCCATTATTGCCTTGGTCCACCCTGCCCGCTGCGAGCACCCGAGCCCGTATTTTGTTAAGTATCCTTATTCCAGAAGGCGTGTGGTGAAGCCACACATCAAGGCGGACGAGGCCGAGGAGCAATCCGACCAGGAGCAGAACAAGGAGGCGGAAGTGTGGGAGCCGGGGCACGGGCCCAGGCTGGAGCGCGAGGAAAACGACGCCTTGGACCTGTTCTTCGCAAGCGTCTGCCAGAGCACCAAGCGACTGCCGCGGAAGCACCAGGCGCTGGTGAAGAGGCAGGTGCTGGACGTGCTGCTGAGGGCCGAGGAGGACGCCGGCGCCGAAGTGGACGAAGCCAAGCCGTTTAGCGAACATTCTTAATATTCAGTAGGAACTTGGATAGTGACGCAAGTGCGGCTGGCAGGCCAATCAATACAGACATCGATTTTATCGATTCAATGGACAATAGGCACGTGGACGCGATTTAACCGCAGGGATTTGAAGCTGTGTGTACGTGTGTGTGCTAAGTGTTAAGTGCGTTGGACTAACATCCGCATAGTGAAAATATATTAATCATATCGAACAGAATACCTGAGCTAAAGGAGGCTTTTGTAGATGGGTACTCTCAGTACTAAATGTCATTTACCTGAGTAGTTTCATAAAATAGGATATTATGTCAAGAAGCATACTATTCACAATATTTTTTGAATAATAGTTTGATGACCAAAGTTTAATGCGAAGACAATTTCAAGGTTTTTGTTTTAAAAAAAGTGATATCTCTGAGATCGATCGCTATGATTTTAGAAGTCATATTTGTTGTCTAAAAGCATGATCTTTTGTATCTACGGAAAAGAGGAGAACACAAGGCGTCGTCGTGTCATTTTTGAAGTGTACTGAGTGCGCACAGGTATTGGATTTCGTATTTAAGTAGGTACTTTATGTTTAGCCATCTGTTACATATAATAGTAATAGATAGATAGGTACTTACTTACCTTCCTACTTGAAATCTGCATGGATATTATGATAATCCCTTTATCTGAAGATCTGTCCAAGCTGGAGTAGGTAGTACTTAGTGCTGTAGATAGATATCCTATCATTGTATCTTTGTTTCTGTAGATACTCTAATAATCGTCTATCAAAGATCCTACCCAACAATGAAGACCTATAAAGAGGTGGGACAACGGTAACCCTAGGCTAAAACCTATCTAACCTGATTATGGGTAAGTATAATTTATTGTGACTCGGGCAAGGCCAATTTGTATCGAAATACCTTTAAATGGTTGAATCAAAACGAATATTAGACATAAACGGCGAGCACGCCATCAGCACTCGGCAGCTCACAGTCACAACTCACCACGCCAGCTCGCTGCGGCGCATCACCACCCGCCACCCGGCCGTGGTGGACTTGCCTGCCCCCATTCCAGAGGGCTCGGAATATTCAGTAGTTAGTAGTACATAACATTCATCGTTTCGTTTAAAGAGTAGAATCCAGACTAGATTGCCAGAAGGTGTATTTGAAGAACGTTAACTGAAATCTACTCAGTGCCTGTCTGACTGACTGAACTAAATGACAAGCCTGAAAGAACTCGGTAAAGAAGAGGTAGATTAAGCCACCTGACCTGAACCTACCTAACTTTTTTGTGAAAGCTTATTTTATTAGATTGAAGTATTTTGAAATCTTATATTATACTAGACTATAATTACTATAGCCGTTTTAGTGCTAATTTTAGCGCACTCCAATATTATAAAAAATGCGTCGTTGTTATGGGGTGAAGAAGTAATACCTAGTAACGAATTATTACCGGCCGTGATGACGGTGGCGCCAGCGGTTGTCGCGTACATTACTCGTATAACGTAGTCGCTGTCACCCTAGAATGGTATCTCGATATTTATTTTTAGGGTTCTGTATCTCGACAAAAAAATCCTTAGGTGATCACAAGTAATATAAAAGTTAAGGAATTTTGACTTTTTAACCCTGGAAACTAAATGTGATTAAGTACCTATATCGGATTATTCGGATGTAAGTATAAAATTACCAACAAAGTGTATTATTGAGCTTAATTTAGCGACCGAAGCCAAGTGCACGCGTCAGTCAGCAGGGCTGTATCTGGTCATGTTCTCGTCGAGCTCCAGGATGAAGTCCTTGGTGTAGATGACGTCGAACAGCCGCTTCACGGCGTGGGTGTAGTAGATGATGTGGCGGTTTATCTTGAACCACTTCGGAGGGAACTTCGTGTAGTTTTCCGTGAAAGACCACTGACTCCAGAGGTCTAATTCCCATTCATCCAACTTCTTGATGGAGTAAGCCAGTTTAAAAAGAGGGTTTTTATCATACTTCTTCATAATAGGCTCGAATCCTTGAAGCCTGTAGAGTGTCGACGGGTATGGTTAATGTAAAATATCTAACTTTAATATAAACTAGCTATACTAGCTTCCGCCCACGGCTTCGTTATGCGGGCGAAGCCGTGGGCGGAAGCTAGTACTTTGAGAAACAAAAACAAATTCCATCCCACGGAAACCGTACATTTTTCCGGGATAAAATGTAATCTATGTGACTATAATCTATATCTGTGTCAAATTTCATGCAGATCCATTCAGCCGTTTCAGCGTGAAAGAGTAACAAACATACATCCACACATCCATACATTTTTACTAACTTTCGCGTTCATAATATTAGTAGGATAAAAAAGGCCAACTATTTAAGTCATTCACCTGTTTTAATTCAGTGGTGGCTGGTGGGTACTGGGTACATAATGGTAACTAATGAACACTACCCATAGCTAGTATCATAATTATGAAATAAAAATGTAAGTATTTAATATTAAAAAAAACTAATTCAGGTAGGTAAGGTAAGGTACCTGTGGAATGCTACAAGTAAATATTGTTTGAGTAGGAAACCGTACCTTTTCTGAGTGGTAGTCACCGACTGCTCCATCAACTTCATGGCTAGGCCTTCCACCTGTGACTGATAAGGGTCTGACCAGTACTGCCTTCTTGTCTCATTTTGACTCCTGAGACCAATTACTTTGTCAGATACTTTGCCTAAGATAATCGCGAGGAGTATCGGATATTCAAAATTAAAGTACCTAAGTACTCCCGTTTTTTCAATACCTACTAATGAAGGAAAAAAGTAAAAGTAACGTACAACACATACAGATTCTGAGCCCGAGAGTCGTCGAGGTCGTTTTCTTCTTCGAGCCTAGAGAAGTTGATGAAATTCAGGTTTTCGGGTGGTGGTGGTATGCGGCGGGCCAGCTCGGCGGCCAGCACCAGGTCCTCTCCGACGAAGTCTTCGTCCTTGATCGCGATGAGCTTGCCTGAGCCTGCCCACACCCATGCCAGGCTGCAGATCACGCCTACAAATAAAACAGCTTTTTTAATTATAGTTGCCAGCGACTTAGTTCACGTGACGATATTTTTTCCTCCCTTTTTTGACCCTGTATAATAGATGTAATAATCCATTAATAATAAAACAGTAGACATAATACACATACTTTGATATGGATATAATATCCCCCTAAAATATTTTGGTGTTTTATAAAACATTGTGAATCACATAGGATTTGTCCAATGAGGCCAATGGATCATCTGAAACTAAACATTTTAAGTTTCTTGTAACAGCGATCAGTAGGTAAGGTAGGTTAGGTACAGGTACCCTTTTCAGAAAACTTTCAAGAAAACAATCCTGGAAACGACTGCGTCAACTTCTACCAAAGCAAAAGGAGTTGGCAAACACCAACGTCAAACCAAAATGAAATATCTCATCGAAACGACTTCGGAGCTACGTACAGACAGGAATGCGATTTAAAAACAAATTCATGAGTAGTAGCAGTAGGTAATTTTTTATCGGTAAAGTATGAACAAGTCTCCCGACAGTCCAATAGTCCCCCATCTCCCCTATTAGACATCACCCGTACTGTGTACTACAGACTGTACCTACGTACCTAGACCTACCACAATAACAATAACTATGCATCGTTACCTTACTATAGTGAATATATTCGGCTTCTCTCGCGGCCACCGCAGCGCCCGCCATCGGCGCTATGTACCTACCTACCTAAACCGAATGTAGGTAGTAATGTAAGGAAGGTTTGATAGTTACTCAGAATACAGAAAGAAGTTTGATAATGTTAACGTGGGGTTTTAATTTTTGATAGGTACTTACAGATTATAGGTAAGTAGGCAGTAAGTACCTAGGCGTTACATAACTACGAAAGTGGGTATTGATCGAAAAGTAGCTAAGTACTTACCTACCTACCTACCTACTAATGCAATCAATAAGTAGGTAATTACTCAGGTAAGTAGGTACGCAATGCATACCTATTATCGTTCGTCGAGCTACCTATTTAAATGATGATCCCACGTTGTTCGGGTTGGGTAGCTACACTAGCTACCTAGATGGCGGCGCGGCGGGCGCGGGCGGGGCCCCGCGCGCCCGCGGCCGGCCCGCGCGCCGTCCCGCTCGCTCGCGCGCCACTCCGCGCCCCGCGCCCGTCGCTCGCAGACGCACCCGCCGCGCCGCCATGGACGCGGGATCCAGGCAACAAATGGCCGCCAAGAGGAATCAATTCAAATGCATCGTGCCGGGCTGCCGCTCCTCCACCAGCACCAACCTGGCGCAGCTGCACTCGTTCCCGTGGAGGGACATGCCGCGGTGAGTTCTTCTAATCTCAATATTAGATTGTGTCTGGCTAGGTAGGTATCCAGTACGTACCTAAGTAGTGTAAGTAACCCATCGCTTCTATAATTACTACCTACTTACGTACCTACTCACAAACTATAGGTCCGGACTACCTATCGGCTGACAGGCAGGGCGGCAGACAATGGTCCGCCGAGTGAGCTGGTAGGTAGTAGCTAGCTACCTACTAGCTAAGTAGTAGATAGGTAGGTACCTATTTACTATGTATTACCTAATTTAGTGTACTTATGAATGTAAGGTAATTTAAATGTTTTGTTTGTGCTATTCTACCTAGGTAAAACTTAAAAAAATATGTAGGTAGGTAGGTAAGTAGGTACTTAGTAATCTACCTATCTAGAGCACTTATTATATTACACTACCTACACGGTATTCAGGGCCCGGTAGTAAGGGAGCCTAACTCCTAGCCTCTACGCCTTATTACGCCCTGATTCTTATACACCACTCTTATTTAGGGTAAGGGTCCCTGAATTCAGGGTAGTGTAATGTAATGAGTGCTTAAGCAGCAGGCGGGTAGGAGTTTGTTGGGTATCTGTACCGCGGGTTAGCTGCCCACATCGATTGTATTATGTAGGTACCTACTTATTATGTAAGTTAAGTAGGTAGGTACTTACTTACTTACCTTCCTACCAACTTTAGCTCTGTTTAAGTTGTACCTAAAGAGAATATAATTAATCACTACGTTATAGTTGTACCTATTTACCTACTTTCCTACTTTTTTCACCAGTTGAACTATCCTACTACTTCGTTATTAAGTACCTTACCTACGTAGGATCTCCCTAGCTACCTGCGTTGCGTACGAGCGCGGCCGGCGCCATGCGCCAGCGCATGTGCGTCGACCGCACCCTCCGCTCCGCGCAGCTCACGAGGGGCTAGGGATGTGCCGTGTACACGGACACGTAGTAGTACGCACTACACCAAGTAGGTAGTCACACGACGATTACACGTTAGGGTTGGTCGAGTGGCTCTGAGACCTACCTACATATTAATAGGTAGGTACTTACTTATAAGTACTATTAATATAATGTCAGTATGCTAAGTATGCATGCATGCTAAATGACGACGAAACACAATGTCGGCCCGCACGTCGCGTCGCGGCGGGCCGTGCGGGCCGCGGGCGCGGGGCGTGGGGTGACCATGGAATGGAATACGATTACAATAATAACGGATTTTGCAGATCCGAAAACTATTTGGCGAGATTGGCCTGCGCAATAAATAACTGAAGATCCGCTTTTTAACCCCCGACGAAAAAGAGGCGTGTTATAAGTTTAACGTACTTTTAGTTCGGTGGTTTAACGTGTCGTCTGTGTGTATATCTGTGTGTCTGTCTGTGGCATTTCGTTTAGTTTTTTTTGTGTCATAGATAATTTTATCCCGAGTGTTCTTAGCCATGTTTCATGAAAATCTGTTCAGCCGTTTAAAGATGATAGCTCTTTTCTAGTTGATGAAGGTATCTGAGTAACTTCCTGTACGATCGATTCGAAATTTGGTTGTACTTTACTTCAATAATATTGATAGAATATGGTGAGGTAACCATGACCTGATCAGCCGTTTGAAGATCATCAGCTCTTTAATAGTTGATGAGGGCATCTGACTACCTTCCATTGTCCTATCAATTCTAAATTTGGTACCGTATTACTTCAACGATATTGAAAGAACATGGTAAGATAACCATGACTTTATATATGACATGTTAGGGCTTTAGTAACTATTACAGATCACTGTGTTAGGGTAAGGTTTAGATGGGGAGGGGTTCTAAATTTTTTTAATTTTGTATTATTATTAATTTACATTGTTTACAGACCGAGCCCAACCTAATTAATAATTGATGGTTAACAGTGGCGACTAGGGCGGCTTGGTGATGCGTTGTATATTTGTATATCATAGGCATAAGGAGTGTACAACAACCCAGAGGCGCGAATACAAAACATGTCGCAATTATCATAGTTCGGGCGAACTGCTGGCTCTACATCTCCGGTTTCTATATTTGATTTATTGGAAGTGGTGGGGTGCGAACAACCGAGTCCAAACCTTTGTTTCCCAACTAAAAGTTGATCTTACCTTATTATTATTTTGTATTTTATGATTACTTTCAGAGCTCAAAAATGGATAGTGGCCGTCGGGTGCCCGGAGCTGCTCGGGGCGCCGCCGAAGGCGCTCTTGCGGCTGCGAGTTTGCGATCTCCACTTCGATAAAAAATTAAAACGTGGAAAAAACATGAAACTATGGGATAACAGTGCAGTTCCCACCCTCAAACTAGAATCCGTCAAAAAGTCCAAGAACGGAAAAAAACTGCCAAGGAAGAGGGTCAAGAAGGAGAAAATAGAAATAGAGAGCGGCGAAACCCCCGAACCGCACGTGGAGACGTCGGCGAGCGGAGCGAACGGAGCGGCGGCGACGCCGACGCCGATCCGCCTCCCGCGGGAGCTCGCCCGGTTCCTCGCTCTGCGGGAGAAGATGCAGGCGAGGAACACCGCGCGCGTAGGGTACGACAAGAAGTTCGCAGTGTTCGCGCTCAACCTGTACCTGTCCTGTCCGTCCGCCTACCGCGTGCTGTGGAAGAGCCTGCGCCTGCCGCCCCCCGCGCTGCTGGCGCGCGTGGACGTCGGCGTGGGCACGCGCCTCGACGGCGACCTCTTCAAGTGCTTCGAGTCCAAGATGGAGAAGGTGGACCCGCGCGAGAAGGACTGCGTGCTGTGCATCGACGAGGTGGAGCTCACCAAGAAGCTGTTCTACGCGGTCGACAAGGACGAGGTGGTCGGGCTCGAGGAGGTGGAGGGGCTGGTGCGCGTGGCGCCCGCCGCGCGCGCGCTGCTGCTGGTGGCGCGCGGGCTGCGCGGCTCCTGGACGCAGCCGCTGGGCTACTGCTACCTGGCCGACGACAGCGACATGCGCGCGCTGGCCGCGCCGCTGCGGCGCCTGCTGGCGCGCCTGGCGCGGCCCGCGCTGGGCTGCCGCGTGCGCGCCGTGCTGTCCGCGCTCGGGCCCACCTTCGCGGAGCTGGCGCACGCGCTCGGGGTCACCGTGGAGAGCCCGCTCGCGGCGGACGGCGCGGTCTGCTTCCTGTACGACCCGGAGCAGCTGGTGCTGACGCTGCGCGACACGCTCATCGCGTACGACATCAAGTACCGCGACGTCGCGCACGGCACCGAGCTGCGCGCGTCGTGGCGCGACGTGGAGGAGCTGCACCGCGAGGACGCGGCGCGCGCGCTGCGCCTGCTGCCCGAGCTGACGGCGGCGCGCGTGCGGCCCTCCCCGCGCCAGTCGCTGCAGGTGGCGCACGCCGCCGCGGTGTTCGGCGCGCGCGTGGCGGCGCACATGGGCGCGCGCGACGCCAAGGCGGGCGTGGGCACGGCGCGCCTGCTGCGCATGGTGGGCGAGCTGCGCCGGGCGCTGCTGGCGCCGCGCGCGCGCTGCTCGCCGCGCCTGAAGGCGGCGCTGGACGAGCTGTCGGCCGGCCTCGCCGACATGCGCATCGTGTCCGCGGACGGCGAGGAGCACGGCGCGGAGGTGTTCGTGCGCTCGCTGCAGGTGTCGCTGGCGGGCGCGCTGCGCCTGCTGGCCGAGCTGGAGCGCGAGGAGGGCGGCGCGCCGCTGCGCCTGGCGCGCGTGGGGCTGCGCCCGCTGCGCCGGTTCGTGGAGCGGGCGGAGGGCGCGCGAGGCCGGATCGCGCCGCGCGACTTCCGGGCGCGCTTCCGGCGCTGGACGATGCGGCACCTGCTCGCGCCGGTCGGCCCGGGCCCGGCGCGCGCGGACGACCTGGCCGGGCTGCTCGCGAAGGCGGAGGACGAGAGCCTCGCGGAGCTCGACGGCGGCGCGCGGCGCGGCGTCGCGGTCGGCGAGCTGGACCACCGGGTGGACCTGTCGCGCCGGTTCTCGCTCGAGGACGTGGCGGACGAGCTGCTGCGCCGCTGCCGGCGCGCGCACGGCTGCGTCGCCTTCGTGGAGTGGTCGCGCGACGCGGAGCGCTTCCGGAAGCTCGTGGCGAGCATGGACGCGGTGTTCAAGAAGACGTTCCGCGCGCGCGCGCCCAACGCGCCGGGCGCGCGCGCGCTGCCCGCGCTGGGCGCCTGCCTGCGCGCGCGCCTGCCGTGCGCCTGCTTCCCGCAGGACACGTGCTGCCGCCTGTTCCTGCGCTTCCGCCTGCGCGCTGCGCTTCAGACCTACAACCGCTCGCTGCGCGGCGTCGCCAAGCCCGGCTCGGCGCTGTGGCTCTTCAAGTGAGCGCCGCGCTGCAGACCTACAACCGCTCGCTGCGCGGCGTCGCCAAGCCCGGCTCGGCGCTGTGGCTCTTCAAGTGAGCGCCGCGCTGCAGACCTACAACCGCTCGCTGCGCGGCGTCGCCGAGCCCGGCTCGGCGCTGTGGCTCTTCAAGTGAGCGCCGCGCTGCAGACCTACAACCGCTCGCTGCGCGGCGTCGCCAAGCCCGGCTCGGCGCTGTGGCTCTTCAAGTGAGCGCCGCGCTGCAGACCTACAACCGCTCGCTGCGCGGCGTCGCCGAGCCCGGCTCGGCGCTGTGGCTCTTCAAGTGAGCGCCGCGCGGGCCCACCCCGGGAGTACTCACATGCGAGTAGTCCCGCGACCGCTATCGGCATCGCCACCGAGGTCCTCGTCCGGCGAAAATGAAGACTGCAAGTTGTCGAGTAATATTGTTTTTAACGAGTGTTAGATTAAGTAGTTTTTTAATTGTTCGAAAATTATTAGATGTGATTAAATCGTTGTGTATAAAGTAAAGTGATGTAAAGAGTGAGAAGTGGAAGAACGTGAGCATAGTGTCCTCCGGCTAGACCTCCCGCCGATGTCCCCCTCGGCATCGAGGTGCCTGAACTGAAGGCTTGCATTTAGAAATGTCGATTACCTATCTACCTACGTGACGACATTACGAGCTTTTATAATGTTGATTTGTTTGTTTTCTTCGTAGGTCTTGAATTAGAGCAAGTACCTACCTACCTGAATGACTAAGAGCGTATCGAGCTCCTGCCAAAAATAAATATTTTTGTACCCTTCAACATTGTATTCATTTAATAACATTATTTGTCTGAGTAGGTATGTTAATATGTGCCTATTGCTATTAGTAGGCAAAGAGACGTCAGGTCACTTCTTACTTAGCCTTATTACCTGAAACTAGTCAACGTCAATAAATACGAAGGTAGCGGTATGCCACCAAATATTAATACCTACCGTTAGGTAGGCAGGTGTCGGAAATTCGTCCACGCAACGTCAATCTCAAATATTTCCATACGACCAACTCTACGCATCCCTTCAAGAGTAGCCGTTGAATGTTCACGTCACGTAGCAAAAGTTAAAAATAAAACTTGCAGGGTTGCAGTAACCCCGCGCCGGGTCCACCATCGATCTCACCCCCGCCCCGAGCAACTGACGGTGTCGTGTTCCTCTTCTGGCAGTTCCACCGTGCTCGCTGGTCTCCCACATGGAAGTATCCACTCCGGCCGGTACGGAAACCGTTGTAGGCGATACCGATATAAATAGCAAACTTACCTAGTTTCAATCAGGTCTGTAAGGCATCCTGTTCTTTAGCGGAGCCCCTGCCCCCTGCCCCGCCGGGGTCGGGGTTGGGGTGGATATAAATAGTCGTCCTCGCTCACTGCCAAGGTCGCTGCGGATCGATGCGAGGGGTGGCCACGATCAGATGCCTTCCATCCCAGAGCACCTCTTCAATTATTATGGTTCATGAATTTGTAGCATTCTAGCTTTTGGCCGCGGCTTCGCACCGATATACTTACTCATATACAAAACAAGACTCTTAGTATAGGTATGAGTCATACCTATACTATCATACCGTATGACATTACCTACTTATAATATACATTTTCCAAATTTCAAACATGGCTGTCCGAAACGCAGGCGCATTTAGGGCAATAAGTAAGTTACTAACAAACTATCGCATTCGTAAATGATGAACGCCGGCCCGGGCCAAAGCCATGGTCACACTAGCCTTCCTTGAAAAATCGTTTGCGCGGGTGTGTGAGAGAGAGGGTGTGTGTGCGTGTGTAACTTGACAGGAGGTGGTACCTACTAACTCTATCTCCTGAATGGATTTGTTTGAATTAAGTTAGGTAAAAGTATTTATCCTTTTGATCAGTCTACTTTCTATTCTGGAAAAACTGCTCAAGGGTATAAAAATGGTTGAAACTGCCTGCATGACCACATTCTTGATAAATACTTGCTGCCACCGCTTGCTGCAATTTTTCTCCTTGGTAGTACACCTACTTCAGCGCCGCCATCTTCTCATCGGATTCTTAGTTGGTAGGTACCTACCTGCTTACATTGGGAAGGTATAGGTAAGTACCTACCTAGATGGTAGGTAGGTATCATTTACTGAACTTTTTTAGGTACCTAGTTCTTATCATGAACTGAGCCTTCTAGGATAGAAGGGTTTCAATAAGGGGTCCATCCACAACACTCGGTCTATCTGCCTTCGGGCAGGCAGTAAGTAGGTATAAATGGGTAGGTAAGTAGGTACCTACTTGCAATCTAATATTGTGCTGAGTGAGCAGTGCCAAACACGAAACACGGCATCCGCCCTTTGTCACGGCGGCGCGGGGCGCGGGGCGGGGGGATCAGCTGAGCGTTGCCAGGCCGACCCTCGGCCCGACCGGTCGATCGACCGGTCCGGCGACCGCTCCACGGACGCGTCCTTGGAACTACGCATGCGCGTCGCAGTCGCATCGACTCCGGCTGAGCTCATGCTTTCGAGAGAAAAACAACTTTATCGGGTTCGATTCAAGGTTGGTTTCGGTAGCGGCTCCGTGACGAGGGCTGCCGGACAAAGACTCAATGAAGTGAAGGAAGCTCGTTCACGAGGTGACGGTGCCGCCCGCCCCCCGCCCCGCGCCCGTCCGTCCTGCCGCCGGGCGGAAGGCGCAGGTACCGTGGCTGGCTCTAGGTACCTACCTACCTACCTAAGTGTCTTCCAGTAGCACTACTCTCGTCCAGCTTCCGGTTTAGGTATGGTCGTGGGCCGGTATACACTACCAGGTACCTACCTCTAATTTAGGTAGAGGAGTCACCCACCACCTACCTAAGTAACTAAGTAGGTAGGTAGGAGAGGTAGGCTACCTAGGTACTTACATTTGATTGGAGTGGGTACAAGGTCGGTGGTATCCCGATCGGTCGGTCGGAGCTGGTCCGTTCGACGACCCCAGCGGGTCAGCCACCAGCCACCCCTCCGCCCTCCGGATGACAAATATTTCACTCATATTACATACTCACCTAATCCTCCGGAGGATCTCAACAGAACCAAAGAAGGCGTAGGATTTTAACCTCTTGTACCTAGATAGGTACTAGCTAGGTAACTCATCTAGTTTAGTAGGTAATGAACTACAAGGAAGAAACTTTTGTAAGTACCTACGCCTACATGCCTAGTCCACCTATGTGCCTGACATTACCTTTAAGGCCTTCAAGACTCACCGCACTGTTAGAAGGAACCAGAACACCGCGAGAACACAAGCAGTAGGCACCCCCCGGCACCCCCCGGCGCGCTCGAACCTCCGAGACCCACTACTAATTAACTTTAAGTAATACTGAAGTGACTTCAGTCATTCCCCCTTTCGTTATGATGATGAATGAATACGGAAAGTTGTCCAATATGTTCTACTGGTTCCACAGACAGTATTTGAACATTTGGAGTAGACTGATTTTTCATACAAAAGTAGAAAATTAATTTCGACAAGTTTAGCGTGTTATCACGAGCATAATCCCCACACCCAAGGCGTCCGGTGGGGTTTATGAACACGATCAAATGTCGCTTGTACTAGTTTCGTTATCCCCATCAAATATAAAAGAATGCAAAAGAGTGCATTTCTAAATCAGTGGGGTATATGAAATGTATCCAAGTATTTATACATGTAGGTGCTTAAATGGGCGGCGATGGGCTTGCAACCTGTCACGTACGGAATACTAACTACTGTGCAAAATGTGGCCATGTACCAAATGTCATGTTTGGACGTGCCTCTGACTACCCTCTTTAGATATCCTCAACGATCTAAGTGACTAAAGATCTGAGGAAGATATCTACCGAGCCCGGGGATTACAGTCGTGATCATATTACTATTATTATTATTATTATTAAATACGAGTATCTCACTAAGTATAGTTAATTATTAAAAACCCATAAATTCGTTTGAGGAGAAAGACCCTATCATATCATAGTAGGTCTGCAAGTCGAACATCACGGAATAGTCAGCCAGCTCTCGGCGCTCGGCGCTCGGGCGTGCGGATTTCTGACCCCTGACTCCTGACCCCTGGCTTCTCACGGTTCTACTTCGTACTGATCGTCATCATATGTAGGAAGGCATCTTAGTGCTGCTACATAGTAGCTGTATGTAAGTAGTCCATCGTGCCGCGTGCCGGAGCGACGAGTTCACGACACGGCGGCACTTGGCACCGCGCGCCGCTTGCATCACCGGGCCGCGCCGGTGCACGCCAAACCACACCCTTTGCTCCTAGGGGCAAGGCTCATTACTCGACCGGCAGACTTCTTCGAAGAGAGTTACGAGTGATGCAGATTTGTTTAGGATGTTGGATATTCCGGGAGGTAGAGAGACAATGTCGCCGCTCGGCCGGCGGAGTGGAGGCGGCACGGGCCCTTGCCTAGCTCCTCGTGCTACCTCTCCCTAGGCTGTACCTCCTGGAATGTTTGTCGGTCACTGTTCTTCATGAAGGCAAGTAGGTTCTTGTGTTCTTGTAAGAGGGTATTACAAGGTGTCAGGTGGGCTGTCGGTTCATAGCAGTTCTACACGGGAGTCGTCGGCTCAGGCACTGGTATGTACCTGCTTCAGGCAACTGCCTCTGTTCCTATTCCTACACATAGTTAAATGTTTTTAGGAATCGCATCAAGAAACATAATGTCTTATCTGAGCTCTCCTTTAGTCGGAGCGGTCAGACTGACCGGCGCGGGCGCAGCTGGCTCCGCGCCACGCGACCGACGGAGCCACCTTGCTGGGTGTAGGTACAGTGTACCTACCCACCAGTAGATAGGTAGGTAGGTGTGATACTTACTCTACCCACCTTCTTACGAACCGAGAATTCATGACTTTTCGGCTTGGATTCCTCACCGGAGTGCACTGGCACTTGGCAGGGCGGGGTAGCTCGCCGCCCACGTCTGATGCGGGCGCATTCGAGCCTAGCCCGCCATCGCCAGGGCATTCAACAGTATTTCAAGTCCACGCTCCAGTTCATTGTACTGGTAGATAGGTGCTGGTAGCTTCCTACCGACTCAGTAAAATGGGGTAATAAAAGATTGAATTCCACTATAAATACAGTCATGAATGATCACATGAGCGCTTAATGCTTTATTCATGATAGATCCACATTGAGCAATAACGTTTTTATATTTCCCATATCTTTATGGATATCGGACGGATTCGTTATTGGCATCCGCAGATCCGATTTTACGCTTCTACACTTTACGAAGCACGAAATATCATTTTACGTTGAACGATAATGCTGCTCGCTATTACCGCCCGCCCCGGGCGCTGCGCCTCGCGAGCCTCGGGCGCTGCGCCTCGCGAGCCTCGGGCGCTACGCCCCGCGAGCCGACGAGGCGCGGCGGACGGGCCCGGCGGACGTCCGGGCACCGGCTACCCGCAGACTTCACCGCTACACTAGCAGCAGCGCCTCGCAATTATGCAGTTTTATGCAATTACTTACTGATATGAATTTCCATACAAAATAACCCTCCTTTTCATCCCTTTGGAGATATTTCCAGGAAAAATGCAAACCTGGTCTATGTGTTAAACCAGGGTGTAATCTACATTTAAAGTAAATTTCATACAAATCCATTCACGCGCAAACTTTGGCATTCACAATACCTTACGCTGGTGCTCTTTCAGGTGACAGATGCGATCGGTCTTAGATGCCGCCGCCGAAGCAAGCTTGCTCTGTCCGCTGAGCGTGCACAGCTCCGTCCGCTGAGCGTGCACAGACAGACACAAACAGTGTATTTTCGCAACGATAGAGCTCTGGGCCAGCATAAAGTTTAATGCGCCAGCTGTCAGATGGAGATCTTTTGGCAAAACTCCGGGGATTAATATTGCACCATTCCATCTTAGTGTTTCGCAAATTCGGTCTAAATCTGTTTTGGTGGCGTATAAGTATAACTTGTCTTATTCACCTCCGAAATGAGATTTGGCGAGATTCGGACGTTAAATCAGTAGCGGTGACTTTCAACCAGCACCAATGTCGCCGCGCTGCCTCCCCGCCCCGCCCCGGACACGTCACGTCATCAGCTATCCAGATCGGGCCGTGGTTCAAGTTCTACTGCGGGTGTGCGAGGCCCGGCGGCACAGCACCATACACTCCATAGGGCCACGTCACGCTGCTGTTGCGGTGCTTTTCGCGTAGTTAAGTATTTGACTCTATTTGGGAAATAAATACGAGTAAAGTGATATTAAAACGCTAAGGCTCGGCTGAGCAGCGCGATCCATCACGTGACGGGGCGCGAGCTCCGACCCGTCCTTCCGTTCGCCAGATTCACTTTGAATATTTTTTTACATTTTTCTACTTAACAGTCAACGATTCGTCTGCAGAGCGAGGAAAACAATTCGTTTTTTGAGGAGATAAATATTATTTGGAACATGTAAAAATATAATTTTGGAAGTTGTGATGAATCGTGCGGCCGCCGGCTGCAACCGAGGTAAAGGAGCCTTCAGACCTCATGCCTTCAGACAGAGCTGATGTGGTCGGACTAACTCATTGTGTTATTAAACTGAAAAATACTGAGGGCAATTATTAGGCTTCATATTTTCACAGCATGCATGTATGACAAACAATTAGATTAGGTAGGTACTTAGATACCGCAGTAAAGTTGGCCGCTCACCAACGCTGCGCGTGCGGTCCCTCGGTGCCGGCCGGGAATAGAACCCGCGGCCGACGACTGCCCCTGAACTCCACCGCTTTGTTGTGGCAGCACGCGCTGCTCGCTGCTCAATGTTCCATTTACAAGCTGTACCCTACATGGTCTGCACTCTTCATTTTAATAAGTGTTTACTTTTTCTTTTTCATTATTTTTATTAGAACGGTAGCATGTCTTTTAGTTTCTTAATCCTCAATAATGGAGCGACACATCTAGGTCCTGGGGATAATGAAATTAGAAATATCGAAGTATATTATTATCCTTATAAACCCCACCGACGGCTATTTCAGAAATCCCCTGCGATGATCGTGTCGTGGGGATTATGATAGCATACTTTTTGTACTTATTATTTTATAATAGGTTGTGTGTGAGGTGATGAATTCAATTATATCAATGTTCGAGTGTTTTCATAATCCCCACATATAAGCAATAATCGCGTGTGAAGATAATGTCAAGTGTTTCTTCTGTTCCGGGCGGCAACATGCGGCCGCAGTTCGAGAGCTGGGGTCGACTTTATCACGTCGAGCCACCCGGGGGCGACGGAGGTGCCTCACCCACCTCGAGCTGACGGCGGTAATTCAATATTTCAGGCATTATTCGAAGTGTCTCTGAAATTCGGTGCAATTTGTGCGAAAGCCTTGCTGTGTATTCGACCGTTGATTTATCCGGATGTGGTCTCCGGCGCAGGCCGAGGGCTCCGGGGGCGCGCCGCGCTAATCCGGCGCGAATCTCATTCCTTTTTCAATTTCGCAACATAATTAGTAGAAGCGCCCCGGCTCCCCCTGCGCGGGGGCCATCGGTTATATTTCTTGCGGCCTCGCCAAGATTTAGCGCGGCTCCGGAGCAGAAAACGGTAATTTATCAATTTAATGAAACCCATCCGTATTCTGGCGAATCAAAGCCGGACGGTGGGCAGGTAGCTGGACTAGGTGGCACCGCCTGGCATGGGAGACTTGATTATGTGGGAGCACCACCGCGGCCGGCGCAGCGGGGCCCCCTCGCCCGGGGCGCTCTGAAATATACGTAGGTACTTACGAATCTTCTCTCTTCGATTCGAAGAGCTGTCCAGAAGTGTATTCATAAGTAGTGGCTCAGCCGCCGCCGTCGTCTCTACTTGCGAGTGGGTATGTCGTGATGTTTCGCCTCCCGTCACCCGTCATTTTGGAGTTTCGTAATGATGAGTCCCGTCGCACATCAAGTTCAAGGCAGCGTGCCAGCGGGCGCGGGCACCCCGCACCCCGGCCCGCTCCCGCCTCCCCGCTGACGGCCGACGATGACAGCTGGGCTGACGGCTGACGACTGACGACTGACGCACGCACTTTTTGCTAGAAGTTGAGTTAGTAGCTAAATTATATTTAAAAATCTTCAGTCCTTCAGGAAACAATTTAATAGGTAAGAAAAGAGACCGTGGGTACACGTTTTGTTCCCATCGTATCACTGATAGTTTCAAACCAGAGTGTGGGGAGTGAAGTGTGGAGTAGGAGCTGCTCGGCGCACGCTGACGGAGCGGGGGAGCCGCGCCAGCCACGCACTGCACATCGTTGTTATTGCACACAATACGATAGATTTGATACATTAGGCTGGATAATGTAAATAATGTAATTGCGTTAAAATGGCCCCTGGCACTAGCGTCAGAGCAACTCACTGGCGGCGTGTTTGACGATGCACTTGTAGGCGCTTGTACTCGTACACCGAACGCTTTGAAAGGTAAATAAAGATACCAAAATACCTAATACATTGCATAAATATTTAAAAGTGGGAGGCACCAGCTTGACAAGACCTCAAGGGCACTTAGTTACCAGGGTGCGCTGCCTGGATATGCTTATCTTCTTCTTCTTATATATAAAAATGAATTGCTGTTCGTTAGTCTCGCTAACTCGAGAACGGCTTAACGGATTTATCTTGTCTTGGTCTTGAAATGTTCGTGGAGGTCTAGGAAAGGTTTGAAAGGTAAGAAAAATTCAAATAACTGCCGGGAAAACTCTAAAAATAGCCCTTTTCTATATCCCATACAAACGTTTTCTAAATAAAATGTAGAGTCAATTTGAACTTTATTTACTATTATTTAAAGTTCATATTAAATTATAATCACTCACTGTTGTCTAAGCAATGTAGAAGGCGGTACGAAGTTTGCCGGGACAGCTAGTCTACTAATGATAATTACCTAGGTACTAGGTATTACATCTGGGGTATTACATACCTAAAGGCACTGTCATGTCGGGCGAAAGTTCGCCAGCCAGTGAACGCTCATGAAAAATAATATTTTTACCAAAAAATATAAACGATCAACTGTTGTTCATAATTCCACCCTAAATATTCGTAAATGAAAGTTTCATCCCCTTTTCTCGGCTCATTGAATAGCCGCGGATCTTCAAGGGATGAAAGTGCGCCAATGCTATAGTGGCTGAAGGACCCACAGCCTCCCTTGCACCTGAGGGAACGTTCGCGGGAATCGGGACGGGACACAGGAGGTACCTACTTACTTAGATGCGTATGTAGTAAGTTATTTTATTGTTGTTTGTTAGGAAACTAACAGCTAATGCGTAGACGTAAGACCCGTAGAAGGTTTACAGCAGAGCACCGACAGAGTCTCCGACGACCGTCAGTCAGTCAGTCATGCATGTTACAAGTCGTGTAAGTGTGTGTAGTGAGTGTACAGCAGTACGTAGAATGTAACTTCTACAGGGTGGGGCCGGCTAGCGCTCACACTGGCGCCATCTCTTGTGGCGCGCGGGAAACAAACATGACGGCTTCGCATGGTTCGCGCCGCGCGCCACGTACTTTATTATAATGATGTGGGCGTTAAGCGAAAAAAATTAAACAACGGAGGCCTACGGGCGGCCTAAACCTGAGCTTATACCTAAAGCTTGTGAAACGTGTGGCGGCGCGGCACGCGCCACATCTTACTGCTGCTGCGAGCGAGCGCTCGTAGCAGCGCCATCTACCCGCGGGGGCCGGCACCGCGTGGCGCGTCGGACTCGCTCGCTCTGCCCATCACCGCGGATAGAGTGCGCTACTACAAAATAATACCACTTAGATAAAATAACATTTTCACCTATTTCACTAAATGCATAATTCTGGCTGGTGCGTCGTCGTGCGTGATTCTCGATTCCGCGACGCATTCATTCAATATAATGCTCGGACGCGGACGGAACGTACTTGTGCCGGCTTGCATTGGATTGGAGGCTCCCGCGGATTGGTCGGCTAGCTTCTCTCTGAAACTGTGCCTCAGCGACACGGTCGAGGGTCTGGTCTAGCTGGAGTGAGCAGGTGAGGTAGGTAAGGTACCTATTTAATATTTCCTAAGAAGTGAGCATGAAATGAGTTTCGATCACCCCAGATTAAAATACTATACCTACCTACGATCACCGAAAGGACAAAAAGGTTCGTATTGACGTCACGTTTCTGTTTCCCGCTGGATGAGTCGTCACTTGCCGGTTCAGGGTCGCAGGTCTGAGCGGGTCCCCGGCGCAGCTCCGCTATGGGTTGCATTGACCAGATGGTCGGCGACGAGCCGCTCCTCCCCATTAAAAATCCTACGTACCTACGTACGCATGTTATACCTTATTAGATACTTACTACTTAATAATGAAATGCGAAAGTTTGGACTACGAAAAACTTGGAATAAGTACTACCTACGCACGCGTAGTTCATGACCTGGAATAACACACATAAGCATACCAGCTTCCTACCTACTTTTTATCCGGGTAGGTCCACGCAAGCGGAGCCGCGCGCGCGTTATCTAGTAGGTAATAATGAAGTCAAATCTTTAGCTACCCTACCTAGCTACTTAGTGAAATAAAAATGTCCCATGTTACGTAAAATGATTTACTTAGGTAGGTAGGTACTGTACAGAGAGCGACGTGCCCTAGTGCGGCAGCGCGCTCTCGCTGTCGCTGCTGCCGGGCCCCGGGCCGGGCTCCGGGCCGGGCTCCGGGTCGGGCTCCGGGCCGGGCTGCGCGTCCAGCAGGCGGTGCAGGAACACGAGGCACTGGCGCCGGAAGCGGCGCTGGCGGCGCGGCGACAGCTCGCGGTAGTCCTTGTAGATGCCGCGGAAGAACTGCAGGTAGCAGTCCGAGTCGTCCGCCTCGCACGAGCCGGCGTCCGACGCGGGCGCGGCGTACCAGTCGGCGCTGTGCACCTCCACGGCCGGCTCCACGGGCTCCGGCACCGGCTCGGGCTCGTACGCGCCCGCGTAGTGCGCCGCGCCGCCCGCGGGCTGCGGCGCGAACGGCGACACGGCCGACACCAGCGACAGCGGGCACGGCCGGCTGCGGACAGAGGCTCCGTTAGTCCCGCACTCGCGTGTCCGGGCCATGTGCTCGCGCAGGTAGTTCAGCTCGGGGCCGGTACTCACGTGTCCGTGGCCATGTGCTCGCGAAGGTAGTGCAGCTCGGGGCCGGTACTCACGTGTCCGTGGCCATGTGCTCGTGCAGGTAGTGCAGCTCGGGGCCGGTACTCACGTGTCCGTGGCCATGTGCTCGCGAAGGTAGTGCAGCTCGGGGCCGGTACTCACGTGTCCGTGGCCATGTGCTCGTGCAGGTAGTGCAGCTCGGGGCCGGTACTCACGTGTCCGTGGCCATGTGCTCGCGCAGGTAGTTCAGCTCGGGGCCGGTACTCACGTGTCCGTGGCCATGTGCTCGCGCAGGTAGTGCAGCTCGGGGCCGGTACTCACGTGTCCGTGGCCATGTGCTCGCGCAGGTAGTGCAGCTCGTCCGCCAGGTACCAGCGCGACACGGCGCGGCCGCGGCCCGTGCGCAGGTAGTGCAGCTCGGCGCCGGTACTCACGTGTCCGTGGCCATGTGCTCGCGCAGGTAGTGCAGCTCGGCGCCGGTACTCACGTGTCCGTGGCCATGTGCTCGCGCAGGTAGTGCAGCTCGGCGCCGGTACTCACGTGTCCGTGGCCATGTGCTCGCGCAGGTAGTGCAGCTCGTCCGCCAGGTACCAGCGCGACACGGCGCGGCCGCGGCCCGTGCGCAGGTAGTGCAGCTCGGCGCCGGTACTCACGTGTCCGTGGCCATGTGCTCGCGCAGGTAGTGCAGCTCGGCGCCGGTACTCACGTGTCCGTGGCCATGTGCTCGCGCAGGTAGTGCAGCTCGGCGCCGGTACTCACGTGTCCGTGGCCATGTGCTCGCGCAGGTAGTGCAGCTCGGCGCCGGTACTCACGTGTCCGTGGCCATGTGCTCGCGCAGGTAGTGCAGCTCGTCCGCCAGGTACCAGCGCGACACGGCGCGGCCGCGGCCCGTGCGCAGGTAGTGCAGCTCGGCGCCGGTACTCACGTGTCCGTGGCCATGTGCTCGCGCAGGTAGTGCAGCTCGGCGCCGGTACTCACGTGTCCGTGGCCATGTGCTCGCGCAGGTAGTGCAGCTCGTCCGCCAGGTACCAGCGCGACACGGCGCGGCCGCGGCCCGTGCGCAGGTAGTGCAGCTCGGCGCCGGTACTCACGTGTCCGTGGCCATGTGCTCGCGCAGGTAGTGCAGCTCGGCGCCGGTACTCACGTGTCCGTGGCCATGTGCTCGCGCAGGTAGTGCAGCTCGTCCGCCAGGTACCAGCGCGACACGGCGCGGCCGCGGCCCGTGCGCAGGTAGTGCAGCTCGGCGCCGGTACTCACGTGTCCGTGGCCATGTGCTCGCGCAGGTAGTGCAGCTCGGCGCCGGTACTCACGTGTCCGTGGCCATGTGCTCGCGCAGGTAGTGCAGCTCGTCCGCCAGGTACCAGCGCGACACGGCGCGGCCGCGGCCCGTGCGCAGGTAGTGCAGCTCGGCGCCGGTACTCACGTGTCCGTGGCCATGTGCTCGCGCAGGTAGTGCAGCTCGGCGCCGGTACTCACGTGTCCGTGGCCATGTGCTCGCGCAGGTAGTGCAGCTCGTCCGCCAGGTACCAGCGCGACACGGCGCGGCCGCGGCCCGTGCGCAGGTAGTGCAGCTCGGCGCCGGTACTCACGTGTCCGTGGCCATGTGCTCGCGCAGGTAGTGCAGCTCGGCGCCGGTACTCACGTGTCCGTGGCCATGTGCTCGCGCAGGTAGTGCAGCTCGTCCGCCAGGTACCAGCGCGACACGGCGCGGCCGCGGCCCGTGCGCAGGCCGTGGATCTCGTTGCGCAGGTGCCGCGAGTACGAGTTGCGGATGTGCGACCACTTGCGGCGCACGTCGGCCACTGCAACACACGCTCGCGCTGCACTCCCTGCGCCGGCGCTGCTCGGCGCGCACCGTGATATTCTAGGGTAGCTATGCATCTACTACCTTTTAGTTGTCCTATATTTTAATGACACGATTTGATCAATATAAGTGTTAAGTATCGGACTAGGTATGTAGGTAGACTATCTAGTCGTAAGTAGGTACCTACCTAACGGTTTATTAAAGTAAGACAGATGAATGTTTTCCCGGCCAACAAACGAACAAATACCTACCTAATATAAATCTAATTAGGTACCTACCTATTACATTAGCTAACAAGTAAAAAATTAAAATCCCCGACATAAATTTTGCCCGCCATTTTGTGGCGGCCATCTTGGACCGATTTCCATCAAACATAGCAAAAGAACACTTCGGCGGCAGGCTGATTACGATATCTACTAGCGACACGCAATTAACGCTGTTAAACGTCAATTTTGTATTAGCTAACAGCAACCGCAAACTATGTCTCCCTCTGCCGGACAATCGGTGAACAATATTTGTTTCCACCAATTGCTGTTCTGTCGCTAGTGGCGCTAGTGTTCAAAGGCAATGTGCATTCAGCAACATTTAGCGATAGGCGGGTGACTGCCTTCCGTGATACCGTTTATGGTAACAACTTGCAAGTTGCAACCGAAATCGCTGTCGCTACTGCTACAGTTTTACATAGGAAGCCTGCCGACCGGGTTCACCTATCAAACAAAAAAAAATATCGATTCATGCGTTCGGGAGCTACGGTGCCGCAGACAGACAGACACCCACACACACAGAAGGACACGTCAAATTTATAACCGCTCGTTCTCCGATTCCTACGTGGACCGTCGCTATCCGCTATCACGTAAGCGCGGCCGCCGGAGGGTCGCGGTCGCCGTACCGGTCCAGCCCATGATGTCGGCCACCTCGCGCCACAGCTTCTTGACCTGCGAGTGGTAGCTGGCCACGGGCAGCGTGCTGCGCGCGTACAGCAGCGGCCGCTCGCGCACCAGCGCGATCATGCGGCGGTCGTCGGCCTGCGTGCTGTCCACCAGGCGGCCCACGCCGCGCCGCGCCGCGGGGGGCGCGGGGGGCGCCGGCTCGCACTTCACGAACACGCGCTCCGGCTCCATGACACGTCACGCGCCGGGGGCCGCGCGGCGCGAACACGCCGGCGCGCATGCCGGCAGACAAGCGCGCGCAGCGGGAAGCGAGCGCGCGCGCGAGGCTGCGCTCGTCCCGCTCGCTCCCGCCGCGGCCGGCGCGCGTGCGAGGAGCGCATGCGAGGAAGCACGCGAGGAAGCAAGAGCGCAGACACGCCCCGGACGGCGACTTTTTATAAATTCCGCGTTACCGAAGCCGCGGCGGTTATCGATTCGGCTCGACTCGGACTCGACCGCGGGCTCGTCTATCTCGACTTCAAGGTTATTATTTTGTTAGTAGGTCCTGCGCGATATCGAAGTAGGCGAGTACCTACCTGCCTTCGTGGATCTGACGGCGCGCGGCGCGCGGCGTTCCCCGGCCACAGCGCGAGCTCTTCGCGCGATAGGAAAGTAATGTAACTTTGATATTTCGTACGATGACCTATAAAAATTGTACTTACTGAAGTAGTGTTAATACTTGAGTGCTGCCGAAATTAACTAAACCGCAACTAAGCCAGTAACTAGGTATGTTACTCTGCCTGTTACAAATATTAGAAGATAGCTTCGTTTGAAATGAAACTTTGAAGTGGTAATTTTTCATGAGTTCAAGTCCCTCCACCCCTTCTCCAACTCTCTAGGTAGGTACCTACCTCCTGCTCCTGTCCCCTTCCAGCTATTTTGGAATTTATGAAAATGATAAAGTAAAAAACCATAATGTACCTACTACCTGCTTAGTTTCATTGTGTTGCGTTGATGTGCCAGCATCGAGGACTGCGAGCGAGCGGTCAGGGGTTTTCATTATTTTAATAAGTTAGGTACCTACCTATGTAACTAATCTACAAAACCTGGGAGAGGGATCTTTGTAAGTGCGAAAAATAAAACTAGATTGTATAAATTTTTACATTCTTAATCGACGCAGGTAATCATTATTTAATCGTACGCTTCAACAGCGCTCACACTAAACAAATGCACGCCAACTAGCATCACATACTAGGTTCGCTACTTACATACCTATACCTAGTACACAATCAGTCGAGTAACGCTTACAGGTATCCGGTGAAGACAGTATTATCTTAAAGGAAACTAAATACCTACCTACGTTTAATGTATGCTTTGGAGTTGCGAGCTTATCCATCGGCGAGCCTAGCGAACCACTCGACGGCCCGCTTAGGAAGGGCAGTTAGCCCAGTGATCTGTTATAGTTACTAAAGTATTTTCTCTATGGGTTAGCCGATCACTAGGCGAGCACATCGTGCGCGGGCCGCCGCAGCTGCCGTGTCGGTGCGCCCTGAACATGGCGCTGCCGCGTCACGTTTATAACGTTTTTTGCGTCATGACATGACATACATGACGCACTACCACTGTCCCGCGGCCGCGCTACAGCGACAGCTCGCCCTCTGCCGATCGATCTATGCACTAACACAGAATTCCCGGCGCGGGGCGGCGCGGGCGAGTCGCAGCGATTAGCTTTTTTTAACGTCTTGCTAAGCCCCAGCTGTCGCAGTCGCTATCGCGGCCGCTACCTGCGACCGCTGTGTGATAGCCGCCCGGCGGGTATTACGTAGTACGAGGGGCCCGGGCCGCGCTCTTTTCGGTTGCAAAGCTCCTTTTAAATTATTACCGTATCGAGCCTCGGTAGGTACCGATATTTTTATTATAATGTCGATTAAAATTATGTCGGTTGGCAGAAAACTATAAGTTTGTACTTACCTAACTTAAAGTTTAAACATCTCTATTCGATATCACTCAACTTAATGTCTTATATTACATCTAATACTTGGATATTTCCTCAATCGCTGACTTCGTCCTCGTCGTCCTCCTCGTCGGACAGAACCTCCTTGACCTTCTTCTTGGGCGCGGCGGCGCGGGGCTTCTTGGCGCGCTTCTGCGCCTTCTTGGGGGGCGCGGCGCCGTCGCCCCCGCTCGCGTTGAAGCACTCCAGGTCCTTGGTGTACTGCTCCTTGGCCTTGGCCGCCTTGGCCTCCCACTCGCTCTTGTCTTCCATTCCTCTCCAAATTTCTCCACCCTTCTTGGCGACTTCGGTGACCTTCAACCCGGGGAAATCGGCCTTTATTTTTTGCCTGGCGCTATTCAACCACATCAGGTACGCCGACATGGGACGTTTGGGCTTCTCCGACATCGTCGAGCTCTGTAATCAAAGATAATATTATGACATCGAGCGGCCTGAAGTAGTCGATGTTTAGGCGAACTCCGAGGTTAGCGATCATAGTTTTGTTTTGTACTAGATTATTCTTTCGATTTATTGCATAGAAACTACTTGCCGATGAACATCGCGGGCCGGGCAGCCCAGCACGGGGACAGTGGTGCGCAACCCGGCTAATCCGCAATATTGTTCGATAATTAATATTGTTAACTAAACGAGTTAGGTACCTACCTACCTAGGTAGGTAAAATAGACAGACATGACTCGTACGGACTGCGAGGAGCCGGCGCACCGCGCGTGGCGTCTCCTGCTCTACGCCCGCCTATTGCAATAAGCTTGGCTTGGTTCATTATTTCAGTTTGGGTTACTTTCGTACTTAACTTAGGTCCATACATTCTAGGTTCCATAACTTAGGTTCTTAGTCCAATAAACATTGTTTGAAATAGCATAAATCATTGGAGTAAATAAAACAAGCAAACCTAAGTTATAATAAAGCCCGCGACTCGCAACGCGCTACTCCCTTCCATGGCGATCGGCGTCCGACGTGTAACCTATCAAAAATGAACGAAGAGGCGCGTTGTCATTTCCCGCGCACGAAACTGAACTCGTTTAATAATGAACATCGGTGCACTTATCGTCGTTTACAATTATGATGGATGACTTACCTTCGTATTCAGATGCCACGAACAAAATCCAAAAATAAAAGAAACGCTGCTAACGTGATGGCGCGAAACGCGGTCCCCTACGTCACGAAGCACCGGGCCGCACTAATAACAATCTGCCACAGATCATGAATTCTCCGTTCGCCGTCCGTCCGGCGCGCGCCCCCTCGCCCCGCGCCCCTCGCCCCGCGCGCGACCGGCTTGGCTTCTCCCGTCGACGACGGAGAGATAAATAAACAAAGCCGACGGGGGACGCTTCTCACTGCGTGCTACGCAAGAACAACTACAACCTTCCGTGTCTTCAAGTCTGATTTTGTTACGGTATAAAGTTTCGCTAATTAGCCCTGAGCCGACGACATCGAGACATTATTCGATTGTCATGACGTTGGCTCGTTTTTATAGCTAGGTGTTAACCTAGTAACACTAACAACTGCGCAAAGCGTGCAACAGGCGTGGATCGGGCGATCACTGCTGCTGCCGAGACATCGATCGATAGCAGAGCATCGCGAATAGCGATCCAGTTACGACGGTGCGTCTCGCCCGCTGTCAAACTGAAGCATTCTCGGCGGCACGCCTAGGTCTCTGCTGTCGCGCCGCGATCGCGATCGCCAAGTTGATAGGTACTACTGTTTTATGCAATAGCCATGTTATGGCTTTGGTACTTTAGGACAAGTTATTGTTGTAGTCCACTCATAACTCATATTTGATGGGATTTACGACAAATCCTTCAAAAATATAAATCATAGGTACCTCTAGTAGGTAATAAATAACAATGATTACAAATAGCTAAACACAGAACAGCACAGTAGGTAGGTAGTAGGTACCTATGCAAACAGGTAGGTTAGCTGTGGACGGAGGAGAGCGCCGCGACATGGCATCGGGCCGCGAGTTCCTATCGGCATTCGGCAACGATACGAGTACCTACCTACCTACCTAATGTATATTATGATACGTGTACGCTTTTATAAGATTCTAGCTTACCCCGCGGCTTCGCCCTCGTTGTACCATGAAAAACAAAAAAAAACCATCCCGCGGGAACCGTATATTTTTCCAGGATAAAAAGTAGCCTATGTGCTATTCCAGACTATAATCTACCTATATCTGTGCCAAATTTCATTTATATCCCCATTAAGCCGATTCAGCGTGAAAGAGTAACAAAAATACATCCAAACATCCACACATTCTTACAAACTTTCACGTTTATAATAATATACTTTCGCGTTTATAATATTAGTAGGATAATTAATAATAGGATTTTTAGGGAAAGCTTTACATTTTTTAATAGGAAGTTTAGTTGCAAGTAACTTATCATGTTCCCCACAAATGAGCCATTCACTTCACTGTCGCTAATGCACTAGTAATGTAGGTCCATGCACATTGCGCATGGCAGATTTTCTGAAATCTATTCTTAGTCATTATGTACGAGTGTAGGTACCTAGTACCTACTAAGTAATATTCACGTAACTTTAAATTTTTCTATTTTATATCCGCCGCCTTCCCCGGAGCAGTAGGTACCATTGTCATCGTGCCCCGACTGTGAGGAACAATTATGTAATGCAGCTGCAGGCAGGTCCGCCGCACGGCACAGCGCACCGGGGCGGGGCCGGGGCTCCACGGGCAGGACTCAGGAGTGTTTCGATCGGGGGTTTCCACTGGTAGCTCGGCGTCAATTTGGGGACCAAGGAAAACAAACCGTAAAGATACATTCATAACTACTGCTACCGACTACAGGCTAAACATTATTATGTTGCCACTCGCCAAAACTAGCTCTTTTAAAAAATGCAATTAAGTTTTATACTTTTTTTAATCAGGTACTTAATAATTATTTTTGTTTCCATTGCGTACTTCTAACTATTATAAAATCAGCCAAGAGCTCGATCACTCACTCCACTTTCTTAGTATTATTACGTGGAATATTCATAGGGAAATACAGTCAAAGTGTCTATTACGTTATATAGCTTTACTTACCTACCTACCTAGAACTTTATTTGCTATTTCTTCACATATAGACAACGCTCATACATTAGGTAAGTATATCATTTTCCACACGGTGTCAGTGCGGGGGGTCAGCAGGGCTCGAGGTCGGGCTCCGAGCTGGCGGAGGAGCCGGCGCCCGCAGCCCGGCGTAGCTGTGCTGCTGCTCCGCCAGCAGCGCCTCCTCGGCCTGCGTCACCGCCTCGACAGCTGAGCGGGGGGCGGGCGGGGTCAGCAGGGCTTGAGGTCGGGCTCCGAGCTGGCGGAGGAGCTGGCGCCGGCGCGCGCCCACAGCCCGGCGTAGCTGTGCTGCTGCTCCGCCAGCAGCGCCTCCTCGGCCTGCGTCACCGCCTCGAACAGCGAGCGCTTGATCTTGATCTGCGTGTGGAACGGGAGCCGCTTGGTGGCCTGGCACATGCTGTTGAAGAAGATGTCGAGCGGGTCGGGCGCGGGCGGCGCCTCGGGCGGGCCGCGCGCGCGCCGCGGGCCCGGGTACTCGGGCGGGCGCGCCGCGGGCCCCGGGCGCTCCGCGGCGCGCCGCTTGGGCGCTGGCGCCGGCTCGGGCTCCGACTCGGACTCGGAGGCGTCGCTGCAGGCGCCGGCGCCGGGCGCGGAGCCGTTGCGCGCCGGGGGGCCCGGCGCCGCCGCCGCGCCCGGCGCCTTCCTGCGGTTGCCCATGTACGGCTGCAGGAACTGCATCTGCCCGGAGTACTTCCAGGGGTAGTTCTTCTTGCACGGCGCGCCCGGCTCCCTCGACTGCAGCTCGCTCTGTCGCTTCAGGGCGTCACGGTAGCTGTCTCTTAGTTTTTTCCATTTCAATTTTACTTCTTTTACTGAGAAAGAAAAAAAAACATAGGTGAAAAACATAGCTTCGGTGACTAGCCGAGTAGGTAGAGGTAGGTAGCTCCTCGCTAGGATCGCCCTCTCCCTCGGGACGCCGCGAGCGACGCCCGGGCGGCGCGCCGCGCGGAGTGAACGACCGCTCACCTGACGGCAGGTCCGTCTCCCTCATGACCTCGGCCCAGGCGGCGTCCTTGAGCTCCTGGTCGCGGTACTCGATGGCGGCGGTGTTCCACAGGCACGGGTAGCGGCGCACGGTCTCGATGAAGTGGTCCATGGCGGCGGGCGCGGGCGGCGCGGCTCGCGCGGCGCTCGGAGCGGCACTGAGGGGCGCCGGCCGCGCGGCGCCGCGCGAGCCCGCGCCGGCCTCCCGCCGCGCCCGGCCCGCCAGCCGAGCGAGCCGAGCGCGGCGGCACGAACCTACCTGCCTACGCTCAAATAGAATACGTAACATCGAAGTAGTAGTTTACTTAAATAAGTACCTTTTTCAAAATTAATACCTAATATACTTACCTACCTACTTAGAGTAAAGGTCTTTGGCTCAGAATGAATACAGAAAATTCTGTTTGTAGGTAAGATACATTACCTATCTACGAGACGAACGGTGACACCGTGTTTAAATAAATGTTGCCGGTGATTCTGCCGATGCGATCGATGGTCGGTCAGTATTTATTTATCTACTACTTACATAAAGTCTATAGAAAATAATATGAATAAGAATAAGAATAATTTTATGGCGGAAAGTTTCAACAGTTTTACCCATTTCGGGCGTACAATATTATATTTCAAACTACCTTCAATACCTACTAACCCTAAAAAAGTATCTAGGTAGGTACAATACGTTAAATAAAAAACCGAGCAAAGCTCGGTCATCCAGGTATTTCCAATGTATTTACCTCTACTGCTGCGGGACAAGTACCTACAAGTGGCGGGGCGTGCATTTTTATTTTAGACTGAATTATCTCTTCTTTTTCTTCTTCTTCAATTATGGCATCTGTCTCTTGGAGAACAATTTTGCCAGTGTCAAGTGTATTTATACCTATATAAGTATTGTCAACGTCACAGAGTCATAGTCAAGTTGTCAAGTCAATTTTAAACAAAAGATGGCTGTTTTGTTCAAAATTCTCGGCATTTCCTCCGATGGAATTTGAAGGGAACTATTCACGTTAATTCACATATTTTACACTCGCGTCAAGAACCCGGGCTTTATTGGCAAAATAACCACCAACATTCACTTCAATTTTATACAAAACAGCCACTTGTTGTTTATAATTTTAGAATTGACTTGACAATGACAACATTTTTATATAATTATAACACTTGACACTGACACTAGCAAAATTGTTCTGCAAAATGTATCCAAGACCAAGTCTTGGATGGATTGGATCTCAGAATAAAGATAAATAGAGGAAATCTAATAACTTGTCAAGTATTAAACTCCTTTGCATGTGTAGCGTTATTACACGGCTAAATTTGAAAGGCACTATAGATATCTCGTTTTAGCGTGTTGCCTCTGTATTTCTATCTTTATTGCGCAATGTCATCCCACTTGATAGGATTTCTGTGTTTGGGATCTTTTGTGTCCCAAACAAAGTCTTGTGCTGTGCGTTATTTAGAAATTCATGTGTTTTTTACTAGTTTCAATGAATTCAGGCAAATCAACTACACCAAATCAAGCTAGAGTACATTTTTGATGGTTTGTGCAGTGATTTCAAACAAAGGAACAGCAAAAAAGGATAATATTCGTGAAATCATTTGTGTTCATTGGTGAGTTCAGTGTTTTGCTACTTTTTCATTAAAAATGAGGACTAAATACATCGTCTTTATAATATTTTTAATCGCAAATCATGCTGCTATGCCTGCAGCATGATAATTTTGCGTTTAAGATAGTTTTTATTTGATTTCGACGAAATCAAATAAAAACTATTCGAACATAACTAATTCAATTCAGTACGAAATCATTTCGTACTGAATTGAATTAGTTATGTTCGAATAGTGTTGTACCTAAGGTATCGATATTTTTTGTACAATAGCTTTTTGTACAACAAAATTTGTGTTAAAATGTTCGTTGTTCGTGATGGGGCATCTTTTATTGCGATTAATGTTGATGGATTAGTGTATTTAGTCAGTAATTTGTCAATTAAGTAGCAAAACTGAACTCGCCAATTAGACGAATATCGTTTCGAGAATTATAATCCCTTTCTATTGTTCCAGGTTGGGATGTAGGTATAAAAGGCAGCGATTAGCAGGCCAGGACTTATATTTTTCTCTTATAATGGGGTCCGTACCATAAAAGAAAAAAAAAACGGAAACCTTATAATATGATCACCTTGTTGTCCGTCTGTCTGTCTGCTGTGAAGACCCTGATATTTATGTACCTACGTAGTAAAATTAGTGCATTGAAAATAAATTTACGAACGTGCAAGATACACACAAAAAAATTACCCTTGGCAGCCGGTTAAAAATAAGTGTCGTCATCTAGGTATAGGTACCTACTTTTATTTCAGACATACAACAAATTTTAAAAGCTGGTTGTGTTGTAGTTGGTTTAATATAATGTAAATAACTTTATGCATTTGAGAAATCATAGTTATTTTGAAATCACAGAAAGACACCTCAATTTTATTCATAATAGTTATTGATAAATTTTATTACTTTTAATAATAAATGTAAATAAATTAAATGCAAGTAGATCTTTTATTTTAAAAGTAGCTCACTCCTTAATGAAATCCTACTAGCTAATATTATATTAGAAAAGCTATATGTTTGTGAGGATGGATGAATCGCTATTTGTTACTTTAACAAGATAAATGTGTGGAGTGGAGTAGTGGTTATAAAGTTATATTATTGACATTCCAAGCTACGATCTACGTAGGTATCTACATCTTATCCAAGTTTCATCCAAATCGGTCCTAAGGTGTGATTTTACAAACATCAACATCTAAACATATGATGTAGGTAGGTACATAATTATACAGATATCTACTTAAAAACTTGCAGTCCATTTTAAAATAACTTACGTGGCCAAATTACTGAATATTGCCTGAATAATTTATAGGATTTCTATCTACTTACTCTCTTTTCTATCCGTACAAAACTATTTTAATTTGACAGAAACATTATTACGCTATTCAATGTCAGTCCAATAAATTGTGCATATTATTATAATATGCAGCAGCCCGCTAGCTAGCTACCAAGCCCGCTAATCATTGTAATTATCGACATCAACCTATCGATATGACCCCACACTAGCTTTTCACTCCAAACTCATGTACAGTGTACGTGCATGTGTGTGTAAAATTGAACGTTCTCACAAATCTGTGATTATTCTTCTCTTTCTAACACAGCAAACACGCCATTTGCCAAACATTGGATACATTTCCAAGTAAACAGAAGAAAGAAAAAGAGAGCCTAATTAACAAAGGCGTATGGATGGTAGGTAGGTAAAGCTACCTACCACCTAAATAAGTGTTTTTTCGTTGTAAGTTTAGTGTTCAGGTTCACAAAGAGAACAAATTTATCATTGGAGTGAATGCATGTACGCACAGGATTTGAGTGCTCGCACCTCGCACTCGCACCTGCAGCGGGGAGCGCACACAGTTTATGAATCAATCAAAACGAACGTAGGTAGATGATATCATTGCAGTCCTCACTTGCCACTGGATGTAAAAGAAGTCCCCTGCCCCCCACATCCAAAACTGGTCTTTGGGCCTACTTCATGATCTTTGTACTAATTATTGTTCTGTAGTTTCATTGATGGAAAACTTTAGGTAAGTACCTCCAAGTGCCCTGAACTGTTTGTCTCTAACTGGGTTTTTCATATTTGTAAACTGAACCATCTAAAAAAGGTTTGCTTGATTGCTACAAGTGTATGGTTGTGTTTTCCTCTACCCAAATGGTTTTACATGGTGACTGAAATGTGCTGCAAAACATTACGAAATTTTTAAAGTAAGTATCAGTAAAAAGTAGGATGTGTTATAACCAGGTTGACCACCGCGTGTTGTGAGCTGGTGGTTGGTAAACGGTTTATCAAAAATTTTATTTGCTGTTATATAGGTACAATTAGCAAAAACAGCTAGAACTGCTAGTAGTCAGTGCTGAGCCGTGAGGCCGGCCCGGCCTGCTCACCGTCCCGCTGAGCTGGAACCAGCCGGAACTGTCTTCAACCATGGATGATAATGCGGATGGTGATCGAGATCGGATGTAAGTTAAGTTAAGCCGAGCTGTTACATAGCTGTATTCTAATATAATTTAAAATTAAGTATATGCTGTTGGTGTTCCTTTTTATATATAAATAAATAAATGAGTTTGTAGTTTAATTATGTTATTAGTTTCTTACCTCAGTTATTTAGGCTTATGATTATGAAAGGGAAGGTCTGATTTTGAAAATTATGGACAAATTACGTTATTATGAGGTTCTTTTATGAATCGGTGGTTTTATTTCGTTTTACAGTGGAATTGAAAACAGTGTGGTGGAAGATGATCGCGAGCGAGGGAGATTCAGGTGAGCGGCGCTCTCATCGCCTGCCCGCCGGCTCCGCACCCGTCCGGTCCGAACCCGCGGGAATACGGATCTAGAAAACTGGGATCGAATCGAATAAGGCTTACGCCCTAGGCCGAGCCACCTTTCGGCATCCGTAATTTTACGTAACGGAAATGAGGAATGACGGAAAGAAATCGGATCTAGGGCGTAACTTATCGATCATAGAAGTAGTCGGACAACTACTTCGGACCATATTTTCACGGGTTCCGATCGGACGTCGGGTGAACCCGCTTCTAGAAGGCCAACGTCGCTAAGGTAACGCTCGGCGCAGCATCGCGCGCTGCCCCTCGCAGTCGTCGCTGGACGAGTCGTCGCAGCGGCCCGCGGCGCCGGCCTGCGCGCCGCCGGGCGGGCGCCACGCGGTGCGCCTGCTGGACGCGCTGGCGCGGCTGCGGCGCGACGCGGCGCTGTGCGACGTGCGCCTGCAGGCGCAGCCCGAGGGCGCCGCGCCCGGCGAGCCCGGGGGCGCCGCGCCCGGCGAGCCCGTGAGCGCGCACCGCGCCGTGCTGGCGGCCAGCTCGCCCTACTTCCTGGCGATGTTCACGCAGTTCGACGAGCGCACGCGGCCCACCGTCACCATCCAGGGCGTGGAGCCGGGCGCGCTGCGCGCCATCGTGGACTACGTGTACGCGCCCGAGTCGCTGGCCGTGTGCGAGCGCTCCGTGCAGGCGCTGCTGTCGGCCGCGTCGCTGCTGCAGGTGCCCGGCGTGCGCGACGCCTGCTGCGTGTTCCTGCGCGCCGCGCTGGCGCCCGACAACGCGCTCGGCATCCGCGCCTTCGCCGAGCTGCACGCCTGCGCCGCGCTCGCGCGCCAGGCGGCCGACTTCGTGGACGCGCGCTTCGCGGACGTGCTCGGCTCGGACGAGTTCCTCGCGCTGGACGCGGACGCGCTCGCGCGGCTGCTGGCCGGCGACCGGCTCGCGGTGCCGGACGAGGAGGTCGTGCTGGACGCGGTGCTCGCCTGGCTGCGGCACGAGCCGGAGGCGCGGCGCGCGAGCCTCGGCGCGCTGCTCGAGCACGTCCGCCTGCCGCTGCTCGCGCAGGAGACGCTCGTCGCGCGCGCGGCCGCCGAGCCGCTCGCGTCCGCGCCGGTGCGCGTCAAGGACCTGCTGATCGAGGCGCTGTCCTTCCACCTGATGCGGCCCGAGCGGCGCGCGCAGGCGGCCGCGGGCTGCGCGCGCGCGAGGCCCCGCGCCGGCGCGCGCGACGCCGGCTGGCTGCTCGTCGTCGGCGGCCAGGCGCCGAAGGCGATCCGCGAGGTGGAGGCGCTGCGCCTCGACGCCGCGCGCTGGCGCCGCGCCGCGCCGCTGCCGTCGCGCCGCTGCCGCGCCGGGCTCGCCGTGCTCGACGGCCGCGCGTACGTCGTCGGCGGGTTCAACGGGACCCTGCGCGTGCGCAGCGTGGACGTGTACGACATCGCGGCGGACGCGTGGGCCCCGGGCCCGCCGCTGGGCGCGCGCCGCTCGACGCTCGGCGTGGCCGCGCTCGGCGGCACGCTGTACGCGGTCGGCGGGTTCGACGGCGCCACCGGGCTGAGCTCGTGCGAGGCGCTCGCGCCGGGCGCGGCGTGGCGCCCGGTGGCGCCGATGGGCGCGCGGCGCTCGTCCGTCGGCGTGGCCGTGCTGCAGGGCCGCCTGTACGCGGTGGGCGGCTACGACGGCGCCGCGCGCGCCTGCCTCGCGTCCGCGGAGCGCTACTCGCCCGCGGCGGACGCCTGGGAGCCGGTGGCGGACATGGCGGCGCGGCGCTCCGGCTGCGGCGTGGGCGTCGCCGAGGACGTCCTGTACGCGGTGGGCGGGCACGACGGGCCGGCCGTGCGGCACTCGGTGGAGCGCTACCGCGCGGACGGCGGCGCGGGCGCGTGGAGCGCGGCGCCCGGGATGCACTCGGCGCGCCGCAACGCCGCCGTGGCCGCGCACCGCGGCAAGCTGTACGTGGTCGGCGGCGACGACGGCGCCGCCAACCTGAGCTCGGTGGAGGTGTTCGACCCGGCGACGGACTCGTGGACGCTGCTCGCGGCCGCCATGTCCGTGGGCCGCTCGTACGCCGGCGCGGCCGTGGTGGAGCGGCCCGCGGCGCCCGGCTCGCCGCCCGCGGCGCCCGGCCCGCCGCCCGCGGAGCCCGCGTGACGCCGGCTCGCGCAGACGCTCGAGTTCCACACGCGCGGGCCGCGGGCGGCGCCGGCGCGCGGCGCGGGCTGCACGCTGCCCCGCGCCCGCCCGGCGCCCCCGGCGCTGCTGGTGCTGTGCTCGTGCCACCTGCTGCCGGAGAGCCACCGGCGCGCGGGCCCGCACCGCGCCTGCGAGGCGAGCCCGCCCGAGGACGCCGACTCGGACTGAGGCTCCGGGGTCCCCGGGGTCGATAAACACTCAAATATTGAACTAGCCGAACATCTGATTACTGTTATTTCCGGATGATGTCGCTTGAACTTTGACTGAGGAGCGGGCGCGGGCGGCTCCGACCCGCCGCCGCTCGCCGAGTCCTTCGCTCGGTCGGGGCGGAGGTACCTAACCTAGGTCCTATTCGAGTGAAGCCGATCCGAGCCTACCTACCTCCTAGACTGATGTGACGCATCCTCATGTACCTACCGATAACTGAATACTTGGGTTGGTACCTAACTTTATTTTGATGTAAGTAGGATGTGGTAGTATTTTATTTGCTAGGAAGGCTATTATAATTGTATGTACATACATTTTGTATAGATTGTTATAAGTAGTTTTATTATGTTGTGATGTGAATTCCCAGCGTAGGCGTTACAACAAATAATGTCCATTATCGTCAAGCGTAGGTCCAGAGTACTCCTGTAAGTGCCCAGGTACTACGAATGTATGTTCTAATGCAAGTCTGTGGATAGCTGTTCCAGAACTATAACGTAGGTCCTATCTACCAATGTTATTTTAGTTTTTGTAAGTAAAGTAGGTAAACTATCTAGTGGAGCATCCCTAACTAACGATAATACATCCCATAAATAGTTAATTAATTATTTACTTACATAAGTTTAAATGTGTCATTATTGATTATCTCATAAGCTTATTAGAGAGCTGTACTTACAACACGCAGCAGATGACGCAGGAGTGAGTGGTTGGGGAATGGGGGATTTAAATTCACGCAGGTGCCGAGCGAGTTTCTGCGTGTTGTAGGTACCTAGTACCTGAGTTCTGTCTGCCTGCGCGCGCAACTGCAGGAAGATTAGAATTTGAATTAGCCGCGCGTAGGCGCGTCCTACTCCTACCTAAGCAGTACTTATTAAACGAAGTAAAGTGGAGTGGTAATTTTTTTTATCCTACTTGTGTAAAACTAGACTTCTAGACTCATATAATACATTTTTGCTTGTTGTTCCGTAATAAAAAAGTGAATCTAGACTTTATAATTATTTTATTACTAGGTACTTAGTTAAATAATACCTAGGTACAAATAACGTCTCAGTCCCACCCAAATTCGAATTTCGACCGATGAAAGTGCTGTGTGAAGGGAGGGCTAACATCCGGTCGGACGGGTCCATCGGCCGCGGCTGCCGGATGGATTCGGCTGATAGTGTGCAATGCAAGGTGTGTTCGGACCTGACACCTGAGGTTCGGACCTCAGAGTAAAGATAGAGTTCGGACGATTCTGGCCACGCCCATTCCATAGACAACTATGTAGACCAGTGTTGCCAGAAGGTTACTTTTATTACCAAGCAAAAATCGAAAATATTACTTAATTATTCATATTTCTGTAAGTTCATACAACCAACATTTATCTATCGGCTGGTAGCACTGGTGTAGACGAGAAGAAACATGTCGAGTAGTGAAAGTGTGAGTGTCGAGTAATGTTATTTTAAGTTCCATAGACAATAATTTATTTAAGGGTCTGAATCCAACACTAGATCTAATGATAGATACCTCTCGGACTCGTCCCTATGTGACTTATAAGCCGCGCGCGGCTGATAGTATGTTTACCGCTTGAGAGTGAGTAAGTAATCCAATCGAAGCAAAATCGAAGCATATTTTTCCAACCAATCATCCTTCCTTACTTACTTCCCTTTCATTGGCGCGAACACCTACAGCGCGGGTTTGGCTGGCTGTCGCTACTACAATACTGTTATGTCACTGTCAGTCATGTGAACTATTACTTATGTCAACCAGTGTCAAGAAATTAGTAACAGCGCAGCGCATCGCTGATCGCATCGCATGCGTGTGCGCGACTGCGCGTGCGTGCGTGCACCATTCATTCAGGGCGAGTGCCGCGCGCGAGTCGCACGCGATCGGAGACGCGCGCGCTGTGACAACGCCGGTAGACCGTCGTTTTATCTGCTAAAGTGATTTGATCATTTTTGATTAACATCGATGGATCGACGCTCTGCTACAAGCGATACGTAGCATTTAACATTATTTCCGTTGTACCAAAGGAACCAAAGATTCGGTGTAGGATTCGTAAGTAAGCTTTAAGAAACATGATCACGATCGGTGTGATGAGCCTCTTGGTGTGGTGGTGCGCGGGGGCGGCGGCGCCGGAGGAGCTGCTGGCGCGCGCGCGCGGCACCTACGCGCTGCGCAGCACGCTGCTGCTGAGCGAGCCGGGCGCCAAGCGCGACGTGGGCTACCGGCTGAGCGGCGCGCTGTCCCTGGAGCCCGTGGCCGCCGCGCCCGACGGCCGCCTGCTGCTGCGCCTGCGGGTGAGCGACCCGCCCCGTGACCCGACTATCGCGGAGATAACGATGGCCGTGGCCCTCGCTGCGATTCGACTCGCTCATTTTTGTATGAATTACTCATTTTATCTCTCGCTGGCTAAACTCAGGATCGACTCGATTGATTATAAATTTATATTATTATTTTATTTTACACTAGTTTCCGCCCGCGGCTTTGCTCGCCAGACACCTAGGTACATTACATACGATACAGTCCGAGTTCATTCTAAAGATTCATTCTACAGTGTAATTTTTTTTTAAATCACATGGTAAGTATCTACCTACTTTTGGAAATTACCTCTTATATCCAAACCAACTTTACCTCATTATAATATTTAGCTTAATGTTATTTATTAATCAAGTTAGATAGGTTTGGAATCGGAAGTGAACGTGGCACACACAAGACTAAACAAATCAATAATATCCAAGTTTAAATACTTTTAAAGATCACCCTAAAAATCAAACTTACAAATACAAAATCTCTTTATATCAATTAAGGTTTCCCTCGTGCGGGTGTAGATAATTGTTCGATTAAATTTAAACCTACCATGATACCATCTTCCTTTAAATGGAATGTGCAAATTTGGGGTGGAGGTTCGTCCCTCTCGCTCGACTCGTGTAAGTGTGATCATGGAGCATGGCTCGGACACGTGGGCCAGGTTCTGAGCTCGCGGGTGTGCGGTGCAGCTGGAGGGCGTGCAGCTGCACATGCGCGGGGCGCACGCGCGCGCCGAGTGGCTGCCGCGCGCCGCGCTGTGGGCCGACCTGCAGTTCCACGCGCTGCAGTCCGCGGGCGCCGTGCGCGCGCTGCTGGACCCGGCCGCGCCGCGCGACGTGCTGCACTACCAGCGCGCGCTGCTCAGCCTCTTGCAGGTACCGCTGCCTGCCTGAGGGCTCCGCACCACCGGAACTCTGATTATCTTGACCGAATTAGTCTTGATTAGCCGTTTACAAATACGATAGTCTAACTGACGTCAAATGTTGTTTGTAAAAGGGGTAATTTATTAATGATGATTACATGACGTCGTTAGGGACGTTCGGTAGCCGTAGAACGTATCATAATTACGGGATCGAAGTAAGTTAACTTTCAGCCGGGACGTAGGTACTTTTCTTGGCTTATTCCACTAATCCACGTCAACGGGGAAAAGTGAACTTTTTGTTTACTTTTCCTCGTTGACGCTGATCCGAACTCGTAACGGGGATTAGTGAACTAAAAAGTTCACTAATCCCCGTTAAGTTAAAAATAAAATACCAATATTTGGATTAAGCCTAAGAATCATGTTTCTAGTTCAAATCACAGTTTGTTACAATTATTAATTAAAAAGATAACAAAATATTCCTTATGTACATAATAAAATCACAAATGTTTGCGATTATTAATTTAAAATGATATTTTGTCAGATAATGCGACGAAAGGTAACATAGGTTTCCGTACATTTCAGTTTCAACTCGAAGATGGAGAGTACAAGGAGACGGATGTTTCGGGGGAGTGCGACGTGCTGTACGAGACCCTGTCCCCCACCGTGTTCCGCAAGACCAAGGTGAGCGGGGGCGGGGGCGAGGCGGGGCAGGCGGGGGCGGGGGCTGACGCGGCCTGTTGCAGCGGCGCTGCGCCTTCGAGGGCGAGGGGCTGAGCGCGCGCCGCGTGTCGCGCTACTCGCTGCGGGAGCCGGGCGGGCCGCTGCGCGCGCTGCTCGCCGACGAGCTGCTGACGCTGGCGGAGGGGAGCGGGGGCGCGGCGCTGCGCCTGCAGGCGCGCTCGCTGCACGAGCTGGAGCTGCGCGCCGCCGAGCCGGCGCAGCCCGCGCGCGGGCCCGGCGCGCTGCAGGCCGCGCTGGACGCGCTCGGGGCGCTGCGGGACACGCCGCTGCCGCTGCCGCTGGGGGAGGAGGAGGGGGGGGACGACGACGATGAGGAGGTAGGCGCCGACGACGACGACGCTCGTCGCCCCGGTCGGCCGCGCGTCCTCACCGACTTCTCGCGAATCCGCAGAGCTTGGACGCCGCGGTGGAGGCGCACCGCGCCGCGCTCGGGGGCTGGGAGGCCGGCGAGGGCGGCACGCGCGCGCAGGCCGCCGCGCTCGCGCCGCTGCTGCGGGCCCTGCGCGCCGCGCCGGAGCCCGCGCTGCGCGAGCTGCTGCGCCGCGCCGACCCCGCGACCGACCTGTGAGTGCGCCGCGCCCGCGCGCGCCCGGCCCCCGCTGACCGCCCCGTCCGCAGGGCCGGCGCGAGCCGCGCGCTCGGGCTCGTCGGCACGGGCGCCGCGGGGCGCGCCGCGCGCTCGGCGCTCGCGCTCGGCGCGGACGACGCGCTCGCCGCGCCCGCGCTGCGCTACCTCGCCGGGCTCGCGCTCGCGCCCGCGCCGGACGCGGACGTCGCGGCGGCCGCGCTCGCGCTCGGGGACGAGGCGCGCCTGCCGGCCGTGCGCGAGGCGGCGCTGCTGGCGGGCGCGGCGGCCGCGGGCCGCGCGGGCGAGCGCGCCGGCCGCGCCGCGCGGGACCGGCTCGCGCGCGGGCTCGCCCGCTGCGGGGACCGCGCCTGCCGCGCGCGCGGCGTGCGCGCGCTCGGCGCCCTGCGGCGCGCCGACTGCGCGGAGGTGCTGCTCGCGGCGGCCGAGCGCGGCGCCGGCGCGGAGGCGGAGGCGGCGCTGCGGGCGCTGCGCGCGCTGCCGCCGCGCGCGGCGCCCGGCGCGGCGGAGCGAGCGGCGCGGCTCGCCGGGAACTCGTCGCGGTCGCTCGCGGTGCGCGCGCGCGCGCTCGAGGCGGCGCTCGCGCTCGCGGCGGAGCGCCCGGCGCCCTCGGCGGTGCCGGCGCGGCTCGCGCGCGCGCTGCTCGGCTCGCGCTCGGCGGCCGCGCACGAGCTGCGGCGCGCGCTCGGCGGGCTGCTCGAGGCGCCGCCGTCGGGTTCGGCGCTCCCGGCGGAGCTGCGCACGTGGGACGCGCTCGCGCCGGCCGGTAGGAAGCCCCGCGGCGCCCCGGCGCGCGCGGCCGGCGCTGACGGGCGGCCGTTGCAGGCACGACGCGCGTGCTGGCGCGCGAGCTGCCGTGGACGGGGGGCGGCTGGCGCGGCGAGCTGCGCGCGACCCTGCTGGCGTCGCGCGGCGTGCTGCGGCGCGGCACGGTCGCGCTGCACGCGCTGCCCGCGACCGGGCCGGCCCCGCGCGACCCCCTGCTCGAGGTGAGCGCGCGACTCCCGGACCTCGTTCTCGCGACGGGCGATCTTCACCTCGAAAGATATCGGGACGGTCCAGGTCGAGGTGTGGACGCGGGGGCTCGAGGCGATGACGGGGGGCGACGAGGAGGTCGCCGGCGAGCCGGCCGAGGAGGAGGAGGAGGACGAGGAGGAGGAGGGCCCCGCGGCCGGGCTGCGCCTGGCGGTCGGCGGGGCGCCGCTGCCGGGCGCGCGGCTGTTCTCCGGGCGCGCGGAGCTCGTCGGGCACATCTGGGCCGGCACCGGCTCGGCGCCGACGCCGGTGGAGCGCGCGCTGCTGCCGCTGCGCTCGCTGCGCGCGCGCGCGCCGCTGCAGGCGGGCGCCGTGCTGGCGCTGCGCGCGACCGCCTCGGCCGCGCTCGCGCTGGACGCGCAGGCGCACGCGTCGCTGTGGCAGCGCTCGGCGCGCGCTCGGCTCGGGCTGCGCGCGGCGGTGCACGCCGAGCTGCGCGCGACGCTGCGGCCCGCCTGGGCGCGCCTGCGGGCCGAGGCGACGGCGGCGGGCGAGGCGCGCCTGCGGATCTCGCCCGACCTCGACTTCTACGACGGCGTGGCGCTGTGCGTGCGCGTGCAGCTGGACCCGCACGACGTGGAGTGAGTGCGGGGCGGGGCGGGGCGGGGCGGGCGGGGCGCGCGCGCCGGGCCCGCTGACGAGCTCCCTCCGCAGGCGCACGGCGACGCTGGAGGCGCGGCAGGCGGGCGCGCGCGGGCTGCGCGTGCGGCGCGGGCGCACGGAGCGCGCGGCGCGCGCGGGCCGCACGCTGGCGCTGGGCCGCGACAACGACGCCGCGTGCCGCGTGCTGCTGGCGCGGCAGCCGGACGAGGAGGAGCCGTAGCCCGGCCGCAGGGTCCCTGCCGGTGCCGGCTCGTGCCCGTCCTGATCTCCGAAGACCGCGATTCGCGTAAACGTGCTATTTATACTAAACGGTGCATATATTTTGTGGCCACTTGTTACTAATTGATCTTAATGGATTCCACCGTTCGATGCGCCATCCGCTCCCAGGCGCGAGTGCTGCGCGCTCGTGGTGGCCGGCACCGCGGCACCGCTCCCATATTATGAACTCTTGGTGAATTCCTTCACAGGTGTCATCGATAAATAGACGTACTTGTAACAAATTCTCAAGATATCGATTATATTGCTTTCTTTATATTGGCTATAATGAACATTATTATATTTTTATAATTATAAACGAGAAAGTTTAACAAAATGACGTATTTGATTAAACAAACTGTTTGAAAAAAAACCTAACCTAACCTACACTAATAAAAGATAACCCACATTGGAAGGAGACCCGAGGCAGGGGACGACCCACGGGGGCTGCGTCCCCAACAAAAATGAAACACTTATCGGTGAATACGGCGCGCACGGCGAGGTGAGCCGTTGAATGTGAGATGTTGAAAGTGAACATTAAATAATTTTCACCGAGAACCCATAGTATCGATCGTTCGAGAAGCGGCTCGTCTCGGTGCCGTTTTTAATATTTCCTGCGTTCCCTGACCGATGAATAAGGTTATCGGAGATGTAGTTTTGCGACGATCGTAAAAAAATTTGATTTAATAAGCAAAGTTTGATTTATGCGAGTATTGATAATGAGTATTATGTTGGTTCGGTTAAATTTCGTGATAATCTACGCAAGCCATTTTCCTCAGGAAATGCCGAAAATATTGAAATGCAAATAATTTGAATTTCGCGCCATACGGCGACGAACCACCTAACATTACGAGACCGTCACTAGAAGCTTTTATTCAGATGGTATTTCCGTTTCCGTCGTATTCATCGCCTAGTACTTCCGATTTCCGCTCAAGCAGCTGCTTGAGCGGACATGGCGCGGTGTATTCATTAAACAGAAGTGACGCTTCACTTCTGTTTCATAAATACACCGCGCCACATTGGACTCGCGACTCATTTCGTTTCGTATTCCGTCGTGGCAACTTTTGTCCGGACGCGAGCTTAAATATATATAATATAATACTTATCCGTAATAACAGTGCTTTAAAAATTGAGTTTTTTTTAATTTTATTGTGTATATACCTACCTGTTGGTTTTCCGAATTTAAATGAATGAAGTTATCTGTGTGTGAGTGTAGCCCTATGTACGTACCTATAGCGGGGAAGCTAAGAAATAGCTGTGAGTTACTTTAAATTATTATTACAAATAGGCGTAATTACAGATCTAGAAATCCCCTTATATTCGTCTACTATTTCAGAAAATATTAAGTCAGTACGCAAATTATTGCATTTTATTATAAAATGTAGGTACTTATCTAAATAAGTAGTAGTTTGCCACGGAATGCGATCTCGCGCGCGATGTCCATAATCCATATTATGTGTAATTACGCCCTGAAGTTTTTGGATACACTTTATGTACAAATGTATCCCATCAAAAACATAAATATGGCACCCGTTTAGATCTCACTTCTTTTGTCGCTGAAGTCAGCGACTAAAGCATACCTGGTTAATGAAATTGGCTTTCACTTTTATGTTTTTGATGTGATATCATTACTTTTTGTACAGAAGTTATAAAAAGTTGCCTACATAAAGTAGGCTCCTAATATTATTAACGCGAAAGTTTGTAGGTATGGATGGATGTATGTTTGTTACTCTTTCACGCTGAAACGGCAGAACGGATCTGGATGAAATTTGGCAAAGGTATAGAACTAAAAATATAAAATTAATTTAGACCTAGTTGGTTATCTGACCTATCTGTATGGACGGCTTAAAGTATAATATTCTATCTATCTATCTTGTAACAGTTCTACAATTTTATACACGAAGTAGGATTACTACTTCGTTTCGTAAACGCAGCGCACGCGTGAGTGCCAAATACTCGTTCACTCACTGCATCACAACTTAGAATCTCCATTATACCTACCTGATCACTACCCTCTCATTGTAATTTTCATCACATGCTTATATTCTTGTATCCTTCTATCTACTCGTTATGACATTCTATTGTTTGACTGCCGCATCACTGATCACTATCTTCTGGTAATAAGTAGTGGTTGCGCTTTTGCCTGAGTATAGGATGTCGCAGTCAAACATGGAAACCGGACTTTTCCTAATACGCCAGGATGGGAATTCCAGGGTTCTTCTCCGGCCTACATGTACACTGCCGTCGAGCTCGCCTCCGCTGGGAGGACACGGGACCGGATCTACACCGGATGTCTTCCGAATTCCTGACCAATGGGAACTCGACGACTCCCCACTCTCGCTAAGGCCAGTGACAACTACTATTACCTTGTTGTGCAACATATTCGGAACGCATAGATCTTCGCCCCTGAGTTTTTCATGTACCTACTTTGTATATACCTACCACAGAACAGAAAAAACAAGTAGAAATCGTAAGTAGACGGAGCCCGCGTAACACCTAGTAGGTACGCGGAGTTCCGCGCACTACAAGCTGCGCTCACTTCAGTCGTGTTTGAATGTCATCAGGGTAAATGTGCCGCAAAAAAAAATATAAAAATGCCGTATTGTGCTGTTCTAGAGTGCAAAAACGATAGCCGAACCAAAAGTATAATGAAAGGGGGCATTTCGTATCACCGGTAGGTATTATTTTATTGTTTTTTGCTGGCTTTTTGTTAGCTTTGCATTTGCATTTTTAAAATGCAAAACTGTCAAACAAAATCAGGCTTTGATCTTTACCCATAAAGGTCGCGATTATCTTAAACCTAAGCCTTTGCTACTCAATTAGGGATGTGACCCCACTAAAACCCATGAATGTTTTATCGATAACTGTAATGGTAATTAGAAAAGGTAGGTAAAAAGGTGATGGAATCTTTAGTAACATAGATAAAATTATATAATACCAGTCGGAACCGTGCCCAAGATGCTGGCTGCATTGCCCCGCTGTAGGTAGGTAAAAATCGATATCGATAAGTTCGTCTTGTATTCTCATTGGTACATAACTAATGGAGTAGGTATGTTATGTGGATAAAAGAGTAACAGTCATTGGATTATCAATCCTGTGTTCAAGTGCTTAGAAGCCAAATTAAAAATCGATAGCGATGGCGCCATCTCTTGTTAAATAGCTTTGTTTTGGGGGTAATCAAGTAACATCCATTGCATTATAAATCTTATTTTTTGGAAAAGAGACTATAACGAAAATATTTCGCAAAAGCGCCATCTCTTGTTGAGTAGACGAAAATGGCTTTAATTTTTATTACTGTTTATTTTAATGAGTTTTGAACAATGTTCTGGTGGAGCTAAGGTTTTCAATTAATTATTTAGTTTTATGGTTTTAGGCCCTTTTTAACCTTCACTTGCAACCAATTACAAGTTTTATTTCTAAGTGTGTTCGTTTTTACATGTTTGAGTTTAGAGACACCGGTTCTCTCACTAGAAATTCATCATGCTACTTCATGTTTT